>OY735235.1:25986899-26059399 GCA_963457665.1 Thysanoteuthis rhombus
TGGAAAAAAATAGTAGGTTGTGGATTCGCTCCACAAACTAGCTCATGTTTCAGCCCTCTCTGGGCCCAGAAAGGGCTGAAACATGAGCTAGTTTGTGTGGCGAATCCACAACCTACTATATATATATATATATATATATATATATATATATATATATATATATATATATATAAATATATATTTGTGTGTGTGTGTGTGTGTGTGTGTGTGTGTGTGTGTAAATAAGATTGCTGATGTCAATTTCTCGGTTTATATCTAACTATGTTGATACAGTGTCGTTCATCAATTAATATACCCCACCACTTTTTTCAATAATAAGTTTATTTTCTTCTAAACAAAACAGCTGGATTTTATTTTTCCTAGATGAAGATAACACAATCAAAACGAATATCATTAAGTATTATGTTCGACCAAACTCTACATCATTGAAACTCTGTTGCAAAAAATATGAATATGTTGCTGTCCCAAAACACCGGTACGAAAAAATCTTGCTATATTTGGTTTAGAAGAAAATTAACTTTCTATGAAAAAAACTTGTGGGTGACTGAATACTCATCAATGGAAGATACTATTCTTCTTCAGTCAGTTCATATCTATTTCTGTTCATGTCTACCTCTCTTCATATGTATATTCAGATATCTCTTTGTTGATATCCATCTCAATTTATTCACATGCATCTATCAGTCCATTCATATCTATCTCTGTCAATATTTTGGTTCATATCTCTCAGTCTGTTCATGTGTATCTCAGTTTGTTTATATCTCAGTCTGTTCATATATGTATACATATATATATATATATATATATGTATATATATATGTGTGTGTATATATATATATATATATATATATATATATATATATATGTCACTTTGCTCATATCTATCTGAGTTAGTTCATAACTGCTGTTATCTATACAAATCTGTCAGTATCTATCAGAGTAGACCCATATCTCTCAACGGGTATCCGTTTCTCGCTCTGTTCATATCTATTTCCCTGTTATTCCCATCACTATTGATGTATAAGACTCACTTAATATCTATCTCAATTTGCTTTTATCTCTCTATGCGATGCACATTAGGATCCCTTTAGGGATTAGCGTTTGGTAATATTCTCCAACCTAAAAAAATGTCCAAGAAGCAGGAAGTGAAGGAACTTACATGGCAGGAAGTTCAGGACGTTATCCGGAAAGCTAAATTATGATCTACTTCCGGCCCAAGTGGAATACCTAATAAAGTATATAAGAAATGTCCGGAACTTCACTAGATAATCAGAAAGAGCTTGGCCAAAGCCCCATTCCAATAAATTGGAAGTTGACTGAGGAGTGCTTGGTTCAAAAGGAAGGAAGTTCCTCCATTTGGGGCCAGTTCAGAACTCCCTGTGGAATGAAAGATCGTCTTCATGCTCACAGAAAAGCTGACGTCTTACATGATGCAGAACCAATACCTCAATGCATCAATCCACAAGGGTTGGATTCCAGGCTTTTCCAGTTGTTTGGAACACGCCTAAATAATCAGTCAACTGATCTGAGAGGCCAAACAGAATAGGGTTGACCTACGGCTAGTTTGGTTGGATCCTACAAATGCCTACAGGTCCAGTTCCATATGATCTCAGGACCTCCCGCAAATTTCACGGCCTGGTCTTTCCAGCATAGCCTTACTCTTAAGCTGCTCATGAGTTCCCCACCACTGCTATGGAGGACATTGGGAGGAAAATTACCAAACACTTGCAGAGATGGTTAGGAATTCCTCCAAGTTTCTATTGAGCAGGCCTCTGTATCCGGTCTGGGCAACTGCAGCTTCCTCTATCATTAGTGGTGGAAGAATTCAAAGTAGCCAAGTGTAGGGTTTTACTGTGCTCGAGAAACTCGGATGACCAACTAATTAGGCAAGCAGACATTGCTTACAGATCTGGGCGTAAGTGGGAAGCAGATACGGCCGTGGAGCAGGCTATGAGCGCGCTGAAATTGCGAGACTTTTCAGAGGAAAATTGCGAAAACAAAGAACAAGCAATGCATGGTCCGGATAGAGATATGAATCTATGAGGAGGAGGAGAAACAGGATGCAAAGGCAGTGGAACAATTGTCCCAAGGTGCATGGGCAAAGTACCAAATTGCAAGATGGGCTGAGCTTTCGAGATTGGAGCCTTTTCCGTCCATGACACCCGACCCTCTCTATCATTTAGGGACAGGTTGTTCCCTATGGAGGTTGGTTGTAGCTTCGCAGAAAAATCAGTATTGTGGCTATTATCAGCACTGGGCCAGAACCAAAAGAGCAGGCGAATAGGTTGAAATTGGAAGCAAGAGGCAGACGGACAGTGATCTGGCCACCACTGCCAACCCTACATCTGGAGTGCGTTGTGGTTTAAGGGTCGAAACGCTAAATAAAGGCTGTGTACCACCTGACGACATCTGCTCCCCCCAAAAAAAAACATGCAAAAAAGTTACAAGCATTATAACCTAATGAAATAAGCAGAGAACGCAACCTAACAGGTGTATTACATGAGTCTGTTTTTCTTTCTGAACAGAATAATATAAAATAATTCTCATAAGACACTCAATTTTCCTGTCCTTTCGCCAGACTTGGATTAGTCAAGTAAATATATACATTAGTTTTGATTTATCTATATGATGATATGTACAGAAATGACTTTTTTGTCCAAAAAGTAGCTATAAGCCTTGAGGCTCCAATGAGACAAAACGAACATCATGATGAACAAAAAGCTGAACTGCCTTGGGTGCTGACTATTTTGGGCAAGTATCAGCATAGCAAAATGGCCAGTTATCGAGTAATATCGGTGCATAAACACACACACCACACACGCATTTCTTCAATTGTAGTTAGATCAACTTCTTCTCTTGAACCCAATAACTTGAAAGCGTATTAAATTTGGCGCGACTTAATTAACCAGAAAGTGGTTTATGATATCGAAATTAAGAGAAAGTTGCGATGAACAAGAAAGCACTTACAATAATTTGTCGGTAATTTCAGATGTGTAAATTTGAGGTGAGTTATGAACAGACCATACCATTTACCTCGGAGCTCTGAAAACAGAATGTTTTAACAACAATAAGATAGCTCTCGGATCGAATATTTTAATATTTTCGTAATGGTATAAAGATTGTCTATACCTTAGAGTCATTAAGTTGCCGACAATTGAATATTTTCCTTGCATCTTTGATGCTGTCAGTATAACGTTTTGGCAGATCTATTCTTCAGTCTTCGTCAAGAGTTCAATTCAAGAGATGTAAACTTTTCTTTAAAAGGAGAAGAAAAAACGGCACCTGGTATTCCTAGAAGGTCGCCCATCTGGGTGATGACCACGAGTGACAGAACGTAACTTACTAGAACCGTAGTATCCTAAGCGATTTGACCGTTAATAGATATTCACTCGGGTTAGCGTAATCTGGCACTAGGTCAAGGGGGAGACTTATCATGGTTAATGGCTTAGCGAGGCTGATTTTCTAACCACTTCCCTAGTCTAAGCGTTTATGCATAGTTTAGTCCGTCACATGAACATAGTATTAGGACACCTCAAGTGCATCGAATTCACTACATTATTGACTTATTCTGTAAAATAAGCTTGTTGAACATTGCAACATTTTATGAGCAACTCAGCATAACACCTCGATCATAAGGTTAAGCATACAAAAGTACAGGTATACCTTGATTAGTGAGGTCAATTCGTTCTGAAATTACTCGTACGCTCAAAACTACATCATTCACGGTCTTATTATGATTTAATGTGTTTTTGTTTTCCACTTATTCGTAGTTACTTTAATTTGTACAGCAATACTTTAACCAAAATACATCAAAACCCACACTAATCAAAACCACACTATTCGAGGTGTTCCTTCAATGGGGAGACTGAGAGAAGTATCATTGTTAATTCAAATAACTAACAGGTCTCATTTTCCCGTGTGTCATTAGATCATATAACAATGGATAACGACGAACATTCATTAGCAAATGGTTTTGGTTTACATACTTATTAAATAGTATCAAGTTGAACTCGTCTCACGTTCCTCTCACCTGTGCGGCTCAAGTTAATAGGTATGTAAAACTAGATCATTCTCGTTCAGCATTCAGGTGCGAATCAGGAAGAAGTATATGATTGCGTCTGCTGTTCAAGTGTTCTTTGTCTCTAAATACGCTATTTCAGCTGATTTACGCACATGTTGAATTGAGCAGGAGAACGTAAGAGCTCACATTCTCTGAAAACATCAGATTTCAACACACACACACACACACACACACACACACTAACACACACTAACACACAAAAGGTCTCTGGCAATTATCCTATATTTCTCATCAGTCAAGTTACACTTACGCACGAATTTGCAGGCCGTAAGATACAAACCTTCTCAGTTAGATTTTGGAATGCCTGCCAAAATTGACCTGATCATAAATCGACCTCTACGGGCCACCAGAGGTAAGTATCACCTATCTTATGTTCATCTTGGGTCAATTCATCCTTACAAGGTTCACTTTGCAGGATGCTATCGTTTATGGTTCTTTGAAAAACATACTCAGAAACAGCTTTTAGTATTAGATTCGTCAGTGAGTCAGAATGGCTGTATGTACGATGTTGAATATAATTGTATTCAATGAATCAAATCTATAGTTGATTTTCTGCATATATTGATGCATGCGTGTCAGCGTGCACAAATGAGATTTTATCAATAAGCCTATGTGATACATAATTATTAGCTGAATTTTGTAATGTTCGATTTCTGTGATTAATATCCATCATTGAACTAAGTGCATTGATAAGGAAGAGATAACGTTGCAGTCGAAGGTGGATCATAGAGGTTCGAAATGATACCTTGAAAATAATCTGATATCTTCGATTATATTTGATCCTGGAAAGGAAGGTACGGAGTGTTGAGAAGCACTTACGTACAGATGCGGGAAAAAGTTACATGATTGGCGGGTTCACGGAGAACGTTGTAAGTCTAAAGTAATACCTAATGAACAGCGTAGCTTTTCTGTTTTTCTGTTCATAACAAAGGATTTTTTCACTTAGAGGTAATAACTTTGCTGATTAGAATATCTCCTACCCACTATTTGAAACAGAGGACTGTCCTGGTAGTTTTGCTTTCATTTCATAGAAATTAGAATAAATCCATGAAGTTCCTAACTGGAATTAACTAATATATATATATATATATATATATATATATATATATATATATATATATATATATATATGTATATCACCAGTTGCTGTTTAGCTCAATGGTAAAAGCAACGCTAGTTTGAAACTGCTACCTGCGTTATTACACGATGAGTGCGTCATTTAGCCTAGATAGCGTAAATAGAATGAATTATCAAATAAAATGGGCTTCTGCAAGAATCAAACTTAAGGTCGATAGATAGCCGCCACAACGTCGCGTTGCTCTTAGGATTGAGCTTATCATTGAGATAAACAGCCCACCGGTAAGTCGAAGGCCCAAATAACCGTTTCATGTCCAAATTCTCATCTTGTTCATTCACCGTACACATCTGCTCAATTGACGTTGATTGAAACTAATCAAACATTAATACTAAGTATCAACTATTCAATGATTCGGTAAATGACCGTCCATTCACCTGTATTTACTCTCCTATCGCAACAAAACACTCAAAATAAACCCATTGAATTTTCCGTGTGTATCATTGGGACCCGGGAACAGTTTTATAACAAGTTAGTTTTTTAGCTGCCACTCAACTGTTTCTGTTATTTGTAGAGTGAGTGGATACTTTATTTCATTTTTGAGAGGATGGTAGAGTAAGTGAGGATCACTGGTTAGTTTAGAGGGCAACTGACAGAAAAGAGGAGTATTTTTTTTTCAAGATCGTAAAAAAATCTAAATGTTACAAATAACTCTGATCATAACAATGCAAAATCTTCTGTGTGTATAAATCAGACCAAAGGGAAGATTTTCAGCGAATTAATTTTTGAAAATCAGCGACTCCATTGTTTTCTTCAGTTTTCTGGTTGGTCTGGTTGATTATGTATGTATGTGTACATCCTGCATACCGGTCGCACTAACGGAGCTAAAGGGCTTAAAATATAAATATTTACTCCTAGTTTTTAGCAGGGGTCGGTTTGGCATATAAATCTATGCAAAATTGTTCCCTCAGTTAGTGTCCAGTAGCATTCACATTTGTTTGTTGTATATTAAGACTGTTTCAGCAATCACTGCCTAACAAAAGAAAAGGCAGGAGAAGTAACTTATTCATTAGTCACCCCTTTTCCAATTCTTTGATTGATCACCCCTCCCACACACACACACATACAAACTGCATGCTACCAAAAGACGTTGGTCATGGGATTTTTTTCTTTTGAGTGACTAACCAGATCAGCTTATATATTTTCTGGGGCTGTATTTTTCCGAGATCGTAAAAGTTTAGCCTATTAGTTAATTTAATTCAATACGCTGTATTTTATATTATCTATTCGTATTATATTTCATCAATATTCTTTCTGAATTATCAATCACATATTTGTATTTATATTCATGTGTTTATCAAAATATTGATAGTAATTAGATAATCGATATTTTGCCATTTAGGTTTGCATAGACTTACAATGGACATCACTTTCCTACAGAAATGTCTAAGCCTTGAATAATACCCGAATTTCACTCGTTTCTTTTTCTTGCTTGGATAAAGCAACCTATAAAACAGTAACAACTTATATATATATATATATATGTATATATATATATATATATATATATATATATATATATATATATATATATATATATATATATAGAGAGAGAGAGAGAGAGAGAGAGAGAGAGAGAGGGATAGATATATAGATAGACAGATGTATAAATTTTGCAGAGTCAGTTATCTACGTCAATATTGATAACTTAATTTCGTTTGGCACACGGCACTTAACTAGGTCTCCTCAGTGATCATCGATTTTTCTATTCCTCAATAATGTCTTGCTTTCTTTCTTCTTCTTCTTCTTATCATTATTATCATTATCATTATTATTATTATTATTATTATTATTATTATTATTATTATTATTATCAAGGTATAGTCGCTGATTCAGGTCTAGGACTTATTCTTCGACCCTGTTATTAGTCTTCAAAAGATCTGGGGTTACCTCCCTTCGATATACAGTTTTAGATTTATACTTAATTAAAAAGATAACTCAAAAACTGGTTGTCTGATCAGACTGGAAATTGTTTTATATTTCAAGTTGGAGCATTTTAACGGTATTACGTTAATAAAAGAATGTGCTTTGATGTACTTTCTGCATTATAGCTTTATCAAAAACACAAGCAAACATACAGAAATTAAGTCATAATAATAAAAGTAACCTCTTCTCTTGCTCATTTTAAAAGAATTGAAATAGTGCTATTTGAAGATACTTGAAGTTTATAAACATGGTGTTATCTCCCTTGCACAGACTGTTTCAATCCACACTTAATTATAAGTCTCTAAAACTTGTGTCTTGATTTGCTTAGAAATTGTTTTATTCTTCAAGTAAGAGTATTTTGACAGTGTTGCGCCAATAGAAATCGCAGTATGATATCTTGTTTTTGCAGTGTTACAGTAACAAACATACAAGTACAGAAACATGCATACAGAAATGATAATATACACAACATGCAAAGATCATTATTATATATAACATACAGGGGCTTCAAGAATGGATGCAACTGTCTTTTTGACAATTTTTGACAGAGGATCCTAATTCAACAAACGTTTTAACTTGATAGATGTTGAAAGTGATTTCCTTCCTCCTGGATGCAGGTTTGTATCCGTTTTATTACCTAAATATTTCATGACATTGGGAAATGACATAGCACGGCATAGCTAACACAGCACGAAGAAATAGATGCTCAAACTAGGCTACCAAGGATGCAATCATTTCAACTTATAAATAATATTGTATCTAGTACCACGTTACCACGAGACTAATATTGTAGCCTAGAAATTATGGATTATCTATATTCTATGCACAGGATATCTCAATGCCCTGCACATAAAATGAAGACAACCTGTTTCATTGATTATTTTAGCAGAATTAAAATCGGTCTTTTTTGAAGTTATTTGAAAAGTATCTGATACCAAAAAAGACATTAGCAAGCTTTTCGCATTTCATTCCTTTTGCAAATTGTATCGAATCATGTTTTGTTTACTGCAATCAGCAATTAAAAGCCTTAAATAGATATTTTTGTCAATTTATACTTTATCAAAAATTACTCGGAAACTGGTTGTCCGATAGGACTGAAAATTGTTTAGCATTTTAACATTATCAACAAAAATGTGTGACGATATTCTGCTCCTGCTATGTTATGTTAAGCAAACAAACATACATACAGATCAAATCATTATGATACAGATAGCCTCTTTCATTGTTCATTTTTGTTGGATTGAAAGTTGGATTCTTATTTGAAAATACTTGAAAAGAATCTGTTGCAAAAAGGCATTTTTGTGCATTTATTTCATGTTGCAAATTGTATTGAATCGTTTAAAACCTGTCCGTCTAATTTATCTCACCTGTTGTTCACAGGCTGTGATTAGCTCTTAACAGACCTAAAGTCATCTCCCTTTGTCATATTTTTCTCAATTTATATTCAATTAATAATTACTCAGAAACCGGTGGCCCGAATAGACTGGAAATTGCTTTATCTCCTAAGCAAGAGCATTGTAACGGTATTATGCTCACAAATATTGCGCTACGATGTGCCGGTCTTCCAGTACCACGGTAGAAAAAACACACAAGCTAACATACAAAAATCAGATCGTTATAATGTAGATAACTTCTTTCATTGCTTATTTTAGTAGAATTGGAATCGTTCTGTTTGAAGATACTTGAAAAGTATCTGATGCAAAAAGACATTAACCCGCTTTTCGCATTTCTTTCATGTTGTAAATTGTATTGAATCATTTTATATCTACCCTGTCTTGTTTACTTACCACACCTGTTGTTCACATGCTGGTAGGTGTGGCCGAGTACTTATACAGAGGTCGCATTTTCCTTTCCCATTTGATATATTCATGTACATCTGGAGTTTGAGTTACCCTTTCTCCAGCGAAGTTCCGCCTCATCTCCGCTGAGCCATCAACAGTCTATTCGGGCTGCAGAAGCCATTCCTCTCCTGATTTCATATCAGTTGATAAAAATGACAGAGTTAATGGTTGTTGTATAGTGGAAGAAACAGATTTTTGTGTTATGAGCCAATTGGGGTATCTTAGTGGTTAGAGCACACCGATACTGGTTTAGAGGGGCGGATTTAAACAACCTTTGGCAAGTTGGTGAAACATTTGATGACGGAATGTTCTAAAGCAAAGAAGCAATTACCATTATTTTATATCATTTGAGCGTTCAAAAAAAAAACCAAATGGTGATTGTTAGTCATATCATTGCAATTTGCAACATGAAAGAAACGCAAAAAGTAGGTTAATGTCAGATATTTTTCTAGTACAGGTTTTTCCCGTTATCTGACAGAAGGGCGTTCATACAAAAGCCTTTTGTAAGCTGAAATGGCATAAGGCGAATTAGCAATTACAAATAATCTCCTTCGAGCCATCAAGGGTCTATACGAGCTGCCTGAATTCAAATCAAAATTCCTTTCAAACCGCTGTTGACATATCTTATCTTGATGTTCGTGTCGTTCTTAGAATTGTCGATTTATTTTGCAACTAAAAATTAAGTTGAGAGCTATTGCATAGCGGAAAAAAACGGATTTTTGTAGTATCTTAGTGGTTACAGCACAGGGATTGGAGGTTCTGAGCTCAATATCTTTTGGCAAGTTGGTGAGTCTATCAAATTAAAGAGGAAGCCGTTTGTAATAATCATGGATGATGTTATAAACGGTTATAATGTTATAAACGGTTCTTTCTATCGATTCAGTCAATCAGGAGCATTTTATCTAAAATGAATTAAATTTTCATATCAATCTTCCGTAATGTAATGTTGTTTCTAACAATGAATTTAATAACATAACAAGGAATTTATAACAATGAATTTAATAATATAACGATGTATTTATCTCCTGATTCAATATCAGTTGATGAAAGTGACAGTGTTGATAACTACTGCCAAGTGGAAGAAACCTTTTATCTTTTTTCTATTATGAGTCGGTCAGAGTATCCTAATGGTTTGAGTATAAGGATGTAACTGGTTTAGAGAATCTGAGTTCAATAACATTAGGCAATTTTTTCTAATTATTAAATGTATTGTAAGTCGATACAGTATTAAATTTTGACCATCTTACTTTCAACTTTGATGGTTCAACGATGCGTCTGTCATCCATACGAGCATACCGGTAATTTCCGATTTCAAAGGGGTTCAAAACGAAGTAGTGGTAACATTACTAGTTGAGGTAGTTGTAACAAGAGAAGGAAAAAGTGAGGATGATTCACAATCTGGCGATTCTGAAAAAACATTTGCAAATTTAGATTAAAGAAAGTGTACAAGTTTTATCGATAATTTGTTCTGGAGTCTTAGTGTACGGTTATTTCATTTGATGTGGGCTTCAAATGAGTACGTATAATATCTTTAGCTTTTATGTTAGCTGGAATTTGAAAAGTTTAGCTGATTTTGGTCATTTTTGCAGACAGTTTTAGCTATCAATAACAAACGATGTTTGGCAACACTATAAAAAAAACACTTGATACGTCATCTACTGATCCAAATAGATTTAATGATGTCACATATTTTCATGACATCACACATCTTTTGACATAATTGCGGTTAGAGTAAAAATACAAACTCCATCCTTACCCTTCCTGTTGTTTGATGTAACTGGGATCGACCGACCGTCGGACTGACTGAAAAGCGTTGAATAGAGATGTGTAGACATATCTAAAAGCAATTAGAAATTGGGATGAAAGTAAAAAGAAGTAGAAATCAATAAAATAACTGTCGGCTAATTGGTGAGTCTATCAGAATAAAGCTTTTTCCCTGTTATCTGAAATTAGAGTGTTCTTATAAAAACTTCCTCTAAGCTGAAATGGCAAAAGTGAAGAAGTAATCACCATTAATAACAATGACTATGATAGCATGAAAATGAATTTATGAAAATTAATGTAAATTATTCCATTTTTATATCATCTGTTTAGAGGTATCGGCCGGTTACATTTCCCCAGACTCCGACAATGGTGGGGCCAGTATGTTAGGCTGAATTTTCGGAGGTTTGTCATTTGTTTTCTGATTTAATATCAGTTGATAGTGCCCATAGCTGTAGCATAAAGGAAGAAACTGATGGTTGTGTTTTAGGCCACTAAGATTAGTCTAGTGGTTAGAGTACAGGGATGCAGGTTCAGAGCTTCAAGTATAGATTTTAAAAAATAGTTGTCAAAAGGAGGTTACTCATAATAATCAATGTAAATTTCTCCATTTTTGTATTTTTTGATTTATGTTATCAGTTTTGGAAGCCCTGGGTGAATAATATACTTGGAAACGATCGTAGCTTCAGAAATCACTTAGTAAATTCATTTTAATCATTTCATGTGCGTTGGTAAGTTAAATGAGTAACGCTACTTCGAGTGCTTGTCGTCTCCAAGTCCATCTTCACATATCGCAAGTATAGCTGGAAAACAGGGGCCGTGGGACAGTGTTGTCAGTAGGAATAGAAAAAACATTTGAATTCGTTTCGACATTACTGGTACTTTTATAGTGCAAGTTAAACTCCTTTTTTTCAATTATGCAATAAATTGTACCATTTTTGTTTTCTTTGATTTATGTAATCAATTTTTGATGCCCTGGGTTAATAATATATTTGGAAACGATCTTATCTTCAGAAATCACTCGGGAAATTTATTTTAATCATTTCGTGTGCGTTAGTAAGTTTAATGAGTAACGTCGCTCCGGGTGCTTGCCGCCTCTAAGTCCATCTTCACAAATCAGAATTATATTTATTGGAAATTTAAAGTTCTCTCCCGAATTCAGTAGTATACAATCACTGATCTCATGTTATTTTTTATAAATGGCATCTTTTTCGATGACATTTAGTTTCAATGTGTAATAATAACAAATATGTACGAAACTTTCAAATTTTTCAAAAACTATCATCAGCAAAAGCATTTGGTGATAAAATCAATAAATTATTAGTTCGATCAACTCACGAACACCGCATCATCATTCGTTTTCCAAATGATCAAATCTATTCTTGAATCTTAATGGTGAATCCCGACCATTTCAGTGCCGGGCTCACTACGCCATAAGATGAAAAATCCTGTTATAAAACGCGATTTTCTCTTACGCATGACTTGTACAAGTGCATCTGTTTGTAACTGAACTCTGTGGCATGTGAATATATATAGGCGGATTGCAAACATTGTCCAAATTGAGAGTGAAAACAGCAACTAAGAATTAGGTGAAGAAACAAAAAACAGCCAGATTTTGTTGCTTTGTGTTGTTTACCAGGTGAAAAGATGTAGGTAAAATGTCAAGTATATTTTGGTCAATTAGTGTCCATTTAGCTTCTCGGGAGATTTTCCGTACAGATACTTCCATGCGCGGAAGGATAATAGAAAATCAAGCAGTAATGAGGCAAGACTAACGAACAGCAAAGGTTTCTTCCCAATGACCTCATCACCAGAGTCTCCCGTGGAAGGATACAGCGAGCATAAGAATAACCCTTAATTATCACTGCTGAAAGTTCGGGGGTAAAACCAGACTCGGGTAAAAAAAACTCGTCACGAAACCATTGATCAAGGATCACTAGATGCGGGTGGCTGCAGGTATATTAATTAAGGAGATTTGGTCGTTGCTCGCCAAAAAGAATCCTCGTTATTTTCCTTTTTATAAAATAAATGAGAGAAGAACGTTGTTTGCAACCTTTGACCAGAATTTTCCGTACTGATTCAAGGGTAATCGAAGAAATATAATACTATTTTGCAAATTTGTTCGGACTTTAATCTATTCTTTCTATCCATAATGTTGTCAACATAACGTCTCGACCTATTCATTCCTCAGCCCTCGCAAAGTTAACCAGTGCAGAAATATACATTTGCTCAGTAGAGCGGCATATTGAAAACATACGGAAGAACTGACAGTTATAAGTTCAAGATTCCTTCGGGTACACTGGATGTGATTGTATGTAAATGAGAACAATAGAGCACACATGGATAAAAAAGGGTTCTGTTGAACATTTCTTATTAAGTACACCGGCTATTACGACTAAAAGAAACGTAACAACAAAATGTTAATGGATCAAATGGGGGTTTGACATTCCGTAGTAAGGACATCGGACATGATAGCTAAAAAGATAAGAAAAATATTGGCCTCGTGGATCAGATAAAGGGTTCTCTTCGATATTCCCTAGGAAGGACACCACACGTAACATCCAAAGGAATGAGTAGCAACAATGGAAAAAATGAATGGTCCTGAACAACATTCCCTATTAAGGAGACCAGATGTGAAAGCTAAAGGGATGAGAATAATGTAGCCCCCATGTATCAAATAAATGTTTATTTCCAATATCCCTGGGAAGGATACTAACACAACTAGAGGAACGAAAACATCAAAGCTCCAATTCCTGCAGAACGACACTGGACGTGATAGCTAAATACATAACCCTGGCAGATCAAATGAAGGACCTAGACGATCGCTGGATGCAACAGACTTTCAAGTAGGAATAGTGGATACAACGTTCGAAACGTAGTATTAAAAACAACGAAAACAAAGAAACTGGTCCTATAAAATGAGGATACTACAAGATAATTCTACTTATATAATACCCCACGTGTATGTTTATATTCTTTCTGCAACATTTATCAAGGGAAATAACTATTAATCGTTAATCATAAAGTAGTCTCCATTTCTTTCTTTTTTGCAAATGTGTAAAAAAAACTCTTTCATTCTGGTTGAAAATAAGCAAGACAATGCAGAACAATATAACGTTTGGAATGTCCAACCAAAGCTGTCACCAAAACTATCAATGTAGGTTTCTTCACATTTCTAGTTGGTCTGGCTAGCTATGCATCTATCATACATACAGCGCGCTCTAATGGAGTCGAGGAATTGAAAACTTTAAAATTACTTTTTATATTCTCTAGAAATAAACAATTTTTAAGTTTTTACACACACACCCATAACCCATAAAAGATCAGACCAATGTCCCCGGGATGTAAAATCATTGAGGATAAAAAAAAAGTTGCTAGGATATAAAATTGACCAACAGTCACATTAGTACGTTAGTAAATTAGTAAACTCCATTGGTCATTTTTTGAGCTGTAAACTGGACTTTCCAGAGCATCAAAAGTTGATGTGACACTGGTGTCATGTTGCGTTATTATGATCTGAATATGTTTTTAGTTGGTGGTTCAATTTGCAATGTGAGTTTACGCTAAATTGGTCCCTTACTTTGTATCCAGCAATATTCACAGTTTTTTGGGTTTTTTTTTTTTTTTTGAAAATTCAAACATTTTCTAGTTTTTACTATCCAACAAAAATTGAGAGAAGTAACTTATTCATTTAATTGGATGACTAACTAGAATTTTTGAAGCACAATACTATAGCAAAATTATAAAATTTTTAGCGTCTTTTTTTTTACATCATGTATAAACATGTAATGGAAATAATTCATTTTAGAACTTCAGACAATATTTGGAACGGAAATGTTTAATAGAAAGGTCGAAGTTGAAGAATTCAAGCAGTTAAAGGGCGTTATCTCGATGGGCTTATTACTGGTACTAATCAACCACTCTTGAGAGTCAATAACGATAGACTAATTATTTACCAAGTGCTTTAGTATTGCCATCTTCCGCCTCTTGAACTAGAAAAGACGTGGCAGCGTTTGTCTGTCTGTCTGTCTGTCTGTCTTTCTCTCTCTCTCTCTCTCTCTCTCTCTCTCTCTATATATATATATATATATATATATATATATATATATATATATATACTGACATAATTATTCGGTACATGCAAAAGTCCCATTGCTTTTTTCTTGAAAATTAGAGAATCGCAACACAGTTAAATACCCGATCTGCTGAAAATTTTTACACGCACCGAATATATGGGTGGTTCGTGCATTTCCCATTTTATCATATAAGTTACGAATCATTGTTTCTTCGTTTTACGCCATTTCTATCCACAAAAGGTTTTTGTGGGAATGTTCCTCTTTTGGATAGGTTTGCTAAAAAGTATCTGATACACATCCTCTGTGATTATGAGATAATAAATCTGGAGTTATCTTAAGACAGGCATTTTTCTTGAATTGATGCACAATCAAGGATCACTCAGTTACCAGTGGCTCGATTGAACAGGAAACGTCTTCATTATTCAAGTTGAGCATTTATAATAGTATCCCGCTGACAAAAGCTGCGTTACGATGTGCTGTTTCTGCTGTCTTACGGTAATAAACATACACATAAACACACACACACACACACACAGAAATTGGATCATTAAAATACAGACGACTTTTTTTATTGCTCATTTTAGTAGAATAGAAATCGTTCTGTTTGAAGATACTTGAAAATTATCTGATGCAAAAAGACGTTAACTCGGTTTTTGCATTTCTTTTATGTTGCAAATTGTATTAAATCGTTTTATATCTACCTTGTCTTCTTTACTTACTACACCTGTTGTTCACATGCTGATAGGTGTGGCCGAGTACTTATTCAAAAACAGGTTTGGCTCTCACTACCCGAAAGAAGAACAGTTCTATAACTTTTCCTCATCAGAAATGGCGTAAAGTGAAGTAGCAGCTATCCATAAGAGAAGCCTTCCCAGAACACCCTCTCCAAAAAAAACTTATGCCGTGTTGGAAGTGATCAATGGAGTAATAAAAGGGGTGATCAATAGATAAGCTACTTCTCTCACCTTTAACAGGATCACTGAAAAGTCATAATTTTCAATAAACGGGTGGGATGCGATCAGAAGCAAACTCAGGTACCAAGAATGTAACTTAGATTGTAAATCGACCTCCCATTAATACCTATTTCGGAGGCAAGAAACAAAATTTTTCTGTAGACGTAATAAGGAGTATATTTCAACTCAACTTCATTGAGGAGGCCTGTATACGTGACGTACAGATAGTTAGGTAGATAGATTGATAGCCAGCCAGTTAGACTCACTTGACAACTGAAGAAACCTTTATGAACACTTTTGATGACAGTTTTAGTTTACAATTTCTAATGAAGCATTTTATTAGAATAAGAATGAGAAAGACTAAAAGAAGTAATAGAAGGAAAAGATGTTTATTGTAGTGTGATGGTTAATAAGCTCGTCTTGCTGATCTACGGTGAATGCCCTACTACTTGGCTATAATTCCACACTAGGCTGAGCTCAGAGAACAACTATATATGGAAGTCTTTGATACCTTGTTTCGCCAGTCAACTGGTAAAAGAAAAGAGTAAAGTACCCTCTGAATGATAAACAGGTTACATCAACGTTACGCACCCAGTTCTGCAGATATTCAAAATGGCTGGAAACGTTCCGGGCAGATGATGTAAATTTGAGTTCACTCAGAAAATCTCAGTGAAATTTCAGTTGCTTTGAATAAAAACGATTCGACATACGCCGGGGAAGGCTGGAGACCCAATCAACTAGAAACTGAAAAGGATCCTTGGAGGAATAATCTACTTGATAATGAAACACGTTGGGCGCACCGGTTTTCGCAGTTGAGCATGTCGAGCCTGGTCAGTAACCTAGATAGGTGACTGCATTAGAAAACAACGTGCCGTAAGCATGTAAAAATCCTACCCCCCCCCCGCGTGGCGATCCCAATAATCTTCTTAAGGTGGAGACGAATGTCTATACTACGCTCAGTAACACTTCCCCTGCCCATCCTGAACCCTTCAACTGACCAGTCTGTGAGCAATAAGACATGAGTGAATTACCTCTGTCCGCAAACTTCATACAACTGATTTGAAAATAAACTTAGGTTCTTAACGAATTGCTTATTTCTGATTCAATGTTATTCCCATCAAGATATATTTGCAACATTCATATCTTTCAGCATTAGTGTACTTTCCATATTAACCATTCTCTTTTGCTGCGGGCTCTTACAGAACAAATACGCCTCTCCGGGGCTTCATTACTACAATTTAATTTGTCTCGAGTGGCCTTCCCTACGGCTTGACTGCTCAAACGGTCCGGCACTTGAGGCTAGAGGTCAGAAAATCTTGGCACACACTGACCAGGGAATCTCTTTCAGCGACTCTATTAATTATTGTATTTTTCTGTAGAGTGCCTCTCACCCGTTACCGAGGGGTTCAGTATTGCAGGAAGAAGCGAAATAAATTTTGGAAACGAACAACAGATTTCATTGGCGTATTAAAATAGAAGATTTAAGATAATCAAAGATAGATTTAAGATAATCGTAGATTATAATGTAAGATAGATTAATAGTGATACTTGTAAGGTGGTGTAAAGGTTATCGGCCTGAAAAACAGAATTGGTCAACCGGGCGGAGTCTTTGAGTACATCTGCACTTAATCATTGCTTGTGATTTAATCGGACTATTTTCTTTTCTCACAACGTTTTGGCAGTGTATCCTCAGACCTTATCCGACATTATCTCTGCTGGTCTGTGTGCCATCGTATTTGAAGCTGCATCTTTTTGATCAGATGACACCTTTTCCTGATAAACACAAAGAGTTTTTTTTTCTTTTTCATTAAAGGTTCCCCGACACTGTTCATATTGATAGTCAGTCTGCTGATTGGGTCGTCTGAGAATAGTGTGTAGGAGGCTTTATAATGATTAAAGCATTTTGTCTAATAGAAATTTGATAAGTACATTTGTCACGGGGGGGGGATGCAGAGGCACCTGGCGACACCATCAGAGGAAATGACACCAATATTACAGTAGAAGTCCTCTGTTGTGTTTCAGTTGAACTTACTGTTTTCTTTTGTTACTATTGCTTTTTTTATTGTCAAGAACTTGCCGGTGTTTTAGCTAAAACATCTAAGCAATTAGTATTAGTGAACCTATACCAAAAACCTTTTTGACAACGAGGTAATTACTAAAGGAAAACAAAGGGGGATTTTTTAAAGTTTCCAATTAATTAATTTCGTAATCGTTATCATCATTAGCCTTTTAGGGTCGGTCGTTACACATAGACCTTCCCCAAGATTTGCCAGACCTCTCCATCATGGCCAGTACTTTCCGAATTCATGTAGTTTGTTGCATCATCTGACTTTCTGATTTTGCATATAATCTCTGAGGATCCACATTGTTAGTTGTAATGCCCAGTTGTTGTTTTTCATTCTTGCAACATGACCAGCCAATTGCCATTTGAGATTTCTAACTGTTTCTGTGATATCTTGGACTTCCGTTTTATCTCTAAAATACTGTACTATCTTATGATCTTTCCATGTGATGTTGAGCATGATTCTCTCGTGTGTACGTTGTATGGTTCTCAAATTGGGGGTAAATCATTTGGTTAGGTCCTATATTTTAGCTCTATAGATGACTATTGGTATGATACATAGGTCGTGTACACTTCTTCAGCTTTTACAAAGAGATTTCTTTATTGGTATTTACATAATATGAGAAATATTGCATTTAAACAACTTGGAACTATTTACTTTAGCGTGATAGAAATCCAACAAACAGATCAACGGAGAGAAAAAAAGTGTCAATGACTAGTATATTACAAAAACTGCACCTGTCGTGTTTAGATATGGAGATTTTTTATTTTATACTCTGTTTTAATAAGTTTAGATCTTCTTGTACGATTGCAATACAATGATATAATGTGTTGCTTCTATTTGTTGAAATAATCATTTGCATATCAGATGAAGATTGAAAAAATTCTATTGCAGCTGTATTAGATGAGAAAAATTGTAAATTATAGAGAAAATGGTGGTTATTTTTTTTTCTGATAAGAACAGGAATCTTTTTGACCAGCACTATTATTTGCAAATATTCATGTTCACTTGACAACCGATCTTGACCCAAATCATTCATTGGTACATCCTTACGTATCTACATAATATAGTATTTTCCCGTCCGTTTTCAATAGAACAGCAAAAACTGTGGAATGTGAGAGAAAGGGTACTGCCTATGGTAATTGCTGCATTTGGAATTGTCTGAAAACCCTTGCAGAGACATGGGGGAGTGATTTGGAAAAGGATTTACTCGACAGTAACCACGACGTGTGACGATACAAATGATAATACGTGTGGAGAAAAAAGAAGACAGCTTAATTGTCGTTGCTGAATTGCCCATCCCCTGTCTCCGGAATTGTCTTGCGTGTCGGTAAACCATTCGGTAAGCAAGTGCATGCAGTTTAACACAAGATTGAGGTCAAATAATTCTATTTTTTACCAATAAATTTACTAATAAATTGGAAATTGTAACAATAATTGAAAAAGCAATTGTAGCTTTTTTTTTATTAAGAGTACTTTTTTTTTTTATCTTTCCTTGATTTTGGAAGCAATTACTTTAATTGACAGATATTAAAACTCACTTCTAAACTCAAAGGGGGAATTTCACATCCCGAATCCCTCCCTCTTCAAAAAAATTCGCTCTTTTTTCTCGCCATTTTCATCATTAGATTCTCGGTCTTCTTTCACTCCATGATTTTTCCCTGTCGCACGCCACCTTAGCCATCTCTTGTTAACACTCGACTCTTTTCTTTTCTTCCACATTTTTCTATTCTTTTCTCCATTTCACATCTTTACACTTCATCAGCATTCGCCCCTTCCCACGCAGAAGCCATAAGCCAGGCGCTGATATATGAAACAAATGTCAGAAGAGGCCGTGTAATGAAGTTTGCTCGCCCAGCAGGAAGTCCTAACAATATTTCCCGACAAATAAAGATAACTGAGCAGTAATTAACGCCAGAGACAGTCACTGATGCCACAGCCGCTGTTCACGACTAATTGTTCTGTCTGATATTCGCAATTAATTTTCGCGAACCTTCGTTAAAGCAGGTCGCAAAGATAACGTCAGAAAGAGGGGCGAAAATGAAAGTGAGGAATGGGAAGAAATCGGAGTGAAAAATTGCGGAGCGATGAAAAATGTAAGCGGAAGTTGGAGGCAAATGGCGATGAGACGGGTGGATGACAGATTGGAATAGAGATGGGGAAGTCGTAGAGTTCATACAAAAGAGTCTAAAGTCTGTAAAGCGGTAAAGTGAAAGTAAAAGTAGGGAAGTAGAAAAAGATGAGAATGTGTGAAAGTGTGAGAATGAAAGTGAAAGTAGATGAGTGAAAGTACGGAGATGCAAGAATGAAAGTGAAAGAAGAAAATGAGAGTACGGAAGAATAATTATGAAAATTGAAGTTGATGGATGTAAGTATGAAAGTAAAAGTAGGTGAATGAAAGTATGAAAGTGTAAGAATGAACGTGAAAGTAGAGGAACGAAGGTGAAAAGTGTAAGTATGAAAGTTAAAGAACGTGAATGAAAATATTGAAGTGTAAGTATGAAAGTGAAAGTTAAGAGATAATAATATGGAAGCGTGAGTACGAAATTAAAGTATGGGAAGTGAGAGTATGTGAATGAGAAAATGAAAATGTATGAATGAATGAAAAAGAAGTGTAATGAAAGTCGGAAAAATAAGTATGAAAATAAAAGTACGTAAATGAGAGAATGGAAGTGTAAGCACAGAAGGAAAAATAGCTGAATTTTTTAAAGTAATAAGTAAATCTTTTGAAAGTGTAAGTACGAAAGAGCGAAAGTGAAAGAAATGAAAATGAAAGTAAGGGAATGAGAGTACGAAAGTGGAAGTATGAATGTGAAAGTAGAAAAATAAACGTGTAAAAGTGTAAGTATAAAAGTGAATGTATTTGGATGAAAGTATGAAAGTGAAAGTAGGTGAATTGAAGTTAAAAGTGGAAGTCCATGAATGAAAATTGTAAATTGTAAGTGTGAAATTGAAAGTAGGGCAATTGAAGAATGAAGATAAAAGCATGAAAGTGAAAACATCGAAGTTGAGGTAGGAAATTCCGAGCAGGAGTGTGAAATCAGGAGAGGAAAGCGGAGAACTGAAAGTGGGAGAGTGAAAATAAAGATGAGGAAGTAAGAAAGTGAAATTAGTTGTGTAACCCCTTTCAAAACTTCTTCCCTTTTTCCTTCCAGTATCTACTGTTATTGAATTATCATTTTTTTTTATTTCCCTGAATGTCTCTCTCTTCCAAACCTCAAATTCAACTACCTAACTCTCTTCTCCCCTTGCTCTCTGCCTACTATGTCTATGACACTGAGAGTGTCAATAGCATCCATCTACCAAGCCTTAATCTTACACTTAGCGAAAGTAAAGGTAATGAAATCGTAGTAGACTAGAGAAAAAAGGATCTAAAAAGATGATATCAAAAGTAAAACTGATAAAAAAGACATCGGAATTAAAGTTTCTCCTCTACGATAAAAACTTATTTGGAATTGAAACTAATTTATACATGAATCCCTAACTATTCAATGAAGCCTTTCTTGAAATCTTTTTACAACTATATTTTTGCTTTCGATGTTCTCATAACCTGACATGTTCTCAATAACTGTTTTTTTTTTATGTTTCCTTGATATTTTCTTTTTCGAAAACATTTAATTGATTCATGTATTGAATTCTTAGCTCTTTTTTGCGATTTCCATCGCAATTACAATTTTTTTTGCAAACAAAGATTCAAATGTTTCCCTTCTGCAAATTTTATCGAATCATCATTTTTTACTGAATCCTCTTTAAATTCTCCCTTTATTCCTTTTTAGAATTTTTCAAAATATTGCTTATAATTTGTTTAGAAAATTATATTATATTGTCCTTTCATAATTTTCTGCTGTGATGGGCCAAATTGAAAAGGAACAGACATTTAAAAAAAAACATTGACTTTCAATAAAATCAATTATTTTTAACGCCGATAAGTTGTCTTCGAGATTAGGCTTATTCCTAAGCGCACTTGCACCTTCTCTTCTCTTCTTTTTCTAGGTAATAATAATCTACACAATTGCTTGTGCACCACTCTGACCATTATAACTGAAAATAAACATGGTTATTTTACGGCAGTCTCATTTCGCAGAATACGCCTGAATTTCTGGGCACTTGATTCAAGGTTCATTATTTACCAGTTCAAAGCGATTGCTTCTTTCAACAGTTAATTTGTGTTCTTGTCTCAACGTTGCAATGCTTGTTACATCTGAAAATCTGCCATGTTGGCATTCCCTGTATGAAATTCTTTTTTTTCTCTGTATGCTTCAGTATTAAAAAAAATGTCAACCAAAACTTTTCCAAATCCATCAACATAGGTTTCTTCAGTTTTCAGATTGGTCTGGCTGGCTATGCATGCATGTAAAGCAGTCAGTTGGCATTTGCAATACCATTGGGCTATTGAGCACTATGGTAAGTGCATCACAACGTTCAAGCGGCTACCTATCAGTAGCAGGTTCGATTCCTACAGCAACGCTATTTTCTTTCATTGTTTATTCTATTTACGTTGTCTAAATTGAATGATATATTAACCATGAAACTATGGAGGATCATTTTGAATAGGTTCCTACATGATATAACGCAATTTATAATTCATTCTGTCGGACCAAATATGTCTATTTCTCAAATACGTATACATGTATCAGGAATACAAGCTGCACGAATGGAGCTGAAGGGTTAAAAATTTATATATTTACTTAGATGCCTGGGGAAAAAAACAGTTTCCTTTCAAAACCACCTCCTAAATAGGTTTTCAGTGTTTGGTCCAATTTGCAATACAAGTTTATGCGAAATCGATCTTTCTGTCTGGCTGCATTCAGTAAAATTCAGACGATTTTTATGGATCACTGCCCAGCAAAATGCGAGATATGTCTAATCCATTGATCAACCCCTTTTCTAATTTTTCGATTGATCATTCCAAACATGCTGCCAAAAGACGTTAGTCATAAGACAGCTTATATTTGGTAACTAACTGGACCTGTTTCTGGATGATTTTTCTATTTTTTCTCTCTTACGACGATTTTTCTTCTTCTGTGATTATCTTTCATCGTAATTCTGTTCATCGTCATCCCCTCTTTCCTCTTCTTCTTCTTCTTTGTTCTTCTTCTTCTTCTTCTTCTTCTTCTTCTTCTTCTTCTTCTTCTTCTTCTTCTTCTTCTTCTTCTTCTTCTTCTTCTTCTTCTTCTTCTTCTTCTTCTTCTTCTTCTTCTTCTTCTTCTTCTTCTTCTTCTTCTTCTTCTTCTTCTTCTTCTTCTTCTTCTTCTTCTTCTTCTTCTTCTTCTTCTTCTTCTTCTTCTTCTTCTTCTTCTTCTTCTTCTTCTTCTTCTTCTTCTTCTTCTTCTTCTTCTTCTTCTTCTTCTTCTTCTTCTTCTTCTTCTTCTTCTTCTTCTTCTTCTTCTTCTTCTTCTTCTTCTTCTTCTTCTTCTTCTTCTTCTTCTTCTTCTTCTTCTTCTTCTTCTTCTAATAGCGAGGGATTCCACTGTGAATAGGATTTAGAAGTCCAAAGCCGTTGACTGAAGCTAAATTGAATCGTTAAGTGAAAAAAATCCTTAATCCTTAACTAGCTAATTTGAATCGCTACCCCCCAAAAATCCCAAACTTTTCATCCTTCTAAAATCCATAATCCTTGCACAGTACAAATATCCATGCGACGGAATAGAAGATCTCATCTCACAACCGAGAGGTGTTTTCGTTAGTTCCCTCCCAAAAAACTAATGTTCAGAAAAAAGATCGAATTGCATTTTAATTTTCTAAAAAGTCAATTTACTGGCGTCAGTTCAAGGTGAGTTTAACAGCAATTTGATTTTGGAGGATCAAAATATTTCAACTTTTTCCCGAACGGACAGTCTTCTATATGCTCTAATACACTTTGGTTCTAGAGTAGTCAAGTCGTCAAATGTTTGCAGATTTATCTAAAAAAAAAAGGGTTAATGCTGCCAAGAGTTTGAAATAAGGATAAAAAGAAATATAGGACAAAGCATATAATAACCTGTAGGATTTGATATGTTAACTTCATTTCGTTAGCCCCCTTCCCTATCAGGGCTTTGGATTACAATTAGGTTTAGGGGTTAGGATTAGGGGTTTTGTAGGGAGGACCAACGATAGATAACCAGCATCTTGGGCTTTTTCCGGAGTAAAAAAAGAGAAAGCAACTTGGATACTTTGAAATTATGAACGTTAGCTTTCGTTGGGGACTAATCGGAATGACCACCACCCCCGCTTATTTTATGGTAATATGAAATATTGACCTGCTTACTTCGGCAGTTGGTACGTGTTTAAGAAGATTGGGGTTAACCCGATTAGGCCAGAAGAAAACACAATTGCCCAAGATCTTTTGGGTAGATTAATCTGGGAGAGACACGCAAACAGTGGCCTTGCCGTGAGAGGTCATCTCTCTGGCCGGATGATTTTCCCAAAGATCTACTGATTGAGAAGCTCTTATTTTAGCTGCTGATTCACTGCAATGATCAAATAAAGAAAAGGGATGGGGGGGGGGAAGGAACGGTATGATAGTCAATCGATCTGTAATTAGACTTCGTTAATAATCTTCTCAGACAAGATATAAATACAGCAACACTTCGAATAGTGCAGTTTTGAATAGTTCGACTTTTGATAAAGTACGATTAAGCATAAGCTGGAATAACACATTAAATCGTAAAACTTGACCCAGCGGTTTCGACGGACACACACAGATATGTCTTTGTGTTTCCGCTAAAAACTCATTATTTTGGCATGACTTCATAAACGAACGTCCAAATGCAAAAGATCCAATTGATAAAGTGTCAATTTTATAAAAGATTCAATGAACATAAGGTCCAATGAATTTTTTTTTTTGCTTGCTCATGTAAAAAAGTTCAATACGGAAAAGTTCAATGCAAAAAGGTCCGATGCGAAAAAGACCAATTCACACACATATACACGAACAGCATACACACATATGTACACATGTTCACACACGCATATCAGAAAACATAAGTGTAATGGCATGTTTTTGCAAACGAAGATCTGGGAGGGTTTTCTGTCTTTTGTAGGCTCTCATAAGTAAGCGTATATGGTTTTTGTCAAAACATCCGAATGTAGAAAGGTTTGATTTATAGAATGTCCAATTTATAAAAGTTCCAATGATCAAAAAGTTCAAGGCAAAAAAAAGTCCTATGCGATATATGCAGTGCAAAAAGGTCAAATGTAAAAAGGTCCAATTAATACATATATACTGATAACATTCACACATGCTACACACTTACATGTGCATGCACACACATATCACGTATGTACAAACGTACACACACGCACATGAGCAAACACATACGCAAGCTCTGCATGCAAACACGTGCACATTCATACCACATTCATATATGCCACAGACATACAGCGTTGTACACTTGACACATACGCAAACACTTAGACATACACATACACATAAATACACCCACATATTGTACATGCATGTACCAAATAGACACATACTACATACTCAGATTTACACTTTCACACATACCACATACACACACATACATACGTGCCATAATGCGTAAACATACACACACACAGCATGCAAAGCACACCGTATGTACAGATGCCAAATGCAAAAGATTAATAATAATGGGGATACTCATTAACTTCTTGCTTATACATGTTACACGCACATTATATACACACATACAGACAAGGCAAACACATAATTGCCTTTTTTGCATGGGACTTTTTGCAATGAGCTGTTTGTCTTTGGACTAATTGCAATCGACATAATGTTCTTGGATCATGTGTTTTGGACCTCACTGATATTGGGCCTTCGTGATTGGAAGTTTTGACTTAGCACCATAAAATCAGTTACCTAGAACATAGGTCTAAAATAGCGTACGAGACGAACCTATACTACATATGTTTCGCGTGCTGTTCCAATTCTTAACCATCTAAGTATTTATCTATCATGAAAATTAGTCAATGTTTGTATTGCAAATTAATGCTTTTATTGGGGGACTTTTTACAGCATACTGAAGCTAATTGCCTTTTACTAAAGCTGAATAACATCAGTTTCTTTTCTTACATGTATGTAGTAAGTATGATACTGAATAGCTTTGTTTTTTCTGATAATATTTGGTGGAGGGGAGTCGGGTTGAAGAATACTTTTAAAGTAAGACCACGCTCCACTTACATTGCACGTGTTTTGAATGTTAAGTATCAGTAAACGCTTGAAGTAGCCTCCATAAAGTTAGCAGTTTGCAATTCCTTCCGTTTCCCGTTCACTGCTGTTTTTCTTGCAATTCACGCAGAGCAACTCTAATCTGCCGGCTCAACAAAATGGGCGTTTTGTCAGCAGAGACGATTTCTTTCGTCACGAAGGCTTCCATCTTTTCCTAATATTTTAGGACTTTTGACTAAGCATGCGTAACCCTTAAATTGAATATGCAAACTGGAGCGTAAAACCTTTCAATTATTGAGCCAATTTTATATTCATTCATGCTTGAAAATTCTGCAATTATGTATACTTCATAATTCAAACGTACTTTCGAGTTGGTTTCATTTTCGCTTTTGGGGAGGGCAATTGGTTTATTGAATAATCAAAGTATTATTTACAAAAAATGAATGAATTCAATCATTCATTTCTTGTCGCTCGCAGCCAGGCCAGTCAGGGAGTTTTGGGAGAAGGTGGGTCTTTAGTTTCTGTTATTGAGCGTAGTGTACAGATCAGTCTCCTCGTAGGTGGATTAACGGGTGCCTCCCTACACGACCCTAGCCTTTTACAGCACCTGGTATATCCAGTTGGTCTACAATAATTATACCCAGTTGGGCTCAGACCAGGTTCGACGTTGCTCAACTTGGGGGCTCAAATGAGAGCCGGTGTATCCAACGTGGGAAATTATTGCACTTTCCCTAAGGAAATACGTAGCCCATAAATTCTAACCAATATCCTACTGAACTGAAGATATCTGTAAATATTTTTCAATGGGTACTAAGTCGTATACTATTTTAGGCGAATTGACTAATATGTAGACATATATGTATCATAATGCATTTTTCAATTACTGAGAATACAAATACGTTACTAAAATGAAAATAGGTTTTTACTTCATAATTCCAAGGGTAAAACATATTGCCAGTTGCTGAGGAGTTATGCACGAAAAGTTGAAATTCATTTGGTATATATACTTGTAATTTTCAATCAGAGGGTAACCGGCAAACAGGAATGAAAGTTGTGGTATTTACTTTTTGTTTGATCTTAATATATTTATTCAGGGTTTTGATTTCCATTAGTATTGTAACAAAGTTATTCTATCTTTTTAATTGAAATGTTTTTAGGGTTAGGATGGCTTAGATATATTCCCAAAATTCCAAATTTCAAAGAAAACCATTGCCACAAAACAAGTAAGAGCTAAAATCTTCTCATTATAATCGGAGGTAAGCAGTGAATAGTTATGAAATTTAAGGTATTTACTTTTTCTAAGTTTATTATTATTATTATTATTATTATTATTATTATTATTATTATTATCATCATTATTATTATTATTATTATTATTATTATTATTATTTCTGATGTCTGGCTGTATTCATTGCCCACTGAGTTTCAGATGGCAAATGACATATTATTTCGGATGAGGACGTAAAAATTCCTGCTAAAAATAATTCTATAAACTTTTACTTTAAAAGTAATCTCTCTATTCATAAATCTCAAAAAATGATGTATAATCCAAACAGATATTTACTCTTTGAGCATGTGTATAAACCTAGTTAGGCAACACATGTTCACATAAATATAACTAATAAGGGGACATTTTTGTTTCCAAGCAAACTATAATTCTATTTGTGCACCTCATAAAAATTACCATAAATCGAGTAGTTATTTTCCTAATGAAATATATGAATATAATTCAGATTGCCATTGCAATAAACCTGTCCTGGTTTTTCATATTCCCAAAATAGGGATGTGGTAAAACAGCTAATGAATCCCAAAATAAAGAATGAAATTACAAATATAAAATATCAATAATTTGCATGTACCAAGAGGGATAATTAGAAAAACGTTCCAGGGAAAACATGTTGAAGTAGCAGTGAACAGATTAAAGATAACTTGCATGGCTCATAGTTGGGGATACTTTAGGACTATATAAATTTCTACTGATATAATTCCCTTTCGGTGGTTATAAAAGAAACATTGTACATCACTATATATATACATATGTATATCCTCAAAGTTCATGTTTGGAAGGGGGTCAGACTTTATGGTGAGTGAAGCAACCTTTTATAATTAGTGTATACATAAATTTGAATCCATCGTACGACACTATAGCTTTGAAGTATCCCTTTTCATTTAAGTTTCGATAATTCTCTGTAGGGGAAGCAAAGGGATATAATACAGAGAAACTATGGTGAACGATTAAAATCTTTGGATCGTATTAATTTATCTTTAGATTTTTCAAGGACTGCTGCTTTAAACCACTTCAAACTTGACACCACAATGCCATGTATACTGACTTATATATCTGACTAATGTCAACTTCATCAACTATGGTCAGCTGCCGAGTAATTACAGCGTATTAGATATCTTGAGAACCGCTCATCCAAACAACTTTAAACTTGGCATTGCAAAGCCTTGTGTACTGCTTGATATATCTGGTGAATGTTAACTTCGTACAATGGCTAGTTGTCGAGTAAATGCGATACTTAAAAGCACATAGAGAAAGATTTCTTCAATTTTAGTATGATACGGGGTCTCACTGCTAAACTGTATGCTTAACATATTCGGCGTCTGGAAGGCTTCCCTGCTTGTTTGATATACGAATGCGTGTTTGTAGTTATTTCTATCACTGTTCAAGCACGACGTTTAGCGGAAGGGAATCAAAGAAACAAATATTTATATGCCAAGATTAAAGGCTTTATTGTTCTTTTCATAGAGACGTTGATACATATTTTTCTATGGCCAATTCTCTGCAAAGGGACACATATCAAAAGAATAAAAATTCTCATAATTTCCTCATGTATATATATATGTATATCACTATAAACTTATCTATGGGACTCACTTGCTTATCATTGCTATACGGCGATGTCCTCTCATTAGTCAGGCACAGGGTCACAATAACGGGGCACACAGCAAAAGTTGAACTCATAACACTATTAATAGTCTGCAAGATTAACTCACTTATTATTAATCTGTGGCAGGAATCTTATCCTTGGTCCGAGTGTATATTTATGTGCGTGTTACAGAAATATGTGTAGCTCATCAGAAAGTTAATGGTTTTGCTTTGGATGATAAGAAACGAAAGGAGAAAATGAAAGGACCAACTGATGTGTATATATATATATATATATATATATATATATATATATATATATATATATATATTGCATATATATGTATATATATATATATATATATATATATATATATATATATATATATATATATATATTGCATATACATATATATTGCATGTATATATATTGCGTGTGTGTGTGTCTGTGTGTGTGTGCGTATAAACTGTGAGTGGGTTGAAAGCAGCGAATGCCCGGATGAATATAAAAAAAGCTGTTTGAAGTGGACGACATCAAAGTCGGGTAAAGAGGTGAGGAAGATAATGGACAAAAAGAAGGGAATAGAAAGAGAATGAAGAGTGGGGAAAAGGGAAGAAGAAAGAAAGAATGAAAGAAAGAAAAGGGAGAACGGAAGGATATCGAGTAGGAGAGTAAGAAAGAAAGAATAATGATGAAATGAAGAAAGAATCATAAAATAAATGAGAAAACGGAAAGAATTGGAGACACCGACAGAAAACAGATGGACGGAAAGAGACGAAGAAAGACGAAAAAGAACCGCAGAAAAAGAACAGAAATAGAGAAAAATAGTGATAGAAAGAGAGAATAAATGAACTGCTGACCAATGCTGACGAAATTGACATTTGCCAGATATATTAGTCAGTTTACAAATCATTGGGGTGTCTAGTTTGAAATCGTTTAAAGCAGTTGTTCTCGAGAAATCTAATAAAAAATGAATAAAAAATTAAAAAATTACGGATCTTTCTCCGTAGTTTCTATTAATTATTCCCCTTGACTCCCACCGTTTAGAATTGGCAAAATTTTGATGAAATCGAGGTAACTTCATTGCTTCAATGCTGTATTTACGTACGATAGACGCAAAAAGAGGGAAAAGAAAGAAAGAGGGCTGAGCACAGGGAGAGGTAACTGAATGAAGATAGCAAGAAAGCTGGTCTTCGTATGAACTTCAACAGAACCATATCATGCACAGCAAATATCCTGTCGAAGATAGGGACACCGCAATCAAAATAGAAAAGGTACAGCTGAAGAAAGCGCATTACTACATCTACTTTGGAAAACGGTATCCTCGAGAGAAGGAGAAATCAAATGAAGAATTATCCCAAGTTCAGTAGAGTGATAGCGAAAAGTCAAAATTGGGAGAGAAGCGTATATCATAGGGCAGAGAGAATGACAATAAAGTCACCAACTTGATGATGTGAAGATAAGGTAAGATAAAATCATTCAAAGAAAAATAGGAAAGAGTAAGACAAATCGGCAGATTGGCAATGAGAGAAACGTGAGAGAGAGAGAGAATTCAAAAGGAAAAAAGAGAGAGAGTGAGTACAAAAGACTGAAGAAAGAAAAGTGCATGAAAGATAGGGAGAGGGGGGAATACAAAAGAAAGAGAGAGTGCGGAAGAAAGAAATATAGAAAGAGCCCAAAAGTAAAGAGAGTACGTGCAAAAGACAGAAAAAGAGAGAATGCAAAAGGAACAAAGTGAGAGAGAATGGGGAGAAAAGGACAGTCATCTTGGTGATTTAAGGTAGAAAATAAAGAGAAACCATCAAAGCCTTTCATAAAAATATAGTTTTAAAATAAAGGTAAAAAAGGTTTTTCAAAATTGTACGAGGAAAGGAAAGAACTGGGGGCAGTTGAATATAACTCTATATTTGTGAGCGGACATAAATAAAATCACAACTGATCAGATGAATGATAAAGCCGATAAAAGGGATCTAACCCTGTAATGATATGGAATGAAATGAATTAAAAAATACCGATGCATAAACTGTAAGTCTACCGATAAACGAAGGGAAAAGGGAAAATTTACTTAAATACGGAAAAGAAAATGGACGAAAACTTGAGAGAATAAAGACGGAAAAACGTGATCGAAATATCTTTCAATAGAAATACTACAAAGGGGAACATAAAATGATATTAACTCAGTAAGATGAAACGGAGAGAAGATGGAAATATATTAAAAAGACGTCAGAATGAAAGGAGATAGAAAATGTCAAAAGAAAGTAAATTGAAGATTACGTCAGAAAGACGCAAAAAACATAATGCAAATAAAGAGAATATTTTCAAAGACTTGGTTGAAACAGAATAGTTTAGGAATTTGACAAGCAGAACTCAGAGGGAAAAGATTTTCACAAAATAAAACTAGGGGAAAAATAATTTATGTCTGAGTTTTTGAGAACAGGAATTATCATTACTATACATATTCATTGGAACTGTGGTTCTCATCCTACTAAGCTCTGATAACCTCCTCACTAGGCATAACACTGAATTGAACGCCATGTTTAAGGCTCAAAATTGCTTCGTGGGTATGAGTGTTGCAGTTAACCTGGTGGCCATGCGTTGAATCCCTGAATCTAGGGTAACAATCAAAAGCAGCATCACAAAAACGAACTCACCTGAAAGAATCAACTGATATGAGATAGCCCCGAGACAGTGGAATGAGAACGGTTTACCTCCGTGTATTGAATAGAGTGTTCAGTTCGAGTACAACTGACCTTCTTTTTCTCTATCTACCTCTTTTCTTTCTTTTTCTCTTCAATAACGTCATATCAAAACACCCGAAGCATAGAATAGCACAGTTTTACCCTTTTTTTATTACCTTAAATAGTTGTGAAAACATTAACAGAAATGGACAAATATAGGATATAAATGAAATTCTATTCTCAAAAAATTCTGATGTTTATGTGGAAATTTTCCGACTTCTATTGCAGTGCTCTATTGTTTTTTTCTATTTTTTTCTCTCCAGATCTAAATAGAATAGGTTTCTGCTTTCATCTAGTTATTTTGTAATATTTTTACCGGAAATAAAACATAAATTATTTCAAACTAGAAGATTTTGAACAAAAAGTAATAAAAAAGTAATAAAAAACAGTCTAGAAGCATTTTTTGTGGAGAAATGAATCTCTTCTATAAAAGGGTGGATTTATTTTCAAAGAAAGAAAAGGAATCACCCATTAAACCTTCCTGGCCAAAATATCTTACCTAAATGTTTCTGTTTTATTGTGGTCCCATTTTAACAACTTTTCCTTTTTGTAATATTTCATTATAAATACACATCTTTTTTTCTTAAAAAAAAAAATAACAAGCACGTTTTTGCGCAATATAGAAAAGAAAATGTATTTAGATAAATTCTTTGTCGAAAGGATACCGACGAAACAAGTTTTTTTTCTGAATAAAGGAGAAATTTAGGCGTATGAAAGAAGAATTACCCTTTGCTTCTATGACTAAAAGATACATTAAAAAAATATAACTTTATTCAAAGTAACTTGATGGAATAATACTACCACCTACGTGGATAGAAATCTCGAACACATCCGTTTGTTTAGTCAGACTGGCAGGACATTGTCATTCCACTTGAATCTGAGATGGAAGAGAATCAATTCAAGTGAGTGAAGCATTTGGGGTGAAAACTTCGAGAATGCAAGATAGATCTTTTTCGTAAGATAGATCTTACAAGAATATATAAATATATTTTTGTAAGAATGTATAAATTCACAATGCTCAACATAAGTTGTTTTTTTTTTTTTATAGAACTTGATAATTTATTCAATCCAAATACATTAGTATGTGTTTGTGTGTACTGGTGTGTGTATACGTCTATGCATAGAACTGTTGACATGGTGTTTCCTTTCCGGGTGTGTTTTCATTAGTCTTCATCAATCGACCACACCCATTGCCGATTGCAACAATATGCTTCTTAGATGCCCTCTTTCGCTTTTATAAAAATCCTTTGATATTAAAGCGTGTCTTCCTAATTACAGCCATATAAGTCCCCGTAATCTCTGATCACGGCTGCACCCGATGGGCGGAGAAGGTGTAAGAGGCCAACCCTGGGGAAGGTTGGAGCGGTAGCGACTTAGACAGGCATCAATGGGTGGAAAATATATCAGATCGAAGCGACACCATTTTGTTTTCTGTTTTGGGAAGGGTCTGTTTGAAGGTGGGACCTCCTCTTGATTTGATTGCTTAGAACTTGTGTCGATGTACGTAGGAGTAATTTCTGTTCATGATATAATTTTTCAGCACCTATTATATGCGTATTCATAAATACATAAATTAGCAGAGTCTCTCTCTGTCTCTGTCTGTCTGTCTGTCTCTGTCTCTGTCTCTGTCTCTCTCTCTCTCTCTCTCTCTCTCTATATATATATATATATATATATATATAGTTACTTGGATCATTTGTTTTGAACTTTTTTGGTATTAGATTTCTTTGATTGACATTTTTGACTCGACACCATGCAATTATTCACGTAGAATCTAGGGGTAGATTTTTACTAAGCTTGTTTTGCGAATAGCACAAGAGACGAAGTCATACTACACGCGTCATATACATACATATATATATTGAGAAAACGGATAAATGATCAGACTGAATTATAATAAATTGCGTTACATTACATAGAAACTTATTTGAAATGATCTCCCTTCATTAAACGGTTAATATACCACTCAGTCTAGACAACGTAAATGTTTTAAGAAGATACATATATATGAGCAGAAATTGCGTTATATTTAATACATAACTGTCGCATTGAAAGAAACGATTAGAACTGATTAGGATCGAGAATAGACAAGATTAGAATTTGGAGTGAAAATAGTAATTTGGGCCTTTGCATTGCCGGCGACTGTTCAGCTCAATGGTAAGAGCAACGTTACGTTGAAACGAATACTCTATCGGTCAGAGATTCTTTTCCGGTAGAAACTCCATTTCCCAAATCGTTTATTCTATTTATGTTGTCTAGGCCAAGTAATACATTAGCCGTGTAATGACAAAAGATCATTTCGAGTAAGAGTTTCCATACAATATGACGCAATCTATAATTACACACACGCATACACACACGTATATATATATATATATATATATATATATATATATATATATATATATATATATATATGCGTGTGTGTTTATGTGTATGTGTGTGTGTGTGTGTGTGTGTGTTTAGGGATGTTGAGTATCCGACAGGATGATTTTGTACTTGTCAAATATCGGAAAAAACAGTCTATTCATATTTTCATCTCTCTCACATTCTAGCATAGTCTATTCATAACTATCTATCTATCCATCGATACCATGTCTATGTACGAACTTACCATCGACTCAGGTTACTTGCGAAGAAGTTAAAACTTGAAACCGTAAATTTCCTTGCATATAATATACATAACATATCTCAAGTGATGGTTGTATTTTAAAGAATTTCTTATGGTAGCTGATCGTTAATATCTAAAAAAGTGTCAGTGGGTATTCATACATCTGTAGACCCTCCTGCAGACCGTGTTTCTGTGTCACTTCGTCATCATTTCGGGACAGTTTGGCTTCACGCCTGCATAGGTAAGTATAAATAAAACACTGGTAGACTTAATTTCCTATTGCGTGATCCTTTTGAGCGGCAAAATGAAGAATTTACACAAAAAACTCATGTTGTTTTTCTATGTTTTGTATTGTTAATCTGCTTTTCTGAGCTCCATGACAACACATAAATTTTATATATATATATATATATATATATATATATATATATATATATATATATATATGTGTGTGTGTGTGTGTGTGCGTGTGTGTGTGTACATACACACATATATACACACACACACACACACATATATATATATATAGTTTGTTTAGTTAATAAAGTAAAGATTAAAAAAAACTTGTTAATTTTTTAATTTTCTACGTAAATTTATTTGTACTCCATATTATTTTCTTCCATTAACTTTTGCCATTTTCTATGCAACTTAATAATTCCGAAAAAGAAAAAAAAGGAAGTAGAAGAAAAATAATAGATATAATCTAACAAAGAAAGAAAGAAAGGAATCAAGAAGAAATAAGAAAAGCAAAAAAGAAAGGGAGGAAGGAAAGCAAATAAACCCGAAGAAAATAAAAGCTTAAAGGCTTCAAATATTAATAAATTAGGAATAACATAGTAAAAGATATGGAATGATAAAGAGAGAGAGAGAGTGAGAGAGAGAGAGACTGAATTGGAGAGGAGGACATGAAAGAGTTAAAAAGATAAATGGATAAATAAAGAAAGAATCAAGGGTTAGTAGAAATACAAGTCGGGTGGGAAAAGGGTGTTCTCTCTAATGTCTTTATTGCGTTTATTGATTCCTTTGATCAACGTTGCAAACCAATATGTATCTTTCATCATATCAAGAAGATACACACGTGCTCTCCCTCTCTCTCTCTTTTCTCTCTCTCTCTCTCACACACACACACACACACACATATACATATATATAGAGAGAGAGAGAGAAAGAGAGAGAGAGAAAGAAAGATGGAGATTAAGTATATATATATATATATATATATGTATATATATAACTAATATACATAGAATATATATAAATATATAACTAATATGCATAGAATATATATATATATATATATATATATATATATATATATATATATATATATATATATATATATACACACACATAGAAAATTTGTATTCAAAATTTCCTCTTGGACACTGAATGCAGCTAGTTGGAAATATGCAACAATCTCACCAACCAAGCAGACTTGGAATCAACTGAGCCAAAATGGGACCAATTAAAGTTGATAACTGTGTTGTGCCTATTTACCAAACAAGGATATTATCTCCTATTTTGAAAATCAGCTTTCGAAATCTTTATTTTCACCTGGGTTCGAACACCGATCATTATTTCTTTTGATTCCGTGACTTGATCCAGGGTTGTTCGGGTACCACAGATGAATTCATTATTGGTGTGTTATAGTCTAGATAGCCTGATGGAAACCATCACTCCTCTGGTCGGTTTGAGACCAGAGTTGTTCGTTTCCAAGCTATAGTACACAGTTTGTCCTCCAACTTACCAATAGCTGGTGGGAGTGAGGGAGAATACTTAATACCTTTCCAAAGGGCATTAATGTAAAGTGAACACAACTGGAGTTTGACCTTCTCCGTGCCGTTAGCAGTCTGGATACTATGGACCTCTTCAGGGAACTCTGCATTGCAATGCAACCTGATGCCCCACAATGGGGTTCACAAGGGAAGAAGAGGAGAATTACATCTGCGAAGAACGGGGGGAAGTTCGACCTATCTTGAAAAACAGTTTCCGAATTCATCGTTCATACCTAGGTTCGAACATTGAGTCTGGTACAAGTGGGAAATACGCAACGATTTCAGTCACGGGGAAGGCTTCAGTCCGTGTGCTTATCACAATGTGAATGCCTGAGAATTTTTCGAACTTGGGTATATGTGAAAAAGACAGGGAGGAGGATATTGTCGTATCTTCAATATTTGTGATCTGAAAATCATCTTTTACAATTTGTCCGAGAATAATCGCATTTTTGAATGCTTTTTAGAGCTAAGCGTCACTTTCTGGATATTTGCGATGATCTTACTGACTATGTGTACATCGATTGGAGAAATAGTTCTCTCTCCCATCTTCGTTTTGATGATCTCATCTCTATTTTTACACTTGTGTTTGAATCCATGTTTTCATGTTCTTACTGATCCATACAGAAACTTTCAACATTTTTGTGTCTACAAATATTTTACCCCTACCAACAAAGATGGAAGAGGTATATCTATTCACACATTTTTCTGTCTGTCTGTCTGTCTTGTTTTGACAATATCTTCAAACGTTCTCAGTGAATTTCGATGACAATTTGTCGAAAGGTGGACCATGTTGTTCGAAAGAATTGATTAAACTTTAGAAGGTTCAAGTAATTCGCTTTCGATTTGGGTGTTATTCTTTTCATATACTAAAGTAATAGTCAGAAGTATAGAAAATGATACTTAGACAGGTACCTCCCCCCGCATCGAAGCCATACATGAACTTCAGCTTTTAGTAATCGTATGGTGTAGGGAGAGGTGTGTGGTTCCTGAGTGGTTTCTGGTTTTAGATTTATTTGTGTGCGTAACAACCTACCTTTTTAAGTGGTCATGCCTGCACATGTATATGGACACAGATGCGTGTGAATTTATCCATGTGTTTGTATCATGGTCTTCATTTGTTTTTGACAATTTCAACGATCTTTCAGTTATGTTACATGCATAGATACACAGACACACACACACATGCACACACAAACACACACATGTATGTATATATATGCTTAATCCTTTTAAGTTTCAATATGAATTCGTGTGCGTCTGAAACTTCATCCGAATGCCAAATAATGCTATTTGATTCTTTTCAAATGGCAAACATAAGCCGGTCGTAAGTCCTAAGACAAAAACACTTGGGAAATCTAAGAAAACGATACAGATACGAATATTTTGATAGAAAATCATCATCATCATCATCATCATCATCATCATCATCATCATCATCATCATCATCAGTCTTTTATCATCCGTTGTAGGACATAGACCTTCCCCATGGTTCGCCACATTTCTCAATCGTGGGCGTCACGGAGCCAGTGCTTTCTGAATTTGTGTAGTTCGTCTCTCCACCTAGTATTCTGCCGGTCTGGGTTGTGCATGTGGTATCTGGGGATCCATGTTGCGAGTTGTGATATCCATCGATTGTCTGCCATTCTTGCAACATGGCCAGCCCATTGCCATTTGTGTTTTCTAATAGATTCTACGATGTCTCAGACCCCTGTTTTCTCCCTGATATACTGTGATGTCTTGTGATCTCTCCATGTGAGGTTGAGTATGATTCTCTCATACGCACATTGCATGCTTCTCCGTCTGCGAGTCTTTCTCTTGGTTAGATTATACGTTTCAGCTCTGTATGTGACTATCGAGGGGGTGCATTGGCTGTATACCCTCCTTTCTGGGATAAATGGGATTTTCTTGTTTTTGAAGGCTGAGCTTGCTCTGCCGGAGGTTTGCCATCCTAAAGCGATTCTTCACTTGTTTTCTTCTTTTGTAGGCTTAATGGAGATTCGTTGACCTAGGTAGATGTAGTGATCTACTTCTCCAGTTTTGCATCCCCGATTTTGACAGTTATGTCCTTATTTTCGATGGGGTTGTTGCACATGACCTTCATTTTGCTGAAGTTCATGGTTAGGCCGACTTTCTTGCTTTCTTTATTTAGTTCATCTAGCATTAGTTGGAAGTCATGTAGGTTGTCTACGAAAAGAGTAATGTCGTCGGCTGAAACTGAGGATGCTCAGATATTTGTCATCTATTTTGATTTCTCTACTCTCCCAGTCTAGGTTTCGAAAGATAATCTCAGGGCAGGCTGTGAAGAGTTTGGGCGAGCTGGTATTACCCAGTTTTACTCCCTCTTGGAGCTGGAAAGGTTCGGAGTCTTTATGTAGCATGAGTTACTGTTATTGTAAATACGTTGTAGTACTCAGATGTATACAGGGTCTTCACCTTGTAGAGTGATGAGCTTCATGACCATTGAAATTTCCATAGAGTCGAAAGCCTTCTTGATGTCTATAAATGCTACAGCATGTGGCATTTTGTTTTCTGCTGCTTTTTCTTTCGACTGATTTATTAAATGGAGATGGACTATGGTCGAATAGCTTCTTCTAAAGCCAGCTTGTTCCTGTGCTTGGTTTTCATATTGTGTTTTAGTGATCTGGTGGGTGATGATTTTTGTGAAAACTTTGTATATGCAGTTGAGTAAGCTGATAGGTCTATAGTCGTTGAGATCTTTTGGGTTTCCTCTTTTTAATGCAAAAGCATCATGATTGCTGTGTTCTAGTCTTCTCTACAACTTATTTAATCCTGAAACCAGTCTCATATTCAAAATGAGAAGAAAAAACTAAGATTAGTCAGATAGATAGATATGAAAACAGGGATAAACAGATGAAGATACGAACATAGACATTAACAGACGAATGGATGCCACCAGATTTCGACTGATTAATACACATGAAAAGCTTGTGATAGAGGAGGAGAAACAGGTATTGTCTTTTTTTCTTGAAGAACATTAATTCAGAAATGCCTTTGTGCATTCGTATTAGTCAGAGGATGAAACCTCAGATAAGATTAGTTCTAGCGCATAATTCTACTCAGTCCCAAACTTATCTCGGATTTATTTGACAAATCGCTCTTTTCTCTGAAGAATTTTCACTCAAGACGAATGCCTACTACAGTGCTTCTGAACGTTGAATGACGGAACGCTGTGAAATATATTTGACTATGTAAAAATTGATTTATGCGGTTTTGAAATAGTAGCAATAAAAATGTTTATAAAGGAAAGTATGATGAACTTGCTAATCCGTCCGGGTTAAATAAAAAATGATCAAATAAATAAAAATCAGATGACAGAAAAAAGCCAAATCAGCCATTTTATTTAGCTAGATCTAGCTGATCTTCCCTATTTAGTCGATGAAACATTTCCCGAACATTTCACAGCCTACCTTGAGATGATCTTCCAAAACCTAAACTGGGAAAATAAAGAAATCAGAATAGACGGCAAATACATAAGTAGTCTTGGATTTGCTGACGACATCGTCTTTTTTGCAAGAGAACCTTCATAAACTCCAAATAATAATAATAGATGAACTCAATAAAAATGCGAGAAAGTTGGGTTTCATATAAATTTCAGTGAAACAAATGGCTTGTACGACAAACCTGCCGTGGACAAAGACACAACGATCAGAATAGAAAACGCAGATAACGAATCTTCATAAATTCCTCAAAATAAAAAGAAATGTATACAAGACAATCACTTTAAGTTGGCAGGCTGAAACATGGAATCTAACCAAAAGATTGACCCTCAAGCTGACAACCAAGCAACGACCAGAGGAGAGAATCATGTTCAAGCTCACATGGAGGGATCACAAAACAGCTCAGTGTATTAGAGAAAAAAAAAAGATATCATAGAAACCATTTGAAAACTAAAATATCAATGGGCTGTGCATGTTACAAGAATGTCAGAAAACTGCTGGATATCACAGCTCACAAAACATAGATCCCAGAGATTATATGCAAAAGTACGACCGGTGAAATATGAGACGGCGTGACGAACTAAACAAGTTCAGAAAGTTCCGGCTCCGCGATGCCCATGATAGAGAGGTCTAGCAAATGTCCATGTCCAACGATGGATGCTTAAAGACTGCTGCTGCAGATGATGACAATGATGATACATGAATTCAGTCTACTGATATACGTTTTTGTCACCCGTTTTCCCTCTCATATGACGTCAAATAGGTTGATATCTCTCAAAATCTAGTGATAAGACCACTTAATTGGCAAATCTGTGGCGGAGGTAGCAAAGCTTGAAATACGTCTGCATTTTTGAAAAAAATATGCGGGCACTTGAGAGATAATTGCGACACACTATTGCATTGAAGTACACAGTTTGAGAACCATTAGCCTTTTGACAAATCACTCATTTTGTAGGCTTCTCATCCCAAATCATGAGCATCTTTTCTCCTTTCCAATTGTGACTCGTTGATTGAAAACAAAAAATCTTTACGGGTGACGCATTTTGTTCAAATACATGATACTTGTACGTGATTTTCACTGCTTAGTGCATCGAAATACAACTTCCTGCTCCTCACAGAAAAGCGAGAGCGAATGTGACAAGCTCCCGCCATAAGACACGTTTGCCACTAAACAAACATCCAAGTGTTTTTATGGGAAGTTTGTCTTTTTCAACCTACATCACTAGAAAAGCATTCAGCCTAATTAATTTCTAAATGCAAATATTGTTTTTTGCTTATTTGCTCTAAAATCAAAAAGAATTAATCGGCGAAAATAAATAGCAAGAATTAATTTTTCCATTGCTTTCCTATAAATTTACTTGCATGCACCAAACTTTTGCTAGGGGAGGGTCTTTTTTCTCATTTCTTCGAGCACTTCATCAATATATTGGATTTCGCTCTTTTTCAATTTTACCCTGTCGTCAGCTGGAAGTGCAACATTCACAAATTTCTAGTCTTTATTTACGATAACCAGAACAGGTCTCCTGGCCTTTATTGGGTGATTTGCTAAACATTGAATCACCCAGTTATTATTATTATTATTATTATCATTATTATTATTATTATCATTATTATTATTATTATTATTATTGTTGTTGTTGTTGTTGTTGTTGTTAACAACACGTGCCGTATCGATAGTAAGATGCACAGGACCATTCCTTGGATGGACAAAGGAAGAACCCTAGTCAATGGACCGGTGAACAAGGAAGCTTATGACAATGCACGAAGCCTTGCACCCCAGAGATGACACAGATATACTGTACGTGAAGAGGAAAGAGGGCCACAGAGGAATCATCAGCATAGAAGACTGTGTCTAGAGGATCAAAATAGGTCTAGAAGAGTATGTGCAAGCAGACAGTGAAGATATCATGAAGAGTGTCCGAACCAATGCAACGAACAGCAAAAATGTAGGAAAAAAATGGAGCAGCACAGCAAACAAGGACAGAAAAATGGCAACTGAAGAAACTAAATGGAGAATTTAAAAGACAGATACAGGATGTGGTAGACGAGATATCATGGAATAGTAATAATAGGTGCACACGGAACCGTACCAAAGACACTAAAGACGAGATAGGAGGAATTAAGGGGGAAAAGAAGGATTGACCACTACTAGGGACTGCACGAATACTGAGGAAAGTGCCAGAAATATGAGACCAATGACCCTAGCTGTTAGCAGTGGCTTATCAGAGGAAGAAGAAGAAAAAAAACAAAAAAAAAAAAAATGCTCACACACCCAAATGGTGATGGAGGTACGAACCACAGCATCACTATGATAGGTGAGGGGGAGATGAGATGAGAGGAGGGCTGAAGATCTGAGGTGACCTGCTGTCACTCAGCCCCCATCTGTGACCAGCAGGCAACTTGTGTGAAAACAACAACAACAATAATAATAATAATAATAATAATAATAATAATAATAATAATAATAATAATTATTATTATTATTATTATTATTATTATTATTATTATTATTATTATTATTTGCTGCAATCTCACACCAGTTGCCTGGTGGTAATCGCTGGAGTTTGAGTGACAGCAAGTCTCCTCAAGTCTCTAGCCCTTCTCTCCAAGTACTCATAGGTCGCGGTAATACTGCAATTTACAGTTTCACACCGGTTGCCCAGTGGTCATCACTGAAGGCTGAGTGAAAATAAGTCTCCTCAGGTCTTCAGCCAGCATCTCTTCTCTCTTTCACCTATCATGTCAGTGCTACAATTTGCGTTTCCGCTTTCATTTCCCTTTCTCTGTTGGGTCACTATTGACAGTTAACGTTGCAGTCCTTATATTTCTAGCACTTTCCTCAGTATCCGTGCAGTTCTCAGTGCTGTGGTCTGTACAGTCTCTATCCTTCCCCTTATCCCGATCTCCTCCAGTCTCACCTGCAGTGTTTTGGGGACAGTTCCAAGTGCGCCCACTATGACCGGTACTACCCTGGCTTTCATGTTCCACATCTTCCTCAATTCTCTTGCTAGATCCTGGTATTTTTCCCGTTTTTCACTCACGTTCCTCTTTACTCTATGTTCTGCAGGTACAACCACGTCTGCTATTTGGCAGGTCTTCCTCTTCTTGTCTACAATTACCAAGTCCGGTCTTCTTGCCTGGATGAGGTGGTCAGTTTGGATGTCAAATAATGATAATAATAATAATAATGTACACATATTTGTAGTAGTGGTGATGGTGGCATCTTCGCTGAGAGTTATTATAATTGCAACAACTGGCTTGGCTGATGACTGCAAATGATACTATGTGTGATAGACACTGTAGAAAGTAAGAGCGGAGAAAAAGTTAGGTAGTTCAATGAAGGAACAATGAGTGAGGGGAGAGAAAAGAAAGATAGTATACATGAGATAAGGAATGGATAAGGATGATGGCTGTTTCTGACGCTATAAACGTGACGGACACAATTCTCGCTATATATATAATGATTAGTATCAGGATGGTAATGATGAAAAATGGATTAAGTAGTCAGCAAAGGTGATTCAGAGCTTCAATAAGAACTAAGCAACATAACTGCTGCTGATGGTGATAATTCGATGCTGTTAATAATGATGATGGCGTTGATGATGGCGTTGATGCACTAAGGGGAGGAGTAAGAGCGAAAAGAAAGAAAAGCAATTAGTATTTTTCCTGCAATCCTCTCAGTTGTATTGATATCACGGCATTTTCGCTTGCTTTCCCTTATCGTAGTCCCCAAAGCTTCTTTTATGTTTTTCGTCTTCTTCCAGAGAGAATGAACGAAAAAGTTTCATATCTGAGTGTTATCCAAGATCAGAGAGGAAGAAAAAGAATTGTTTATTTATCTGAAAACCAAAAAGGGAAAATTTGATTGGTCAAACTCTAGTCTTTTGCAGTATTCACACGATTACTACACAGTCACATCTATTTTCATACTGTACTTGAAGGGGTGATGATAGTGTTAGGCTGGTATCTATTGAACAATTGTAATCATCAAAAGTGGTGAAAGCTTCTATCCTTAACATGTGAGCCAGTGTTTGTTTGCTTCACAGACTTGAAAATTGGCATCAGTACTCCCCTAGACCCATTCTAAATATGGTCTTTTTGATTTTTGGAGAAAGAGCTTTTTTTGCCTTTCCGGGATTTATTTTACGGGTTTATTAATAGCATTTAGGTTCTCCAGAACCAAGATATTTCGAGATTATTTTTCAACAAATAAATTTGACGGTACGGTTGCCCAATTATTGACTGTAATGGCGAGTTTTTATTAGTATCAATACTAGGATGATATTGAGTTTAAGATAACAAAGCAACATTAATGATGATGATGATGATGATGATGATGATGATGATGATGATGATGATGATGATGATGATGGAGGGAAAGAGTAAGAGGAAAAAGAGACGAAAAAAGCAATTACAAAAAGAAAATCCAACTATCTTCTCAGCAGTATCGATATCACGACATTTTCGGTTTCTTTTCCTTCATCATAGTCCTCCACCGCTTCCTTTCTTGGCTTGATTTTTTTTTCCTTCAGGTCGAATCAAACGAGACATTTTCATATCTGGGAATCACCCAAGAACAGGAAGAAAGACAGAAAAAAAGGACTGTTTATTTATCTAAACCCCAATCAAACAAAAACCAAACGACGAAAACGCTGGCCTGAAGATTCACATCGACACACACACACACACATTGACGTATAAACCACGATAAACGCTCACAAACTAACACACAAATGTAGATACATGAACATCAACGGACACACACACACACAACCACACGTTAATACACACAGGGACACTGATATCATATACAAACCCTTTGATAAGCACGCTGATACGTTCATACTCGGTATACATATCCACATACCCTAATTCACGTACGCATTTATGCACATATTCACACGAACCTTCCAACACATCGGGATGCACTCACTCACATATATACATCCATACATACATTCACACGAAAGATCTACGCTGATACATTCACACGCATGTACTCACAGTGTTATACGCAGAAACACAGACACTGACGAAGATCCTCATCTCACTTCCACCCATCCATCCGAAACCCATGATCTGCCGCATTTCCCAATCCGAAGTTAACAACATCGGGTCGCCAGAAAAACACGATATCACTTTTGGTAAACATGAATAAACAAGAGATAGAAGATGACTGAAGAGTAAGGCCGTGTGTGGGGAGAGTAAGGGTTAAGACGAAATGGATGACAGCACGAATAAGGAGAGCTGTTTAGTAGCAAAAGACAAAAAAGGAAAAAAAAAGGTCAAAGAACATACCATAAACAAGAATCTAATCTCCTGATGCCATCCCAGACTAACACGCGTGATCTCAAGTACACGTTCGGTTTTTGGAGATCCTTGAAGATAGGCTGGTAGCTGCTGAGTATAAGTGGACGAGCGGTTAAAAGACATTAAAGATTAGATATTAGTATCTTAGAGGTGCAGGTGGTCTGACGGTTACCATCACAGAAAATTTAATCGGCGAACCAAATTCAAACTACGACCTAGTCAGTTTGTGTTCACTCCATACTAATGCCCTTCGGAAACACATGAATCCATTTTTCCTTCCAGCTATCGGTAAATAGTAAGGCAAACTGGGCTCTGCAACTATGGTTAGCAAGAAGTCTAAGAGACAACTCAAATTCCAAACCAGCCGGAAAATCTCTCCTTTGACGCACCCATGTTGAAATCATCCGTAGGTTGTGGAGTAAAAAAGATTATGCACTGAATCACACACGTGGACAAAAACACGAACATACATGCACAGATTCTGATATAAGGTCTTATTTAATGGAATCAAACATATTTTTGGATGATTAATTATCTCCAAGCATGGTTTTCGGAGTAACATTACCCTTTCATTTAATCTTATATGCACGCACATGATTTTCAAGGGAACGGCTCAAAGCTCGTCCATAGAAAGCGAGCATCGTTTACAAATTTACTTTTCGCACAGCTACCTACCTGCATGCATGTGTACATAAATAAATAAATAAATGAATACATACATACATACATATATATATATATATATATATATATATATATACATATATATATATATATATATATATATATATATATATATATATATATATATATATATACATACTCCAAATAATCGCATACTTACATAGTTACAGGTCATCAGGGAAATAAGAAAAACATGTTTGCAAAGGCGAAGGTAATTGATTTTGATATTGTCGACCCAGAGTGTGTTAAAACGTTTTAACACCACCCAAGAAGGCGGGAAAACGAAAGAAAAAAAGGAAATTACTATATATATATATATATATATATATATATATAAAGTGGTACAATACTGTTTGAAGCATATGGAATAGTTTATAGAATTTGCCAAGTAACGGTTTCTTTGTCGCTACTTGTTTATTCTTTCCTCACTTCTAGGCTCTGCTTTGCGAACGAAGATTGATCCAAGCGGACTATGTCTGATGCAGGCCAACTGATGATTGTCAAGGTCTATAAGGGACAGGCAGGCCCTTGAAGATCTTGGAAATTGTACGCACGTACATAATCTCATAATTCAAGGCAGAGTCAATAGGGCACAACAGATGATTCCGTCATGATTTCGGAGCCCTTTTCTAGCTAATTTGGAATCATAGTTGTCCGTCTCATAGAGTGGTTGCTATCATAGATAGAGAGTCCAGAATTCCAACTACTATCTGGAGGCAAAGAGAGAGATCCTTACCTTTAGCAAGGGCATTACGGCGTAAAGTAAATACAATCCATCTCAGCTGGATTTGAACTCGGATCACCGGTTCCATATTCCATGCCGTTAACTGTTCTGTCACCACACACCTCAGAAAAAATTGTAGGAAGGGATATTAAAACTTTTCAGTTATTTGATACGTCTTTATCATTCTCTCGTCTAAATTTCGAGCGGGTTGCTGTTAACATAATGCGTTAATTCATGTGTACCAAGCTAAGAGAACATCGTAATTTGCACTGGGACTTGTTTAGAGTGGACACACAAATACCTACCGGTTGAAGTCAAAATTAAAGACAGGAGACCACGTTGAATGACAAGCCTGGCTGCAGCAGAATAAAACTTCACTCTTCTTATATTCTGACGCAGTTACCGTTGAAAAGCTCATGGTAATGGCTAGACAACGTCACCCGCGAAAGCATCCACCAGGGGACCTGCTCCTTTAGCTGCAATAGAGCAGTGCTGCTCCGGGGAAACAGAGACCCTGCAGCTGGGCCGAGTAATAATGGGAGAGCCGAAGGTCGAGTCCAAAGGCTCCCCAATGCACTTAGCAAACGCAGCCTCAGTCAAACCTCATTGGCTAACGCTTGCACCGGCGCACTCGGTCTTTGACACCAACCACAGCACCCAATCTCCGGCCCATTCGATGGGCAAGTGCCAGTAACTGACCCTCGGGCTCTGCCGTGGAACGGATACTACACTTTGATCCTGCCGAAAAGGCCAGAAAAAGGGGGCGCTATTAAATCACTGTCCAACTGCAGCAGTATGTGTCACAAGGTCGGGCTTAACGTGGGAAGAAAAAGGAGCATCCCTTCCAAAAATAACTCCAGTCGACGCAGCTATCGTTGAAAAGCTCATGGTAATGGCTAGACAACGTCACCCGCGAAAGCATCCACCAGGGGACCTGCTCCTTTATGTGCAATGGAGCAGTGCTGCACCGGGGAAACTGAGACCCCGCAGCTGGGCCGAATAATAATGGGAGAGCCTAAGGACGAGTCCAAAGACCTCCAGATGCGCTTAGCAAACGCAGCCTCAGTCAAACCTCATTGGCTAACGCTTGCACCGGCGCACTCGGTCTTTGACACCATCCACAGCACCCAATCTCCGGCCCATTCGATGGGCAAGTGCCAGTAACTGACCCTCGGGCTCTGCCGTGGAACGGATACTACACTTTGATCCTGCCGAAAAGGCCAGAAAAAGGGGGCGCTATTAAATCACTGTCCAACTGCAGCAGTATGTGTCACAAGGTCGGGCTTAACGTGGGAAGAAAAAGGAGCATCCTTTCCAAAAATAACTCCAGTCGACGCAGTTACCGTTGAAAAGCTCATCGTAATTGCTAGACAACGTCACCTGCAAAAGCATCCACCAGGGGACCTGCTCCTTTATGTGCAATGGAGCAGTGCTGCACCGGGGAAACTGAGACCCCGCAGCTGGGCCGAGTAATAATGGGAGAGCCTAAGGACGAGTCCAAAGACCTCCAGATGCGCTTAGCAAACGCAGCCTCAGTCAAACCTCATTGGCTAACGCTTGCACCGGCGCACTCGGTCTTTGACACCCACCCTCTCCGGCCCATTCAGCAGGCAAGTGTCAGAACCGACTCCTGGGGCTATGCCAGGGAACAGATACTACACTTTGATCCGGAATAACAGGCCAGGAAAAAGGGGCGGGATCGCGTAATGGAAAGTCTATAGCCACACTGAAACTATGTAATACATCGAAACAGCTGTCTGTGAATGACACAATTATATTTATATATATATATATATATATATATATATATATATATATATATATATATATATATATGTATATATATATATATATATATATATATATATATATATATATATATATAATTGTATTGATTTATTAGAATGAATAGATTTGTAAGACTTGTCAATTTGACTCAGTCGGTATCAATCACTTGATCGTGATTTCAAATCACAATCGTAGAATGTTAATTGCATATAAGTATGTTCTTATTAGAAATAAGCTCTCCTAGTTGATGTGTAAGAGTTGTCAATTTTGCTTAGTTGTTAGGAGAGCCACCTACCAATCGATCGGTCGTGAATTTAAATCATGGTAGGACAATGTCAATTTTACATATCGGTTTGGTTTAACGTGACGGTACTATCAAGCATGAATAGTTTATTCTTCTAAATTTGCTTAGGACTGTTCTTGACGGAAAAACAAAGTTAACTCCAGACTTAGACTGAAGTTCGTTAATTAAACATTTGAACAAATCAGAGCATAGCTATGCTTGAAGCATCCAATCAGTAGGCCAAGCGTAGATATGAATTCCCTATGGATGTCGCAACTGATAGAAATAGGATACACTCAGTGCATTCAACCCTATTGTTACTAAAAACTGAAAGAACCTCAATTCATATATAGCTCCAATGCAAAGATGTAACCGTATGAGATACCTGGATCCACCCCCAAATTTTATCAATTTTTCTTCTAGCCATTAAAATTAATTGAGAACTTTTTTTTAAAAATTATAGTTATTTCTGCCTTTGTCCCTCTTGAATAATTTATCTTTACTTTTCCTTCTTTCATCTCTCCTTACTTCGTCTTTTACTCTACTTCTTCTTCATTCTTTGAATTATTATCAGTGTCTTTATTACATCTTCCGCTTTACCTTCTTCCCTTTTTTCTTTCCCCCTTCCCGTCACTCGTCTTGTCTTTCTCCTTTCCCTTCATTCTCTTTCCTCCTCGTTATTATTTCTTCTTCCCAATTCATCTCAACCTTCTCTTCCTTTTCTTCCCACTTTTCAGGTCTTTCCCTCTCCTCTTCTATTTCTTTTCCTTTCTGTTAGGGGCCCACCCACATTCAAACATAGACAAAAGTACAATTATAGTGAAGACAAAAGACAGACACACACACACGCAAAATATAACATAAATGTATAACATACAAAATAAACACGCATAACACACGAATTGAAAACAGCTTGAAGTCTTCTATGCACAACAGATTTTTACTGTCTAAACTCATGCAGACGCATACACATACATTTGTCCACATCTGCTAAATATCAAATGAAAGGGTCTCGTTTGCCCCCCATTTACGCTGACGTCATGTTTTGTTTGACCTTTGTGCTCCAGTTGCTTTTAGTGAAAGCGTCATGAAACGACCTTCTCTCCCACCTTCTTTATCCCAAGTCGCGCTATCAAATGGTTCTTAAAAGTGCCTAGGCTAGCATAAGTCTTGCCGATAACGAACGCGCTGAAAGCGGTGTGGAGTTTCCTTCGGAAAAATAAATAAATCGCACCAGAACACCCCATCAACCCTCCATCGTCGGTGAACCCTTTTTGAGGGCAAGGAATTGATTGGTCACGTGATGCTGTTTTCATGTCCAATCAGAAGGTTGTATTAGGAGGCTATTTTCCCTTTTCTTTCTTGTTTATTGTTGGTCCTTTGTTTCTGCTTGGTGGTAGGCTGTTCGGATCAAATGTAAACAGCTCTGTAGTTAAAATGATCCTATGGTAAAGGGGATGCTTGTCGACTATTAAGTGAGTCTGTGCATTGAAAAACTATCTTAAAGCCTAGATTCAAGCATTTATTACTGACCAAGTTGCTTGTAATAAGACAACAGAGAAATCCAGGAAAAAGGCAGACTGAGCTAGCTATATATATATATATATATATATATATATATATATATATATATATATATATATATATATATATATATATATATATATATATATATATATAAACTATAGAGGGAGACAGACTCGGGAGTAAAGTATTTTGAAGTTAGGTTTATTTATCCGTAAGTATCATTTATTAATGGTCTAGACATATTTCGGGAGGTATTCCAATCTTCAGTAGTGTGTGCTGTGTGTGTGTGCTTACAGAAGTTTTAGGTTTGATGTAGAACCTGAGTCCATCATCAGGAGCTTTCTTTGTGAGCAAGAAATGGTATCCAGGCTGCTGTGTGGGAGAAAGTCCAGCCAGTGATGAAGTCTATGGTTTAGCAGCAGCAGTTGGTCTTGGAGTGGACAAAAGGTGTCAGGGTAGGAGGGAAGTGATGTGGTATTAGATTGTGTGGGAATGTTAGGGATAGTGTAAAGGGAAGGGTGATGAGGTTAAGGAACTACATAGGTTTCAACCTTACAAGACATCAAAAATATGTTGGCCTTGATTTGAATAAGTGATATGACTGGCTAAGGTGGATTTTGCTATGGGTCTGAGTGACTTTGAAGTTCTCAGTATTAAAAGCATCTGAGGGGGTTGTAGATTTGGATGTGAGGTTATTGTTTGTAGGAGGTTTATGAATTAGAGATCCATGAGATTAGGGTTCTCAGGTTTGGTGTTAAGTCCATTAGGAGACAGAGTTTCGAGTTTGTTGATCCACACATCCCCATGTCTTTCTAGAACTTTAGTTATATATATATATATATAAGTATATAATAATTGGATACAATTGTCATCCACAGACAGCTGTTTCATTGTATTACAACTCTTCAGTGTGGCTTTAGACTATCCATTACCCCACCCAGTACCACGAAGTAGGATCGAAACCTTCGCTTCAGACCCAGAGGCTGGCATCTTACACACACGCACACATACACACACACACACACACACATACATATATATATATTTCAGTATGTACATAAATATGTATGTATATAAATACACCCTTTCCCTCTCTCTCATTCTTCCTGTCCAGACACACACACACACACACACACATATATATATATATATATATATATATATATATATATATATATATATATATATATATATATATATGTATATATATATATATATATATATATATATATATATGTGTGTGTGTGTGTGTGTGTGTCTGGACAGGAAGAGTGAGAGAGAGGGAAAGGGTGTATTTATATACATACATATGTATGTACAAACTGAAATAGGTCGACCGTTCGATGGAAACAAAAAGTCAACTAAGATAAAATTACTTATGGACAAGCTTGGAATTATCGATCTTTATATTGATCTGTATATCTTTGAATGATTGATTGATCAGAAAGAACTAGAATAGAGAGACATGAGCGGACTAATAGAGATCACTTAATTATTACGTGGAAAATAGCGATGTGCATATGTATAGATGTATGTATACGCATAAGTGTGTTCATGTTGCGCTACGCGTATACATATGTGTATGTATGTGCGTGTGAGTGTATGAGTGGAAATGTTCACAAGAAAAAATCTTCTTTTTTTTAACTGGGGACAGGCTGGCTGAATTATGGGAGAGACAGCATTGTTCAAGAGAGCAACCTGGAGACATATTAGAAGCACGGAGTACATTTTCTAGCCTTGGGAGGCAACCAGTTTAGGAGAAAGACAATCCTGAATCAAGAAATCAGGATCTGGAGTCCCAAACGCATTCTGACGTTATATTCAGTTTCATTTCGACAACTCCTCTTTCATGACAACACTGGAACCAAGCTATATCGGGTCTTGCTCTTCCTTTTACGAAATCGGTGAATTGAGAGGTGAGACTTACTGCATGGGCTACAGCCTGTTTTCGATGTAATAACTTGCCCAGGCCTTCGCCCTGGACAGACTAAAAGCAAGACTCTCCGGTGCGGATCTTTAAATTTGTGAGACTAACGAATGCATGTTCTGACGGTGGAAAAACTTCAGCAAACTGCATCAACCTGTTCCTCATGTTTACCAACATTCTTGTTGAATGCCAAATAATCAACTTAGAAATGCACATACTGATGCTAATCACAACTTAACATACAATTTCATAGAATAGAAAAGACAGCAAATGAAGATAAAAAACAGAACCAATCGAACTCATCCGTCTTACAAACTCGACCTCCAAGGTTGCACGCCTAATTTTGAATCAGATAGTGAGATGATTTTTCTGTTACAACTCGGTTATTTATGGTATAGATATTTACTTAGTTGAATGGAGGAAATGCAAGAAGACTGTATTGCACTTATTTTCGAAGTGAGGGAGGTCTGTCTTTCTCGAAAGTTATCATTCAAAATCAAGGTTTTTACTTTAGACCAAATATCAACCTATAGAAATGCTACTCCCCCAACCACTGGGCACTTAAGATGACCAATACTGTATAGTTTATATAACATACTAGTTAATCCCTATGAAAAAAAGATCCTCGGATATACAGGTTTTCCTGCTATCCGAAAGTTGAATGTTCCTATAAAAGCCTTCCGTAAGATTTTTTAGCATTTCCAAACTCGGAAATGACAAGGATATGTCAGTCTGGGTCATCAGAGAATTTGGCGGTGGGAATTACAGGAGACTGGAGTGTGCCAGAGACAGGAAAAGGGTGTGCACTGTCACTATATTAGATTGCTGCACACAGCTTTCGGAAAAAAAAAAAGTGCTGTGAAGTAAACTTTTGATAAGCGGGGACAACCTATTTTTGAATTCTACAAAATTATTTTTTTTAGAAAAGAAACTAAAAAAGGCGTTATCGTAGAAGAGTTCATTTCAGCAAAATTATAATCTTCAAGTAAGAAAGTCCATGAATACGGACACACCACGAAGAATTTCACACTGTTCAACATCTAAGTAGATTTTTGTCTGATTATTTTCATTTAAAATATATATATTAGCTGTAGACCACTTGGCTTTCAAGAAAGACCTACATTAATAGAGGTTATCCCACTATCTGAAATGGTGTTAAGTGAAGAAGCGATTACCATTAATTTCATATGGGTGAAGCAGCGTTGCCAATTATAGATATTTTTTTTTTCAGAAAACTAAATGAAAAATATATAAATTGGTTACGGTGGAAGTGAACATAAACAGCCCCGGGCGGAGTTTGAACACGGCTTGCCGATTCCATTGTTCACGCTGATAACCGTTACGCCTCTATTTAGTGCATAATACACAAAACAGGTTCTTATTGCATTTTTTACGCTGTCAGTTAACATTTTTTTCTTTCTTTTTTCAAGTCTGGTTTTCATGCTTCAAGAAGTTTACAGTAACGAACTCCATTAGATAAGCAAAACAACTCCTGTAAGTCTTACTTCAATGCCTCTTTATTGATCCTAAATTTAAGGCTTCGGTAATGGACTTTTTTCATTTACTTTTTCTTTTCTCTGTTTTTGATCTCCTGCCATTTGGATATAAACCTGATGAGCGTATGTTAAAAGGAAAAGAAGTAACAAGCGTATAAAGACTTCATATCTTGTGATGTGATGTCTAATGCTCTATTATCTACGTAAATCATTTTAGTTGTACTGTTTTTGATTTCATGTTGAAACCAAAACTTGCCATGTTTCTCTCTCTCTCTCTGCCTCTCTCTCTCCTTTTCTGTCTCTTTCTCTCATCTCAGTCTATCTTGTTTCAATGGTCGTATTTCTAAGTAGGAACCAAAATGTAATTGTATAATCTTCCAGCTACTCGACTTATATTTCTGAAACCAATTCCATACTCGAGCCGGCTTCTGCTATCAGTTCGTATGTGCGAAGAATGAAACCTAATATTCGAGAAACGAGGTTCATTATCAGCGACCTTTCGATCATTTTATCTCTTCGCATTAAAGATGACGCCATCTTAACACACGAGAGCTGATGTTTCTGTCTGATTGAATAGCTGTCAATTTTTCTCTACATCTATCTCGATTCTTTCTTATTCATTTCCAGTTTCACTCCCCGATGTGTTGTTAGTCTCCGGTGCCATCTTGATGGATTTCGATGCTAGAATAACAATCTAGGACAGGTAATTTGTTTAGCAATGGCCAGCCTCGTTTTGACATGAACTCCAACAAATGATCAGATAAACCTAATTTCATGTAACTGGTTTTACGACTTTAACAACTTTACCATTACCTGTACCGACCACCGTGGCTGAGTGGTAGAGTACTCTCCACCGGTTGGGTAGGTCGTGATTCAAGACTTAAGAAATCTTACTGAATGCCTCTTCGCACAGGTTAAGGAGTTACGGCTAAATTACGTTGGATGCACTGGATCTCGTAAGATCACTGAAGTTAAGCAACGACCAGCCTGTTCAGTAACTTGATCGGTGACCATTAAGAAGATACCTGGTTCCGTTAGCAGAACGTTGCTTCGACGGGTCTAGCACACTAGAAGTGGGTCTTGCTAACAATTACCGTGTGTACCTAACCCCACGAAATCCTCGATTGGGGTATAAGCGATGAACATTCCATTACCTGTCTAAGCAAGATTACGTTTACTGCTGAAATGGTTATAATACCATGCATGAAATTCCACAGATATTCCTTTCTTACAAATTAATGCTGTTTAGTTTGATGACCGAAGAATATATCGGCTTAAAAAGTGTTACGACGAATAGTGACAGAATAGATGAAGAAGAACTAGTTAAATAATATTGAAATTAAAAAATGGATTACCGATTCTGAACTACCAGTGGATAACGAATAGTGCACAGAAAAGATCGGGTTGGGAAATGAGTTTGTGTTTGATTTTGATTCATGTTTGCCACAAGTACCTCAGTGATGAGTGCAGTGACACGTTAATCGAGCTCTTCTCCGGTATGTACGGTCCATCCTCACTTGGGACTTGTTTTTTATTCCGATCTGCAGTGTTTATGTATTTGCTCACTGCTGGAAGGAATCCAGCCTGAGTTTAGTTGCGATAAAAGATAACAACAATCAAAATAAAAACAAATTGTAGCAAAAATCTATTTCTTGAAATAAAATAAGATTTATTAAGCATTATTATAAATATGGAAATACTTCATCTCAAACTAAGACATCGCAGATTGTGAATGGAAAATAAAGAATAAGCTCTGAGCGACAGTCGGACTGGCGTCTCTTTTACCTCAGGAAGCTGCCAACTGAGTTACTAGAGTTCTTTCAGTTGGCAGAAGATCAAATCTAACCCTTCAACTCATCCTTCATCTTTCCTCTGAGGTAAAATTATACCACACCGTGTTCTTGTTGAGCTGCAAAAGCCACGCCGAGTTGAAATCCAAACTGGTCTGACTTATGCATTTAGCTGACAAGTTGACGTACGCTGAACCTTTCAGTTTTTCCAACAAAGGATTGACTTAGAACATCTGCACCTTACGTTACAAATGTTGCTTCTAACCAAAAAATCTGTTCACTCAAGTTTTTTGCTTGGCGGATGGTACACCTGAAGAGAAATATGAAGAGCTGTTGAAAATCGACAAAAAATAAAACTTTTTTCGAGGTGTGCATTTCTTGTTTATACAGATATACATTCCAGAATTGATGTGTTTATTGCAAGTAACCATACGTACAAATCCTAACATTTTTACGGGTACTATTCTAGTGGAAAATAGTGAAAATAAACTCGCAGAGCTGCGGTATGCCCCCTACAGCTTCGGTTGGTCTGGCAGCGAGTGAAGGTTGCCCCCTGTTATATTTCAAGAGTGTCAGAATCGTGTCAGCAATAATAAAATATTAGAAAGAACAAGGGTGTGGCAAGGGTCACAATTCTTACTATACACAAATATTGAGTTACTCCTCTGGAAATTTAATTTCACTCATTGGAGGAAAAATGAAAAGTTATTGAAAACTGAGAAACATTAAATTTTGTTTGAAGTATGCATTTTTTAATACAAATATACAATTTAGAATAAATGCAATTATCTATACGTAAAAATCCTGTCATTTTTGACGGGTACAAATCTAGTTCAAAATGTAATAAAAAGACTCCCTCTTTGAACTGCAGCATGCCTTTACAGCCTATGTTGTTCTGGTAGTAAATGGGGTTGCCCTCTTTATGCGTCAGTAATGTGAGAATCGTGTCAGTAATAATAAAATATTTCTTAAAACAGGGGAGAGAATGCAATTGTCACAATATAAATGAATATTGAGTTACTTCCTTTAATTTTACTCACTGGAAGAGAAAAATTGAAACTTGTTGAAAATCGACAAATAAATTTCATTCGATGTATGCCTTTTCTTGTTTACACAAATCTACATTTTAGTATAAATCTATTCATTGCAATTAACCATACGTAAATGAGCCAGTCATTTTTTAAAGGTACTATAATAGTAAGAAATAAAACTCTCATCTTCTGAGCTACGGCACACCCTCCTACAGATTCGGTTGTTCTGGCAGCGAGCAGGGGTGCCCTCTGTGATGCGTCAGGGATGTGAGAATCGTGTCAGTTTAGAATGCGGTTATGACCTTTCGTAATTGCCCTTTCTTTTTTTTATCTACATTTTGTTTTTGCACTTGAAGGGGCTGGGGTAGATCATTACTGTCATGTTTGACTCGAGAAAAACGCGACTGAAGTGTCATTGCCGGCCGACGATCTTGTGAAGATGATATCAAAATTATCGGAATGAAGAATGTACGAAACATTGTACGGAATGCAGTGAAGGCAAATTTATGAAGTGATTCCGCCAATGAGGCATCTATTCCTTCCTCATGTTCTTATTGTTTTTCTATGACAGAAAAAACCTGGAAATTACTCATCCATCTGCCAATGTCGTACACTAAGAAAAATCTGAATGGAAACAGGATATTAGGAAACAAGAGTGAATGCGATTCTCGCAATAAGTACAAATATTCAGTCACTTTCCATGAAATATAATTTTAATTAAGTGTTCGTTTTGAACTCTTTTCGTGCAGAATAATAAAAAAATATATCATTCAATCGGAAACAAATTTCTGGATTGAGAGATATTTATTTACTTCTTCCATGGCCCATTGCTCAATCCTCCACAAAATTTCATTAAAAGTCATTGAGAATTTTCGGGGGTATAGAGGGGGCAGACGGACGGGTGGACAGGAGAACGGACTGAAGAACAGGCACGTATATTTAAATATCAGAGGCAAATATGAAAGCACTTTAGGGCCTCTTGTAAAATCATATTTGTCAGAGATTAAAGAACGTTTATCAACATAAGTGTTGTACTTCGAGAAAGGAAATGAATGTTTGGTATCATATCCATCGCCTCAAGAGTAAAGCTATTTGCTCGAATGCTTCAAAAGACTTGCAAGGGAGATAACTGGGTCAAATTTCTTACGAAAATGTCATAAATTATTAATAGCAGAGAATAAATAACTTGACCCTGCTAGTTAACAAGAGAACTAAAAAAAAAAAAAAAAAACAACATATTGATTTTGCCATTTTCTTCCTTCATCCACAATTTCAGTTGCTTTTTATCACAACTTTGAATCGGACCCTAATCCTACGGCAAAAATTAAACAACATTATCAGAAAATTAAGAGCAAGCTCATGATGAGAGTCGATCTCACCCTCTGTAGCCATAGGGGGTCCAGTATACGCCTGGCAGCTTTTTACCATTCCTCTAGCTAGATTGTGTGAGCTTGACTCTCACCGTGAACTTACTCCTTATTTTGATAATAATGTTACAATACTTCATCCAAGGATAAAGTTTGAGAAATTAGAAATAACGTTATGAAAGAATTGAAGAATGTCGAATATGAAAGTGATAATTTTATCAATATTAGAATTTCCAAAACAACAAGAGTAATTGGAAATTTAGAAATAACTGAAATCATCAAGAAGACAGTAATACTAAAGTCGTCAAGAAGACTGAGGTAATTCATTCAGCGGACGATATGTTCTAAAACCCCGTTAGGGTGCCTAAAATCACGGATAGTACTGAACTGTACACAAACGTACTCTAGTTTTTCCTTATCCGTGGGAGATATGACACAAACCTCCAATTGATCTCTAAACACAGACAGTACTCAACCCTATGTATATGTTTTTTTCCTATTCATACATGCATACACTTATGATGAAGTTCAATTAGTAAATTACACAAAAAAGATTACAGAGATAACTAATTACTCGACATCACAGTCAATAATTGAACAACCGTAGCGTAAAAATTTCAAGTCACGTGAAAGCATTCCATCGAAGAATAAGTGTGGTTAGTTTAAATTCTATTCCTAAATATGTAAAATGAGGTATAAAAAAAGCATCTACAGATCTTGACGGGTTTATCAATAACATCTAAATTCTCTAGAATCGAGAGGTTATTTATAAATCCGTTAAAAATGGTGCCAGAAGGTTCAAAAAAGCATTTTCCCCCCGAAATTGAAGAAAGAATTATTAATCTAATGTATCTAATGTAGGACTGATGCCAATTTTCAAATAAACGGTATGTCCAGGAGCACTGGACCACTCAAACAAACAAGAAAAACACATAAACAAACGTACCTGTAAAAAAAAGGATGGAACCCCTTCGCCGTCTGTGATGGCTACGGTCGTTCAATAAAGTAGAACAATTATGATAATATACTGCAATAAATATGACGGATAGAAGATTCGTTCTTAGCGTAATTCTTAGCGATTGCAGCATACTTTTCTTTCTTCCCCTATTGCGTCGAGAATGTTGACCTTTTCACATAAAGGAGCCCCTTACGGCTTCTCTCTGGCATACCTAAATTTTCTGTACCACAAATCCTTAGGGCCATTATTAGGTAAAACTTATTAATTGCTTTATTTGTGAGGTTGACTGCGGTAACTGAAACCACAGAAAGTGGAAATGTTGATAGTGGGAAACACTGTATCTTGATTCAGCAAGAGAAGCAGAGACCTACAAATTTGGAACAGGTCTGGTGAGTCACTCCATAGAAACTGTCACGTGACCAATGTCTTTTGGCAGTATGCCGTATTGGGGGTATTCAATCAAGAAAATCAAAAATCATTATGATAAATGAATGTTACTTCTTTTGTCTTTTAGCAATCACTAAAAATGCCTTAAGTTCGAAAAAAAACCCCAAAAAAACAAAAACAAAACACGTGGATTCATCCAGGCATAAACTGAGCGATCAAATTAGCTTCTCTTTAACTTATGATATATACAGGTTTCTAATACAAAGGTGATGATTGTACCCATTATTATTGATGTATTTGGTAGCCTCAAAAACCTCTTTCTAAAAGACTAAGAGAAAATCTGAAGAATAACAGAAACCATCAAAACGACGGAACATTAAAATCATCCAGAAAACTGAGAAAAATATAATCTGTGACTGTTTGTTTATGTCATTGCTACGGCTTTCATAATGTTTGCCTGATCCATTCTGCGGTCATCTTCAGCTGCATTATTCATAACGGAAGGAAAGGGCTTCTTTTTTTACGGAAGGCATATACGCATCTTTCAAAGGGGATGATATGCTGTACAAATACATTCTCAAAGTGGAGACTTACAAACATTATCAGTTCAAAATGGCTTGTGGGACGCTCATCACTCGCGGCCACTCACAGGCAGTAATTCTTCTTTTAAGAAAGTTTCATGAAAAACGACAGAAAAGGAATGTTTTATCTATTTTTAGTAATCTTTCTTGTTTTCGCAATATATGTATATATATGTGTGTGTGTGTGTGTGTGTATGTACACACACACACACACACATATATGTATATATATGCACACACACATATATATTTATATGTGTGTGTGTGTGTGTGTGTGTGCACATGGGGGCGGGCTATTAGAAAAACACACCCAGTGCACACGTTTCAGAGATTCTAAATGACTTAACATTATCGACATTATGACAAAACGTTAGCAGGCCAAATGTAACACATATTTATAGAGTCGGCTGCAAAGATCTCTGGTTGCAGACGGGTGTATTAGCTGACATATCGCAAGTCAGGAATGACTAATTGATACACATTTCCAGCACCAGTGCGTGAAAGGCATGACTAATTGATAAGCGCAAGCGAGTGTAGCATTTCAAATGGAGACTTTGATGAATACCGGTTTCTTGCGATCGTGGCAGAGAGCTAGCGACTCTGGAGGCAGAAGCCCAGTGGAGCGAATTGCTCAAGAGACGGTAAACTGCCTTTTTTTACGCTGGATCATAAATCTCTTGCTTTCCCTCGCTTTTTATTTCTTTAGTTTGTCTTACACTGGCTGAGCTTTTGAATATTTATTGTTAATCAGAAATACGTGCAGGCTCATAAAAACAAATTCTTGCACATTCATTCATTTATTTGTTTTTTAGAGAAAGTGCTAGTGGCCAAGCGGTCAGTAGCACGGGAGACGTAATAATGCAGTTTAGAATGTTTGGCTGATACAATATGCATCCACTTGGCTTTGATGCTCCACTATAAGGCATGAATCCATTTCTTTCTCAGTTATGGGTAAAATAGCAGGTGAAGAACACCATTGCCGTTAGGGGATGTAAACCCTACAAAACGCACGAATCATGTCGCTATTTACACTGAATTTATTAACGAGTGTGAATACTTCACTTTAAAAATCATTCTCTGTGATGAAATAAATGACATTTTTCGTATAACTACCTAATATATACACAAACATGAATAGATAGAAACTAAGCCTGTCTAAGTAGGAAGAAGCAGTTGGGATATAGCGTTACAGTAGGCTTTCATTTGAGGAAGACCAGCTTCCCTTAAGAATCAAGATTTGAAATCATCTCTCCCTCTGTATGTGTGTGTGTGTGTGTGTGAGAGAGAGAGAGAGATGTTACAGAAAACTTTGCGTGTATCTGGACATCGTGCGTGAACCGAATGTGGGACAGAATTTTTGTGAGCAGGAACCCTTTTCAACCAGTGTGCGAAAAGCACACTAGAGATCACTTCAAAGGAGAAATTTAGTGTTAGGTAAAGAAACTTTTCCAGGGTAAAATTCCAAGAAAATTTCGAAGCAACTCATGGGTATATATATTTATCAAGATAGATAGATGATGATCAAAGGGCAGCGATAGACAGATAGATAGATATGAATGCACTTGCGTCTACAAACGCTTTTATCAACTGAATGTTTTCAATGTGAGAATAAGAAAGAAAGCCAAACAGATGCCTCTTACTACTTATCAGTTTGTATAACTGTTTGTCAAGATAACATAATTAATGACAGGAACGGAATGGAAACAATTCTTTCCTTTTCGCGATAATTCTTGTACGAACATAAAACAATGACACATGTGGGGTTGGCATTTCATAAAACATAACGTCTTAACTCTTTTATTTTCGTTTTGTTTTTATTATTTATTTCTTTTGATATATAAGATTTCCATACTCTTGAGATTTTCAGAATACCTCTGCGTGTTTTGAAGATAAGTCAATGGGTCATGTGCGCTGCATCAATACAAATACACACACTCTCTCTCTCTCTTTCACTCTCTCTCTCTCTCTCTCTCTCTCTCTCTCTCTCTCTCTATGAATGTGTGTGTACAGACACATGTGTATACGAACGTATGTGTGCACACACTGATGAGCCAAAACATCATGACCATCTGCTTAATAAGATGCTAGTCGTTCATGTGTACGAATAACAGCTCTTAGCCAATTAGACTCTACCGTACATATAAGGGTTTCCTCTGAGATTTAGCGCCAGGATTTTAACAGTAGGTTTTTAAAAGGTGGACACTCTGCTGAGTAAACTTGTTGGTCCAAGAAAATCCATGAATGCTCACTGATTTCATTGGCTGGGGCATCTTATTGGAGTCTTCTTCATGTTCCTAGGACCATTTACGTACAACCAATGCAGTGCAACTGGGTACATTGTCCCACTGAAACGATGCCACTGCCATCGTAGAATATTAATGCCATGGAGGGACATACTTAGTTCTCGATGATGTTGACATTGGCGGTACGTGACAAATTATCTTACCCGTGGATGATAGGACCAAGTGTTTTTCCAGCAGAACGTTGTCCAAAACACACTTCTTCACACGGCTTGTTATTTTCCCTCTGAACAACATAGTACAATGCTTCTCCAGGATATCGAGGCCCACATTATTCAGAGGAAAACGAGATTCATCGGACCGGGCAACCTCCATCTATTAATACAAGGCCCAGGACCCGATTAAGAAGTTTGGGACGATGGACATTTCTTATCACGGGTATTCTTACAAGCCAGAGGCTATGCAAACCTAATATGCAATAAGGATAGATGTTCAGTGAATTGTGACGCATTTCTTCCTTCACCTTGATAAAAGCTATCAGAATTTTTTTCTCGCCACAGAAGTAGCCCTTCTATTGGTTTGTAATTAGCTGGATAATCACCGTTCATAGATAAATTTTGGCCACCGATTGCCTTGGTGATTCTCAGCCCCCTCAGATAAGTACTCACCATAACTGAATATAAACATCCCACCAACTGTACCGTTTCGGAAATGTTCTGGCCAAGCCTCATACTTGTAACAATTTTGCATCGATCAAATCGGGTCACATCTTCCTACTTTACCCATAACAGCATCATTCAACACATCAAAATGAATTACTCGAAATCGGCCAACTTGATGCTCAGTTGTTATGAGACAGTGCAGTTGCTGTCATTCTTGCAACGTGTCGTGTGTCGTTTGTCGTAATCTTTGAACTCATCCGGATATACACGCAATGTATCTTAGTTTTTTTGTGTGTGTTATGTGCATGCGCTCCTTGCTGTGTCCTCCTCACCGCTCCATGTACGTTCCTATTCTCCATTAGTTTTTCGTGCCTTCTCCATGCCTCTATGGATGAATACATTCGAGTGTGTACACGTATGTGTTCTTGTCTATCCGAAGATCACGTGGTCAACCAAGAAATAGAATCCTTGATAGGAAAATGGTAGCTGTTCTGCGCATGCACATATCTATATACTTTGGTTTCTTCAATGGAATTGGAAACAAAAGTGTAAGGGAAGTTTATTTCGCCTGAAATGATTGATGTATAATTCAAACAATGTCAGCTGCTATTTGGATCCTATACAAGGTTCCTAACGGCAGGTCTATGGAAACGGTAAGAGGAAACGGCCATACTTATCAGTTCTCTACATTTTCATTCATTTTACTTTAAACATTCTTCCCGACGTTTTTCATTTACCTAAAAACATTCAGTCAGATTCCACAAAAAGACCCAGGATTCGAAATCGGTTCAAAGCTCAATTTGAATATGTTCCACCCGTTTTATGTAGATATAAGTATTCCCTTCTTTTCGAAACTTTGCTTAACGTCACTTTTTCCTTTTACGAAAAAAGCTCGAAGCAAAATTATGGTTTAGCGTTTGTTGTGCAGCAAACCGTTATGGATGCAGTGTGCACACTCTCAACATAGATAGACATGTCTTGTCAGTCACTCAATAGGAACTGCCACCTGACCGACGTCTTTTGGCGGAATGTTATGTTCGGGGCGATCAATTAAAAATTGGGGAAAGGCGTTATCAATGAATAAGTTATTTCTCTCGGTTTTTGTTGGGCAATGATCATTAAAGCGAGCTGAATCTAAAAAAAACGAACAAGGGTGAACACTGCCGGGTACAAATTCAGAGGGCATTTGACAAAAATAGCACTGTTTTATCTAAACATGATAAGGAGTAAATTTTCAGCCCTCTAGCTCCATTGGTGTAGTCTGTGCATGTGATAAATACACAGACAGTCAGACCAACTAGAAACCTGAAGAAACCTACGATGACATTGACTATGTTGATGTTGACGGTTCAAGTTAACCGTTCTAATAGATAGATAGATGGATAGCTTTTCGCTTGTATCAGATAATGTTGAGTGGCAGAAATCTCGAAGGGCTTTGTAATTTCGCTTCGTTGGAATTTAATCCTTCGAGTGTGATAATTAGATTTTAATGTGATGTATACGTGTGAATAGATAAGCCATGTTATCAGAAGCAAGCTGAGAGAGATTTCAAACGTCTTCCGTTATTGACATACAAATCTGAAACTGGTTTCTTATCTCTGCTCTTCCGATAATTAAATATACGTAGAAATAAACAGAAAGAAGGTCAATAGAAATGTAGGCGAGGAATGAATTTTTCTCCCTTTGAATCCAATTAATACTGTATTCTATTATATATATATATATATATATATATATATATATATATATCATGTTGCTCAACATTTTCATTTTTTTTGTTCAATCAAAAGAACGCGGTTTTCACACGTGTGCCAAAACTGTAAGGGATATTAGTCTTTAATTAGCACTCAATAGTTATATCCTTTGATAAATGCTACAAGCAGGAAATACAGTCATATCATTGCGAATTTTATACGGGGATATTTTCGAAATTTTGCGATTTGTTAAGAACTTTTCATTATATCAATTAACAAATAATGTAAATTCAAAAATACGGCGAGTCCTGTGTGAATATCCTCCATCTGGTTCCATGTGTGGGCACGCACTTCTGTATGTACGAAGTGCTACTTAAAAGTCAGGAAAAATTAAACAGAGCGCGTGAACAAATGTAGTACAGACTTTTGCCGCAGCAGTTCAAGAGCAGTACCTCTTGATAGACCGCTATGAACATGCTCAAGTGTTCTACTTTCAAAGAGATTTAGGCAACTAGATATGAAGGTATTTTTCACGGTTATTCTGTAAACTTTTGGGTATTATCTTTAAAATACTTTTTTTTATTATTTGGCCACAGACATCATATATATATATATATATATATATATATATATATATATATATATGTGTGTGTGTGTTTGTGTGTGTGCGTGTGTGTGTGTGTGTGTGAGAGAGAGAGAGAGAGAGAGAAGGGGGGCAAAAAGAGACATGGAGAGAAGAAAAGACAGAGAGAGAGAGATAGAGAGAGAGAGCACTGCATACATAAATACTTTGGTTTCGGTCGACGTACACTGGTACGTGATGCAAATGATTGCTGCCCACAGTCATAAAAGTTTCAGCGGGAAATATCAGCTTCTATGAAATCTTTTTATTGTCACTTATAAAATCTTTGCATACTTTCCATCATCAGTTGCCCCCCCCCCAACAGGTTTTCCCTCCCACTTTGCTCAGATGCTATCCTTGCAAACCTCACACTCATACATGTAAAAAAGACAAGCATACATTTTTCTCCTCTCTCTCTCTCTCTCTCTCTCTCTGTCTTTCTTTAAATATATATAGAGAGAGGGGGGAAGAGAGAAAGAGATTGACAGTGTGTTGGTAGATGAATGTAAATAAATCTTGCCTGTTATTGTAAAGGTTTCAGCAGGAAATATCACTTATAAAATCTTTGCATAATTCTTTGCATACTTCCCATCATCGGCTGCATCCCCTTCAAGTCCCTTGCCTCCTACTTTGCTCAATCACTATCTTTACAATCCTCACATAAGTGGGAAGACAAATATTTTAATGAATAGTTACATATTTTCTTCTGTATAGGAAGAACACTAATCTCACAAAAACATGCACATACGCTAAATGCATGTAAACGTTCCTAATGTCTTCACTTTAAGATATCACCAACATCGATATCCCCAAATCTTACAGGGCGGCAAGAAATGAGGCTACGCTGCAAAAGACCAATCAACGGTGGGCAGGCCATGTGGCGAGGATGGAGGATTATTGTCTTCCAAAAGTCCTCCTATTCGAGAACTAGTCTGGTGGATGGAGAAATGTAGTATCACAAAGAAATACCAGCGCCCCTATGGAAGGAACTACATCTCGTGTGGTATTATCATCAGCATAATCCTTTTAACGTCCGCTGTTGGACATAAACCTTCTCCAATATTCACTAAAACGTTCTATCGCCAGCATCTCGGCGCCAATATCTCATGAACCCGTTTAAATAGCCACACGATCTTAATTCTGTCGATTACAGTTTTCTCAGGGGATTCACGTTATGAGTTGTGTTGTCCATTGGTTGCCGGATATTCTTGTAAATTTGCCTTCTCATTGCTGATAGGGTTTTCAAATGGATTCTATGATATCGCTAACTTCTGTTTTTCTAAAAATACGGTGCAGCCCTGTGAAAGACTGTCGACAAGGAAACATGGTGACACAAGATTCATCAGGCACCCTCCACGAAGTATAAAGTGTTTATACACAATACACTATCTCTAAAATTTCTCCAATGTCAGTGGAATTTTGTGGGAGGGCGTGCGACGGACGAAGGAAGAAGTGTTTACATTTTGGGATGGATCCAGAAACTTCTCGCGTTCCCTGCATCATAACTATATGTAAAATATCTCTCAGGGTTATCAATAAATTTCATTAAAATTTTGTAGAATGTCAAGTAACGGACTATGGTGTTTTTTTGCAGATCTGAGGATTATTCACAGTCATCTTTGAAGTATTTTGATTAAAATGAACCTCATCGAAGAAATGCTTTTTCCAAAACACTTTTTTTTTAAATCTTTTTTTTTTTCTGAAGTGTTTTATGTATGATCTATACATACTGCTGGACCTTCTCTTCTGGTTTACGTATTTCTTGGGGCGGGGGGTCTTTGTATGACGTAACTCTACAGCAGAACTGCACCCACTCTTTCCATCCATTCTGCCGAAGTGTACATCAGATGTATTTCGATTAACTTTACTTTTCTTTTCATCTTGGGTGAGTGGTTCTATTCATATATATTTTACAAATGAAAGTGAGAGGTATTCGTTTATGAGTTTGTCACGCTATAAAAAGTTCCTAAAAATGGTTGTAGCCCTATCAAATTTAACATATCCTACACAATGGACCTGGGGGAGGTTTTGAATTTGAAAAAAAAAAGTTATATTTCCTACGTGACCACAATACAAAGATGGGAGTTACTTCCCCTGAAATAGCCCTCACTTTGGTATTACAGCTACATAGTAAAATAACTCCCTCCCGAAAACCCTAAAAAATTTGTTTTTTCATATCATTTTATTTAACCCAGCTCCCAGTCCATTGTGTAGGCGCACCAAATTAGGTTGGGCTGCACTTTTTAGATACATTTTTGAGCGTTTCAGACGAACACACAAACGGGTATCTCCAAGAATATTATTCTATATGTATCTCATATATGAAATGTGTATGATTGCTTTTCATGCTATAAAAAATACCCTTCAACATGATCAAAACCAAGCCAAATTTGTCATACATACTCAAAAGACGAAGAAACTTTTGAAAAATATCATGGTTTTAAACAGTAGAGTTTTTACTCTTTCAAAATGTCAAAATGTTTCTAAAGACTCAAAAATGATGGGAGACTATTTCACGGTTTAAGGGGTCAAAAGAGTAGGAGAATTAGCCACTTCTGAGTTGTTGAAAGTGAAAGAACACTTTCCGTACCTTTAAGGGGTGAGTTTTGATAGGAGACATTCTCCTTTACAAAGTCAAAAGTGAACGGAAAGGTTTTCTTATACGTCTGAAAGTTTGGGTATTTATTTTACACCTGAAATAATTTACCCAGCATAGGCAGGTACTTCTGCTATCTGTAAGGGCTTTAGAGAGCTAGTTAAATTTACACCGTAAATTTTATGCCGAAGTGGAACCTTACTTCCCATCTAATATTTTATATGGCGGGTATAGCTAATATATATATGAACTTATACATGAACATAAGAATACTTTGTTTGATAATTAAAAGTTGAAAGAAAAGACTCAATGGAAGCTGGATGTTCATGAACGTGAATAAATTAACTTTAAGTTTAATGGAAAAAATTGTCAAATTCTTCGGTTGAAAATTTTGATGGAGAATTAATTCGAAAAGTTTTTTCTGTGTAATTAGTATTCTTAAAGATGATATCATAAGTTGGTTTGCATGCAGTCTGAAATTAGAACAGACACAATGGATTTCTTATTCACATAGGTGAACATTCAATAGAAATGACACGAACATCAAGTCATATCTGCTGTTATATTTACTGATCCCTTATTCATAAAAAAGTTTTTTGGGTGAACTGCTTAAGTAATTCCCTTTTTTTTTTTTTTTTTAATATATATGGTATAAAATAATATCAGTATACAATACACATAAAACCTTGTATGAAATGACAAACTACATGTATGACATAAACTAGATTATTAAAAAAGGGAGATGGTGTTTGATCAACATATTCAGCCGGAGAATTTGACAATTTTTTTCCACTAACATTAAAGTTGATTTATTCATGTTCAATAACATCCAGTTTCCATCAAATGTTTTTTTTACACTTTAAATTATCAAATAGAGTATTCTTATATACATGGTTGGAATGAAACTACTTTTTAGCGGGTAGTAATACCTCAATGGGCGATTCCATTAATATACTTGAACATTTTTTAAATGGCATTCTGTGTTCGATCTCAAAGCCCATCCAACAACATATCATCAGTCTGAGATTTGGGATATAGCCATACGTTTTACTCTTTCCCTGGCTCCAGTCAATACAATGATCTTTAACACTGATAAAAACTGGACAAATCTCTTTTGGTAACCTAATTTCACTAATATATATATATATTAGCTGTACCCGCTATATGAAATATTAGATGAGAAGTAAGGTTCCACTTTGACATAACAGTTACAGTGTAAATTGAACTACCCCTCTGAAACTAGCTGAAGAACCTATCTATGTCGGGTAAATTATTTCAGGTGCAAAATAAATACCCAAACTTTCAGACATATAAGAAAACGTTTCGGTTTCCCTCTAAATGTTAATATAACTGGTTTCTTTAAATCCCCGAAGCAGTTACATGGTAAACAGCTGATGATCTCAAGAGAAAATATACACATTATACCATAATAACAAAGTATACGTTAACGCTGAAGAAAATCACTAAGATTGCATTAATAGATATTTGGAAATAGGTGCCTGAAGTGATATAAAAAGTCTTTTAGTGTTTAAAGTTGGGAAGTATATGTATATGTGTGTGTGTGTATGTGTTTATTGCATAGAAACTCTTTTTTGGAATGATATCTGTCATTGTACGGTTAGTATATCATTTGGCCTAAACAATGTAAATAGAATAAACAATTGAAGAGAATGGAGTTGATGCAAGAATCGAACCTGCGACCGATAGGATAATCGCTTTAACGTAGCATCACTCTTACCATTGAGCAAAATGGTGTTGCAATGGCCTAAATAACTGTTTTCACTCCAAAGTCTCATCTCGTTATTCTCGGTCTATATCTAAACTATATACATTCCTTGATACAAAACTGTCGCATTGAAAGAAACAGAGTAGATAATGACTGAGAATAAACGAGATGAGAATTTGAAATGAAAACAGTTGTTTGGGCTTAACCGGCGGCTGTTTAGGCCAAGTGATACATTAATCGTGTTATGACGGAAGATCATTTCAAATAAGAGATTCTATACAATATAACACAATTTATAATCATTCTGTCGTATCATATATACATTTTTCAATACTTATACATGGATTATAAATAGCGTTTTATCATATAGAAACTTATTTGAGATGATCTCCCGTCGTTACATGGTCAGTATATCACTCGTCCAAGACAACATAAATGAAATAAGCAAAGAAAGTGGGACTGCAGCGGGAATCGTGACCACCTCAACTTAACGTCCTTCTTAATCCATACTGCTGTCTTGCTCAATGGTTAAGAGCAACAATATATATATATATATATATATATATATATATATATATATATATGAAAGACAGATTTAATATTATATAGAGGCGTCTCCCGATACTGCACAGTCCGTGATAGCGTCCGATAGAGCGCGGTTATATAAAGGAAATCAGCTTTAATGGTCGTCGACTACGGCTTTTTGGTGAGTTCTCCATAAAAAAAAAATTATCAACACGAGTAGCTAGTCAAATGAAAATGAACTACAGCGAAGATGACATTTGGAAATATCTTGTTTGACATGACAGATGAAAAAAGAATTGATGACGTCATAGACGATAAAAATATTCACTGTTTCATTTCGACATTTGATATATTTGCAATTAAATCTTTAAAACATAGCTTGGAGTAATCAGTGAACTGTTGCATAAATGTTCTTTCTTAAAGGGACAACATTATATGACAATTTTCTATTTCCTGACTGCTGCTTCTTCTGTTGATCCCTTTCTGCCATTCCTTTCACTCGCTCCCACTCTCTCTCATCCAACTCTCTCTCTCTCTCTCTCTCTCTCTCTTCCTCTCTCTCTCTCTTTGTTCATATAGAAAGAACAAAACAGTTTCGTTATAGCATTTAGGCGAGAAATCTGTAGTTTACAAATCAAAGCCTTTGTATGAATGCCAATTATATTATTTTTCTGGCTAACCTCCTTTTAATGCTCTTTTGATGCTCATCATATAGCATTTTTTTTAAAAAATCAAAGAATCACCTGAGCCACTCCTGTTCATTCAAATGTACTAAAGTGCATATGTTGTTACGCATGGAATGTCGCTGTATATTCTATGTTCAGGTAAAGCTCCTATTTTGCACAAGATCCGTTCGGAGAGAATGGATACGCTTTGTCCAATCTAGGAACGATAATACTTCGTCCGCTCCTACTTTAGACCGAAAGATATAAAGAAAAAAATTCTGGAAGAAACGACGGTCAGGATCAGTCAAAACAGACCTAACTACATAAGAAAAATACTTTTTCATCATTTTTTTTTTTTTTACTTAGGGTCAATTAACCGAATTTTAACCAAAAGTTCTGAGAATATTTTGGGAGTCAGGTACTAAAATTCTTTTTAACAAATCCATGATGGATTTTATAAGTTTGATGAAACTAAATGTCCGATCTCTGTTAATTATTTGTTCTGGGGTCCTATTATATACATATTTTATTCAATAATTCGGCTTTAAACATTTTTAGTCATAAGGATAGCCGGAGGTGGAGAAGATATAGCCATTTTTTGAGACAATTTTAGTCGAAAAAATTATAATGTGAGTTGGCAATTGTCATTAAGTCACGTATTTGCTGAGTTGGCAGACTGTTTTTCTTTGTTTAATCGACTTTATTGCATTGGACACTGATACGAACAATGAATCATGTCAACAGAATGTTTGTATTTGTTTTCAGTTCAGCTTTTCCTGGCGGGCCATCGCCTGTTGAAGAGTGAATGTTTTTTTTTCTCATCATGGTGTCAATTGTCAGGAAATGTGAAATATCATTTTTTACTTGACAGAAAATAATGCAAAAAGTGAAAGATTTACCAATATAATTACATAATTTTGTGCATTCGATTTAAATAGAGATATAATCTGTTATTATTTGAATTCTTTGAGCCTATTACAGCAGTGTTGTATGCCGAAGAAGTTTGACTAATTCTCAACAGATTAAGTGAAAAAAGACGCCTCATCTAGTAGCAATAATTAGCAAATAACAATTTAAAGCAATTACTCGCTTGATGTTCACAGAACGTATGTTCGGCCTTTTTTTTGTTCTGGTTGTTGATTGTTATGGTACTCGTTGTATGGGATTTTTTCAAAGCAGTGAATCACCTGAACCACATCTGCTTATTTCAATGCACTCATTAAAGCACGTATTTGCCAATTTGGCAGACAGTTTTTCACTCTTCGTCTGTTTCATCAACTTCATTGAGCGCTGATACGAACAATGAATGATATAAACAGAATGCTTGAATTTGTTTTCAGTTCACCTTTCACTGACAGCCGGTCTTGCGTGTTGAAGAGTGTATGCTTTGTTTTTTTTATGGTGTCAATCGTCAGTAAGAGTGGATGTTTTTTTCCCTTTTTCAATGGTTTCAATTGTCAGTAAATGTCGATGGAGGCGGCAGCAATTTAGAGAATTACATTTCTTACACCACGCAGACCTGACAGCAGCAGACAATAGATATTTCGATAAATATGTAAGAAAAAAACATCTGGTAAAGGATTTCCCTGGTGGCGCTGAACGGCGTAACGGTTAACGCGGTATGGGTATCGGATTCAGAAGATCGCGTTCAAGCTGTTTACGTTTGCTTCATACTAATGCTTTTGTGGAAGGCATGAATCCATTTTCACCCAGTATATGGGGAATTAGTGAGGCATTTTGAGCTCTTTAGCATTATAAGGCAGGCGATGTAAGAGAAGATTACTGACAGAAAAAAACCCAAACCCTCCAGTTAGGTAATCATCATAACTGATCTCAACAAGTTGAACGGTGAAAAGCATCAAGACAAGGTATAACAGTGTAGTATGGACTACTGCAAGCTACAATCGCTTTCGGTCAAAAGGCATCAGTCTAATATTTCAACTGAATTTGTACCGATTAAGTAATTTGATTTAGAATTTTTTTGTAAATTAAAATGAGCATTAGTGTGAAGCAAACGTAAACAGCTTGAACGCGATCTTCAATATGATGGGGATGAAATCGAAATAAAGAGTATACCTATATAGCTGACACATGTTGGTTAGAGCTTCATAGTGTAGCGATAAGATAGGCTCCCAAAAATAAAGGATGCGAGTAATTCTTGTTAAATGAATGAAAAAAAATTAAAGACTTGGGTGTTGCAATAAAAACCAACAAAAATAAAGTGAAAGAAAAACTAGTCAAAAATGAATAACTATCCTGGGGGATTTGGTGTAGGTTTCGTATAGAGAAACATTGTTTGGCCAGAAACCAGCAGGAATGAAAATAGGTGAAAATGCTGAGAAGATATAAGATAAATTTGAGGCATCAAACAAACATTTTACAAGCGTTGATGTTACAGTAAGATTGCGAAACAAGTGATTTCAAAATCAGTGAGTTTGATCCTCGCTGGGAAGCCAGGGTAATGGGACAACCAGTAAGGATCAAACTATTTA
>OY735235.1:26064399-26219399 GCA_963457665.1 Thysanoteuthis rhombus
TCAATGCAACGGAAGAAACTCCAAAAGACACTCCGAAAGAACTCCAAAAACACAACGTGGATATACAAAAAAAATAAGACAAAATGGATTCAGTATTCTAGATCCGATAACATCCAACGAAGACCAGAGAGTAAATTGCTGAAAGGTCGTGAAAAGAGGAACACATTGATGTGGAAAATAGTTCGACTATATCATACATAATGCACCTTTTGCTTTGTTTGTTTATTCGTGTCCCTCCCCGCTAAAACTACGAGACCAATGGATCTAACATTATGCATGTAGATTGAGGAGAGGTTGCGATACCACATAGGCTGTGCGAGGTTAACCTTAGAGGTCTTTTGAGGTAATCAAAAAACATTTCTTGATAATGTCTAGCCAATTTCCGGAGCTGTGGGACATTATTTCACACCAATGATGCAATAATCTAGCATAACGGTACAATTTCTTTTGGTCAAGATTGCAGTCTACGTGGCGTTGGCTTCTGGGCTCATTCCAGGTCACCAGAGATATTTCAATGTCATTTTCCAACAATTTTCCAAGTTCTCAGTTACAGTATAGCACCTATGGATCAGAAATTTGGCTTAGATGTATATCTTTCCATGGCAAAGGTCATGTGCATTGAGGAATTAGCCCTTGAGATCATTAGGGATTACTATATGTCCTTTCCTGTCATTTTTTACTTTTAAAGGCTGTGAGGCATAATTTTGAACCAAGGATGCTAGAATTGGGCAGATGGGTACATCTTTTCATACAGAAGGTAACTGAGTAAAGTTGTCCTTGGAAGTCATTCGAAGTAGCCAGAAGTCATTTCTACTCAATTCATTTTATTATTTATTCTTTATCTTTTATTTTTTCGTGATCATTTCGTATCTCTGAACTGAAATTCAGTATAGGGGTATATTCTTTCTTGATGAAGGTCATAGGCAATGCAATATTAAACTCAGATGTCATTTAAGGTCATCTAAAGTCATTTTTGGCAATTTCTAGGTAACTTTCCAATTTGTTAGCCACAATTTCGCACCTATGAAACTGAAACTTGTCAATGAGGTTGATTCTTTCACGGCCAAAGTATTTTGAAACGTAATTTTGCTCTCAGAGCCATTCGAGGTATCCATACGTCATTAATATCGAAATGTCTTTATTGTTGGTCACAAAATAGCACCTAGAATGCACACATTCTTTATTTTGAGAAATAAATGAATCAGAATAGATGGCAAATATCTGAGTTATCTCAAATTTGCAGACAACGTAGTCTTCTTCTGTAGAGATCCTCAGCGACTTCTAATTAATGCTAGATGAACTGAATGAAGAAAGCAGGAGAGTTGACCTTCACATGAACTTCAGCAAAACAGAAAGTCATGAGCAACAATCACATCGGAAATGAATACAAAACGATCAAAATCGAAAACGTAAAACTTGAGAAAGTAGACCATTACAATCTGCCAGGGACAACGGATCTCCATGAAATCCTCAAAAGAAGAAGAAATCAAGCAAAGAAGCATTCTAGATGGACAAGTCTTCGGTAGAGTAAGCTCAACCTTCAAAAACAGGGAAATCCCATTAGTCCTAAAAAGAAGAGTACACAACCAATACATCCTTCTGATAGTCACCTATGGAGCTGAAACACTGAATCTAGCCAAGAGACTGACTCTCAAACTTAGAACCATGCAACGTACGCATGAAAGAATCATGTTCAACCTCACATAGAGAGATCACAAGACAGCACCAAATATCAGGAAAAAAACAGGAGTCCGAGACAAATGGCAATGGGCTGGTCATAGTGCAAGAATGACGGCCATTCGGTGGACAACATGGATTCCCAGAGATCACGTGTGTAACCAACGCCGGCAGAATACAAGATGGAGAGACGGATTAGACAAGTTCAGGAAGTATTGACTCCGCTGTCTGGTTTGTAGGTTTGCCAACTGTGCGCTATTGTTTGACTGTTTGGAACTGTTTGTGGACCGTTTGTGAACAAACGGTACTTGTTCTCACCTCAATTTTCTTCGTTTGGGTACCTTTTGTGAACAGTTGTGTGCAAATATTATACGGACGTGGATTTAAAAGACACTCTCTACGGTTTTGAGAAAGGTCATTAACACTAAAAGATTTTGGGGGCGATTGAGCTCCTTGTTGTTTATGTTGTCAACACATTGTTCTGATCGATCCATTCTACGACATCCTTCAAGTGTATTATCCGAAGGTGATGGTGGTATACAGAATTTTTCTCATAAAGGCTACATAGAAAGGTCTTGGATGGCTGCTATATCCGGAGAGAGAAAGGTGAACATTATCCTCTCTGAGCTGAAGTCCGGATTATCAACAGGAACACTGTTGAAAATAGAAAAATCAAACAGGCAGTACACATCAACATGTTGACTGAGTGTATGTCTGACGAGGGTGGAGTTCATCCGCTACTCTACTGGGACAAGGTATCCCGACCCAACATAGGAAGGAAAGATATCCCCTAAATCCATCGTTATAAGCGTTATCACCATCAGAGAAATGTTCTTATCAGATTTTAATAGTACTCTTGAAAAAAGGCCGTGGAATCGTTCTGCCGAAACGTCGTGTTGATAACACAGACTACAAGGAGTTCAATCGTCCGAAAAATTCTTTGAAAGTCTCGTATTTGTTCCAAATTATCAGTGTAATCTACACTTTACGCTTTGATGTCTGTATCATTCCCAAAGTATTTGTTCTTTTCTTATACTACTTCTGAGTGCCAGCTGAATCTAAACTTATAAAATATTGGTTGGTGGCTGGGATAGTAACGCCTCTTTCTCTGGCGCCAGTGGTTTGTGTTTGAAGCCAGGTAAGACTTTTCAGGTAGACTTTTCCAAACAGTCGTTTTTGCCAGATCTAGCAAAGTTCAAATAGAATTCATAAACAAAAAATGTAAAATGTAAAATGAGCGAATGAATAAAGTAAAATATTGAAAAAAATGTAAAAGGGACTGATCGATATTTTCACCATAGAAGCAAAAATGATGCACGAAAAATGCTACAAACAGAAGAAAGAAAAGTAGGTGTATCTATTTAAACAATTCTATTCGTATCTATCAAGCTATCTATTTGCAGATATATATGTTTATCGATATAAGATTTATAAGATATATAGATAGATTCATATTTATATGATTCTGTATTAAAATCAATGCATTCAGAGGGTTTGCAATATGGAAGTGTCCATATCTTTGTGTCACAATCACATTTCAACTTTCACAAACCCCATGTCATCATAAATATTCATGACTCCTCAACACGCAAATGTATCGAAGAAGCCCTTATATCTCAATGCAATACGATATTACAAAGGTATGGACACATCAATACATATATATAGAGAGGGGGTAGATATATAGATAGGTAGAATAAAATAGAAAAAGGAGAAGTGGAAAAGCAATAATGAAGAAAGATAGAAAGAAAAAAGAAAAAAGGAAAGCAAAGAAAAAGAAAATAGAAAAGGAAAGGGAAGAGAGAGAGAGAAATGAAAAGAAAAAAGTAGGAAAGAAAGAAAGACTGACAGCAACGCCGAAAGAAAGAAAGAAATATTGAGAGAAAGAAAGAAAGAACAAGAAGCGAAAAAAAGGAAAGCAGAGACAGAGCAACAATCATTTAAGATTATCCCTTTTGACATATTTCAAGCGTTATCTCGTGTTATCTCGTGTTATCTCCCATTTCAGCTGTTCACTTGTCACGATGACTAATGATTTTATGCATGGTTTGGAGTCTAAACCAACCGCAAACATCTTTTGCAACGTTCACTAGACTCATGCAAGGCGTTCGGGCTATTTATACCAAGAGATTATAGTAGATAACATAATTACTAAACTGACTATTAGAAAGAATTCCATTGCAGCTTCAGCCTTGCTTTGTATCGAGATTACTTAATACCAGTTAAAGAGGCGAAAGCCTATAAGTTAACGAATCGAAAGTTTTAATGTAGGTAACAAAATTTCATATTTTTGGACTAAGTTTTTCAGATTGAGAGCTCTATCGTACTGCATGGGGGTGATATTTTCTTAAAAAGTAAATTTAAATCATATCAGTCATGCATAATTCCGAAAAAATAATTTTATCATAATTATTTGATCGAAAAATGCAAAATTGAGTGCGATCAACTGTATTTTATATTCAGTATCTTCATTTTCAATGCAATCGTTAATATCCGTTTACTGTGAAAGCAAGAGATGCGATCATGTTCACTGTGAGCCGGAAGCAAGTTTCGATATTGAATAACAGACGAAAATTAGGAAAATTGATTCGTCATTTGCCACAAAGTTAGTAATAGATTCTCACTATTCGAAATGCAGCATGTTTTTCAGTAGCAAGATTGTTTTTTGTTCAATTAAATCAGACACTGACGCAATTTATTGTACCTCTTTATGTACAAAAATGTTGCAATGGTCAAAGAGCGCTTGACAGAAAAGAATATTTAAAAAAAGGTACATAATTGAAGGAAATCGTGAAACAACTTTTTAATGATATCATTGATTTATCATGGTGTATCAAAAATATTTTCGTTTTTTTACGGACCTTTACTCCACAGTTCATTCTATGTAGACATCGGCTATGTATGTAGACTATCTATGACTTTACAATATTATTAATATCGTTATTATATATATCATGTCATTATAAACATTATTTAGCTGTACTGCTATCTCAGATGTTATCAGGGCTCGTCGAAGCTTCACCAGACCGCTGTCAACCGTACCTTCCAAACTCTTGCCTGCCTTACACAACGCTGGACAAGAATTTGGACTTTACCAGTTAGAAATCAGAGTTGTCCGTTCCTTAGAGCCCAATCTGCCCTTCGATTTACCCTTAGCTGGGGAAAGAAGAGATGGATTCATGCTTTTCCTAAGTGCATTAGTACGGAGTGAATTCAAATGCCTGGGGCGCTTCCGTGTGCTACTAACTTTACCTATGAATAATGATCTCGAAATAATCATTCCAGAATTTTTAACATCTGCGATGTTGCTAATAACCTGAATGATGCTCAGCTGTCGTTAGTCACTTCTATCAATTCTGAATAGATAAACCTCCAAACACACACACATATATGCACACGCACACACAAGCCGTAATAGGATGATGATGAAACCAATGTGGACAACAGTGAAATTGTTCAGCGTAGAATGAATCGTATTAGTCGGGAACGGACCTTTCCATTTAATGGCTCTCCTACTATAATGGAGTCTTTGTGATGGCTGTCATTTTAAGTCTAGTCCAATATCGTTGCAATGACCATTGAACCGACCAGTTAAGATCACAGGTGAACCAATCAATTTCAGACTGACGAGTAGAGTGAGTTTAATGGGGCTTCGTGGAAGCATGCAACTACACAAGCAGGAGTCTTCGAGGGTAACCTGATATTCAGTTGGCGACCAACAATGTATACTTCGGTCAACTTTTGAAGTTGTAAGTGGGCACGAAAGTGACTATACTTGTAAGAATTTGCAATGTTAGCTTCCTCACCATTGCTCTGCGAGGATGTACCTGGGTATGAGTAATAAACTTAGCTTTGTTTGGTACAATGTGTAGGATATCAAATTGACAACTGAACTCACTACAGTAGTCAGCAAGATTAGCGGGCTAAAAATCACTTTACAGCACGTACCTTTTTAATATAGTGGTTCCCGAAAACACCTTGATAATAGCTTCAAGCTGATAATGAAAAATAGCAGTGGACCAGGGAATCTGCTTAGTGCTTCCCATTTTCTATGTGTAATTTCTTGAGTGTCAGTTGTAATTGGGAACGTCTATCCTTGGTATGAGGGGACCTGCATATCCCCTTCTATACACGTTACGGGGCCTTTGTTCGCAATCTTATCGAATTGTCCTCTCTTTGAAATATCCTTCCCTGAACTCTACGTTGGGTTGCGTCATGCTGAGGTCTCTCGGTAGATACATCAATGATTCTGAGTCTCAATTCACCTCTTCAATCCCAGGTTCACTCCATTACTCTCCTATTTTGAGCTGTTGTATAGTACTTTTTTTCGCCATTATATTTCCCATTATACGTCCCTACTCTGATTGAAATTCCTCCCTAATACGTCCCCTGGCTTAAGTTTTTTCCATAAGAAAATTCCTCTATTGGGAGCAAAGTACCTCCTGCTAGAAAATCACTGAGATAGATAAATGAATACGCTCTAGCCTTTGTCGGGTGTTGCTGGTTCTAGAATATAGAATCACTGCTCAAGGGCGCATGCTCGGTTGGACTGGAGAAGCATATCCATTTTTCGTTTATCCGGTTTGTGTTGTCGGGGTACTTCCGAGTTCCCTTCCTTACATCAGATAATTCGTTTTTGCTTTTTTTGAGATTTTTCGTTCTATTGCGAGGCTCATAGATGCTATATATGTTAATGCTAGGTCGGCAAATTGGTTCGAGTGAAGAAAGTGTGTGTACAGCTTCCTTCACTGATCATATACGCCAATTATTCTATGTGTCAAAAATTTGTACTCCGTCCCAAGGGGGTCAGTGCCCACAACACCCACTTCAAGCGTGGTCTGCCATGCCAGATTTGCTCTTTGTACATATTCGTTCTTTTTCATGTAGATTATAGCAATTATAGCAAAGTCGTTGTCATCAAAAACAAATAATGATTGATAGAAAAAATACATGCCTGATTGGTCACTCAATCGTGACCAACATCATTAGGGAGCATGTCGAGGGTAGGAGATCATTAACATATCCAATTTTTTCAAAAAACTAATGGGACACGAACTAAAGGACTATATGCTAAAGCATATGCCTACAATGGAAATCGAATACCACATCGAAAACCTTTTTTTTTTGCTGGCGTGTGTGTGTGTGTGTGTGTGTGTGTGTGTGTGTGTGTGTGTGTGTGTGAAAAACAATTCCTCTACTTTGGAGAGTGGTTGTGGTTTCAAGTTTCTACTCTGAACGGTTAAGGCTGAGCAAAGTTTGAATACATCGATACATAGATAAATTAATGTACATGATACACGTATATTTATAAAAAAAATTAAATTTAAACTTCACAGCTGTGAAAAAGATTTTTTGCATCAGGGGATCGACTGTCTGCGTTGGTTATTTCAAAACAAAGTTCTCTCGCTTTTGCTGTATCATCTTTCTTTCTTTCACTCACTCTTCCCTCTCACACACACACACTCTCTCTCTCTCTCTCCATATATATATATATACATATATATATATATATATATATATATATATATGTGCATATATATTCACTTGCTTTTTTCCTTCCTTTCTTTCATCTTTCCGCATCCAAGAACCAAACATTAGGAGTCTCTGATGTGTAATTCACATGACCACGTAACGATTCATTTTGACTATATTCTCTTTTTTTTGTTTCTTGCTTTCTATCCCTCTCTACATCTCTCTGATTCCCCACTCTCTTATTGAATTCGGTAAAGTGTTACGCACAAACGACGCAGTAATGATATAGAGGAGGTAGTACTTACGTGCAGTAATTCATAGATGTGTGTGTGTGTGTGTGTGTGAGTGTGTTTATCAAAGTATCAATGTATCTAGGTTACTCCCAGCCCGAAGCATTCATTGTAGAAACTCGAAATGTAGCACGTACAAAAATGTTTTTTTTTTGTTGTGTTTTGTTTTGTTTTGTTTTGTTTTGTTTTAATTTCCCTTCTAAAATAAGATTTCAGTGGAGGGTTCAATTTACAATGTAAATCAATGCTTAATTGGTTCCTTGGGTTGTGTCCGGTAGTGTTAACGCTTTTTTCTTGAAAATTCGAACTTTTTAGTGATTAACAAAAGGTGAGAGTAATTTATTCATTGATCGCCCCTATTTCCAATTTTTTAATGGATCACCACTCAAAACATGCAATCAAAATACGTTGATCACCAGGAAGTGGAGAGAAGGAATCGCTCCACATATATCTCATCTGTTGTGCACGTAATCTTTTTTTTTTTTTTTGTCGTTGCTGTTATTAATTACCTGTAACGGCGACAATCCAGCACAAATACCTTTGCTGGGCTTACGTTTCCCATGTGTCTATTATACTGTGAAGTTTAAATTTAATTTTTTTTATGAATGAATATTATTCATTTCTTTTGAAATATTGATTAATATTCTATTTATCAAAAAAGTGGGTGACAAAATGAACTTTAAATTTGAAGCTAGCTTTAAAACGCGTAATCAACACATGCATTTGCGGAAGTTTCTAATCATGTTTTTCTTTTCCTCCCAAACAGTGCATTGCAGCAATAGAAAATGATCCTACGTACCCCAAAAATGGACTGAATTCGAGAGAACAGAAAGTGCAGATGATTTGTAACATTTTAAGGGTTTTAGCGGGAAGTTCCATTTACCATATGACTATAATGTTAAACTTGACCCACAATTTTTGTCCGGCAAATGAAAACGCTGAGATGTCATAATTATGTCATGATAGAACATTTATTCTGACCACACTTACTCATGAAAAGATTTTTTTTACATGTTCTCATATCCCGCAAACACTATTTTTTTGAGTTTTTGTTTTAAATGAGACGTCCCGTAGGAAGTGAAATTGAACGAAAACTTCCAGTTTCCACTTTCAGTGATGAAATTTCTGGGGAAAACTTTTCTTTTCACTTTAAAGTGTCAAAATCGGAAGGAACAGTTTTCCATTTTCATTGATCAAAATCAATAGGAATCTCATTGCACTTTTACGAGTCAAAATCGAGAGCCAACCATTATTTTTCATTTGTATATGGGTAAGATCGAGTTGGAATCGGGAAGGATCTTTGGGTATTTTTACTTTTAGGAGACTAATTCGAGGTGGGCCTTTTTTCACTTTTTGGTGTCAATAGCGAGAAGGAACTTTTTTTCACTTTTGGGGTCGAAATCGAAGGGAAACTTTTATTTATATTTAAGAGATAAAATCGGAATGGGGGGGACTTCTTTTCTCTTTAACGGGTCAAAATTCTATTTCTATTTTTCTTTTGTTTTAGGCCTAAAGCAAGAGGTAACAGTGTTCTCATATTTGCAGTTATATTTTCCCGGGCAACACCAGGTATTATGGCTAGTAGTAATAGTAAATAATAAATGGATTTTCTCTTCTTTTTGCCTCGCTGATTTTGGGAACTATCAGATTGTTGGAAGTTCGCATGCATTGTCCGATGTGTTTCAGGAACTCAACAAACTTGATATTTTTACATCGAATCTAAAATCGGGTTTGGTATTTTGCATTCGGTAATTCTACAAATTTTTAACGGAAAATCTCGATTATATGAGTTATAATATTGCATATTTTATTTCTTTAGCTTATTCGTAAAGAAAGAAGGGTTTCTCAAGTTGAATATTGTTTCAAACTGAGGCCCATAATTTTCAACGAGTATTGCAATTGTGAGCCAAAGCAATGTCCACTTTTAGACACATAGAAATTAGCTGGACCCATGCAAACTAAACAGGATTTGGCAATTAAGATTATCCGTTATATCGCATGATTCTGCTCACCTCTAATCCAGTGCCTTTATCATCTCATTCTCGATCTTATCCCTTCCAATATTCGTTGCCGATCAATGCCTTTATCAAAATAATTTGCAGATATGGATTAGTTTCATATACAAAAGTGTTCTTACACTGTCAATAAATTACTCAACTTTCTTCTCGTCCACTCTCTTCTTGCCCTCTAAATAAACAACTTAATATCCATTTCCCTTTTATCTTCATAAGCTTTCGGCAAACTACCTGAATTCTCTTTCTGGGCTGTTTCTTAGGAAAAAAAAAGAGAATTATTTTAAATTAACAGAACGATGGTTATAACATGGTTGAAATGATAGATTCTCATGCATAGAAATGGCTCAATGGTTATAACTCAGAACGGAAAATGTTGAGCAATTAATGCATGGGAACAGCTCAATAGTTATAACATTGAACTGAAAATGTTGACCACTTACTGCACGGGAATAGCTCAGAGCTTATAATATTGGACTGTAAATGACGAAGTAATGCTGCATGAAATATCCTTATGGCTTTAACATTGGACTGAAAATGTTGGGATTTACTGCATAGAAGTATCACAATTGTTATAACACTTCTGTGTCCTTGCTAATGGGCTGAAACACACTGCACGAGAATATTTCATTGGATATATGATTAAACTGAAAATCTGGGCATGAGTATCTCCCAATGGTTATGGAATAGGACTGATATGATGCAGTATCACCACATGGGAATTAATAAACGGTGATTGTGATTGCTGTGTCTTTGTCATCAACATAGTTGTACATGATATCGGTTTTACTGAAGTTGAGTTGAACACCTACTCGCTTTCTTCATTTAATTCATCTAATATTATGTGGAGTTCATCAAGGTTATTGATAAAGAGAACAGTGTAATCAGTAAAACGGTGGTTACTCAAGTATTTGCCATCAATTCTGATTCCTTTATTTGTCCGGTCTGAATTTCGGAAGATCATTCTGAGACAAGCTGTGAAGAGTTGGTGTTAGCTTGTATTGCTCCTTTGTTAAGCTGGAATGGCTCAAAATCTTTATTTAGCTTCATTTGGTTTAAAATATTATCTAAATAGAACGAAATAGGGGTAAGGAGAGAGAAGGGGCGAAAAGGAAGTTTGTTAGTTTAATAAAAGGGAACGGGAGAGGGGAGGAAAGAAAGTTAGGTAGTTTACTGGGGGGTGACACAATGTGAATCACATCCACGTTTGGATAAGATATAGATAAAATCATTGACCGGCAAGGAAAATCGGAAGGAATAAGGGAGAAAATGAGAATATACATACACGGAGAAGGAGAAAGAAGAAGGATGAGATAATGAATAATCTGGCTATCAACAACTGTGGGAGTTTAACAGGTACACCTAATATATATATATATATATATATATATATATATATATATATATATATATATGTTCGTGTGTGTGTGCGTGTTTGTGAATGAGTGAACAATCTAAACCCTCTAAAAGTGATCAAACCTGTCTGAGTAGCAGTGATTATTAACGGTTAACAGTTATAGAAGATTTGATGTATGTAAAAAGTCGTATTGGGGGTGATCAATTAAAATTATGAAGTTACTTCTCCCGCCTTTTGTTCAAATTTTCAAAAGTGTGGGCACAAACTAAGGGACAAATTTAGCATAAAATGATATTGAAGATTGAACCCTCTCCTAAAAACTCATTTTGGAAGGGAAGTCGGAAAAAACAAAAACGTTATCCATATTCATTGAGTCCGTGGGTGAAATTTCAAGTTTCTACTCTGAACGGTCAGGATATATATATATATATATATATATATATATATATATATATATATATATATATATATATATATATATATATATATATATATATATATATATATATATATATATATATATATATATATATATATATATATATATATATATATATAAAAATATATAAAAAAATTATTGTGTCATCCACAGACAGCTGTTTCGATGTATTACATCTCTTCAGTGTGGCTATAGACTTTCCATTATCCCATCCAGTACCGCGAGGCAAAATTGAAACCTTAACATCAGACCCGTAGGCCGATATCCTACCTCTGGAAACGGAACTGGACAGGCAATAAAGCAAAATTTAAGCGATATATCTAAATTACACGGAAATCCCTCACCCACTAGAGTGCTAAATTCCTATAGAAGAGCATATATATATATATATATATATGTGTGTGTGTGTGTGTGTGTGTGTGTGTGCCAGAACATATGAATAACCTGAACCCAGCAGCAGTACTTAAACCAGCATTGTAGGTAGCGATGATTGAAAGGAGATAAATCGGAAAGAAAAATCGTTTCAAAAAAGATGAAAAAAAATATAAAAGAAACATAGACTCGTCTGCTCTATTCATTAATGGTTGCTAAAATGTATTTGACACAAAAGATTGGAGGAAAAGTGTGGAAAGCGGAAATTTTAATGAGTTTTGTCTATGTTTGGCAACGACAGAACTGCCACGTATTTTTTCCGGAAGAATAACTCACTAATTGCTTCCTATAAAAAGCAATTCTATTACATATATATATATATATATATATATATATATATATATATATATATATATATATATATATGTGTGTGTGTGTGTGTGTGTGTGTGTGTGTACATATATATATATATATATATCACAGTCTGTTTTTATCTATCAATCTATTTATTTCTCAATCTTAGCCTTTTTAGATATATCTATCTATTAAGATAAGTTTATCGATGTAATGGGAAGATATCAATGCATAGATAAATAGATATATTGATAGATATGAACAGACAAAGATAGACGTGAAAAATCGATAAATGTATAGATAGATAAATAAATCCAAGTTTTTTTCGTAAAGAATAACTTACTAATTGCCTCCTATCAAAAGCAATTCAAATTTCTGTAATGTTTCCACTAAATAAAGTTGCTTTTCATATGGAAGTCTAGAAAGGACTATAAAAATGTATTTGAGAATGCATGCATGTGTTTGATTTACAAAAAGCAAATGTACATAGCGATGGCTTTTTGAATTTTCTTTGTGTGTGAAAGTGTGAGCATGGATTGGGTTATCAATCTTTCTACTCAGATATATCTGTCTATCTGTCTATTTATCTGTGCGGTGATATTTTTCTATTCATCTATATGTGTATGAATTTAAGAGTTTATGTAATATACCAATGAGTCTAAGAATTGAAAACAATCAAACGTGACATAATTTAAGCAAAGACCAGACACTTTTCGATTTTTTTTTTTTTTTTTTTGTAAATCATTTTATCTTAAAATTATACGTATATCAAATTAATCTGTGTCTGGGTAAAGAACCTCACAAAAATGTTCTTCACGTCGGTCCAGCTGGAGGAAAAGACTTTCGGCAATGGGTTAGTTGAACCTGTTGAACCTACTTGCCACTGAAACCCCAACGATCACCTTTGAGAGCCTGATCGGGAAGATTCCATTTCAGAAGGGCTTATGACGTGTGCTGATGTAAGAGTTTGCAGAACTATCTTCTAAGGATAAAGCCAAAAACAAGGATAGGGACCAGTCCAGAACCAAATCTCCTGGCGTATTGTAGTGGTGGCCTATGCTCCACAGGGAGTCGAAAGGGATGAAAAACAAACAGGGGAGAAAGAATATTGCGTTGTACTGCTATTACTAGCGTGAAGGGCCTTCATATGATACAATTTCCACCTATGTCAGATCACGAATTTACATGATTTGAGCATGATTGTTACCTGGATGAATTGGTTACTTTTTGATCAGAGGATTAGGATACCATGTCATGAGCGTTTTGCTTTCTAAAGTCTGCGTTAGCCTGTTACACAAACTTCTGGACCTAGTTTTATATGTCCTGTTTTTGATCGTTTGGTGTGTCCAAATAGTTTCAGACATTTTCGTTTCACATTATCAAAGAGAAAACCTGACGGTCTCGAAAATCTTGGGAATTTTCCTCGGCTCAATCACTGACCCCGACTGTCGTTGAAAACTCACACTACTACCTCAGCAACAAGTGCGAGCAATACATGTGACTCATATGTGAGGGGATGTGCATGCTCCCCCGGAACAAGTCTCGACTTTCCAGACGCAGCAAGATACCTGAGAAAGGCTGAAGAGTACATAGTCGAAACATTGGGGAAAACAAATGGCAAAGACGAGAAAATTCGTTCAAACAAACCACATACAATGAATAAAACTACACGTAATTATCTTGCTTATAGCGTGTGAGCTGTTAGTCTGTTTGTGACAAAACAAGCAAAAAGAAATAGAGACGGGTACTACGAACACATGAACACAGAATTCACTGTTCTTTGAATGTGTGTGCGTGTACATGTGTGCATTTGTGTATACATATTTTTTTCTTATTTTTGTTGGCTGGCTACTGATAATATAACTACAACTAATGCTGCTACTGATGCTAATGCTGATGCATCGATTTCTTTAGTTTTAATCCAAAATGAAAACAAGAATACCTTATTTCAACCCTTCAAATTATTACGTTTACTCTGGATACTCCAATAGGGATACCATTAGTAAAGCAACAGGCATTAATAGTGTGGATAAAACTATTTAATCGCATATTTTTGTGCATGTACATTTGAATGTATGGAAGCTCTGATGTTCCTGCTTGTCTACGTGTCGATGTGCATTCACTTCTTCATATTGCGTTATAATCGAATGCAGAAACGACTTTATAAATGGCTATTACCAGAAAAAAAAATGAACTATTTTGCTCAGAAGCGATTCCATACACCAACAGCGGATGCAAATTAAGAGATGGAAAAAAAGGGCAATTTATAGCCTGAATGCTTTGAAATAGGATTTGCAATTCTAAAATATCGTCTAGCGAAAATCGACATTCGCTAAAAAATGCTTGTATGGAAGATTATTCTGTCGCAAGTTGACATATTGCGAATCTGTGACTATGGGCAATAAAATTTACTTTTCAGAGATACCAAATACTATGTGTGCCTTAGTGCAAAGCAATATATTGACACGTATGCGTTTATAAATAAAAAATATAAATACACATCGATATATATATATATATATATATATATATATATATATATATATATATATATATAGAGAGAGAGAGAGAGAGAGAGAGAGAGAGAGCGACATATTGCGAATCTTTGACTAAAGGCAATAGAATTTACATCACATAGATACCAAATACTAAGTCTCTGTGCGAAGCAATATATTAATATATAAACACATATTTGTATATAAATATGAACATGAATACATACACGTCCATATATATATGAGTGTGTGGGTGCACACACGCGCGTGTGTGAGGGGGGAAAGGATGTAAATCAGACAAAATGTTGTGGGGAAAGTGGATGATATGAATAAAAAGAAAAAGGCTTGAGACCACTTAGTACATCTCAATCTTTTTAAAGAGTATTATAGCTTACGTTTTTATGGCCAGTTTAGCCCTAGAAAATGTAAAAAGATCCTATTAGTCCTAAAACGAAGAATATACAACCAATGCATCCTCCCAAGAATCAATTATGGAGCTGAAACATCGAACCTAACCAACGGACAGACCTGCAAATTGAGAAGCATGCAATGCACGCATGAGAGAATAATGGTCAATCTGACATGAAGAGATCCTAAGACAGCACAGTATACCAGGAAGAAAACTGGAGTCTGCAGTATCATAGAATCTATTAAAAAACTTAAATGTCAATAAGCCGGTCATGTTGCAAGAATGACAGACAGCCGATGGATATCACGACCCACAACATGGATCCTCAGAGATCATAGGCGAGACCGAGACCAGCAAAATAAAAGATGGAGAAACTAGAAAAATACAGAAAATACTGGCTCTTCGACGCCAATGATAGAGGAATGTGGCGAATCCTAGGGAAGGTTTATGTCCAACGACAGACAATAAAAGACTGATGATGATAGCTTACGTATATTTCATTCCTCGAACTCCAGATTCCGTCAGAGCTAGGAGAGAGAAAGTTATTTTGAGTGAAATGGTAATTCATAGAAAATGCCCCGATGATAGCTAGGGTAAAAAAAAAATTAGGTATGGATGGAGAGCAGGGTTTTTTTTTTGTTTGTTCGTTTTGTTTTTTATTGCTCTGTATTTGAGGGGAAGGTTTTCTCTGATAAATAAGTAGTGTCTCTAAACAAGTGTGTGTCCTTTTTTAGTGGATAATGTTGCTTTGGGGGTGGATGAGAGTGTCCTGGTGGGAAAAAAGTTTAGTGGATTCCTTTTGGTGGGGGATGGGAATTATTTGTTAAAGGGATTATGTAAAAATGTGTGTATAAGAGGATTTTAAAAAGTCATATCTTTAGCCAGCATCTAAGTTGTTGCTGTTACTTGTATGAGGTGTTGTTTCATGTTATTTTACGATTAATTTTGCGAGTGGTGGTGCAAATAGGAAAAGAGTGTGGTTGACCTTGAAACTTAATTGCGCAGCCCTTGTCGTAAAGCCAAGCAATTCATAAAATTCATCAGTTGCTTCCAGCTATCTATTTGATTGTATCCTAACAACCAATAGCGAATATGATTAGTGCATAATTTTTCATGCGAAAATTTGAATCACTCTAATATCACAACAATACCAATTCATAACAAGTCGTTTCAAAAACTTTGGCTCTATACCCCCTAACCGATCACTGTTGCCCAGTGGTAGAGTGCCCGCCTCCACTTTGATAGACCTTGATTCAATACATATCAAAGACTGCACAATGACTAGGATTGAGGAACCTCTCTCCGGGGCTATGGGGTTACGACTGAATCCAGTTGGATGTTTCTCGTAAGATCAACATCATGCATGGTCAGTACCAAGATTGATAAACATTGGAGAATACCATGGATTGAGTGAAGCTTCGACAGGCCTGGCAGTCAGAAGTAGTCCATCTTAACAAGTCCGTGTGTATCTAAGACTGAGATATATACATATATGGGTTTCCCTTGCATTCTGAAAGTAGTGTTCTTATAGAAACCTTTTGTAAGTCGAAAGGGCGTAAACTTAAGAAGCAATTCTGATAAATCTATATAAGAAAAACATCTGAGCATTCCATAACCGAAAAAGGTTAATGTATAGTGAAGAGAAGTTCGCTCTGCCTCTATGACAGTGCACTGAAAAAATAACATTGAGTGTTATTTTCACTTTCACCTTCTTATTTAAATACCAGAAAATGGTGTGAAGCGAAATTTCGAAATATTTACAAATAGTTCTGGGAATCACGCTTGTCTTACTGTTATGTAATTCTAAAATGATTGTATGATATGGAATTATGAATGATCGAAAAAGCCTCAACGAAATTAAATGGAGTGACTGCTGCAGGGTCAAACTCAACTCCCACTTCTAATCCTACTGAAGATGATTCGTACAACCTTATTTTATATATATATATATATATATATATATATATATATTGTGTCATCCACAGACAGCTGTTTTGATGTATTACATCTCTTCAGTGTGGCTATAGACTTTCCATTATCCCATCCAGTACCACAAGGCAGGATTGAAACCTTCGCTTCAGACCCGGAGGCACGGAACTGAACTACGGAACTGAGCAACGGAAGTGGACGGTCAGTAAAGCTGAATTCAAGCGACATATTTATTTACGCATAAATTCCCCATCAACCAGAGTGCTCTATTCCTATGGAAGAGCATTGCACATATATATATATATATATTGAATGAATTAGATTTTTAGTAAGCCTTTAAATGAGTTGTAGTTGGTGTTATCGTTTTATTTATTTTATTTTATTTCAATTTTTTGTTGCGTGATTTCAATAACTTTTGTACAATAAATAAAAATAAATGAAAAACAGATATTTTTCAGTAAAAGTTTATTCATTTATTTGTTAGAATAAAATAATCCCGGATGTATCTGTATGGAAAATTGTCGTTAATATCTAAGACTTGTCAATATAACTCAGTCAGTAGGACAATTTTTCGTCTCGAGTTCAATTCACGGTTGGGGAATTTGAGTTTTACAAATTGGTTGTGGATTGTTCTTGTTGTTACGGTAAGAAAACAAAATCAACTCCAGACTCTGTATTACAGTTTGACAAAAAATGCATCACTCTATTTCGTATGCATCTTTTGCATTGAGACTGCTTGCCAAACAGTAAAATATTAGATCTTGTAGGTAGCATCTTATATACACACAACTTCACGTATAAAATTGTGTATGTATTAGATACTTTTTGTTCTATATTATATATCTATACATTCCCGAGACCAAAAATGCTGCTGCTACTTTCAGATCTGCGTAAACCAATATTTAACAGGAAAATCTCATGTTAATATGAGCATGATGACATTATGTACAAAGAAAAATATGGTGTATCACCGTGATTGATATTCATACAGGTTTTAGCTGTTCTTTCACTTTCTTGACGGTTATTTTCTTTTTTTTTTACTACGATTCTGTTCATAATTGTTTTTTTCTCTAAAAACTATTCTTATTTCATCGTATTATTATCATTTCTAAATTGATATGTCTCCGAATGCCAGCTCAGAAAATCCAATTGTGCGGCGATATACCTTATTAAGCCCGGTTCGGTATGCCCCTTTCGCTTTGCAATATCAAGAATCAAGAATATCTGATGCGAAAATATATTTATTTGAAAGTGTGGCAAAAGTATGTAAATCATTTCCTCGTATGACTTGTGCAATAAAAAAAGACATGCTTCCTTTTCCTTTTCGTCTCACAACGCGCGCAAAAATGAAATATATATTTACGACTTGACATTTAATAATAACATAGATTATTATATGTATAATATAGATATAGACATATCATTCACTGCACCAAAATGGTTTTTATTTGAATTATTCATTGGAGGCAGCAGGTCGCATTGATGAGAATCGGGTGTTTGAGATAAAAAAATATGTGTATTATAAATGAACGATCGAAAGTAAGTTTTTTGCCGCATCATATATATACGCACATATATTATACAGTTAATAAATGCACCTGCAATCCTAAGACATATATGTTTGTCGTGTTTTCTGTTTATTGCAGTCTACATTTTTTGTATTTATGTATGTTTTTAAAGTGGAATTTTGTTATCCTATCATAATGCACTTGCCTTCAGGCTTAGATGTAACTTGCAGTTTGCCTCACTGTCTATATATTTTTACCATTGTGTCGGATATAACTCATCCGTGCAATGGTCATTTATATATATACATCTATACACACACAAAAATATGTGTTTGTGTATATATATGCAGATTTTAATGCAATGCGGTAAGGTTAAAATTATGATAAGAACACTACGGAAGATTTAGGAACATTATTCAATGCATATATATATGACATAATGGATGGGCTGTAAAGATTCACAAATGAGTATAGCAAGTCTTCGCTACATCTGCCCAGAAAGATATAAGAGAACAGTTTTCGCAGCCTCTCACTTTGTAATTCATTGCAATATGTCAGATCCTTTCTTGGTTTGTTTTTACATCATGTGTTCCATCGTCGAGCCTAAATCTCTTGCACTGTTCAAATAAACTCCCTGGCCAGTAGCATCTATTATCAACATTTTCATTTGTTACTATTGTAAATAACTTCATTATCACCAGTTCTTCGAGACTTGAACACATTGGAAATTTCATTCGAAATCAGAAGCACATCTACTACTTCAAATCTTGACCATCTGTAACCCACACCAATCTCCTACAACGCTACTGTATATCGCTATCAACAAATCATGTTCAGATATTTCATCGTCAAATTATTCATCAGAGACCAAAAGTCGTGACAAAATATTGGGCTGTATCAAAAGTTTTTTTTTCCCCTTTTAATCAACTCACGTTCATGGGGAATCTCACGAGAGTTTGTGTAATTAACTAAATATGACTAAACTAGCTTTTTAAAAAACGTTTTCGAGCGCTGGTAGTCATATTCTCCTCTACCATGCGTTTAAAACCAACACGATGGACAACTGAACGTCGTCCACCTCAGGGATTTATTTCAAAAGACAAGTCACCGCTGTTACAACATTTAGATCAGATGTTGTTTCATTTTTTCTGCTCCCCGATTTCTGCCAGCATCTACAGCGGCTTTGAAGCCCTATCAAAGATAATGCCTCAAAATTGTCAGAATCTCAATGCTTGTATCCGCTTTTGTAACATATAGAACAAAAAGAACAGCTGATTAGCATGACGATATGCAGTGCATGCAAAATTATTAAGCAAAAGGGTTATATTGTTGTAAATTTACAAACATAATTCAACACAAACTTTGGCAACACTGACTGGTGCCAACATAGCAAAAACGGAGACAATCTGCGCTCCAGTAAATCAACGGAGGCTATTTGTGCTATAGCCTTGCATTTTTAATGTGCCAAATCATTGGGTAATCACTGCAAAATTATTGAATCATTGATCGAAAAAAGTGATTTATCACGGGTCAAGAAGAATTCTAAGGTCACACAGCTTGGAAAAGGCAGTACAACTCCTAAAAATAGCAGAGATACTCCATAGGGACCATCAGACAATCAAGAAGTACACATTTGTGCATTGCGTGGAAGGCAATTCCACACTAATGACACAACGGGAAGTGTGTTCGGGTGTATTGTCCGGAATAAATCAGCCCTCAGCAGTGCGAATATATTTGAGGAGATTGATAGAGGTACGTGTCCAAATCATCTCTGTGTTGGATTCTCTGTTGTATTGCAAAATATGTCAAGCCTGATATTCGACCTTCTTTGAAGCCCTGCCACAAGGTGAAACGTCTGAAATAGGCTGCAAATTATTTGGAAACTGATTTGAATGTTGTTCTTTTTGCTGACTAGTCCTGAGTTACCCTTGATGCAGCGGATGGATTGGTTGCAAAGGAAAAGTGACGTCAGCAAGGTAGTGGAGAAGTTATGTTTTCGGCTGGAATTATAGGAGATGAATTGGTTGGACCTTGGCGCGTACAAGACGTTGTAAAAATGACTCCCGATTCATATATCGAATTTTTATGAGAGACAATTTTCAGACTTGGTTTATGAACAAGTTTTTCAATCCAATTTATGAATAAGTCTCTCAACCCAATCTCAAGAGGAAGGTGTATGAAGATGGGCGTCAGTTTGCAACCAAAGAAGTCTTATGCAAACTATGGTGACAGTACGAAAGCTATTACAGCTGAAGAGTCAATGGGTGATCGACAAAGATCTGTGATTAGTGGGCAAGGGTCTTACATTTCATTGTCAATGATCTGAATTAGAGGTTTTGTTTTGCAGAATTGTACGTTGTTAGTTTCCAGGCTTCAGCATTGCATGTATATTAGGTTTTATAGTTTTGTAGTGTCCCCTAGTGTGATTCTTCGCTTGATTTCTTCTTCTTTTGAGGGTCTCATGGAGATTCGTTGCCCTAGGTAGATGTAGTGGTCTACTTTCTCGAGTTCTGTGTCCTCGATTTCGATCTTAGTGTTCTTATCTCCAATGTGGTTGTTGCACATGATCTTCGTCTTGCTGAAGTTCATGTGCAGGCCGACTTTCTTGCTCTCCTCATTTAGTTCATCTATCATTAGTTGGAGGTCGTGTAGGTTTTCTGCGAAAAGGATGGCAAGCCTTTGGCAGAGCTAGCTCAACCTTCAAAAATAATAAGATCCCATTAATCCTAAAGAGAAGGGTGTATAACCAATGCATCCTCCCAATAGTCACTTATGGAGCTGAAACATGGAACTTAACCAAGAAACAGACCCGTAAGCTGAGAACCATGCAACGTGCACATGAAAGAAAAATGCTGGGCCTCACATGGAGAGACCACAAAACAGCACAACACATCCGGGAAAAGACAAGAGTTAGAGACATCATAGAATCCATTAAAAATCTCAAATGGCGGTGGGCTGGCCATGTTGCAAGAATGGCTGACAATCGATGGACATCACGACTCACAACATGGATTCCCCGAGACCATATGCGCAACCGAGGCCGGCAAAATATTAGATGGAGAGATGAACTAGACAAGTTCAGGAAGTACTGGCTCCGTGACGCCCATGATAGAGAAGTGTGGCAAATCCTGGGGAAGGTCTATGTCCAACGACGGACGCTAAAAGACTGATGATGATGATGATGATGAGTGTCCCCTATTCTTTTAGTAAGGAATTAAGTACGAAACTCTCCTTTTAGCTTAATATCCAAAACATCACTTCCTCTGACGACCCCTATAAAAGACATAGAACATGAGGGAAGAAAAGAGAGTGGCCGGCCGCAAAGACCGAGGTCAGAGGCAGGCATGGTCAGCTAAGAATACTGGCGCCCAGGAGCATTGGGCCAGGGAGGAGGAAAGAGATAGAGTGGCCGGCCGCAGAGGCCGGGGCTAGAAGCGTACCCGGCTAGGGGTGCTGGAACTAGTGAGCACTGGACCAATTGCGTCCAGGGGTTTTATAGGGGTCGTCAGAGGAAGTGACGTTTTGGATATTAAGCTGAAAGGAGAGTTTCGTACTCAATTCCTTACTAAAAGTATAGGGGGCATTACAGTTTGTTCGAACTTTCTTCATCCTGGGTGCCGTTTAATGATTTAATCAGTGTATGATCAGAAATAGAGAATTAAAAAGAGAAAAACGTATTTGCATAATAATTTACATCAGTAATAATCTTAAAACTAGAGAGTGAGTGTGTGGGGGGGTAATTGGTTGTTTATTATGACTTAACTAAGTGATATCCGATTTTGTTTTTGTGTTAAAGAAATCTCAACTAATAATCGGAGCAGCCGTAACTCACCAGTTTCAGGTAAAATCTCTCAACAAGCCTACATACAAAATTTAATTGAAATATATGAGTGAATACGAAGTTATCCGATTGAGAGAAAGGTGATAATGACAACGACAACGTTGACTGACTGCCATACCGAACGGTAGTTTCTCTCCATCAGAGATCAGAATATAAATGATATGGGGGAGTCATAGATTGGCTTCAGTTATGTGCAACAAGTAGGCTTTAAAGAGGAGGTCTGTAGAAACAAAAATACTATTGATACGCACTAATATTGAAGGGAGAATATCCTTTTTATAGAATAATTTGATTTTTTTTTTTTTTTGGTTTACATGGAGTACAAGGCGAAATTGTTTGTTTGAAACGGGTTGGAATTCAGAGACAAAAATATTTGGAAAAAAAAGAGAAGAAAAAAGATGGGCGGATAAACATTTCAATATTGATTTCATTTCCAGGAATCGTTTTATTGGATTGAGTCACAAGTTACTAATGTAGGATAAACAGCGACAGCAATGAAACACGGCTTTATACCAGTTATAAAGAAAGTGAAAACTATTAAAATTTCACGTATTTATCTTTCTATCTATTAGAGGTAGACTGTTTTAAGCCACCAGCAATGGCCCCCGGAACTTAACTGATAACTATCCTTCCACGGCACGAGTCTAGATAGATAGATAGATAGATAGATAGAGAGAGAGAGAGAGAGAGAGAGAGAGAGAGAGAGAGAGAGAGTTTATTGTGTCTTTTAAATGTCGATAGGCTTTTTTGTTTCACTATTTGAATAGCAAACCGCAAATGCGGAGGCATGAAATGTTAACATTAACTGGTGTATTTTTCTTATGAATTCAATACGTATATATATATATATATATATATATATATATATATATATATATAGTGAGAGAGGGAAATGGGCGGAGGAAAGAGAGAAAGAGAGGGGGGGGAAGTTCTTTTGCATAAATACTTTGGTCTTGGATCCAAGTGCGTTGGTACAAATAATTCTTGCCTGCTATCGTAAAAGTTTCAGCGGGAAATATTTTCCTGTATCTAACCTTTTTATTGTTATTCATAAAACCTTCGCATACTTCCCATCACCAAAAGTTTTATACTCCCACTTTTCATGGTCAATATCCTTACATTCCTCACACCAACATATGTGAAAAATGAACGCTTATAATATATATATATATATATATATATATATATATATATATATATATATATATATATATAATTGAATATTTGAAATGACTTCGCGTTATTGCACAGAGAATGTGTCACTTGGGCTAGACAGTCTTTACTACAGTTTTTCTGCATTGCAAAAAATGCATCGATCCTCATAAGCCTTATTTTAATGATTAAAAAAATTAGCAAAACATATTCTCAATTCTTTCACTTACACGTTGTCACATTACTACCACCATTCTATCGGATTACCTTACATCCACACAACAATTTGTCTATATCTCTCATACATACACAGGCATGCATGTACACACACGCAGAGGCGTGCATGCATACACATACTTACATACGCATGCATACTCATAAATGTGATGGATATTATAAATTATATTTCGTATAAAGATTATTGCATGTTTTGTAAGTGTTTTAAAAAGATATTGTATTTCATTTGATCTCATTTTCAATATCGTGGTTAGGATTTCTTGACTTTGGAGGAACACATATTTTTTACGTTCTACATTACGCCGAATCAAATTATGTGCAGGGATATAATAAAACAAAGACAATTGAATGAAAAATGTTGAAATGTCTTATGAGAACTGATATTTACATATATGTATAAAAATGCATGGCTAATGTGTCTGATGCATTTTCCATACTGTGTATATGCGCTCATGAATACTCAATAAAGTATGGAAGAAAAGCGAATATCTTTCCATGAATATACCGTAGATGACATTAATTTCTGCCGTAAGAAAGTATAGTCTAAGTAGAATTATGTATCCTTATATAGATGGATAGATTGAGACCAAGAGAGATTGAAAGACAAATGCGATAGATACAGCCTTGTATAAAAGAAGATGGATCTATCTGATTAGAATTGGATTGATAAGTATATGCTATCAGAGACAGACATATAGATAGAAAACGGAAGGAATAGGTATGGATAGGTAGATAGATATATAGATAGACCGATAGATAGGACAATGCATTGAGAGAGATATGATATGATAGACAGATATCCCGATTAGATCTGACAATCAGTCACTCAAGTCAAAATGAGATCTCATTTTTGGATTCTCATCTGTTTCTCCCATTTCCTCTGCGATGCAAAAATGAGTCACGTGATTCCATTACAATGCAGACTCAATAACATAAGCACATATTTATAATGAAACAAGAATGCGATCGTCGTAATTTGATATTCATTTTGCTCAAATATTGCTTTTTCTCGTTTAATGAAAGGAAATGTCGTTATCAACGCTGCCTTGGCATGAAAATATTCCTTGCTTACCGGTAGGCAGATCTACTAGTCTATTTTTCCTTTTGAGTGAGGCCGTAAATCACACGCGCACGTGCGCTCGCACACACACACACACGCGCGCGCGCGCACACACACACACACACATACATACATATATATATATATATATATACAGCTCGAATCAAAATTCACACACACACACACACACACACACACACATATATATATATATATATATATATATATTTATATATATATATATATATATATATACAGCTCGAGTCAAAATTATATCGAATCCATTATAGAAGACAGCAATATGATAAACTTTAACTTTTTTAAAATCATGCTTTATGCAGCGGTCGTAAATTCAGGACTACTACCTAAAAATATTATCTGGTCGTCAGAAACCGTTGACCAGATCTGTCTCCAAAGCTGTCAACATGGATTTCTCCAGTTTTTTTCCGGTTGATCCGACTAGCTGGCTGGCTGGCTGGCTGGCTATGTAAGTATCACACGTACAGGTAACAACAACAGAGCTAGATGGCTGAAGATCAAAATATATACTACCTATTATCGCCTGCGAAAAAATATTTCTTGTATTTTTCAATCCTCCCTATGAGATTTTATTTGTAGGTTCAATTTGCAATGTGAATGCATGCTAAATTGATCACTTGGTTTTTTCCAGCTTGTCATTGGAAACTTTTTAGTGATCACTGCTCAAACAAAAGTTGAGAGAAGTAATATATCTATGAATGTATATATATATGTGTGTGTGTGTGTGTGTATCTATGCTTTAAATATATATCCAATATATTGCAAAAAATATAAATGGAATATGCTCATGTGTTTGTCTGTTTCTTATTATATGATCATTTCTAGATGTATGTATATTCTATCATAGCTACATAATCAGTACTTATGTTAATATTTTTAAGATGAATACATAAATACTCATGCATAAGTACATACTATCTATTTAGTAAATATATATATATATATATATATATATATATATATATATATATATATATTTATATATATATATATATATATATATATATATACACACACATACACACACACACACACACACACATATATATATATATATATATATATATATATATATATATATATATATTCAAATGTGTGCATGTTACCTTTATAAGTAATACGGGTTAAAATCTGCAAACACGTATATATACATATATATATATATATATATATATGTGTGTGTGTGTGTGTGTGTGTGTGTGTGTATGTGTGTGTGTGCGTTTGTATCCATCCATCCATCCATACACACATGCATACCTACCTACCTACCTACCTACATACATACATACATATTAGCTCTGAATTGATATTGAACGATCGGATATAGCGGCGTATCTTCTATTTATTCCTCTAATTCAATAAGTTGTACATCTTGTGCAATTCTTTGCCAACTGATTGTTCACTTGTCGGCTTCCGTAGCCATCCTGGCTGTTATCTCCTTTATTGATTCGAGCGCATGTTTAGCAGCCAATTCGCTTTCCCGTACGCCGCTGTCGGGTTTCCCATCGTAATGGCGGCAAAGACAGATGTTGCAGTAATCGACTTTGCAAACATCGATTTGGCCCATTCGGCACTGCCGGCCCCCGTTTTTCCTCCCAGCTTTTCTTTTTGAAGACAAGCGTGAGATTTCTTTGGAGTTCGACGAATAGAGATTTGGTGTTCGGTTCTGGTAGATGCAAAGACAGAAGAAGAAGACAAAATCGGTTAGGGAAGAAAGAAATGATTTGTGGTAGAAGAGGATTTGCTCGGAACGGCGAGAAAAAGTGACAGAAAATAAAGAAATGGAACGAATAAGAAATTCAAAAAATATCATAAATGAAGGTGATGAAATGGGGATCGGGAGAATGAGAAGGAAGAGTAATAATTTACTGAATTCAACTTTATCTGCCAAGGAGGTGCAGTGTGGCTGAACCGTTACCAGAATCAAGTTTCGATCGATACTGTTTACGTTCACTTCGCACTGATGATGATGGTTTGGCTCAACGAACGATGGTCCCAGGGGGTTTTCCGGGTATTTTCAGGTCCTACACCGGGTGGAGCCTGTACATGAATAGCCCAAAGGCCAGTGCAATCAGGTGCAGCACAGTGGTTACAGACCTATGCTCCATACGGAATATACAGAAATAAATATTGTCTGGCTGGTGACCACATCTATGGAGTACCGAGTGAGAATCGAAATCACTATTCAAATGAATTGGTCTGGAAGAAAACTTTCCAAACTACTTTGCTGAGGTAGACGCTCTCAGTTACTTACTAAATCTAGCTTCGTCTGGTTCAAGGACACAGTAGCATGTGTGCTCAATGAGAGTCAGTCCCATTTTAGGTGTGAATTGGTTTACGGAAGAAAGTATAATAACCTTTGTACTACTGTAGGTATCCCTTGGAGAGGATAGACGGGAAGAAATATAGAAAAATGGTCGCCGAAAAAGAGGAAGGAATTGGAGAAAAATATGAAGAAAATGCCTCAGAAATAAGCTGGGGATAGGGGGGGGGAGATCACAGGATTAGAAAAAAAAGAAAGAAGAAAAATGAAGAAAAAAGTAAAAAGAAATTAAGCCAGAAATATCGAAAGAACGAAAAAAAAGAAACTGATTGAAAGAAACTGCAAGAAAGAAAGTTAGAAAGAAACAAAAGAGAAGCTGACAGAAAGAAAACAAGAAAGAAATTGACAGAAAATAAGACGGAACGAGAGAAAAATATATGGCGTAAGAAAGCAATTTGACAAACGAATGAATTCAAGATAGAAACTCATATATCTAAAAAAGGGAAGAAAAAAAAGGGTTACAATGAGAACAAAATATAAAAAAAGAAAAAAAAGAAAATGCCTAATAAGCCTGGAAAAATGAAGAAAAGCTGGAAGAAGATTTGAAAAAATAAGTCAAGAAATAAAGGAAAGAAGAGAGAGAGAAAAAGAAACAAGAAATGTGAGTGAAACAAAGCCAGTCAGGGAAATGTAGGCTGCTATATTGTAATAAAAAAGGTTGTGAGAGGAAAAATAGTTCAATAAATGAAAGGAAAAAGACTTTTTAAGTGATGGTAGGCAAGGAAGGTTAAAAAGGAGACTTTTTCCCCCTTTTCGTTTGAAATCTGAATTGTTCTTGTAAGTGAGTGTAAAGCAGTGAACATCACTAACAAGATACGGAACATTAAATCACTCCGCCTTTAGCCACGCAAAATGAAGATGAAAAGAAGTGATGTATGAAGATTGGAAAGAAGTACAAAGAAAAGAAAAAGAGAGGATGGAATCATTGGAAAGGAAGTGGAGAGAATTGAATGGACGAATAGAAAGAAAAAATGGATAAGAAATAATCTAAACGACTGTGGAAAATGAACAGTTGTATTTATTCAAAGACACGTATGGGTTTAGAAAGAAAAAAGATGGCGTCGATTTACAAAATGGCGTAATCAGGGGAGAGAAAGAAAAAAGTTTAATCAGTTTTACCAAAAATAAATGGGAGGAAAATTGGAGGAAAAAAGAAAAATACAAACAATAAAGAGAGAATCTCTGGAGGATTAAACGAGCCAAGAAAGAAATGAAAGAAAATCAGAAAAGAAAGAGATAGAAGTGTAAAAGAGAGAAAATATTGAACAAGAGAAAGAGATAAATAATCCATAATCAAAAGAAAGAAAAACAATGAGTGAAAGTTGAAAATCAAATGAAAATATTTGACGAACAAAAAAGGAACGAAAAAGAGAGAAATCCTGAATAACAAAACGAAAACAGAAAAAATAGAACGTTAAAAAAAACAGAAGAAAGAAAAGAGAATGTGAGAAAAAGAGCGAAGGAAGAAAGAAAACGGGAAGCAAGAAAAGAAGAGTGAAAAAATCAGGAAAGGAAAGACATCAGGAAAAAGGAGAGAAAATCGAAGTAGGAAATAGGAACAGAAAGAAAGGAAGAAAGGAAGGAAGAAAGAGAGAAAGAAAACACCAGGAAAGAGAGAAAGGAAGGGAGAAAAGGGTAGGCAAAAAAAAAAAGGAAAGAAAAAGATGAGATGAAAAAAACTTTTTAAAAAATGATTATCATGAAAGAAAGAAAGGCTTGGAAGGGAAATAACGACGACGAAGAAACGAACCAAAAGAAAAAGAAAAGTTAAGAAGACACCAAAATGAACAGGATGAATACAACGACGATCGAAATAATAAAAGTCGAGTAATGATTGGATGAGAAGATATCATTATTTCCCGCCAAATTGTTAGAGTTGCAGCCGATCGCCGCCGCCATTTTCCAATGATGAAACTGGAACTCAATCAGTGCGGCCGCTACGTTAAAGTCATACCAAACTAATAAGACATCAAACGAGAGAAAATGGAGAGAATTGGAAGGAAAAAGAATAAGCAAAACAAAATGGTAGAAATATATCCCTTTAAAAGCCAGGAAATAAGTAAAATCTTTCAATTCCGTTTCTTATTTCCTTTTTTTCTCTTTTTTTTTTTTTGGTGGCCTGGTATGTGAAGAACTCAGCATCAGCAAAGAATCGGATACAATTTCCCCAGTTCAGATCATTAATAAATGTATGTAAAGCGGAATAAATAGCCTGATTTGAAAAAAGGCCCGCCGAAAAGCATCTTGGGAAATCATTGACTGATCTTACAATTCGCCCATCCTCCCCACATACATTGTCGAACACATAAACATATACACTCACGCACACACACACACATACACACGCACAATACGCAGATATACGAAGGCACACAGGAATAAACATACAGATAGATAAATTCATTCATATATATGTACATATCTCTATCTATCTATATCTTCAGCATGCTTTAATATATATATGTATATATATTATTATTATTATTATTATTATCATTATTATTATTATTATTATTATAATATGCAATATATATATGATTTTGGATATATGTCTGTATGCTGGGACAGGGGGGAGACAGATGGCTTTAACAGGCTCGATTGACGGTCCCGAGGGAAAGGGCAAAAAAGTCGTCCATTGAAAGATTTTTAAAAAATTTATCCAGTAAAGATCTACTATGGCCTTTCGTTTGTTGGCTTAACATTTTATAAAACTTGGACATTACTTCGAAAAGATTAAGAAAAATATTTGTCAAAGGTCAAACATTATTACAATGCGATTGCCTCCACATTCACTTCAGATTTCTACGACGTTTTTCTTAATTCTAAAGTTTTTCTTCCTTATTTCTATTTGCTCTCAATCTTTGTAATATCACCGTCTTATTTTAAGCGCTTTCTTCTTCAAAGTATTTTTCAAATCATTTTTTAATAACGTTTGTATGTTGACATTGCATTAAGTAAATAGGTTTTGCTCAACATTCTGTTTAGCTTACATCACTTTTTTCAATGAATTTTTCCTTTCCAATATTAAAGTTAACAATTATTGTGAACAATATCTTTTCGGTCACGATTCGGTGAAACAAACGTGACTTTTATAATGTCAACAATGCTGCTCTATAAGAGTGTATCTAAATCAAGTTTTTGACTCCAGTCAACAACATATTTGAAAAAATTATTTAACAATTTTTCAAGCTGTGTTAAAATGCTGTTACTCTTATAGTCGACCTTGACATAATGAGAATTATACGATTGCATAGGCCATCTTTTCCAGGGGTCGGAATCTAAGGCCCGTAGGTGAAATTCGGCCTGGAGTCTCATTTTATCTTTCCGGCCGACTTCATGGAATATGTGATTTTTGCATACAAAATTTTACTGTTTTTCATTCTTTAAAAATCTATCTTTGATTAGTGAACAATAAAATTCAGTATTGAAAGGAGATAGCAAAAACCTCATTTTTGCAGTGGACTCAAATGGATCAATGCTTTAATGCAAAAACTTCCTGCTGGTCTATAAATATACTTAACTGAATTTGTACCAAAAAATATCATAGTTCACATTGATACTAGTTCACTCTTTGAATCTCATTAAGCAATTCTGAACAAGATTTTAGCAGAGTACAAATAAAACACTTTTTTTTTTATTGTAAGAATTTGATTCTTAGAAAAAAAAGTTTTCCAGAACCACAAAATGTGACTAAATGCATGACTTGTTATGATGATAGATAAATGATTGGTTCTTTTTCAGTAATGTTCCTATTTTCAACTCTCATAAGTTGTTTAAATACTTATGACAGGTACTGAATATATAAATATACATATATGCGAGCTCTATCCCTAAAGAATCTATCTTGAAAACCAGTTGCACGGCCTTCGTGTAACTTGACAACCTATTAGAGAGTACTTAACTGTGCATGTGTGTAGAAGAAGTCTTGAGTGAGCATTTCTAATATGTTGCATTCACAATGACTAAGCCTGATCATTCTTTCAATTTCATGAAGGGTTCTTTTGGCAAAACATTGGATTGCTAAGGTCTGTCAGTTCCATTACTGTCTAGATTTGGCTCCCTTCTACTTATCGTTTTTCCTAAAGAAATTTTAGACAGTGGATGAGATTACGAAGAATGTAACAGGATATGTAATGGTGATTCTAAAGGAGGGTCTGCAGACGGTTTAGAGAAATGAGTGTGTAAGCTTCCAATGGGAATGCTTTGAAGCGGACTAGGGTGTAATTACTCAACTTGGTCTAATTTTTCGTTGATATTGAGTTGTCTGGAAAATTCCAGACGGAACTATCTTCTTTTAGCTTGGCTCAGTCTGGCACATGGAAGAATTAGAGAGATTAGGAAGATTATGTTCCCTCAATCTTACGAGTTGGAGAAGATCAGCATGCCTTGAAAATTAGCATTCGAAATATAGAGGCCAAAAATTCCAGCATTTTCCTCATGAAATCTTCATTCAATATAAATTCATTGCATCAGTATTTCATGTATTCCTTTGGCTTTTCAATTGGAAGTTCTTCAATTACATTTCTACTGACATTAAACAATGACAAGGATTTATTTGTACAATACGTGTATTGCATGAATGACAATTCTGCATTTTCACCGTTTCATTGAGGCTATCACTCTACAAGGTGTGGATCCCGTATACGTCAGAGTACTGCAACATATATAGTCACAAAAACTCTTCTATTAGGCTACAGAAAGACCCAGGGCCCTTTCAGCTAAAAAAAGGGGCTCAAGATAATACCAGCTCACCCAAACTTTTATCAGCCTACTCGAGATGATTTTCCGAAACTTAAACTGGGAAAATGAAGGGATCAGAATAGACGGCGAATATAAGAGCAACTTTAGATTTGTAGACGACATCGTTCTTTAAGCAGAGAACCTCCACAACCTCAAACTAGATGAACTGAATGAAGAAAGCAAGAAAGTCGGCCTCCACATGAACTTCAACAAAACAAATATCATCTACAACAAGCACGTCGGAACACCCAACGATCAAAATCGAAAGCGTAGAACCGGAGAAAGCCGACCACTACATCTACGTAGGACAACGAATCTCAATGGAATCCTCGAAAGAAGAAATCCATGCCAAGAATCACTCTGGGATGGAAAGCCGTCGGCAAAGTAAGCTCAAACTTCAAGAAGAACAAAATGCCATTAGTCCTGAAAAGAAGAGTATACAACCAATGCATCCCCCGATAGTCACCTATGGCGCTGAAACATAACCTGAAAGAGTCATGCTCAATCTTACATGGAGTGATCACATGACAGCACAATATATCAGGGGAAACAGGAGTTCGAAACATATCAGAATCCTTTAGAAAACTCCAATGACAATGAGCTGGTTATGTTGCAACAATGGCAGACTCACAACATGGATCCTCAGAGATCATTTACGAAACTGATGCCGGCAGAATACAAGAGGGAAAGACGAACTAGACAAGTTCACAAAGTATTGGCTCGGTGACGCCCATGATAAAGATGTTTAGCGAATCCTGGGGAAGGTTCATGTCCAGCAATGGAAAGACTGATGATGATGGTGATGATGTATATTCAATGAAAACTTCAATTGTTCATCAAATATCACTAAATGTGGGGGGGGGGGGCCTGAGGGTGTCAAGTCCCTAACCTCTGCCCCAAATCTTTAGCTGCGCCATCGAGTCCGGAGAAACGATCTAACGCGAAAGAACTTCCGATCCCATCTGTATGATCGTTTTGTGTTTGGTTGTACAACTAAAGTCATGCATCAAAATTGGCGGTCTAGCATTGCACTGTGATAATTTAGGTTCCAACGTTTTCTAAAGTGAAATATATATGTACACTTGTATATAAAGTCCTCAGAAATAACGCGAGTGAATACCAATACATTCTCAGATAACGAGAAAGTAAGGAAGCCATTTTATTGAAAATGTTTTTCCCTTTTTTTATACACTGCTAAATGCACATGCATCATTGTATTCACGTTAAGAGCGTTCCAGTTGGATATTATTTTTTAATAATTTGTTCCTTACTTTTGCTTTGTTTCTTTCGGAATTTATTAGCTATCTCAGAGGAGTGCCTTAGTCGGGAAACTCGAGATGAAATTTTCATGGAGTGAAATCACTTCTTGCAAATATATCAGGAAATATTAAAATGCATTTCGGCATGAGAATCTAATATCTCTATTACTCTTTAAAAGTGTATCATTATTTATTATATTTCTCCAGAGGTTTCTGATGGTTATCACTGGCAACCAAGTGACAGCAAGTCTTTTCAAACATATACACGACGATCCCCAATAGTGTCGTGGTCTTTATTGTCTCATTTTTTTCAATTATTAACAGCTTGACCTAGGACATTACACAGTTTTAATAATTTTCTTTTTACATATACGAAGTTGGTCGAGGAAATATCAAACAATTTTGAATACTCTGAGAACTGCTTACGCAATCTTTATTTATTTACATTGGCAGTCACGATTTACCTTGGCGACCAATCATAGAGGGCCATACTTTTGGCAAAACTCAGGGTTGAGCACTCTTTAAGTGAGGTATCTCATCCATTGTAAGCTTATGCAATGCTCTTCCATAGGAATAAAGCACTCTGGTGGATGAGGAATTTCTGTGTGAATGGATATTACACAGATATATCATTATTGAAAAATCTAAATTCCCCTTCTATAAATAAAACGCACGACCAACTGATCGTCAAGAAGCAGCCTTGTTGATTCGTATAAATAGACATGATTTAGATATCAACAAATACGAATACACTCTATATCTCTGTCTTTCTGTCCGTCTGTCTGCCTCTCTCTCTCTCTCTCTCTCTATATATATATATATATATATATATATATATATTCTGCATCAGCCATTATTATTATATCCACACTCTTACCGTTCATAGCAGTGTTGTGCTTTACAGTTTCACACCAGTTGCCTGGTGGTTATCGCTGAAAGCTGAGTGACAGTAAGTCTCCTCGGGTCTTCAGCCCTCCTCACCAATCACAGCAGCGCTATGGTTTGTACCTCCACCACCATCTGTGGTGTTGTTTCTTTTTTTTTTCTCTCCTTTTCTCTCTGTTGGACCACTGCTAACAGCAGGAGATCGTAGATATCATATTTCTTGCACACACACCCCATTTGGGCAGTCCCCAACAGTGAAGTAGTCTGTATAGTCTCAAACTTTCCTTTTATCTCCAGATCTTCCAAAATCACTTTTCTGTATCTTTGGTACTTGTTCCAAGGGCACTTACTATTACTGATACTGCCCTGACTTTCATGTTCCACACCTTCTTCAGCTTCTCTGCCAGATCATGGTATTTTCCGAGGTTTTCACTCTTCCTTATTTACTCTGTAGTCTGCAGGCAAGGCCTCGACTATTATTTTGCAGACTCTCCTTTTCTTATCAACGATCATCAGGTCCGGTCTCCCGCTTGAATGTAAAAATCCTAGAATGATTTGTGACGTCCATTCTCCAGGGTTGTCTCCGGTTTGTGCTGGTACCACTTTTCTGCATGGTTAAATCACATTCATTTGCTCAGTTCCTAGTGTATCACAAACTAGATTCACCAGTTATGTGATTTACGACCTCATCCCTTTCACCACATAAGCGGTATTTGCTGTTTGTTTGTGTTTTGTCGATTTGATATAGTTTGTCCTGGTGCATTTGTCTTGGTCTGCCATAATGAACGATTCTGTTTCTTTATTAAGGTTTCTTTTGGGTAGCCATGTCCATAATCCATCGTCAGTAACACCCTGTATCTGTCTTTTGATTCCGCCAAATAGTTTTTTTTATTCCCATTTTTCGCACCTACTATTGCTGGTATTACCTTAATTTTCATCTTACACGCCTTTTTCAGGGTTCTTTTTTTTTGCCAGGTCCTGTTATATCCTTAGTTTTTCACTCTCTTTCGTATATACTCAGTGATATGTAGGCACGACCATGTTTCATATTTGGCTTGCTCTCCTTCCCTTGTCCACAATTATCAGATCCGGTCTTCTCGCTTGGATGGGGTGGTCAGTTTGGATATCAATGTCCGAGAGTAATTTATGACTTCCATCTTCCAAGACTGTCTCCTGTTTGTGCAGATACCTCTTGTCCGCATGGTTGACATCCATTCGTTTGCTCAGTTCCCGGTGTCTCACTGTTGCTGCCCTATCGTGTTTGTTTTCATACTCCTTCTTGGCAAGATGACTGCATCCACTAACCATGTGGTTTAAAGTCTCATCTCTTCCACCTCATAAGTGGCATTTGCTGTTTGTTTGGGTTCTTTCGATTATTATTATTATTATTATTATTATTATTATTATTATTATTATTATTATTGTTATTATTATTATTATTATTCCCAACTGAATAGTTATAGATACCATTGCAAGAAATCTTCCTATTGTCTTAAATACCTTTTTCTAAAGCAAAGCCCGAGATAACGTTCGAGTCAGTTTGAGATAAGAGGAATTTAATATTTCATGAAAAATGGGGAAAAACTGATTAAGGGTTTCGAGTCAGTGCCATCGATAAGCACCAAATGCAATAATGTAACAGCGTGGTATTTTCCCGGACTTTCTTGCATCAATACTTGGTTACTATCACTCCTGTTTATTTTGCTTTTCCAACTGCAAAATGCTCATATTTCAATATTTCTCTTCGATGGCTTTTTCATTTATTCTTTCCGTTGTCGTTCATCTGTTGTTTTTCTTATCTTTACCCGTAATTCACGCCATACCACGTTGAGCGACAAATATTTGATATTAAATATTGGTGTTGATATTTACAAAGATTTTCTTAGTTTGGCATAAGGCTGCGATAGTGCATCTTCAGGATACTAACAATAGTGAGCAAGGCAAGCCTGATCACCATTATGCAATGCAAGTGTCATCTGTACGTATCAATAAAACTGATATAGAACAAGGCCACCATATCAAGACTCAACGTGAGGATCGAACTCAATATACTAGTATTCGACTGCTTGACGGGATTGCTTGTTGTTTTTTTTTCTTACAGCAGGTGTTCTATTATGAATATATTTATTAAAAACACTAAATGTCTGTAATAAGCTTTGAATTGAATCTAAAAAAATATTTAAACAAACGAATTGGCGAGGATGTGTCCATACTTGATGCCTTTGTAGGAAGGGTGAGTCTATATCACATTAGCACAAAGGGGTACCATCCATACTTGATGTTTATGTTAGAATGGTGTTTCTACTTCGACCAATCACAAAAGAGTAATCCATACCACTTTGAAGCGACACCACTTCCTCGAAACTGAGTTACAAAAAAAGTACGTGTTGTCCGTTTATCAATGATTGATTGAATGAAAAACACTATTTTATACATTTTTTTGATTTTCAACTATATGAACATGTCTTCCGCCCAATTGTCCAACACTTAATTGGGCCCAAGCTCAATCGTCCCAACGCTCAATTGTCTCGCAGCAAATATCTTACGCTCTATTATCACTACGCTCAATCGTCCCCACTCAGTTGCCACCGCTCAATAGTTGCACGTTCTATTATAGGCTAGCCCTAATTACCTACCTACTAACTGCATAGCGGGTCAGAGGACTGGATAATTCATATTTGAGTCGATATATCTCTTTATTAGCATCGACAACCCAACTCAATCTCGGAAGATCATTGGTAAACAATATTTTACTATATGAATTGTGACTGAGTTCATGAACTTGTAGGTTCTCAGGTTTCAAACCAAATAATATTTGAGTCTCTCTCTCTCTCTCTCTCTCTCTCTCTCTCTCTCTCTCTCTCTCTCTCTCTCTATCTATCTATCTATCTATCTATCTATCTTCTGCTTCCAACTTCTCTTTCTCTGTATCAAAGATGGACAAATGAATATAAACACATGCAATTTTTCTCAACATGCCTGGATGCCTAAAAATTTAGCGTTGCTACAGTTCACAGTCACATGGTGGCTGAGATGTGCGCATGCGTGAAATTTCAAGTGATAATGGAAATCAGTTCTGGTTCAATGCGAAAGTGAGCTGCGTCGGGTGATGACCTGTCTGAGCCGGGATCAATTTGATAGCCGGATCAATCCATTCCATCAATTACAGCGGCAACGAGACACATCATATTTCACCAAAGGGTTGATTGAACTGCATATCATCACGATTTGAACATTTCGGACGTCTGGATTTGACACGAACAATGAATTGGCCGAGGTGAGAATGAATTGGGTTGGGCCTCATGGTGAGAACATGAATACATGAAAGTGTCTTTGAGTAACACATATGTGTTCGAGTGAATATGTGAACATGTATGTGAGAATCTGTGTGTCTGACTCGCGATAATGGAAGCTATCAGTCTGCGAATGAATTACTGATGATGAAGGTTTTAGTTGAAAAAAAAAGAAAGAAAAACATATTGATAAAAACTGAAGACTGATCATCAGAACAAAAAAGAGCAAAATAAGGAAAAATGAAACAGTAAAAGCTTTCAATATTTTTTTTTATACATTAAGTTAAGATAAGTACTATAGTGGTACAGCCAGCGGCAATCAAACTCACGCTAAGAATAGATATTTTGCTCAGCTATATTATCATTGCTGTATACATCTATCAGACATTCTTATACTTGAGGTTGATGAAAAAATTTCCCGTAGTTTTGTCCGAAACTTTTATTCATATGAATTCATATCCTCATTATTCAGTAATCAATATGTTTTTCTGGATATTCTATGCCCTTACGACACCTTTCAGCGAGGTTGTATATTCCATTACAAAAGAATAATTCCGGTTTTGATTCGCTGGATATTTCGGGGGATTTTTCCGATATCATGGACTTTTTTCAAATCATTTGAAAATTTTGGAATGTTAAAGGTGGAGGTATTTGAAAGGAGAATACGCTGTATGTAGAAGAATTTCCCAACCCACCCCAATGATCGTTTGCTGTTAAACATTTGACTCAGCTGGTCTTTTCTGTCCTAATGCATATCTCAAACGATCTGTTATCGTCACATGGAGGTTATGATGAAAACACTGTTGTTATTGCTGCATTGGTTGTATTAAATTATAAATAGAAGGACAATGTCCATTATAAAGGCACATGTCTGGAAGGGGGAGAACTTTATGATGAATGGAGCATCCTACAATCGTTGTCGTGTAAAATAATTTTCCGCCCGTCTTACCAATCTGAGACTTTTAGTATTTCGGTTACTTTTCTTCAGGGTTGCTTATTTAGATATTTTAGACAAATATATCCGTCAGATTGTGTTTAGATAACTAAAAATCTTAGGGGGATGTTTGCTTTTCAGTGAAGTGCGTCATTTTTTTCCAGATAGAAGATCAATAAAGCGGCCAAAGATCTCACAGAAGCAAAAGTGATGAATCAAATAACTCTTCTAATCAAACTGTCAACGTATAATTGATGAGCTACCAATAACTCTAAGCGTGTGAGTTTCGTAGATGAGCACTTAGTCAGCGCGAACACGTTTTGTACAATAATCGTGACCGTGTCCATGAGAAGGTTTCGGGCCAATTTTTGTCGACTATGCGTGATTTATTGATTGGTTGGTGATCAATGCAGGATTACCAGGACAGACGAGAAAGTAGGAGATTACCATGGGAGAGAAAAAGAACGAGATTTCTGCAAGATCTAGAAAGAGAAAATGGACAATGAAATAAAGGGCAGGGCCAAAGGCGGACAGCTAAACTATCAAATGGAAGAAAAGTAGGCCCATTCTTCACACTAGTGATTATCAAATTTTATTATATGACGGCTCACAATGAAAGTCTAACTTATGCAGCGCCTCAGAAGAAAATGGATTGGATTAGACAAATAATTCCAGTAACCAATGTAACTGTTATATCAGCCTACCAATGTACGTAGTCATCGTCCTTTTCCCCTTTCATTTGTCGTTAAAAAGATTGAGATCTCAAGAAACCTATTATCGCTATTTTATTATGTCTCTTTGGGAATCTCCAACTATACATAATGTTTACACATTAACTGGAAAACAAATACAAAATTCATAAAAAACGTATTCAAATGTTCATAAATGTAAACAACATCTACAATTTGACATGATTCACTGATAAGCCTCTCTTGAAAATCTCATCAAATAGATTTGAAAAATGGCATTGTAAGCTCATGCTCTTTCCATAATTTCCAGGCTTATCAAAATTATTTTAAAAACGCTGTCTACTAGCGCTATTTCTAACATTTGTAAGCAACTTATTCCCAAAAATGTATTACTCAATAAGAAAAAAATATAAATGTTTTGTATTCTTTTTATACTTGTCTTGTCAATTAATTTCCAGTTCAAGGGTAGATATCAAGTGGTACTGACGTAATACCAGTACTGAAGACGTCTAATGCTCAAAATATATAAAATGTATATACTCGTTATTGAGCAAAAAATATTCTTTTTTTTTTCTTTAAAGAAATCAAATTTTCACAAAAAAAAAAACGCTAGTTGACATGACATGACTTCACGGAATCACTCTTTCTTTTTTATTCTCTCTATCATTCATGTGTTGAATCCACACATCTTACATTCCAGATCTGACTAATTGCTATAATAAAGTCAACTCTAAGAGTGTGGCAATATTTCTTATTTCAAAAAATTACACAGAACACTGAAAGATAGTCGCATCTTAGAATTGTGCCTCGACACACAGTTTAAAAACCGCTGATCAAATCTGATGACGGTGTCATTGATGCGGTGAAGATAGTTTCAGTCCCTTTATTGTCATTTGGGTAATTGAACAGAAGCAAAGAAAAGATCGAGATTGGGGAAGCCGTGGATTTTGTACTAAAGGGAACGAGAATAATAGACCTGGGCCAGGTTTGCGTTATCTAAACGAACGATGTTGAGTCAGTTTCACTGATCGATAAGACAAGGGTACTTTACCCAGATTTAAGATAAAAGTTTTCTTTCACTTCAATCGGTTCATGCTGAAGATTCAGCGAGACTAACACTGAAAGTGATCGATCGTATCTTCAAACAGTCTGTCCTTCTCTCTATCGATGGTTGGATCAGCAAATACAAGCAAAAGACAACAGGAGTGAAATATTACCGGCTATCGAGATAGTAAAGATCTATGTATAGAAAATTCGATAAACTGTGGTTACATTACTAGAAGTAGTTTTACAAAAAGGGGATATATAAATAACCCAAGTGTGGAATCGAAATCCACACGGGATCTAATACACAAGAGAAATAGAGAGCATTAAAAGAGTGCATACCTTTGCCAGCGCAATTGTCTCTAGAATATGAATGAAAATCATTTTGTAGATAGCTATGATGCAGGGGAGATGACAGCAAAAAATTTAAGGATCCGACCGAAATTTAATTGATTCTTCCTTAGCAATCTTCGACAATGTCTTGAAATTCACTGCGAACTTTTGGATATATAGTGTGGAAAACATTAATCAAAACATGAATACATGAGGGAAAATTGAAATGCATCTCTGAATTTAAAAAAGATCCCTGGATTCGCCCCGAAATAATTCCAAATGTTTCTTACGCTATGGCCTACTTTTCCAGAATTTCTCAATGAAATCTATTGAGATATTGTGTGGACAGATATAGAGCTATGCAGGGGAGATAACTATGAAAATTCCTGGATCAGGCCCAAAAATTTAATCAATTCTTCCTGGGCGCATGGCGTACCATTCAACTATAGTCATTGAATTTCACTGAAAACTTCTGGATACATTGCGTAGACAGACAGATGCAGAGACAGGCACGAATTAATGCGTATGACTCTTTCAGCCTCGTTAGTCTTCGATTTAAAAAAAATGAGCTTGGGGAACGCATGTTGTTTGGCAATGGTTAATAAGTTCGTCTGGCAGAACAATTTGCTAATGTAATGAGTTCGATCCTCTAAAAGGTAAGTTTAATGAAAGTCACCGTATGATTTTAATCTGACGCTAAGAAAATCAAAAGTAGTTTCACAAACCCTTTTCATCTCGTTTATTCGTTCCTTTAAGCGTAACAGTGATGTATTAAGAAATGGATGTATATGATCCGACAGAATGAATTTAAGTGCGATATATTATTTGGAAACTCTCATTTGAAATGATATCCGGTCGTTACATGGTTAATGTATCACTCAGACTTGGAGTGAAAACAGTTATATCTGTGAATTTTTTCACAGCTAATATTTAGTTGGTTTCCTTATGCTGCCAACAGCATCAGCCCTCTCTGTCCAGGGCCCACATATCACATCTTGGCTCTAGTTTTCAATATACGAAATAGACTTAGGTGCAACAAGCATCCGAAATGGCGTCAATCACTCCACTCTCGGGTGGGATGTAAGAGATGGATTAATGCCTTTCCAAAGGGCATTAGTTTGAACTGAACCGACTTCAGCTCGGCCGGCCGAATCCATTTTCCCAGGCAGTTATTTGTTCGGACTCTCCGCTACTCCACCAATAATTTCCAAAAATCTTAGACTTCAATGGAAGGTTCAAAGCGTTGTCTTGCCTTTTTTTCTCGATCCGTTCCAGACGCGACGTGACTAAATGGCCAGTCTCGATTCTAGCGATGTATTGCCTTTACAGTGGTAATAAAGTCAAGATAATCATGTCTCTATCGATGGTAAAAGAGCAGCTGTGGGAGAGAACTGAGGTAGAAATGTTGGCAATGATTTTAATGGAGGGTTTTAAAGGAAGTCTCGATAATGGCTTCGTCTCATCGGCGACGGAGGTTACGGCCAGATCGCGTTGGATGCACTGGTTCTCGAATGATCACCGAAGTTGACAAACGTCAAACCTGGGCATTATTTAGATGAATGACCGTCATGGGAATACAAGGTGCCGTAAGTGGCTTGGGACCATGTAGAGACCCACCTGTTGCAATCCCGTTAACTCTTTTTGGAATCGACCGATCTCTGTAGTACTACTCTCAATAATGCAAGCCGATTGTCCTCCTCTCCATAACTTGACTGGTCTGGCTGCAAGCAACACGAAATTAGTGAATTCTTGATCCGTCCCTGGCGCGACAAGGCTAAATGACTGGTCTCGATTCAAGCGATGTATTGCCTTTTCGGGGTAATAAAGTCGAGATAATCATGTCTCTTTCGACAGTAGGAGAGCGTCCGTGGTGAAAATTGCGGTAGAATTGTTGGCATTGATTTTAATGGAGGGTTTTAAAGGAAGTCTTGATAATGGCTTCGTCTTATCGGCGACAGAAGAGAGACAATTAAAGGTATTCAAGAAAAGAAAAGGCGATAAAAACTCCAGCCTAACTATTTGATCGTGGTTAGATTAAATCGCCTAATCATAGCAATGTTTATGATTGGTAGACTGCAAGGTCACATGATCTTTCCAGCTACCCTTTATGGAGGCTTGGTTTGTTATATGAATCATTTGTTATTTTCTTGTCGCTCACAGCCAAGCCTGTCAGAAAGTCAAGTGACTGGTGTGGGAAAGGGAGGCATTCGACTTGTGTTATTGAGCGCATTGATCGGCAGCCTCCTCAAGAGGATTAACAGGATCACCATGAGAGGCTTCCACGTAATCCCCACCTTCTTATGGCACCTGGTATTCTTAGACGATCAACCATTCAGATCCTGTCCAAGCTCAACGTTGCTTAACTTCGGCGATCTTGCAATCTTGTATAAAACACGATCTGGCCGTAGAGGTGATGAAAATGCCTGACTAATTATTTGATCAGGATTGGGTTAAATCACCTAATCATAAAACTGGTATGATTGGTGGACTACGAGGTCACCTAATCTTATCGTCTGCCCTTAATGGAGTCTCTGTTTGTACTATGACTATCATGTTTGCACCGTCTCGTTGTCGTAGTACTGATAGTATCATATAAAAAAGCGTAGTGTCGTCAATTATTCGCATGGTCATTAGACCCTTCTGTCGTGATTGTTGTTTCTAGTCATCTTGTCGAAAAAGAGATTCTCAAACTTAAACGGGCACGTGACGTAATTAAAGGTCACAGATTTCTCAAACAGTTAATCTCTTTCCTTTCCCCCGACCCTGGACATTTCTTTCATATTTTGTATAGTCTCATCTTTCCTTTTATTCTCTTTTCTTTCTTTCAATATGCTGTGTTCTGTATACATTTCAGTTGTCTACCGTTTCCAATGCTGAATATATGCTGATTTAAGCAGTGGCTTTCTTCGGGCTGCACTGCCACTAATAGTCTATGTGACGAAGATGCCGTACATCTATTTCTGTTTGCTGCAGAATCACTCTGTCATATCTGTCCCCTTATAACAGAAATGTTCTTTATAGAAGAAGAAGAAGAAGAAGAAGAAGAAGAAGAAGAAGAAGAAGAAGAAGAAGAAGAAGAAGATCAAACAAAAAATGCAAAGTAAGAAGTAAAAAGAAATAGGAGTGTAAGAAAGACGTTGAAAAGAGCAGACCATTTCCATTAATATTTCAAGAATGCGTAATGGATGACAGGGTGAACAATATAAACCAATGGATAATTGACATATTATTTGGTCCGAATCCATGAAAATACCCACCAAAGAACAAGAAAAAAAACTGAGCACCCATAGAAAGGTAAACTGTGGCTCTATGTTTCCCTGCACATGATATATAATGGTGAAAGAGCTTGTGAAACTGACTATTACCACTGTGATGATTTCGATCCTGACCCACTACTCTGACTAAGTATCGAAGTAAGCTAAACTTGATAAATAACAAGTAAATTCTGTTTCAGAATGAGCAGTGTAAGATAATGACTTTCTTAGCACATATGCTCATCGCGGCTGTAGCATGGGATCGAACAAAGCTGCAAGACTCATGTCGGGATTCTAAATCGAACCTTAATTTTTCTTCTTCAACCGATCGAAAATACATCAATAGTCTTCGTTTGGAGATTAAACAAAATTCTCACTTAAAGAGAGAGGAAAGGATAGAGAGAGTTCGATGTCTTTCTACTGCCAGTAGCCTGGGGCTGGCGGTCAGCCTGTAGACCAACTTTCTTACTTCCACCGTAAGAATCCTTATACGCTATCCCTTTTCTTTCTTTTTTTTTTCGCTTTCTTTCCCCAATGTCTTTTCAATTAGGTGGCTGTGACTGGCTATTTATGTGGTGATTCTAAGCGACCACGCTTTATCCTATCAATAAATCTTCTTACAATGTTTTTTTCTGTATCATCATATCTTCGACCAAGGATATAAGTATACTTCACTTATACCCATGTCCAAACAAAAAAAAAATGCTATTTATGAATTGAAAATAAAAAATATTCAAGAATAAAATCAAATATTCGATTAAGGAGTCCTCATCAGATCTCATATTGTAACAGCAGTAATAGGGCACCCAATGTGAATTGAACACATTACCTTATTGTCAACATCACGCGCTTGTTCACGATCACTATGATAGTAAAGTAAAGATTACACGAAATTACTGAAACGTTCAGGGATTTCACAAAATCTCTGGGAATTTCATAAAATGATCAGTGTCACAATCTTACCGTAATATCTACATGAAATTTGTGATATCCTAATAAAAAGACTCAGTGCTAATTTACTTCAAACTACAGAACGTAAGTTTATCAATACAACAATCCATACATATAATAATCAGCAACGTGCTAATGTCTTCAGTCACGCTAAGAGGCGCAACTGGTGTTGTAGAAAAAAATTTCATTCGTGTAACTGACGTAACAAAATAGAATTTAATTCATGTTGTAATTACGTAATAAAAATACCTGTTTTAAGAATTATAAAAAGTATCTAAAAAAAATGAGAAATGATAAAAATCCGTTCGTGGTCAACAGGGGGATCTCCAAGTTCACTGCAATACAAATCTCTACTCTCTACGTATATAAGATGCAATGTATATCTATAAGACGACATATTTGGCGATACGGGTAAACTAGTTATAGATAAAATTCTTCGCTCTACCTCCATGAAAGCATCAATCATTTCTTTGGAAAGGTTGTCAGAAAGCAATCAAAAAGACAATATACATCGAATTCTTATTTTTCTCTAATTGAAAATTCGAAAAGTATGGTCATATTCCAGTCATTATTGGTAAAATTGAATTACCGTCTCGTTCGGGAATATAATAGCTATGAATGCTGATCATCACATGATTAGAAAGACGGTTCGTTCGATAAAAAGTCTGTTTTATTGCAGTGTTTTTGAAAATTCGATGAAACTACTGACGCTAAAAGGAGACCGTTTTTTTAAGACACATTTTACATGAAAATTACGCCTTATGAGCTGGAAAACATGGTGCGTGATCACATGAAGCCTCTTCTCAACAAAACAAAACAACAGTAAAAAATATGGACGTCGTTCGTCTTTTAAACGACTAGGCTGTGTAATCAAACAGCAACCTTCGCTTGTATTCAACTGAATGGCGTCTGTCTACAACAAAGAATTGAAAGTGGCACTGACAGTCACAATGAGCGGGTTGACATAATCACTGGTTTGCCTTACATTCAAAATGGCGGTGATTTGCGACAGACAAAACGGAACAGAGGGAACGAAAGTAGGCGTGGTTTTCAAGCAAAGGGTGGGGCATGATAATTATTGGGTGCCACTCATCAACTCACTCAATAAGATTGGCAAGTACAGAATTGACGACTTGTATCGACTATAAACGCTGAACGCAAAAGCTTCCTCTTTGCTATTGACTTGAGCTTTCGGCACCCGTTCTGTCAAGCATTTGCATACCAAGTGCTAGTGATTTACGTAATTCCCAAAAGGTAGTCAATTATCGATTTTAGTGACGGCTGTACTACTAAAGTTTGTAATGGTAACGATACCGATTCTAAACCTCTTTGCAGACTGGGAAATCCTTGCTTATATTGATGCAAAATACAGTTGCTGAACACTGCATACAAACGCCTTCAAAAGTCACACGATGGCTCTAAAAAGTATAATTACACAACGTATTGATCAAATATCAACACAATAGTGGAAATAAAAGGCATTAATTTGTTTGGATCGAATACCAAGGCATAGAGCGTATAAATGACGGCATTGTTGTCCATGAAGGGAAATTGATGGAGCCTGATGATTATCATCATCATCATCATCATTTTTTTACGTCTGTCGTTGGACATAGACCTTCCAAGGGATCCATCAGACTTCTCTATCGTGAGAATCAGGGTGCTAATATCTCCAGATCCTATCGGCTACAATTTCGCATTTGATCTCTGGGGATCCACGTTATGAGACATAATGTCCAGCGATTATCTAATAGTCTTGCAACATGGGTTGTCCGTTTAAATGAGTTTTTTCGATGAATTTTATGATATCTTTGACTCCTGGTTTTTTTTCCTTACCTCTAATATACTGTGCTCTCTTGTGGTCTCTCTGTGCGATGATCTTCTTCTGTTCACGTTGCACGGTACTTAGTTTGAGCCAACATTTTGGTTTGGTTCCATGTATCAGGATGCATTCGTCGAAAAGCGTCTTTTTCATAATTGATGGGATCTTTTTGTTTTCAATGTTGAGCCTCCTGTGCCGAAGGCTTACCAACCTCAGTTGATTCTCTGTTTGATTTCTCCCTTTAGCTCTGTTTTTTCGAATTTGATTATTGTGTCCTTTTCCTTAAAATATATTTGTTGCACATGACATTGGTTTTACTGAAATTCATGAGGAGACCTACTTTTTCACTTCCCCTTTTCAGTTCATTTAACATTATCTTGAAGGTTCTTGGCAAATACGAGGATGTTGTCAGCAGATCTGAGATTATTTACGCATTTGCCATCAATTTTGATTCCTTTGGGGGAGTTGGCACCGCCTTTTCTTTCTCTTTTCTTACTCCTTTTTGAGCAGAAAAGGCTTCAAAAACTATACATATGCGTCTAAAAAAACGTCTGATGCAGTTTCTGTAGTACCTAGACAAATTTGCAGAGCTCAAAGTACAAATAATTAGCTATTGAGTTAATCATTGCCCTAATTACTCGTGATTGCGTAGCACAGAACTACCATATATTATGTCGGTAAAAACAACCTAAGATTACAATGATATAAAAGTGAAAAACAGATTGATGACTTTTATCATTACCGCAGATTGTTTTAATTCTACCACATGAGCACCAGCTATGCGACGATAACAAGATTGGTTGTCTCTCAAGCCATTAATAGTGAGTTTGTTCCGCAATGAATACTCCTCGAATTATTATCACAAGGTTTGTTCAGTCAAACTATAATTATACAATACTAAATGTCGGAAGTAAATTCGTTCACTTGAAGGACCACTGATACTAGCTGGAAAACATACTATAGTAACCTTATACGCTGAGGAAATATGTTCATCCCCTTCTATAAGCCTGCTAATGTTTTTTTTTTTCGTGTGTGTGTGTGTGTGTGTGTGTGTGTGATAAATATAGGAGGCAAATAGCCTAATCTCTTTCTCTTTCAGAATACACACACACACACACACACACACACACACACACACTGACAACAAACACATACATATGGTCTAGAAAGCTTCACAACTTTAAGCAATAAACAATAAAGACCTTTTTCAGAAATGTTTTCGTGTCATTTCAGTCACTTATTTCCCAATATCTGTCAGTGCAATTTATGTAATTTTCTCCAGTATTTTCTTCTGTTTCACATAAACTTTCTTACTAAGAACTGTATAAATTTCAAATGATGTTGTTGTATATATATATATATATATATATATATATATATATATATATATATATAGAGAGAGAGAGAGAGAGAGAGAGAGAGAGATGTACTAGTATTCTACAATAGGTGTCCAATAAATACAATTGGTAAGTAAGAGGCAAGGCGAAGCCACACTGGTTGAAGATTATCTTATGTGTAGCAGTCTCGATATTCAGTAAAAAAGGTTGACTGGCTTTCAATTAAATTTTCAAAAGAGATCTTTCGAAAATCTCATTGAAACCGGTCAAAGAAATCTTTTCTGTGAGCTGAAAAATACAACTAAGAACACAAATCCTTTTTACTAAGTATCCAAGTTATCAAATTTAGAATAATCTCCGACCAGTTTAGCTTTTCCTTATTTCTTATCTCTTATGCACGCACACACACACATATATGGAGAAAGAGAGAGAAGGGGGGACAAAAAAGACAAAAGTAAGGGAGAGACTCAATGAGAACCAAAAACTATCTGACGAAGGTTACGCTGGTCCCATACTAGGGGCACTGATCCAGATGTAATCAATCCCCAATGCGCTCAACTGCTACCTGATCCATCTTCCTTACCGGCATATTTTGTCGCTCGGTTATTCCATTATTCGGAAGTGAGTCACTCTAACAGCCATGTCTATTCGATCAGGATACACTGACCTACCACGCTCGTCCCATATTTGCTTCTCGTTGATTATCTCCCTTTAGCTACAACATTTTTCAATTCTTTACGTTTTCTTGTTCTTCTTCATAAGCATTTTAATTTTTCCCTGATATCACCTCCCTTTCTAATTTAATCTGTTCATATAATTCTATACTGGTTTGTTTTATACCTTTCTGGCTATTTCGGTCACTTATCTATCCATTAGAAACCGTTAATACAAACTGTCACCAAAACTGTCAATATAAGTTTCTCAAGTTTTCAAGTTGGTCCGCCTGGAAGACTGGCTTGCTATGTATGCATGGATCCTTAACATTTACTAATTATGTCTAAAAAAAATTTTTTAAATACAGCTCCCGAAAAGTTAGCAAGCTAACTCCATTGTTTTTCATAATTATTATTTATTCATTTTTTTTCAAAATTCACACTTTCTTGTGGAGTAACCAAATTCATTGATCACCCTTTCTACTTTTTTTTTCAACAAGGCTTTGGTTACATGCCGGTTCCTATTTAGTGACTAACCAGATCTATCCGTCTATCTTCGGTTATCATATATCTCCAACCAACCACAATCCTATCCACTGAACCACACGACAAAATTCTCATTGCAGTCCAGAATACAAGGTAGCAACTATTTCCTTCTCTGCTGTTTCATGTCAAAGAGTGAGGATCATTGGACTAGTCGAACAATTTTGTCCCTGAAAAGAAACCACCCATGGTCAGCTAACCTCCATTGGAATTTCCTCCTGAAATCATTCCATCCATGTTGTAAACTTCTACTTCCGCCTTTGACACAGCGGCAACTTCCGCCTCCTCCACCTATCTTACTTTGACACGCGATGATTCTTTTCAAACTAAATTCGTTCATCATTATCCGGGACAGTTCTTATTCTCATCATTCCATTCATCATTTTAAAAACTTTTATCGCGTGTTTTTCTTTTATTTATTTTCTTCTCAGACCCAAGAACCTTTATTTTGAGAAGCCAGTGGCCTAACGGTTAACAGACCAGACATTAGAATCTGAGAACGGATTTTAGATTCTCGGAATGACAGTTTGTGTTCACATTAGGAAAAGCCTTAATCCATTTCTTCTCCCCCAAGGCAATGGAAAAATAGCAGGATTGACTGAACACTTCAACCTTAATTGACAACCAGTCTAGGAGATGGATAATTCAGATTCCAAAATACAGGGGGTAATAACTTTCCGTCCTACGTCATGAGAGGCAGGTAACGGATGGAGTAGGGAAAGTATTTCCCATATTTACGGCACATGGGGCTCTGGTGAAGCAACAGCGGGCCTAGTCGATTGGAATTAAATCATAATTCATTGCACATGTAAAATAATAAAGGATAATACAAATGGACGGGCAGAATAGCGCAATAACTGTGTCCAACTCTCAATGACACCCGAGTACAAGATGAAAATCTTTGAAAGACGAGATACAATAAAAATGACTTACAAATATATATATATACATATATAAATATATGTATGTATATATATATATATATATATATATATATACATATATATATATATATATATATATATATGTCTATATATGTGTGTGTGTGTGTGTGTGTGTGTGATTTTGTACGTATCTTAAGGACATAGAAATATTTCTATATCAGGTTATTTATATCAATTCAACTATTTACACAACTATCTCATTCGTGTCCGTCTGTTTAATTCTCTTTTCATTCAATCTGTATGTATGTGTTGACTTCTGTTGATATTCTTCGGCAGCTAGTTGCATATTTATCTATGCCCATCTCTATCTATCTCTCCAAGATTTTTCTCATCTATCTTCCTTCCTCAGTTTGTATGTATGTGTGTATGCATCTATCTATCTATCCATGTGGTGATATTTTTCATTCATAAATCAGTTTATATATCCGTAGATAGGTTGATAGATAGATAAAGAAATGAACATATTGATTACACTATCCAAGCAGACACTACCATACAAAGACACTCTAAAAAAAAAGGCGTCTCTTCTACTAAATCATGTGTGCATTCTCAAATACAATCTTATATTTCTTACTGTTTTTTCATTCGTAATTTAGTAAAGACCTCATCGAAAATCGAATTGCTTTTATAGGAAACAATTAGTAAGTTATTCTTCCGAAAAAAAATACCTGGTAGTTTTATTGCTGCCAAACATAGATAAAACTCATTAAAATTTCCGCCTTTCGACATTTTTCTTCAAATCTTTTGTGTCAAATACATTTTAGCAACCATTAATGAATAGAGCAGACGAGTTTGTGTTTCTTTTATTTCTGTTTCGCCTTTTTTAAAAGATTTCTTCTGCTTTTTATCTTCTAGACTATTTTATTTTATTGCTTCATTTGAACCGACTTCTGTTTTCAGAAATTGATCAGTAATTTATTTCCTTTTGTGTCTTCTATAAAGAACGAATATGTAAATATATTCTTGAGCAAGACTGGACTATCTAACATCTGAAGGTATGTATGAAAAGTCTGTCCAGAAAATATCTTGCCATTCTGAATATAAGAACTAGTGGCAAAAGTTTGATGTAACTTGGCAACCGATTACAGGGTGCCTTACTTTGCATGCATGAATATACACTCTCCTGTGGAGTTACTCATTTGACAGAGACACCATTGAATCAGCTCATGTTCTATGCCACTGCTGCAATGACCGAGCAAGTTATTTTTTACGACTGCAGCAGGGTTTTGTTTCAACGAGACATCACACCACGTAGGTCAGACAGTCCCTCGTGCAGTCCAAATTTTGTTCCAAGTGAATTTTGGTTTCTAAAAGAGATTTCAGATCGTGGATGAGATTAAGGAGAGCATGCTGATGGCTATCCCGAGAGAGTACTTAACAGATTGTTTGAAAAGTGGGAAGGACTTTCGGACAAGTTGTTTCAACCTCTACAGGGACTAAAGTACCATTGCCCAATGTTGATTTTTTTTCATCAGTATCAATTGACTGGACATACCTCTTATCTGCGATAATAATACACCACACGTATTTGAATTTATTTTTGTCTGTAACATCCCAAAGGAAAAGAAGAAGGGCTGATGAGTACGTATATCATTTTGCAGTTATGAAAGTTTCTTTCATTGACCACTGAAATATTTTGTCCTATTCAGTTCAATTCACCGTTGGTACTGATAGAAGTCAACAAAAAAAACTATTATATTCATGTCGTCATTATTGGTAAACCTAGTACACTAGTACAGTAAAAATCTCGCCCAAAAGTTGTTCTTTAGAAATCTATTGATGACAGAAAGCTATGGAAAATTTCTGTAAAATTATGTCCAGTGTCGACATTTCGGCACCTGAAGGGAAGAGCACCCGGGAGAATATGTAATGGCTGATTTTGATGATAGCTTAGAGCCCAATGCGACGGCTATTTGCTGTAGGCTATAGCCAAAAGGTCGAAAGGGTCGTAGTGAATATTCGTGTCAAAGGTCAAATATTGTTCGAAAAAGAAAAGACCCGGGTAGACGGAACGAAATCGGTTGGAAGCTGATTAGCCACTATTGTTATGTACATTTCAAGCCAATGCCTCTCAGATAGATCGATCGATCAATAAATAGAAAGAACTTTATATTTTTATTTTCTTCAGCCTTTAGCATTTTGCGCTATGAGACTATCATCCGCCTCCCCCGGGGTTTTTACGAGTTGAATGTCATTGGTCTTGGTTTTGGCTGTCATACCCATTACCCCAAAAGCTCATCTATTCCAACACCTTTACCTACGAACCAACTTGACATTTTCCCCCAAAAATATTCCTTGTCAATTTCCACCATTTTCTCTTCATGACTAACAATAGATTTTCTATCATCAAATTACTAGCGTTATAGCTACCAAAATGAAAATTCATGAATGGATCGGCACTTTTGTCCAGGATCAGGGGGTAGTGTCTGCTTATAGCACATTGCTGAGAATTGGTATTGCTAAGTGCAATAAGCCTAGGATTTGTCCAGTGGCCTCAAAATCCTGCCCAGTATCGGGGGATCAGAAAGCTCAGGGGCATCACTTTCGCAAATACAAGGGTCGATCTTACCCTGACACCTTCACAACACTAATTGTGAGGACTGGGGCAATTTTTTTTAGTTTTTACGTGTACAAAACCCCACATTAAACCTACTTAGTATCACATCTTGAATAAGAATCAGAGTGTAGTATCTGTGCAGTTTGCCTAGGATAAAAATGTCGCTCCCTGGCCCTCTGCCAAGGATCTGAGTGTCTCGACATCAAGCAATTTTCAAACACCACTGATTTGTTTTGGGAGGTACTGAAAGTTGAAAAGGTTAAGTGCCCAGAAAACAGATTCGGCTGACAGAGTTCGAGCTTCGATCTGGGCCACTTGCGTTCCAACTGCCCTACTACTTCACCCTTTTCCGATGCCATTTGTAAGAAGTGAACATAAACATTCTCAGCTGGAGTTAAATGAAGTAAATACCTCTGTAAATGATAGATAATTTATATTCTATTTCAATTCAATTTCCTCTCTGAAATGCAGCTTTTAAGCTAGAATGCACCCAGAGAACGTATACATCTGCTAACGCCATTGTCAGGGGAAGTAATTGTGCAAAATTTAATTACTTACTTCCGTAACCTACTATCCACTCTTCCACAAAATTTAATTGAAATGCATTGAGATATTGCGTAGACAGTCATGGGCGTATACATAAATACCTCTCAATCAAAAACAAATTCTTGGATCCACTCCTAAATTTATCCAATTCTTTCTTACCCCGTTTGCCATCCTTTAACGAAATTTAATTGAGTACTTTTTGAGATATGTAGATAGACAGACAGAAATGAGGACGGAAAGGGTGACCGAATGCAGTGGTCAAAAATATTTCTCCAGTAAATGTATATTGTTCATCTCTTTAAAGAATCCCCTTATGTCTTTAATTGCTGCTTGAATACAACTTGGGACAACTCCGACTTCGAAAAATAGCATTTCCCTCTTGCCAGCCTTCGTCGAAATTCCGAATGGTTTGAATTTGGCAATATTCTACAGAAGAACAATTGGAATCCTCTATCAAAAAGTTGATTTTTTAAAATTGATTGCTGATTTTTGTTAAGGTTAGGGGGATTAAGAAATAATTTTGTCTTAGTATTTTTTAACCGATCTCAAATCCAGTTTGGTAGAATCTAACTATACAAGGAGTTAACATGCATTTTTCCTGTTTGTTTGTTTGCATTCAAATGGGATGATCTCATCAGTTGATTTACCTTCTGAATATGACATAACAATATAAATCGTGTCATAGAAACTCTTTATACCCTATGTCTGATCATGGCACATCAGAACACCTTGAGATGAGTTGAGGCTTTGAAAAGATTTAAAATTAGTATACTTTAATTATCAAAAATAAATTACCTGATAAAATAGGTTTAGGCTCCTTGGTGCCGATCCATGCATAAATAACCCTGTCATTTCTGATGGGGTTACACAAGATTGAATCTTATCAGTTTCCATTCAATCAGATAATGAGTGTCATAAACAGCAAATCAACAATGATTTTCATTTGAAACGTCATCGACATCAGCTCAGCCACTGCAAGCCGTTGCCGTCGTCTATCAGCACGTTCCAAATATACTGCTTCCACTGAATGTTGTTTGCAGCCAGATCTCCATATAAAGCGGATGGGACCCTTTCTTTTTGGGACACACACAATGTTATCTTGCAACAGCAGCTGTACCAGACTCATCTTTTTGTTCTCAAGTTGGAACTTTCGGAGACCCACGAAGGTTTTGCCGGCTTTGAGAATAGTTTTGGTACATGGGCCTAGCAGTCTACATTACGCAGTTCCGAGATTCAGATGACTGATTCAGACCGTTTCCCCTGAGACGCAGCGGAATTTGTGTTATTTGCAATAACACCATAGTTGGGTATAGTCCATAATACCCAAGTGCCTAAGCAACTGTTCTACTGTGCAAAGATCGTGACCATTTAAAACAGTTATTTTAATGTCTTGGTCTACGATTAAGTCCTGCCTCTGTTTTCATCTGATCATTGAAGTTCGGCAACATCGAATCTGATCGTTACCTTGATGGATGACCACTGAAGAATTGCAAGAACTCTAAGGAACTAATGGCCAAGTGCCTGATTAAGTGAAGTTTAATAAATGAAGAACTTTTTAATGCTTTACTAATTCTTCATGAAGGATACATTTGTAAAACTAAATGAAGTATTCATTTACTCCCGATAATATTTAATCCCATCTTCTTTACCTCATGGCCCAACATTCCACAATATTTCACTGAAAATCATTGAGGACTTTTGGTAATACTGTGTTATGTGATGTGGGCATATAACTGATGCAGAGGAGGAAACTGTACATGGATTGGTCTGCAAAATAGAATAAAAAGTTTTAAGGGAATGAAAAGTTTCCTTCACTTTTGACCCTGAGAAAGGAAAATATTTCCCTCTCACAATTGATCCCTATGAGAGAAAAAATGTTTCCCCAAATTTTTTCCTATCAATCTTGACGCATCGTAGGGAAAGAGATTTACCCTCACTTTTGATCCCTTAAAAGAAAAAGAAAAGTTTACCTTCCTTTTGGTCCTCAAGAGGGAAAGATTCTCCTCTCACGTTTAGTCCGTTTAAGGGAAAAGGGTTTCTTTTTACTTTTGATTCATAAAAGGGAAAACAAGTTTCCACTCACTCTTGGCTTTTTAGGTAAATAGTTTCTTTTCACTTTTGGTCAGTTCTTTTTTAGATGGCACCTCGATACTTGGACCTAAATCCTCTTTGGGGATCGACATCAGCTGTCACTTTGCGTTCTCTTTGATCTCGCCCATAGTCTAAAATATCCCCTTCCTGTCAGGTAAAACAAAAAGTAGATAGATAGATAGATAGATAGATAGATAGATAGATAGATAGACAACATCACAGTCAATAACTGAACAACCGTAGCGTCAAAATTTGGAGTCATGTAAAATTATTCCATCGAAGAATAAATATGGTTAGAATGAATTCTATTTATGTCGTCACAGGCATTTTTAGATGGGAAAATAACTAAAAAAGCAGTTCTAAAAAACATGTAGATTCTTGAGAATGCAGATGTTATTGATAAACCAGTCTGACTAAGGTCTTCAGGCCGTTTTTATCTTTCAAAATAAAAAAAACAGTAATTTCCAAAATTTCCTAATTTTCAAGTTTGCAAATAAAACAGTATGACCAGGAGCACTGGAGCACTCGAACAAACACTCCAACACCGAAAAAGATAGAACCCTTCGCCACCTTTGATGGCTGTGGTTGTTCAATTGATAGATTCTCTCCAATGATAAGTTACATTGCACACACACACACACACACAGACACACAGACACACACACACACACACACACACATATATATATATATATATATATATGTGTGTGTGTGTGTGTGTGTGTGTGTGTGTGTGTGTATGAATGTATATCAGGATAATTTGTTTTATCGAAATGGCAGCGGAAGTGTGATGATCGGCGAATCAGTTAGCGACCGGAAATGTTCATTTTAAAATAGCGGTGTCACTTCAATTAAGAAGTCAATCAGATTTTTTCCGTGTGTGGTGCGAGAATGGAATTTGCAGCTGTGCAGATTAATTGCTGAACACCGATCCGAGTAATGACGGCTTTGCTCAACGCAATTCTATCTGCTCTCCATTTTTAGCGGGAATCAATTGCGCGCGAAATTTGTTGGCAGCCACCTTTCATGTGTGTAGTCACGTCAGAACGAAATTATACCTGCAAAAACAAAACTGAACGAAATAAAATAGAATAAACTGGAAACAGGCGTAATGATAAACAGGTCTAGTTATTCATTCAATAGAAATCGTCACATGACCAGCGTATTTTGGGAGCTTGCCTTGTTAGAGATGATCAATTAAAAATAGGAAAAAGTGGTGATTAATGAATAAGATACTTCAGTGTGAATGCTGCCGGGAATAATCTAAGGGACCAATTTAGTATAAACTTACATTGCAAATTGAGCCCCTAATGAAAAACCTATTTGGGGAAGCTACAAAAACTTTTTTTTATTGGCATAATGAGTAATTGTTTAAATTTTCAGCCCTCTATCTCTATATGCGCAGCCTGTGCGAATTATATATACATATGTAAATAGCCAGACAGACTTGCTTTTCAAGAAACCTATGTTGACAGTTTTAGGGACAGTTTTGGTTGATGGTTTCTAATAGCTACTTGAAATGTTTCGTGTGAAAATAAATACAGCAGAAATTAGAAAGCAATAAAATATATTTGATGCAGATTCGCGAATTAGTTGGGTGTGGTATCAATTAATTACTGCCTAATTTCGTATAATATTCGTATCTTATATTTAGAGGTGTTTAATGCAACGTATTTAGAAACCATATATCATTATAATTGTTTTACTAGCTGGACCCATGGGAATTTTGAGGGTGTTGTCATGTAAGATATCATCATTACTTTTGCATATATATTTATACAATTAGAATATATAAATTGTTAGAATAATTTATCACATATCCGATGTACGAAGACTCTCAACCGATTTGACAACTAATAGGGACGAGCCTTGCTGCGCATGGATTACTGCCTAATTTCGTATGATATTCCTGTCTTATACATAAAGGTGTTTAATGAAAAATATTTAGGAACCATATATCATTATAATATGAATTGTTTTATTCTAGAATATTACATTTATTCATTTTTATTAGATGGACCATTGCCAACTATCATTATTATTGATTCTTGACTAGTAATTTCATTGAACGTGCAATGCACAGGAGAAAAACTGTAATGTTTGTTGAAGTAGTCTTTTTAGGCACAAGAGTAAAAATCCATAAAGTCTCTTATAACAGAATTATACTGAAAACCAATGTCTACACATATATACCTATACAGACTTACGGATCATCCAGATAACATGACCAGATCAAATGCACTTTAGCAATTCATTATAATTAGAAGGATTTGCTGTCCTGTTGAAGACTACCGGAAGCATGCCCAAGAATTTACAATTTTTTTTTATGTCAATAGAGGATATCCTTGAGTTGAACGGATTCGAATGGCGTGAGAAGTCCAAGGGAGAAATCGCCAGAACTTATTAACTTGAACTTTTTTTAAATTAAGAAAAAAACCTCTTTTGACAATAGACAGCCCATAATCAACAGGCATCAAAAGTTTGAAGGACTTGCTCCAATCCTGCATTGAAATCATCAGATATTAATTGAGAATTGCACAGAACTTGCTGCAGTCTTTCCACAACCCCCAATAGTTCTGCGCCGCTGAAACTAAAAATTTAGATTAATCTTAGTCTCTCGTCAATCAAAATGTGAAAAAAACATCAAAACCCAGCATTACATACACACTGGAGAATTTTTTAAAAAATGCAATCGATCGTGCAAATCATATACCCGCTTGGGACAAACAGAAACATCGAAAAATGTTAGATTTGGCTGTACACTCAAATTTCCGGGGAAGATCTCGTCAATCTAATGCTGCAGAATATTCAAAACATGACCTGTTACGCGTGGGATTTACATCTACTACTTAGAGCAAGAGTTTCAACAAGCATTGCGGCGATGTGAAAAATATACCGGCAGAGAGAGACCCGAGCAAGCTCTCTAGGAAAAACAAGACTTGCAGTTTCGATAATTATCTCCGGGAACATGTCATAGAGAAAGTGGAGAGAGGCCTTGACGCTTTAGGACACTATGACAGTAAGTGAGTGTTATTAACTGTAAACTCTTTTGTAATTGTTTACCAAAGATTCAAAAATACATCGCGTTTTTCGTAACATGGGTGAGTGACTTTCAAGTTACATTTCGTTTTCCTCGACACACGTTTCGTTATTTCAACTTTTAAAAAAATATTTTAAAAAAACACCAGTTTATTGGAACTTTGTTGACGTTTGAATTCTATTTCGTTCTTCTTTGCAGAACGCACCAATCACGTTTATTAAGTCGTTTTACATTTGTAGTCATTCAATAGAAATCGCCACGTGACAAACATTTTTCAGCAGCATCTTGTGTTGGGATGATCAATTAAAAAATTGGCAAAAGGGGTGATCAATGGATAAGTTGCTTCTCTCACCTTTCGTTGGGTTGTGATCACGAAAAAAGTCTGAATTTTCGAAAAACAAGCATTCTAAAAACCTATTTAAGGGGAGGGTTGAAAAAAAGTTTTTGTAGGAATAATAATAAGGAATAAATGCTTTCAATTTCAGCCCTCTAGCTTCATTGGTGCAGCCTATGCGCACATTACATACATAACCAGTCAGCCATTCCCACTTAAAACCTCAAGAACCCAATGTTCACATTTTTTTGCTGGCAGTTTTGGTTGATGATTTCTAATATTGCAACTACTGTTAGAAATGGTGTACGCAAAAAAACCCAGATATATCGCTGAGAAAGACCGAGGGAGTGAAGGTTAGGTTAAAAGGTAAGATTTAATCTCCTCTCGACGGCACAGTTTCTTGAACTTTTAATTCAAACTAAGAAACTGACATTAGATTTAGTTACAATAATTATGAAAATTTGATTATTTCAGTAGATTTCATGATTTGCAGTGGCCATTTCCGTTGTGAATGACGTAAAGTTGCTTTTATTTCATAAGCGAAGAAATTCCATGAGGAATCGAGGGAGGTGTTTCCATGAGGTGATTATGTTCTAATCAGATGGCATCTTGATTGCTTACAGGACTTTAGATAATAAAGCACGAATTAATTACTTCCTATTCATCGCAAATTAGCACTTGATTGTTGATGGAGATATCATATGTGCATCAACTGATTAACACTTTCAATATGTATGATTATATTCATGAATATGTATTGTGTTCTTGTAGACATCTTGTGGGGCATAGATGGTTTGTGGTTTCTGTAGCAAATAGATTTCTTTACTGATTGGAGTTGCAAGCACCACGCCTGAGATGGATTGCCTTTAACCCTCTACGGCAATCCATCTGAGGCGTGGTGCTTGCAACTCCGATTGCCCGGCTATTTACCCATAGCTCTAAGGGGAATTGGATTCATGCTTCTACCAAAGACGTTGGTGAGAAGTGAACATAAGCAGTTTATAACAAGGTTCACCCACATCGTTTTCTGCGCAGGTAACCACTATGCCACTCTTTACCTCTGTTTCTGTATGCATGTATATGTATACGCATATATATATACATATGTTTATGCATATATGATAAATATATATGTGCGTGTGTGTGTGCGTGCATGCGCCCGCATGAGTGTGTTGCTTACTTAACGGTGGTATAATATTAAAATGACCCGAATGTTGCGATAAAAGAAAGTGACAAAATCAAAATCGATAATCAAACGGGGATATTAGACGTCATTTGGCGGTTTGTCTGAAGGAAAAAAAAAGGAAATTTAACTGACGGTGATTTCCGATTGGAGGTATATGTTGAGGGCCAAATGAGATTCACTTAGGAGTGATGTTGCCCAGAGTCAACCACACGCTGATGTCTACTTGTTCGATGGACGATTCGAAAGAGAATATTTGTAGCTGAAATAAGATATTTTTTTTTCGATGGCCGACCATTTTTAGTTAGGAGTGTACATGACGTCAAAGTTGTATGTCTTTCCGTTTCATCATCATCATCATTAGTCTTTTAACGTCCGTCGTTGGACATAGACCCTCCCCTGGATTCGCCACGATTCTCTATCATGGGCGTCGTGGAGCCAGTATTTCCTGAACCTGTCTAATTCATCTCTCCATCTTGTGTTCTGTTGGCCTCGTTTTCTTATGTGATCTCTGGGGATCCATGTTGTGAGACGTGATGTCCATCGGTTGTCTGCGGGAGCAAGCTCGCTTTAGAAGAAGCTACTCGACCATGGACCACCTGCATTCGCTAGATCAGCTGAAAAAAAAATTATCAGAATATAAACTACCACTTGTCGTAGCATTTATTGACTTCAAAAAGGCAATCGACCAGGTGTAGATCTACTGTATATTGAAGTGCTGAAACACATATACAATCACAGCAGCTATCAGGCTACATAAAGACTCGGACCCCTTTCAGCTCCGGAAAGGAGTAAGACAAGGTGATACCAGCTCACCTAAACTCTCCACAGCCTGCCTCGAGATGATCTTCAGAAGGCTAGACTGTGAGAGTAAAGGAATTAAAATAGAGAGCGAGTATCTGAGCAACCTCAGATTTACAGACGACATTGTCCTTTTTTTTTAGAGAACCTACACGACCTCCAACTAATGATAGATGAACCAAATGACGAGAGCAAGAAAGTCGGCCTACACATGAACTTCAGCAAGATGAAGATCATGTGCAACAACCACATCGGAGATAAAAAAACACCAAGATCAAAATTGAGGACACAGAACTGGAGAAAGTAGATCGCTTCATCTACCTAGGACAACAAATCTCCATGAGACCCGCAAAAGAAGAAGATATCAAGCGAAGAATCACACTAGGATAGTAAGCCTTTGGCAGAGCTAGCTCAACCTTCATAAATAAGAAGATCCTATTAATCCTAAAAAGAAGTGTGTATAACCAATGCATCCTCCCAAAAGTCACTTATGGAGCTGAAACATGGAACCTAACCAGGAGACAAATCCGAAAATTGAGAACCATGCAACGTGCACATGAAAGAATTCTGCTGAGCCTCACATGAAGAGACCACAAGACAGCGCAGTACATCCGAGAAAAGACGAGAGTCAGGGACATCATAAAATCCATTAAAAATCTCAAATGACAGTGGGCTGGCCATGCTGCAAGAATGACAGACAACCGATGGACGTCGTGACCCACGACGTGGATCCCCCGAGATCACATGCGCAACCGAGGCCGGCAGAATATTAGATGGAGATATATAAAAGGAGTAAAAGTTTGAATTTCCGCCCTGTAGCTTCATTGGTGCGGTCTGTACGTGCATTAGGCCCTCTTTAAAGCTGAAGAGACCTATGTTTACAGTTTCGGTTGACGGTTTCTAATATTGCTACTACTAATATTACTAGTGTAAAAACAAATATGTTTTATAGTCATACTGGGGAGTAAATGCTTAAATTTTCAGCTTCCTGATCGATTGGTGCGAACTTTACACGCTCGCACTCATCCATTGCTAGCAAGCCAGATCAACTTAGAAACCCAGGAAACCTCTGTTGACAATTTTGGTGATAGTTTTTGACCGTTTCTAACAGAATGAGAGGAGGTAGGAAGAAGTCGAAAGGATGAAAAAGACATGCAGTGAAGAAGAGAAAGGAATAAAAATAGAAAAGGATGAAAGTGAGGAAGAGAAAAACAGAGAAAGAAAGAGTATATAAAGAAAACAAAAAGAAGAGAAAAGAGGGAAAACAAAACTTGGCTGCACGAGGCTCAAACTCCCTGCTTCATTAAATTCTAAAAGGAAAATAAGATGGACATCACTACAACAAACAATACTAATCCAAAACTCCGTGTCCCATTTGCACTCCTTTAGAAGTGGGATTTATTTCGTCATCAGTTTTTGCGCACTGTTATTTGTGCCCGACGTCACTGAAAAAAAGTTAAAACCTCAAAAAAAACGAATCCGCATCAAAGATTCGCTAATAGGAAGCAGAAGAAGATCGAAGATTTTAGAAGGTTTCTGAAGAAAAGATACAGCACAGCAAGAGGCGAAGAAAAATCCTTGTCAAATGCATGATTAGAATAAGGTGAAATCAAATATTCTCATTCATTTTCGAAAAGTGAATTGATTACGTCTGATATGAAAACGTTTATGGCAGCTTAGTAAAGTGGAGAATAGAGGGGGGGGAAAGCATGGCTGCGCTAGGCTCTCTCTCTCCCTCTCTCTCTCCCTCTCTCTCTCTCTCTCTCACTCACACACTCACACACACACACACACACGTACACACACGCTCACACACAAATTAGTGATCGCACATTTGTGTGCTAGCACATGATAAGTGACTAATGAGCAATTCTTAAAAAGTTAAGAAAATCGAATTCAAAGTTTGAAGAAATTTCGCTCACGATATTTTCTCCATCTTTAGGGCTACTGTGCCACTGATATTCTGAAGTTTGAACACTGTATTCTGATTCTGGAAATATTCTTATGGATGTTTGTGTTTATACGGGAGTGTACCTTTAAGTCCTAAGCTAGACATGTATCTTTTAGCTGAATTTTCGTCCTAAATTTTCAAGGCATAATGTTTTGTCTAAGTGATTAATATTCACCATTGAATTAAGTGCATTTGCAAGGTTAGAGATTAGGTTGAAAAACAAATATTTCAAATAAGAAAGATAGGAAAAAGATCTCGATACGGCATTTCAGTGCCTACGGTCTCTCATCAGGATAATGGAGTTACTTCCCAGATTTAATGGTTGTTTATGATTATATATATATATATATATATATATATATATATATATATATATATATATATATATGTGTGTGTGTGTGTGTGTGTGTGTGTGTGTGTGTTTGTTTGTATTAACATCAATAAGTCCATAACCATTGAATGGAAAATATATTGATTTTTACACAACTATTTTTTCAACATAATCTATAATCTCCTCAATGCACTTAATCCAGTGAATAATAATAATGATAATAATAATGATAATAATAATAATAATAATAATAATAATAATAACATAGATCAAGCAATATACAAAAAAGAACATACTCAATCGAGATATATATATATATATATATATATATATATATATATATATATATATATGCGCTATTTTCACTAGTTCTTATAAAAACGAAATCAGTGATTATGTTCAAGTAACATGACGTATATGATTCAACTAGAATGTTCAGTGAAATTTTGTCCAACTTTGAATACGATTTTCTCAAATTTCTAAATATGGTTTGTCAGTCACTCATCATGTGCGACCACTCGCACGCTTCTGTACTTGTGTGTGTGTGTGTGTGTGTGTGTGTGTGTGTGTGTGTGTGTGTGTGTGCGAGATTGTAAATGATTCTGGAAAAGATATATTTTCTCTGAATTAGTGTCAAACTTAACTAAGCTTATTCATAGCCTCTTGATCCAAAATTATAATTGCTAGTCTCATTATTTGAAATATGGCTATCAGCAATTATGATCAATGTTAATTGATATTTCCTTAGGATTTTAATGCAAAGAATCACGGAACCTCGTTCTGGATTTTAAATTTTTTTTCCTCTTCCAGTGATTGTGCCACTTCAGTTCAAGGATATGTAGAAATGTGTTCGTCGGTTCATGTAAACTTCAGCAGTGTTCACAAGATCATTGAGCAAGGGAAATTCAGCATTCTTTCGAAAGAGTTCGCCAACCGAACAAATTATTGATTTAATCAGATGCAATTGGGCGAAAATGCCCAATTACGCCTATGCCTAAATAAGCCTAGTGACGGAATTAAACATTAGAGCCGGGAAACAGCATACAATATATATATGTATATATATATATATATGTATATATATATATATATGTAGATATATATATATATATATATATATATATATATATATATATATATATATATATATATATATATATATATATATATATATATATATATATATATATATATATATATATATTATAAATAATATTAAAATATTAGATTAAATGTAAAATTAATTTAAGTATTAGAGACAGAATTAAATTGAATTTAATATTTGAGACGGGAACACCATTGGACGTATTATTTATGTATATTTATTTATACATTTTTATATCAATAATAATCAACAGCTTCTCCCACCTAAAGTATAACAAAACAAGAGAAAGGCATAAATCAAATACTTGAATGAATAATTGAATGAATGAATTAAAATGAAAAAATACTTATTACTTTTTAAAAAATTTTTCTTAAGATGAAAGAGAAATTCCTCAGTTCCTTTCTTTTTCCACTATTGAATCTGCCAGACCAAGTTCTACATGGATTCGGAATTAGTTAATGGTATTCCCGTCTTCAACAATTAATCTAATTTAATTCCGTCTCTAATACTTAATTTGATTTAATATCTAATTTGATATTTTTGTATGCTTCCCATCTTTATAAATTTAGGCGTATTTGGACATTTCCACCCTAATATGGTTGATATCGTCAATAGTTTGTTTGGCTGGGGACATGTTTCGAAAGAATTCCGGAAATTTTTACAACAAGGTTGGAGAGAAAACTAGTTAGAAAAACTTCTCCATTATCTGAAATTTTCCAAATTCTCAACATGAGTTTTAGGAATATAATTTTATCAAGCTTGTGTTACGCCAATTTTGAGAGAGCCTGCGTATTTTGAAAATCCGTATTCAAAATCCTGACCGTTATCTGGACTCAAACACTAATCACTGGGATCTCACCATACTTTATTCTCCAAGTTGAAGAATGTTAATGGCATTGTGCAGTTTTTGCTATTATGGTAGCAAACATAAACAAACAAAGAAACATACTGAAATTGGATCATTGTAATATTGATAGAAGTATACTAACCATTGCCCTATAGCAAGACAAGTCTTGGTTTTTTTTGGGGGGGGGGTGCTTAACTTGTTTTCTCATTTTTTTACTTTTGTATTTTCTGATTTGTTTTCATTTTGTTGTTTATCGCTTCTTCGCGGTAGACTTTTTTTTACTTCATTCATATTGCTTTTTTTGTTGTTTTTTTTTGCTATACTTATTTTTTTGGTGATAGCTTTGTGATATTTTCATTTAGTTCATTTTTGTTTGGCCTTTTCTTCCTTCCGTGAGTTGTGTCATTTTCTTTTTTTATTCCGTTCCTTTCGTATGTGTTTGTATGCATATACGCGCGCCTGTGTGTGAGAGTGGGTGTCTTTGTGCGCATGTGCGTATGTCGATGTTCGACATGGAGAGGGGTTTGTTTCAGGGAATCCATACTTGCTGTTAAGTTGATTAACATTAGTATAAAAATGGGAAGCATTCGTAAATGTTGTTTCCCTAGAGGGGATACTGTAGGAAATTGAAAAGTCCGTAGAAGAGGAATTCGGATCAACCGTGAAGAATGTAAGACAAATATGTTTAAGTGAAGGCAGAAAGAGAAGAAAATAACAGTCTGAGAACATGCTGTCCGCAGCCACTTTTTCAAGTGGTAGGGGGTCAAAAGCGTATTCCAGCGGGGTAGGGCAAATGCGTATATTTCAAAGGGGGGTTGACGAAAAAGTACATTTGGATTATATCTTAATGGCAATTCCACCCGCCATTTGTAGAGTAAACAAGTACGACCCACTGTAATATCTAAATATCAGATGATGCACTAGATCGTTGACGGATACGCATAGCCTGACGCTAGTGTGACACGATGGAGTGAACCCCTACGAACAATGGAACAGTCTTTTTATCTGGGAACATTAAATTGGGATTACATAAAACAATTCAAGTGCACCATTATCGTTTATTGAATATGAGGTTCCAACTTTCAAACCCCCTCGCTCTCGGTGAGAAAGCCAAATCTGGCTGAGGGAGTGCAAATGCCCCGTTTGACAGCCCCCATCCCTCAGTGAAGGCCCCTGGCTGAAAGACTTAGGGACAAGAAATATATCGAGAAAAGACAGAAAAGTGTCACAAAATAAACAGAGAGTTACGTAAAAAAAAACCCTGCATGGTAAATTCAAAAATAAAAACAAGGAAAAATTACGTCAGTCCAGAAAGTAACCAGCCATTTTGAAAATCTCGAGATCGAGGTGCATTACTTTGACGTAACTTGAGAGCTTATGTATTGTGTCACTATTGGATTCAAAATGACTGCGTTAGTCGTTCTTTGCATCTTTATATCCTTTTCTTCAGGCAAAAGATCACACAGGTGTGTGTGCCACTCTTTTTCATCAATATCAAATGACTGGATACTTTCCGGACAGATCTCTCATTTTGCTCAACTACAATACGGCACGATTTACAGATTCAGAGAGATAGGTTAAATGAGAGAGAGGGAGAGATGAGGTGAGAGAAAGAGAGAGAAGTGGTGGAGAGGGAAAGAGAGAGCAAAAAATAGAAAGAAGAAAAGGATTATCTGTGGTCGACGCCATGGCTGAAATTGTTGAATACTTTCCAATGGTGCCAAAAATTCGAGTTCAGTATTTCGGATGCTGACGTTTTAGGCAGACTGGTAGGCAGACAAGCAAGAAAGCAAGTGCCATCTATCATTACCACTTGATAGATTGACATAAAACAATCTTCTTCGCCCGATGTCCCTATTATTAAGAAAGGTAGCAAACAGAAAATTCAAAACGTTCACAGCAACTCATAATGTTTTTAGATATATATTATTTGATTGAAGAGACAATTTGGAAAGATAGATGTCACAAAAGAGATTTTGTTACCTAATGTAACATGTTTTGTTAATCAAATCTAACATCTTCAGAAAAAGTTTGCCTAATTTATTTTCAGTAATGCGTGAAATACAGCTTATTCCATAATTTTTACGTGAAGACGTTCTCAATTCCTTTCTTTGTTAAACGGAGAATTTCATATCGTGATACCCAGGACGACGAAAACTACACCGAGGTGGAATTCACGTTAATCTGACTTAGGCATTCAGCGAACGAGTTAATGTTTGTCGATTCTTTCAATTTTCTGACTCTCTATTCGGATTTTATCTTTCCACCCAAGATTATTTTGTGTAAACATCTAGAGAATTATCGCTCGAATTATGCAAGATGTACTTGATATATTTTAGATATATATTAAAACATTGTTACACTAATCTTTTCTTTGAAATTGGAGTGTCCAAAGGAGTGGTTCGAAAAAGGGGGTTACATAAAGTCTGCAGTTGAACTGCTACAAGTGAAAGTTCTTCTAATCAAGCTAACTCTGCTTCAACCTAGACCTTTGAACATTTTCTATGGCCATAGACTGTCGTTCCATTTGCTACCAATACTGTTTCCCTTCTACTTCCCTTTTTTGCAGGTAATGATTTTGACCAGGGCTCAAATCTGCAAGGATGGCTACACTGCCTGGTTACTCCTCTCAAGGGGTTACAGACCTCTACAGTCAGTGTACATCTGCACGATGGATGGGCGACTCCCATAGGTAGCTCAGGCATCGGCCACGCGTGGAAACTCCAACCGAATATACCACCTCGGGACCCTGTTCCTATTCGTGCCACCTCGGTGGATGCAAACCTTGTTCTAAAGTGCAGGTCGGCTCTGTGCACGTCGCATTTCTATTGCACAGACTGAAGGATTATTTTGTGTGTATGGCCCCGCTGTCTGAGGATCCCGTAGTCGGAGGAAATCCCTCCAAAATCTTTGTCCACTAAGCCAAGCCATTCATTTATGTTTAATCAACTGTCAGTTATCAACCATAGTTGCTATCAACGGATTGTCGTAACGGTCACTGGTTCAGTAAACAGAATCAATCAAGTTTAAAATCTAGCTAAGGCTGTTTACGTCTATTTTGAATCGGTGCTTTGGGAAAGTCATGAATTCACTTCTCCCGTATTTTGATATGCCAAGATGAAACTTGAAGCAAAAAAGAGACAGTGTGAGAACACTTGAACAAACTACTCTTCCATAATTAACTTAACTGCTGAAGTAGTAGCAGTAGAGACTCTTTCCACAATTGTTAATCATGACAGAAATATAATCCTATTAACAGATTGTCTATCAGAGTAACGTCTAGATAAAAGAAAAGTAAATAGTAAAATTCAATATTTAATCATCAGTGTTCAATTACCGACCGTTGGAAAAGTTGACTGTATTAATGCAGAAAATGACTAAAGCGAGGCCGGGTGGTTGTGGAGTAGCGGTAAACCAGTGGGCAGCGGTAAATGATATCGAAATTTGGTGTGTATCTACCAAATTCAAATTCATGAGATTATTATTACTATAAACTGATTTACTCATACTAGAGTCCTCATCGCAGTTGCTGTAGACTCAATGTCTCCGTTGGTGTATCCCCAGGCTCTCTTTGGATATATATAATAGCTGGTAGCAACAGGGAATTTCGAATTGAAGCCCTTGTTTAATCCATGAAAGTAGATTGTTCTCTTTCCAAGCCAGAGCAAATTTCGGATCGGTTTTTTCTTCCTAGTTTATTCTTTCACGCAATTTCATTCGCCTGCCTCTTCCACTGAACAAGAGGATATGTTTTGCACTACCCTACTAAGAGATTGAACTCATAGACATCAGACAGGTTACTAAATACGCTTAGCCGACATTTTTATCCACTTGGCAATATGATTGCAACTATAACAACCAAGATAGGGACACCACTCTGAGTAAATCAGTATCTAAAGAAAACCTATCAAAATCTCAAAGAGTCTTCTGTTTTTCCCCCTTCTTCCAGACATCAAAAGGACATATGTACAACAACGTCATAAGGGATTTGACATTTGAAGTGTGGTGAATATGTTTGCATTTTTATATGATTCACGATGATTGGACTGTCCTAACGGTTATTCGTCAGTTGATTTTTATTTCTTCATTATTTATTGCTTTCTTTCTGCCAACATCTGAATCATACACTGATGATCAAAAATATATTCGATTTAATTGTAATAATAAAATACTTCTGCCTATATACACATTATACACACACACACACACACATATACATATATATATATATATATATATATATATATATATATATATATATATATAATTCATTCATGATTTATTTTCTTTTGACTTCTAAACCGTACACAGATTATCAAAAATATTTCTGGTTCGCGTGTATTTTTAAAAGACCGTCGTCTAAATACACACCATCTCTCTCTCTCTCTCTCTCTCTCTCTATATATATATATATATATATATATATATATATATATACATATATATATATATATATATATATATATATATGTGTGTGTGTGTGTGTGTGTGTGTGTGTGTGTACGCACACACACATACACACGCACACACACATACATATATAGATATATATAGATAGATAGAGAGAGAGAGAAAGAGAATATACATAAATATACATGTATATATAGAAAGAGGATATATATATATATATATATATATATATATATATATATATATATATATATATATAGTCGATTTTGATTTATTTATTAGTTTATCTTCTGCAAGTATCTAAATCATTCACTGATGATGAAAAAAAGTCTGGTTTCAAAGCAACGAAAAAAGCAAAACATCCATCCGTACAAAAGACGAACGAACAGAGACATGGTCGGTTCACTGAGTGATTCTTTATGAATTAATAAGCATCGTTTGTTTGTTTCTTCCAAATCTCCAGTCGAGGTGCTCATTTGTGAGCGGAAAATTCAAGATGGCGGAACAGAAGGGGACAAAGTTGGAAGCTTCTTGACGTTTCTATCCCGATTCCCAACAAGTGCCGACATGGACAGAAATACATTTCTATAGTTTTTCTTTTCATCCATAATCTGCTTCATGTCGCTTTTTTAATAATTTTTTTTTTTACTTGTACAACCACCAGAAATAGTTAATGGTTCACTAATACATCTGACATCTGTATGTACGTGTTTGTGCACAACTACACGCATTAACAATATATCTATATATACTTGTATACTTAGTCAATCATAGGAGAAAAATATACAAAAATTTTGGTCATTAAATTGTTATATACATGAATGTGTATATACAACACTTCCATGACAATGAATATATGTTTTTCTACATGCGTGTATGAATAGTATATGCTTATGAACATGTGTAAACTCTGTGTGCGTGTGTGTGTGTGTGTTTGTGTGTGTGTGTGCATATATCTGTGTACGTACAATGATTAAAGCAAATGTTTAACTCTGTATTCAAAAGTTTCTTTATAAATGCACGCACATATGGAAAACAAACATTTCTCTGTCTCTTGATATATGAGTTATAAATGCGTATAATGTAAATATTATGTATATAGATATGCATGTATTCATATCCAAGGAAGTGTGCATATATACAAATATGTTTGTGTACATAAAATATGTATGCTACAACAATGGGTGTATGTTTGCGTGTATTTTATTGATGTATTGATAATTTCGAACATCTCTTTTTGAATAAGTTTGTTTGGGCACTACGTTATTATAATGATTATTCTTTTATAATAAATATCTCGTATATAAGTTTGTAAGCCTTAGTTTAATTGGGGTATGAAGTTCTCTAATCAAGTATATCAGCTCTTGTTAAAATGTAAATTCATGTTTGCATTCAAATACGCGATGAAGTAAATGTGTACGTATATATAAGCATCTCTCTCTATATATATTTATATATATATATACATGTGTGTGTGTGCATGTGTGTGTGTGTAGTTCATAATGTTTTTAGTAATTTGTAAGATAACAAAAGAAAAAAATTACAATTTTTTTCTGCTTTTGATGTTATTTAATCGCAATGCTCAACATTTACCAAGGTAAATACAGCTATTACCACATTAATTAGATTTAACAGAAAATCCGCTTCCCCTATTCAACATTCACCGGGGGGGGGTTTCTTGTTAGATTTAATCAATACACACACGCACACACACACACACACACACACACACACACACATATATATACGTGTGTGTGTGTGTGTGTGTGTGTGTGCATTTAGTGCAGTTACATTTTTTTATGAATTCATAGATTCACTGTACATAAAACTACAGGAATCATAGCTATGTACAGGGTCACCCCTCCGAAAATGTAAACACAGTTTGTTTGTTTATAGTTAATTAACTGAAAGTTAATTAAACCTTTTCATTAAAAAGTTACAATAAAGTTCGGTGTTTATATTTGAATGAAATTATTTGAAGTGTTCAAAATGTTCAGAAAAACGCACTATGTTATAAGCTGATGAACTGTGGGGCCATTTTTTCAATTAAAGAGAAATGTCTTACAAGACATTTTTCATTAATTTTATTATATGAAGTATTATAGATCATTAGTATTTTTTGTTTTATTTTTTAATTATTTAATTTAGAAAGTAATAAAGCGATGACATATTTAGTATTTATTCTAACATTTATTCTTTATAATAAAAGTGTTTAATTAAATTCTAACGAACGTCCAACTTACTACTATAAAATAAACCGTGTAGACATTTTTGAGAGAGCCATGCAGCTGCATCATTTCTAGCTTTCGATTTCCGAACAGTTTCAATTACAACGTATCTATCTTTGTAATGGACAGGTTGACCTTTTCTGTTTGTTTCTCTGTTCATAACAATCAACTCTTCCAGTCTTAAGTTACGATTTTGGTGATGAAAATATATCCCGCCCACCCTGGACTCTTGAACATAAACAAGCCTATTAGCTCTATATTAAAACCTCTGGTGAAATTGATAAGATGAAAGAATTTATTCAGACTATAAAGACTTTGAAGAAGTGAACTATTAAGTCTTAAAATAAGTAAGAAGATAATGTGGAGAAAACATTTGAACTCAATAGAAACACAGATAGATCTTTTTGCCAAATGTATTAAAGCAATACGCACACACACATATATATAAGTGTGTGTGTATATATATATATATATATATGTGTGTGTGTGTGTGTGTATTTATATATAATTTTGTTGCTTTCCGTGATATATATATATGTGTGTGTGTGTGTGTGTGTGTGTATTTATATATAATTTTGTTGCTTTCCGTGATATATATATATATATATATATATATATATATATATATATATATATATATATATATATTCCTGTATGCGTATGTGTTTTGATTGAATAACTCCGACAAGGAAAAGACAAGCAAGACAGAAAAAAGTCAAAACTTCTCCCATTACGGCTTAATCATACAAAAACCTTGGCCTCAAGGTAACACATTCCGATGCTCAGCTGGAACCGAAGGGGTGCTAAAATGACAGCGAGGGACAGAGAGACAAGGGTAAAGAGAGACCGAGAGAGCGTGCAGAAGCAGACAGAGAACAAGATGGAGTAATCTCGTTTAGAATTGATAGAACTCTGCAACAAACCAAAACGACATCAGGATTTGGGGTGGGAAAGGGTAGGGAATGGAAGAAGCTGAAATCGACTAAGATGGCAGCCATAATTGCATTTTGACCCCCGCCGACTTCCATGGCCTAAACTTGATTTATGCCGGAGTAATTCGAAACTGTCAGAGTTTCATAAAAATAGATTCTAGAAACAACGTATATGTATATGCAAACATTCATTTATATATGAACACACACATACGCACACGCATACAAATACATGCACAAACTCACACACACACACACACACATATATATATATATATATATATATATATATATATATATATATATATATATCAGTAGTGATATATGTTTATCAATGTGCACGTCTGCAAAAAACAAATCTATGACGTATGTATTTATATATAAGTAAACTTCGTATGCATCAATATTATTATATGTTTGTACATATATATGTATATGTACAATGTATGTATATGTACAAACATATTCTCAAGTTCACAAATCTATCATATATTGTACATACTCTCTCTCTCTTTCTCTTTCTCTTACATGTATGCTTATAGATAAAGATATAGATCGTATCTGATAACACACACACACACACACATTATATATATATGTGTGTGTGTGTGTGTGTATATATGTATGTATCCTTATACATGCGTCCCCATGTGTACATGCATATGTGTGTACGTGCTTTTGTGTAGATGTATGGTGCGTTTATATTGTTCTCTGTTTGATCTCATCTCCATGGATATCGGAAGACAGAAGACAGTAACTAGAAGAAATCCCACGTATAAATTTGCATATATACCAAATTGATATATACCAAATCATATTTTACCAATGTATATATATATACATATATATACACACACACACACACACACACATATATATATATACACACACACACACATATACATATATATATATTAGAAGCTGTCAACCAATACTGTCAACATCAACATAGTCAACATCAACATAGGTTTCTTCCTTTTTCGAAGAGTGGCTGTCTGAATGGCTAGTTACCTGTGTATGTAGCGCGTACAGGCCGCACCTCCGGTATGAATATTCACATATTCACTCCTTATTATGTTTAAAGAAAAGCGTTTTTCTTAAATTCCTTCATAATCTAGGTTTTTAGTCGGGGCTCAATGTACGATGTACGTTTTAGCTAAATTGGTCCCTTAGTTTGTCCTTGCTTGTTCCTTTTGTAGTGATCATCACCCTACAAGAAGTGAGTAAGTAACTATTAACCACTGATTACAGCTTTTTCCAATTTTTCTAATTGGTCATCCCCAGCACAGAAATCTACTGAAAGCTGTCAGTCATGTAACGTTTTCTATTGGGTGAATAGCCAAACACTCACATATTCTCAAGTTCACAAATGTATCATATACTGTACATTCTCTCTCTCTCTCTCTCTCTCTCTCTCTCTCTCTCTCTCTCTCTCTCTCTCTCTCTCTCTCTCTCTCTCTCTTATATTTATAGTATATTTGCCCATTTGTGTGTGAGTCAATTTTCTGTTTAATTTTGACAGCACTTATCAATCAATCTTATCAACGTAACCGTTCTTCTTAAACTGCTTCTTCTTTTTGTTTATCTATTTGTCCAGACAACCTTTATCTTCGTAACGATCAGTCCACTGACTACATCGATCAATGAGCCACAGACTTCAATAAACATAACCTATAATATATATATGTATGTTTGTGTGTGCGTGTGTCTTCGTGCATATTATGTGTGTGCGTATGTGTATCTGTGTGTCTGTGTGCGTATACTCAGGTTGGTGTCTTTCTGCAACACAATTTTAATTAAAGACGACAGACATGAAATGCTTCTTTTTCCTTCAATGTTTTAGTCAATTTTCCTTGTTTATTTAGAAGAGTACTCATTTTTGGATCCAATTAATGTAAGTATTGTCTAAACGTTTCGGATCGGGTATTTTTAACCATACGTCTGGTTATTCTCAAAATAAGAGAAAACTGAGGATGTTATCATTTTTTCAGCGCTTTAAATCTCGTTTGCTGTTTGATTATCAAGTCGACGTTGGCAGAGTATATAGATTGAGTGACGTTTTCGTGCATTAGAGGCCAAATATTTCAAAGTAACTGCAATCACTGTTCATCTCTTGAGAATACTCCTATCTATCCTCATGAGAACATTCTCTTGAGACGTATGGAAGATCTGGTTACTCATTTTCGATCTGTTTGTTTGTTGCTTTTCGGTTACGTTAAATCAAACAGAGAGAAAAATGAACATCGAACATTCAAATCCAATATGACCAGAGCAAACAGAGAGAAAAGTGTGCTGTGAACATAGGGACTCGAAATGGCTGCTGTCTTTACTCACACTCTCCCTTACACACACACACACATACGTTGTCATGTTTTGAAAGTACTGAAAAAACATGAAGTGTTTTAGAAAATCGACAGAAAGAAAATTTCGTTTGAAGAATTCATTTTTGCTTGCCTACAATGTATACATTTATTTAAAAATGTACATATTGGTATAATTTATCCATACGTAAATAACCCTGTCATTTTTGACAGGTACTATACTTGTAGATTTATTTTGGGGCAATGTGAATTAGTGGGTTACTGTGTTATGATACATAACTGTGAATGTCTGTTTCGGGCTTGTATACGACGAGTGTGTTTATCTTCTTGTTCCAAATGACAGAAGCAGAAGATAATCTTCAATTTGAAAGCGCGCAAAACTGAACACTACAAAAACATGGCCGGCGCCGCCGCCCGCCATTCGACACCGACCACTTTCACACCGCCATCACAGCCTCGTTCTCATTGGTAAGTGCCTTTTGGAAGGCCGCCTCGGTCAGATAAATTCTGTCTGCACGATGAGTCCTCTTTTTCTACTTCTCTGTGTCTCTATCTCTCCCTATGCCCCCTCTATCTCTTTTCACTCTCTCACTTTTCTTACACCTCTCTTTTTGTTCACTTGTGTCTATTTTTCTTCTGCTTTATCTCTGTCCTTCCTGCCATCTCTCTCGTTTTTATTGTTAGGTTCCTTTTTGGCCGAAAGGGTGCGTCGGTTAAATTCTGTCTGCACGATGATTTCCCTTCCTCCCTCTCTCTCCCTCTCTCTCTCTGAAGCATACTTTGTTTACCATCTTACATTATCTTGCATCTGTCTCCCTTCTCTCTGTTTCTCTCCGTTTCTGTCAGTCTATCTCTGTAACTCTCTCGCTTCATTTATTCTTTCTTTCCCTCTATCTCTCGTCCGTTTTCACTCTTCCTTTCTGTCTCCCTCCGTCTCTCACGTTTTCATTTGTAAGTGCCTTTTGGTGGGTGGGATGGCGGTCGCCTCGGTCAGATAAGTTCTGTCTGCCCTGATGATGGTGATAAGGAGCCTAATGGATTTACTTGAAGTTGTCGACGACGAATCGATGGAGCGAATAATCGCTGCGATTCTATTCAAACTGTAAAGGCCCCAGTAGCCGACTGATACACCTAATGACTCACACTCCAAGGCCCCACCCTACCTGGGCACCATCCAGACCCCTCTTTTTCATCTCCGTCGTCTCTTTCGTAAGTCTGGTTCAACGTCACTTGAATGTTTTCTTTCTTTTTCTTGTTTTCGCTCTTTTCATCTTTTTCCACCAGTATACATGTCTCTACCTTTCTTCTCCCTCTCTCTCTCTCTCTCTCTCTCTCTCTCTATATATATATATATATATATATATGTGTGTGTGTGTGTGTGTGTGTGTGTGTATCTTTATCTGTCTCTACCTCTCTGTCTCCACCTGTCACATTTTTGTGTTACTCGTTCTTTCTTGCTCACTTGATCATTATTTCTGACACTTCTCTCATTCTTTTCTTGTACCTTTTTCTCCCCCCCCCCCTCTCTCTCTCTCTATCTTATATTACTTCTTCCCGATTTCTCTCACTCATTTCTTGTATCTCTTCCTCTTCTAGTGCTACTCCTCTCCCCTTCTGTCTTTCTTTCTCTCTCTCTTGAAATGTTCTTCATTGTTTATCTCTCGATTGCCAATTTGCACTATTTCTCTTCATACATTCATTTCTCTTCTCTCTCTTTCTCTCTCTCCCTCTCTCTCTCTCTCTACTAAGGTTAATCTTATTTTTAGCCCTGTCTATCTTTCCTCAGCTCATTCACGCGTTTCTTTTTTGGTATCAGTTCTGTTTCATGCTCTTTACTCGTTTTTTTCTCCTCCTTCTCACTTTCTTCCAACCTATTTCATTCAAATCTCTCTTTCTTTCTCTCTGTCTGTCTGTCTGTCCGTCTCTCTCTCTCTCTCTCTCTCTCTCTCTCTCTCTCTCTCTCTCTCTCTCTCTCTCTTTCTCTCTGCTATAATGAACTTCTCTGTTTCTTATGTATAACAGATATAGAAAATTATATTAATTTATGTGTGTGCGTGTCATCACGTGTATGCATATCTGCTATCCGAAAAGTAACCATTGAATACGAAAAAAAACATTTTTTTCTAAATCATTTTAATTGAATAATTTGCACTTTAATTCAGTATGGAAAGCTTATTGAACTTACATCCTATATCTCCAGAGCTCATCTTGCATGGACGACGTATTGATCAATTCGGCCACGGAAGTTCCAATAAAATTTATTTCATGGGTTTAAATAGTGTAACAAGATATCCAAAACATTTTGCTATTGCTGCTCGATGCTTCATGCTCACTGCCTCTCATTCTGTAGAACGTTGGTGCTTTTTAGTTGATTTTCTGTATATTTTATGTGCCATGAAATATGGTGCTTTTTTTGGCTCAACTCAGTGTTCCATTACTCTAAAAAAAAAAAACATGGGTTTACAAATATATGAGGCATACCATAAATCAAAGATTTCTCGCGGGTCTGTGCGCGTGTATGTGTGAGATACTTTACCATTATAAGGATCTTGTAAATCAGTCCATCCGTGTCTGTTAGATTTTATTATTTGACACCAGCGTGACTCTGAAGTTCATCTGCTTCTGTCTGTCTCCGGTTTACTATGATCGACCGTTCATCTGATTCCGTCTCATCATGGCCTCCCGCAACCTCGTTGTCGAGTGTCTTCTGGCTGTGAGATTCTGATATGATTGTACAATCGAAGCACGAAATGGCGATCGTAGAGGATCAACACGAAAGAGTGAATCTCTGATTGGGACCGATTAGATTTACGTTGATGTACAAGTGGCACACAGAAAACGGTTAGCCCTAGTTCGAGAAGAAAGGGGGGGAGTGAGAGGACGAGAAAGGGAAAGATAGAAAGAAAGACAAAGAAAGAAAGAGAGAACGAAACAAAGAAAAAAAAAGGAAGGAAAGTAAGTAAGAGAGAAAGACAGAAAGAATGAATGAAATAATGAAGGGACAGGAAAGAGCGGAAACTGAGGCTACTAACAGATATAAACTGTCTATGTCTATCTGTTTACATCTAAATCTTTTTGTATCTTATTCTTTTCATTTGCAGTTAGCTTCAGAAGGAGGAGAGATCAGTTCTGAGTTTGGGATTGCAGGCAAAAATTGCTGCACACACACACACACACACACACACACACACACATATATATATATATATATATATATATATATATATATATATTGTGTAAAGATTATTGGCTTTTGGAGAAATATTAAGATTAATTGACTAAAGGTTTTTTCAATTTATTTTCAAATCTCTGTACAGATATTTACTTCTAATGGTGCTTATCGGGAAATGACTCAATGATATTCAATAATCTCATGAACAAAAATTTCCTTTCGGTTATATTTTAGTATTTTTCCGCTAAGTTAAGATAACACCATCATCCTTTATTGACTATAAGGTTCTAACTTTCTAAATCCCTCACTCTTGGTGAAAAGAAAGGGTGCCTCGTTTACCCCTTCCAGCGGACGCCCATTATATATATACATATACATGTGTGTGTGTGTGTGTGTGTGTGTGTGTGTGTGCGTGTGTGTGTTTGTATGTGTGTGTGTGTGTGTACATAGAAAGGCGATTGTAGCGATCACATTGTGATAGGGTATTTTTGATAACAGTATCTAGCTGATGAGCAAAGGATGTAAGACTTGATGTCTTGCTGAACAAGGAAAGGAGTTGAAACATATTCAACCTACGTTACGTGCGTTGTCGTTTATTCAAGAAATCTGCTTGCCACTACTGTTACTGGTAGTATTGGAGGAAAAGAGCCTATCTTTCAACATAGGGGTAGTAGACCTGAAGAAACCTGCAGAATTGATCCGTCGAAACGCTGTATGAACAAAAATAACAAGAGTGATTTCAATTGTCCGATAACTTTGAATGTTTACGACCCTTCTTGAAATTACAGAAATAACTGTACATTAAGAAATAATTAAGAATTTATTTTTCGATTTTAGAAGTTGCAATTTGTCTCAAACAAAGTATTTGGGACTGACTGATTTTGATAACAATAAACTGATTGATAACATTATCTGTGATTTCAATGAACAGCGTCCTTTCTATTTTGGTTATAAGAGTTAGCGAATACGCACGTGTATGCACGTGTGTGTACGCATAGATTACAAATACACTTATATTGTATTTCTTACATGATTGCTTTTTTATGAGAATTTTATCTCCATCTGTTTGTGCAGGCGAGATAGAGAGAGAGGAACATAATGAAAGAAAATCTATACATGAAGGGCGTTGGCTTTTTCCGTTCGGCGATCGACGATTACCTTCGGCTAACACCCCCATCGACTCAAAGGCCTTATCATCGACTCGCTCCTCGGATTTTTTGATCCATTCGTCTGTCTCTTGCCGCTTGGGCTCCCTTTGCAGTCGTCCCCATACAACCACCGTTACCCTCTTCTTCACCTAGCGAGGAATGGACGAATTGATCGAAAACGCTAGCCACGATAGGGAAGAGCCGAGAAATGCGCCAGATTAGGTTGGCTTAACAGGCAACTAAGTAAATTAGAAGATGGAGCACTTCAGATCCGTGATTATGCCAGCCCTTCCTTTACTGTTCGTCCTCTACCTTTCACTTACACGCTCCTTTCCTCTTCTTTCGCTTCAGCGTCGTAAACATGATAAGCCTTCGGCGGACAGCGCCTCATGAATACAAATATGATTTTCATATCAAGCTACACGCCTATAAATCTGTCACGTTCTTCCTTATCTGAACAGGCGGAGTGAATAAACTTGTTTCAAATAGGGATTATTTGGCGGCCGTTGTTGGGCCGTCTCTTATTGTGTCTTGCTTTATGGCCCACGAAAGGCGTTTAACTTCCTCCACTCCTTCCTTTCCTTGCCTTGTTATAATTCTCGCTTACGCTCGTCTCGTTCTCGTTTTCTTTCGAGATTTCACCGCCTCTGTTACAGTGTCGAGTTATGTTACAATTCTTTTCAGGAGCCATTAAAAAATGTTTTTTTTTGCTTTTTTTATACTTCTAGTTTTCTTCGTTATATCATTTTACTTTTTTCTTTATCTGGCTATGATTTCTTGCACCAGTTTCTATTCATTCACTCATTTAGAAACCGCCAACTAAAACTGTCAGCTTGAGTTTCTTCAGTTTTTAAGCTGGTCTGGTTCATTTGCTAAGTATGTATGTATCAAGTGTACAAGACGCACGAATGGAGTTAAAGGGCTGAATATTTGAACATTTACTCTGTGGTAGGTCCAGAAAATACTTTTCATGTTTTTTTCCTGGTATTTGCCCCTTAAATGAAGTTTTCGTTGTGGTTGTAATTTGCAATTTAAATCTATGATATATTGGTACCTTAGTTCAGGTCCACAGCATTCATGTTTATTCTTTGAAAGTTGGGATTTTTTTTACTCCTCAATAGAATGCGAGAAAAAGAAACTATTTCCAGTTACTTGAAAGTAATTTTTTTCCATTTTGTTAATTGATCATACTCCCCAAATTGCTGCCAAAATATATTGGTCATATGACGGTTTCTACTGAGTGCCTAACCAGACCTATCTTTTATTTATTATTATTTGCATTCATCGAGTAACAGCTGATGGTCGACGCTAAAGATCAAGTGACAGCTAACCTCTTCAATTCTTCAGAACACTCCTCAGTATTCTAGTTATGCCGTTGTCTGGATGGTCCAGATTCTTCCTCTGATTCGCAGATCGCCACCCCAGCCTTCTTGCTGGGCTTTTCGGACTTGTTCTCAGCGCTTTAATTGCAATCTGTAATTCTATTACCTTTATGTTCCACAGCTTTTTCAGTTCTCTCTTGAGATTCAGATACTTATCCAGCTTTACCATTTTCTGTTTAATTTTACTCTGTAATCTGATGGAACTACCTCCATGCCTTTCCTAAGCTCGTTACTTACACTCTTTTAGTTCCCGTTTTCTTTCGAGATTTCGCCGCCTCTGCTATTGTCCTGAGTTATGTTTTCAGCGGCCATTTTATATTCTTTTTTCTTTTTCTGCTTAATACTTTTGTTGTCTTTAAAAGCCCAAGATTCTTTACTTCAAAATTCTTTCATTCAATTTCATTTTTATTCGTGATTTTTGAACTCATTGAGTCTTCATAATACAAAGTATATACATGTATGCATATATATATGTATATATATATATATATATATATATATATATATATATATATATATATATATATATATATATATATATATGGGTGTATGTGTATGTGTGTATAGATATATACATATGCATATAAAAGGATGTGAGCATCTCTGCTACCCAACACGTTCCCAGGTGGAAGATAGGAGAAGGCGTCATGATGTACCGTTTACTGATGGTGCGGACTGGAGAGACCCCTTATAAATATATTGGAGTTCCACTGAATATATTAAGCTTGGCAAAGAAAACTCAGTCAGCCATCACCTCCCCAAATCCTTGCATGACAACTTTATACCTGGTGTACCTGGTGAATCATCGCCTATTAAACATCAAACCGTACTGCTCCGTGTGCTATGGAGGGCGAGTAGACACTGTTTCAGCAAGCCAAAATCTCTTACAAAATGAGAAGCAGGGGTACACAGAGAATAGAATTAAAGAAGAAAAACCTACCTAGCAGAACCGAACAAATTGATGATTAAAAGAATGAGAATATAAAAAGGAAGAAAAACAGGATAGTAGATGTATCAAAAAATGGAAAATTGTAAAACACGCCCGAGCTGCGGATCATATCGTCAAACAACAGACGCTAGGACTGAAAGAGAGAAATGGCGAGATTACTAGATGAAGAGATAACGCGTAAAGAAGTGATGCTTGCACTACGAAATATGAAACTGGTGAGGATGGTGTAACGACAGACCTTGTGGAAGACGCAGGAGATATCATTCAAAAAGGCGTAGCACAGCTATTTACACAGTGCACGGAAAGGAAAGTGCATGAAAACTTCTGTCTGGGTTTAATGATTCTACAAGAAAGAATATAATCAGGAAATCTGCAACTACCATCCTATTACACTACTGATCAACATATATAAACTATTCATAAAAATACTCACTAACGTGCTAATTGGTACACTACATGAAAATCAAGCAGGTTTTAGGAGAGGCTATTCAATGATTGACCACCTTACACGTAATAAATCAAATGAGTGGATAAAGGTGAAGTATACAAGTATACAAAAAATTAAGATAGGCTTGACGTTTGGCAAGAAGAAATGACAACAGATAGAGCAAAAAGTTAACCGATTGGTGCCCATGGAACAGTAAACGTAAAGGTTGTCATGGAAGAAAATGGACAGGTCTTATAATGGCTGCTGCTGCTGCTGCTGATGATGATGATGATGATGATGTTAGGAAAAGAGAATAATTTTGATATTTACAATTTCAGAATTGCGGCATGAGAATGAAAGGTAACGCTCTCATTGCAAACCGAATTAGAAATATAATTAATTTTGACTGGTTTTGACCAACATTAAGGTTGAAGGTAAAAACTAGTCAAAATCAATGATAATGTTGCAATACTTAATCCAAGAATGAAACAATACGGTAGAGTTAGTAACGTTGAACAACTTGTCAAGAATTAGTTTGTCACTCTCGTAACTATTTCGTCTCGTTATTCTGTTCGTGAGCGAAATCCAAGTAATAATGTCTATTTCGATTAATTTCAAGTAATTAAATTAAAACTAAAAATTATCCACCACTTTTGATAAATGGGTGATCCAAGAAACATGTATCAGGTGTTTTCTTTCTCAAATCTCAAGTAAATATAGCTCTATATTATATTAATATATAGAGCTCCTTAATTTAGTAAGAATAATCAAATTTTGAAACTTCAACAGCACTTCTTTTACATCAATTTTTTTTTATTGGATTTTTAAAAAATTAAATAGTAATTTTATATAAATATAAATTGAGCTTAGTAAATACTTAAGCAATTATGATTAGCAAGGTCACATATCAATACTTGTGCTGAACTATGCTCAATCTAAACAGCTCTACATCGTTAGTGAAATAATGACCAGTGTGATTTTCAAGGTTTGCTGTGTGTAACACTGGCTGGAAGAAATACTTCACAAACCACCGTTTCAATAATACGTTCTTCCCGGTAAACGAATTCAGCATTTTTTCTAAGAAAAAGAATGAAAATCCAAATTTATCCGCGATTTTTTCTTCCACTGGCTGAATATATTACTTATACAATGAGCATAGAGACCTTTTTGCTTTTTTGTCAGTGACACTGGATTCTCCCAATGTGTGGTAAACATTTTGTTGATACCTCTTATACACCATTCAAAACTATGGACTCTTCCACTAAAACAAAATTACTTTTTTACTGCGACTGATGGGGTAAGACTCGATTCCTGCAACAGCGCCCTTTTCACTGATTGTTTAGTCTACATTAACCGTGTAACGACGGGAAATCTATTCAAATAAGAATTTATATACAATACAACTCAATTTATAATCATTCTCTGGGATCATATATATCTATTTCTTAATACATATCTGTCGTGTTGAAAGAAACAAATGGACCGAAAATAAACGAGATGAGAATTAGGAGAGAAAACAGTTGTTTGGCCTTTGCATTGCCAGTAGCTTTTTAGCTCAATGGTAAGAGCAATGCTACGTTGAAGCAGACGCTCTATTGGTTGGAGATTCGATTCCTGCAGCAGCCCAGTTTTTTTATGGTTAATTTATTTACGTTGTCTAGGCTTAATGATACATTAACCGGGTAACGACGGGAGATCATAAAATGAGAGTTTCAATATAATAGAACGCAAATTATGATAATGTCTATATATACATATATCTTTTCCCCTTTACTTCATGACTATTTCTTGAACCTACCCTCATAACACTTTCCTTTCAAGCTATCCCTCTCTCTCCCCGCTTTCTCTTTATCTACCTCATCGATTTCATTATTACCACGCATAACCATCCCCTCCCTGTCTTTGCTCATTTCGCTCTTCCTTTCTTCCTCGGTCTTTTTTCCTTCTTTCGTTTTTTACTTTGTTTCTTTCTATCTAGGTTGCCATTGATTCCTTCTCTGTGCAGCGCTCACTTAATTTCTGTATTAACAATCCAACAGATTAGCCGAGAAGTTCAAACACCGACCGGTCAGACCCAACTGAGCAAAGAGCCTGTCACTTTGCTGATTGCCTTTTGACAGCAGTAAAACAACGAACGGATCAAAAATGGCGGACGAAGTAAACAGGGTCGAGACAAGGTCAAGATTTGAAAAAAGTAAAATGGCCACCGGTCACCTAATTCCACATCAACGTCACTAATATCTGACCAATTAGGGAGTAGGGCAATTAGTCCGGATAGACGCCAAGATCACTTAGTCATTTTCTGATCTTTCTTTCATTTATTCTCTTTCTTCTTTTTTCTCTTTATTCCTATTTTTATTCTTTTATCATTCTCGTGAATTCCATCTTTGCAGTCTTTTTTTGTTCCTTTCACTCTCTTTCTTGATTTTCTCTTCCTCCTCTTTCGTATTCTTAATTGTCCCCTTTTTCTTTTCTTTTCTTTTTATTCAATTTTTCTTCCCCTTCTCTTTTCTGTTCTCCATACCCTATATTCTTCTTCTTCTTCTTCTTCTTCTTCTTCTTCTTCTTCTTCTTCTTCTTCTTCTTCTTCTTCTTCCGTTTGTTTAATTCCTCTTTTATCTTATTTTCTCTCATCTTTTTGTCTTTATTCACAATTATTTCATCAGTATTTGCCATCCTCTTTGGGGATTCTTCTCACGTTTAACTCTCTTCACCTGAATCATCAACCTCATCATCTTTCCACTCTTGACCTTATTTTCGTTCGGATATTGAGTTCCTACAACGTCATTACTTGGTCTCATTCACTTGCAAGGTCAATATACTTGACCAACTTTTCAGTTTATTCCGTTTACTCTGTCAGAAAAGCGAAGTCCACTATCTGTCGTATCCTTTTTTTCTTATTCTGTGTTCTTCATCCATTTGGACAAGTTATTGTCTATGCATATACATTGTTCAGTGAAAACTCAATCGATTGCACAGTTCCCAGTGGATCATCCCCCCACTCAGCTATGCCTGGTATTGTGCTCCTTTTTGAATTATTTGCCGCTTTCGCTTACTATGTGGTTGGTGGTCTTATTAATATCGACAGAGGCTGGATTTGCTAATTTCCTGTTCCTGGTCAATTCTAGCTTTATATCGTTGGTTCTTGTGACGTTTTTCTGAGCAGCCATTAAGAGCCATTGTTTCTCCATCCAGGTTTCCTCTTCGTAACCATGTCCATGTTGATTCATATCATTATTTAATCGTTTTCACACCAGTAGCAACTGGTTTGCACTGGAGATTGAATGAGAGCCTGTTTCTCTAATAACCAGAACTCTCAACAATCTAGCAGTTTTCAGTTGTACTGTTGTCTGGATGATCTCACTTCTCCATCAGATTTTCTAGTTCCCCCAGACTTTTTGGAAAACTTCTCAGAATAGTTTCCAGTTCCCAAACAACAAATGGAACAATCTTCACCTTCATCTTCTACAATTCATTTAATTCCCTGGTGAGATCAAGATAATTATCCAAATGTTTTCTATTTAACTCTGTAGTAGCTGGAACAGAGAAATCTATCACCTGACATTTTTGTTTGTTTCCTATGATTAGATCTGGTCATCTGACCTGGAATCAGTGATTTGTTTGAATCTCAAAGTCTCAGAAAAATGTTCTGTTTTTCGTTCTCTAAGACAGATTCTGGTTTTAGCGTATACTATTGTCCTGTATAGTCAAATTGCAGCTGATTGCACAGTAGTGAGTAGATCATCCTTCCCACCCAATCATGTCTATTTTTGCTCTCTTTTTGCGCTAACTTACAATCATTATTGTATGATTATTACTTGTCCTTTCTTACATTTATTCGCCTCCATAATTACTTTGGAGTTTTAGTGTGTCGCAAAAGTTATCAGTGCGGAAAACGGAACTGGCCAACCATTTGCGTTCACTCAGCACTAATGCCTTTTTGGAAAGGCATGACTTCACTTTTCAGTTACTGATAAATAGTAAGCTTTCTAGACGTGTAAAGGCAGTCTAACGAAGAGAAGGTTACTTTGACGGAGAAAATAAGTATCCTAAGTCTGAACAAAGGAAGCTGATTTGGCACACGGCTGACTACTCCACCTCGTGAAAATCGTCCCCCGATCGAAATAGCTAATCTTCATGAATCAATAATGATGATGATGATGATGATAATTACTTCTGACTTTTTCTCTTCTGTTCTTCTCCTCTGATTGCTTCTTCGTTCCCGCTTCTTTTGGTTTTGCACTTTTCTCGCTGCTTTAGCTCTTTTGCGACGTCCTCTTTATAGATTGTAGATCTTCCTCACTGTCTTTAATCAACACGGTGATTGGCTTCTATTACACCACCTCACATTCCCCTATCATCGCAAAAAATGAAAGAGACAAAAAAATAATAATTATCCCAGACACTTACTACACAGTCACCAAGAGACAAGACGACGTCTAAAATCACAGAAAAGTTTGGTTTTTTATCGCAATCGGGGAACCAAGACATACAAAATAGCATCTCGTAGATTGGAGAAGTGGAGAGAGGCAGACTGCTAGTCTCCCTATGAAGTCCTGTCAAGCCGAATCGAAGAACTACTCAGAAGGTCGTCTCTCAGCAGAAAGACTCTGGATAGAGTAAGATCTAACGTTGTAAGAACGAAATACGAACTCAAACGTTGCAGTAGCTCGGACTATGAGCCACATTCTCTGTGACGGATCACTGGCTAATATCCTTTGTCTAAAACCCAAAGCAAGCAAAAGATAAAACTCTTCTATGGATACTTCAGGACACAGCAGGATATGATGATGATCATCATGACAATCGCCTTCCATGTGGATGAAGGGGTCTTGGCAACGGATATTCGAAGGCGACACTTGAATTCTCGAGCGAAAACTAATCTAATCATGATAATGTTGTTTCAAGTCAGTCGATTTCTTCCCTAATAGGCAGCGAGATCTTCATGAACTTGAAAGAGAACGACAAGGAGATAGGAAGAAAGAGATGAACAGAACTGAAGATAGTCAAGTAAAACTGGCATTAAGAGAATAAGAAGAGAAAATAGTTGGAAAATATGAAAAAGAAAGAGCAAGAAAGGAGAAGAAAAGATCAACAAGAAAGAATGAAGGAAAGAAAAATGGGTTAAGAAAGAGAAGGAAATAAATTGTACGTGGTTTGTTCGGTCTAATTTCTTCGTATTTGGTGTTTGTTTTGTCCCGACGTTTCGGCTGTGTAGCCCTCCTCAGGTGTCTGTCTTATTTTGGAATGATCACACCATTTTACTTTTTGCTACAGCTGCATGAAATACTATCCACATAGTTCTCAGTCGTATTTTGTCCGTTGATGATTTTACTTTGATGGGGTTTCTCCTTAACGTAGGATTGCTCTTGTTACTGTCCACTTGTACACTCAGCATATTCTCTGGATCGTTTCTACCACACTGTGGCCAGTTTTCTGTGTTTTATGAACTAATGTATCTTCGTAAGTGGGCTTTCTCTCGGTTTAGTTGTTCTGAGGCAATGGTTGCGTCTCCTTTTCTCCAACGATCCATGCATATCCAATAGTTGGTTACAACTGTCGGTTTTTACTGGGATGAGATGCTAGACTGACGTCCAAGATGGACAGCTTTACAGTCAACTTTCCAAACAGCTCTGTTATTTTCAGATTTCATCGGGGAGAAATTGATTCATGCCTCTTCCAAGGGCAATAATGCGAAGGGAACGCAAACTGTTCCAGTCAGGGTTTGCACTCAGCTCGCATTTCCATTTTCATTGCCGTAGCCTGTTACGCCACCTGCACCGCCTGGCAGCCTTTGATGTCTACAAAATGATGCTTAATGTGGTTTTCCTCAATGTAAATATTGATTTGGGGCAATTTACACGATTAATTCTATTATGATTGTCTATTATTGGCACTCTGTTGAAAAGGCTTACTTTTATTTGTCGCAGAGGGATTCCATGGACTACTTAGCTGCAGTGCACTCAGCTATGAGGGTCAAGTAGCGTCCGAGAATCGGTCAGATTTCAGGAAATAATGACTGGGGGTCAAGGACCCTTTGTCATTCTTTTTGTATAGATATGGCAGGATTTCAATAATTAAAAGAAAATCAGAATTATGAAAGAGAATAAAGAAAGAAATAAGAAAGAATGAAAAGAAAGAAATCTCTGAAGACAAAAAGAAGGAAAGAGATAAAAGGAAGAAGAAAAGGCCAAATTAATTTGGACAGAAGAAAAATCGATAAGGCAAAAAAGAAAGCCGGAAGTAAGTAATTTTGATTTCCTTCCGTGTTAATAAGATTTCAACTCAAGATTAAATCGATATGAATCAATCACTTGATTTCTGCCAATTCTTGGTTGCCGCAAAAACACAAAAAGATTTCAAGAAATTGAAGTGGTCTTTGGAAACGTCAAGTGAATCGATTATGGTTTTCCTAAGTGTGAATTATCGAGACTGTGGTGTTAATTGCGTGATTGTTATTATTAAGTTAATTTGACTGCACTTTTTCTGGCATCACCTCTACCAACACAATGAGAAATCTTTCTTCTTTCATTTTCTATCCGAAGATATAAAGAGAGAGAAAAAAATGTCAAATGTTTTAACGCCACCAACAAAGTTTGAAATAGTATATACATTCACTCGTGTTTGTCTGTCAGTTCATTTATCCACATCTCCAAAAGTTCTCAATGAATTCTAATTACATTTAATGGAAAGGAAAGTCATGGGCTACGGAACAACTGAACAAAGTTTGGGGCGGATCAGGAATTTTTACTGTTGCCTAACCTGCATCGCCGATATATGTCGGTGCACACAATATTTCCAAATGTCTCCAATGAATTTCAATGACATTTTGTGTAACAATGTGCCATGGGCTGAGGAAGAATTGATAAGGTCAAATTGAAGAGTGGATGCATCTTTCAACTTTTAGGATTCAAACTGGAGGAGCTATTTTTTTCCATCCAGCGTTAAAATCGGGGCAGAATTCTTTCTCTCAAAATTAAGGGAGTCCTTCTTTTCACTATTAAGGTGAAAATCGAACGGGAACTGTTTTTTCCAACAAATCGAGCGAGAATTTTTTTTCCAACAGGAGGAGGTCAAAATCAAACGGGGTTCTCTTCCTACTTTCAGGGTTCAAAGTCGAGTGGGAATTTACTTATAACTTTTAGGGTTCGAATTGGCCGGGAAATTCTCTTTCTCACTTTTTGTTCCTATTCTCAGAGGTCAAAATAGAGTGACATTCTTTTTTCCACTTATAGGGGTGAATACTCCATTTCACTTTCAGGAATCAAAAGAGACGAGGAATTTCTTTTTCCACTTTCAGGGCTCAAATCAACGGAATTATTTTCCATTCTCAGGGGTCAAAATTTACGGAAACCTTTTCCACTTAGAAGGTAATGAGCATGAAAATTTTACTAGTCTCAGTTGTTATCATTAGTATCATTATTATAGCAAACACCTCGAAGGCAAGTTCTTATTTTTGTATTAAAGCTGATTCAAGCAATGATGTTCTGAACTATCAATGTCTCATCTGTGTAATTGGAAAAGGAATATCTTTTTTTCAAAATCATTCAAAGCCTCTTCTTATCATCTTCAGCAAAATTAGAGTGGAGTCGAGTTACCTGCTTTGAAAAACTGCAATCTAAATTCCAGCCTTTGACTGGGATCAAGCACCGATCCAGGGGGGTGGCGAATACGCAAAGCAAATTATATGCTAATGTATATGTATCAATCTTCATTTGGTCCGGCATAAGGCCAATATTGTAAGTCACTGAGGTAAAACCGAGCTCACGCCACTAGCGTGTAGGTTTGCAGAGCGACCTCACGCTTTTTGCTCGGCCTATCTGGTCTGCAGTAATGGGACACCTACTGAAGATCGAAATCAATGAACAAGCGAATTTGTCAGCAAGACTATATTGCTACGTTTGCTAGGCCTGGCCTGGCAACTGGAGTTGATTTTTAGCGAGGGTTTGATCCACTCTACAAGGGTATTGCTCTGCAGGACGGTCTGACTTTGTTTACTAGGCCTAGACTTGCCACAATAATGGAATACCGTGAGAACTCATTCCACTTGCAAATTGTTATGCGGAACAAGCTTGCTAGCTATTGTGGTTGTGATTATTCATTGCTTGCTACTTATTCTCCATATGCCTTCTAATCATTACTGTCTTCTTTCTTCAACATATCCCTTCTTCTTCTTCTTCTTCTTCTTCTTCTTCTTCTTCTTCTTCTTCTTCTTCTTCTTTTCATCATCATCATCTCGTCTCTTCCTTTCTTTTTCTTCTTCCTCGCTCTTCCCCAGTCCACTTCGCCCATCCAAAATTCATTTTTTTTCTCCTCATGCCCATAAATTCAACGTGATTAAAATTTTCTTTTTCGAGTTTTTTTCTTTTTTTGTACTGATGAAAAACATTTTTGTTGCTTTTTTTTCTAAGGGGGGTTTACTTGCATCTTCGCCTCCTTTTTATTCATTTATATTTGTTTTTAAATCCTACTTAATCTGTGTAAGCAGCGGCCGCCATTTGACGAAAAGAGATTATTCAGGCTCAAAGGGAAAAAATGAAAAAAGCGAAAAATGATAAAGAACCTGGAGAAATATTTAAATTTCAAATATTAAATTTTCCTGAAAGTTATACTATGTGTCTGGTGTGCAAAGGAGATGAAGCATCATACGAATAATTCTATAATATCAAATATGTTATTTTTCTAAAAATATTTTATTTTACAGCGACATTAGACGAAAAAAATACCAAATCAAAATATCCAGAAGGTTCTCAAAATTCATATATTCCAAATGAAAAACATATCCCCAAACGGACTTATAGGTATGTAAATAAGGAAAAATATTACGGATATATTTGAATTTCTTAGAAAGGAGACTTCACATTCTCTTAATTGGACAACCGTAGCCATCAAAGATGGCAAAGGTTTCTATCCTTTTTTTTTCCAGTGCTCTTGGTTATACCATTTTATTTACATAGTTGAAAATTGACATCAGTACTCCACTAGAACCCTTCTAAAATTTCTTAATTTGGGGGTGAAAAAAAAAGCTTTTTTGACATTTTGGGGTTTTATTCTGGATTCCCAAAGGATATATATACTTCGAGATGTTTATTACCCTATTTTAGATGTTTTTTATTTCCTGTAAAAAACGTCAATGATGTCACTAACAGAATTTATTCTGGACATTTTTGTTGTTAGATGGATTTCTTTTACGTGAAATTAGATTTTGACACTACGGTTGTTCAATTATTGACTGTGGTGGTGAGTTGCTTATTGATTCACTACTTCAAAATAGTTGATAAAGTAAATACATGTTTATGTCATTTCAATGCCATCTGAGGTTTTATCAAATGTAACAGAACGCGTTCAAGTGGAAGAGTTCATTGCTTTGAATGGTGAGTAAAGGATGTTTTTATCAGCAAAATAGTCAACTTCAAGTGGAATAGTCCATTATTTCAAATGATGAAAAGAAGATAATTTTATCAAAAATTATAAGTTTTATCACACTCCAATGTATTACAGACAGAGAATCAAAGAAACAAAAAAGTCACGCACTTCATTACAGAGATAAATTCCTGTTTTCATCACATTTCAACGAAATGAATATATTTATTTCTAATATATATTCAGTTTGGTTGTGCGTGTATGTTTGTGTGTGTGTGTGTGTGTGTGTGCATGTGTGTATGTGTGTGCTATTGAAGGGATGCACAAAATATAAAAGATGCAAGATGCATAGATATGTATGTATATTTTTTTCACGTTTATATTTCGAAGCAAGAGTGCATGTGCGAAAGTCTGCTCTAACATTTATTCAACCTTTTTGCAAACGATCTAATTGTATAATCTTTCGACCAAATCAAAACGAAATGTGACTTAAGTGGATTTTTTTTCAAGATGTATTCGTTCATTTTTTATTCAGAATAAGATAAAAGATGAAAAAGAATACGGAGTTTTTATTTAAATGTTTTTCTTTTTGAGATGCAATTTGAAAAGATAAAAAATAAATTCCCTTGACGTTGTCAGAACAGAGTTCTGTCAGTTACTTGTCAAAATTTCTTCCCATCACGAGATTCACAGAATTCAAAATACTTTGTTTTTGTTTTTTGTTTTTGTATTTTAAAGATCTTTTTCCCTTTTTTCTGAAAGCAGAAAAAGAAAATCAATTTTAATACTACCAAAGGCAGTGGTGACGATGATGATGATGATGATGATGATGATGATGATGAGGAGGAGGAGGATAATAATAATAATAATAATAATAATAATAATAATAATAATAATAATAATAATAATAATAATAATAATAATAATACACTGTACGTAAAGAGAAAAGAAGGTGGTAGAGGAATCATGAGCATGGAGGATTGTGTCCAGAGGGCCAAAGCAGGTCTAGAAAAGTATGTGCTAACAAACAGTGAAGACATTATGAAGAGCGCCCTAAGCAGTGCAACGAACAACAAAAAAGCTGAAAACGGTGGAGCAGCACAGCAAACAAGGAAAAAATGGGAACTGAAAAAACTACGTGGACAATTTAAAAGACAGATATAGGATATTGCAGACGAGAGATCATCAACATGACTACGAAAAGGGGACCTGAAAAGAGAAATAGAATCGCTCATCATGTCAGCCCAAAACAAATGCATCAGAACAAACTGTATCAAAACAAAAATCGACAGAACACAGTCAAACAGTAAATACTGTCGATGAAGGAAAAGGGATGAGACCATAAACCAAACAACTAGTGAATGTGGTCAACTAGCCCAGAAGGAATATAAACACGGACATGATAGAGTAGCAACAGTGATACACAGGGAACCGAGCAAACAAATGTGATCTAACCATGTGGAAAAGTGGTACCTGCACAAACCGGAGGCAGACCAGGAAAATGGAAACCGCAAATTACTTTGGAACTTTGACATCCAAACTGACCACCCCATCCAAGCAAGAAGACCGGACTTGGTAATCGTGGGAAAGAAGAGGAGAACCTACGAAATGATAGACGTGGTCTTGCTAACAGACCACAGAGTAAATAGGAAAGAGAGTGAAAAACTGGAAAAGTATCAGAATCTGGCAAGAGAACCGGAGAAAGTGAGGAACATGAAGGTCAGAACCGTATCAGCAATAGTAAGTGCTCTCAAAACCGTACCAAAGACACCGAGGGCGAGATTGGTGGAATTAGGGGTAATAGGAAGGATTAAAACTATGCAGACCACGGCACAACTAGGGACTACATGAATTCTGAGAAAAGTGCAAGAAATATGAGATCTACGACCCCAGCTGTTAGTGGCCTAACAGAGAGAAGAGGAGGGAAAACATAACACCACAAATGGTGGTAGAGGTACAAAGCTCAGCACTGCAGTGATAAGTGAGAGAAGAGGAGGGCTGAAGATCTGAGGAGACTTACTGTCTCTTAGCCTTTAGTGATAACCACCGGACAACTGTTGTGAAAGTCTCTATCACAGCATTGCTGTGAACTGTGTGAGTGTGGAGAATTGTGCCGGAGACCTGAGACCAGACAGCTGGAGTGAAAATGCATAATGATGATGATGATGGTGATGATGACGACGACGATGACGACGACGACTATGATGATGATGATAAAAATAATAATCAAGATGATGATACTCGGAACTGTATCAAAGACTCAGAAAATGTGATTGGAGGAACTTGGGATAAGAGGAAGGGTTGGGATTGTAGTGACCACAGCACTACTGGGAACTGCACGAATACTGAGGAGAGTTCTGGAAATAAGAGATCTACGATCCCTGCTGGTATCAATGGCCGAACAGCCAAGAGAAAGGTATAGTCGAGACAGTACAAATCACAGCGCTGCTACGATGTGAGAAAGAGGGCTGGAAACCTGAAGAGACTTGCTGTCACTCATCCTCCATCAATATCTACCGGGCAACTGGTGTAAAAACGTAATCAGCAGCATTGCTGTGGAATGTGAGAGTGTGAAGAGAAGGGGATCGAGACTCGAAGAGACTTACTGTCACTCAGTCTCCAACGGTGACCATCAGGCAACTGATGTGAAGATGCAACTACTACTACAACTACTACTACTACTACTTATAATAATAATAATAATAATAATAATAATAATAATAATAATAATAATAATAATAATAATAATAATAATAATAATAAATGATAAATAAATAATGAATAAGTAATAAATAGTTGGCGCACTAGGAACTGTCCCAAAGACACTGAAGGCGAAACTGGAGGAGATCGGGATAGAGCTAAGGATTGAGACTGTACAGACCACAGCACTGCAAGGAACTGCGTGGATACTGAGGAAAGTGCTAGAAATATAAAGACTACAACTCTAATTGTTAACAGTGACCTAACAAAAGAAGGTAGATGAAAGCAGGAATGTGAACCACAGCACTGGCATTATAGGCAAACGAGAGAAGAGATGTTGGCTGAAGACCTGAGGAGACTTATTGTCACTCAGCCTTCAGCAATGACCACTGGGCAACCGGTGTGAAACTGTAAACCGCAGTATTACTGTGGCCTATGAGAACTAGGAGAGAAGGGCTGGAGACTTGAGGAGACTTGCTGTCACTCAAACTCCAGCGGTTACCACCAGGCAACTGGTGTGAGATTGCAAATAATAATAATAATAATTAAGACGGTAAATCATCCAATAAGGGGAATGTAGTAAACTGGCTCAGAGGGAGAATTAAAAATAGCACGTCAGAGTAGCGACATACACTGGGAATTGTGGTAGTAGTAATTTGACACCGTGGAACTGATAGATTTAGAAAAACGTGCGTTACGTATAAAAATTGTTAGTACTATTAACATAAAACTGTATGCAGTTCAGAAAACAGTGGAGTGTAGCCCTTTATATGTTGAGAATAAACTGAAATGGCGAAATGCATCAAGTTTTATCTCATGATAATAACAACAAAGGATGTAATACACTTTTTTTTTCAGTCGTTCATTTCCACATTGTCAACTTACTACTATTAATCTGTTCGGTTGTCTTATATCCACGCAATGAACACTGTGAAGTCGACCAAGCGTCAACCACGTAGACAAATATTATCAGCGCAATTCAGAGACTGTCATATTAATTAGAAATCATAAAGTACTGTGGGACATTGAAACTGTCTACTCAGCCAAACAAGAAAACCAGATATGTTAGCCGTAGATAAGGGAAAGAGAACTTTGAAAGATCGTTGATGTGGCTGTGTTTACGGTCAATCCAGAAGAAAGTGAAAAGCTGAGAAAATACTAGGACGTAGCCCTGGTGCTTGGAAAGGTGTTGAACATGATAGTGGGGGTAGTGCTGATAGTGATAGGAGCACTGGGAACTGGGTCGTGACCTTGCAGACCATTGTATTGATGAGGTCTGCCAGAATACCAAGGGAGAGTACTGAAGATTTGAGACAGTCTTCAGCGACGACCAGACACCTAGAATGGACATGGCAGAAAATTAAAAAAAAAAACGGAGAAAAGTCAAAACTATACAAACCACAGTGTTTCTGCGATATGCAGGGACAAGGACTGGAGACCTGAAGAGACTTACTGTCACTCAAGATTTCTTGTGGATATAGGAAGACGCGTGGATGATGTATTTGGGACTGAATAAACTGCAGCGTTGCTTTGGACTGCGAAAAGAAGAAGAAGAAGAAGAAGAAGAAGAAGAAGAAGAAGGAGGAACCTGAAGTACAGAGCAAGAATGATGACAATGTATGCCTCAAACCCTAGAGGCAATGTTGACAAACTATCTGTTAAAAGAAAAGGAAGGAAGGAAGGAAGGAAGGAAGGAAGGAAGGAAGGAAGGAAGGAAGGAGACTTGTTAGTATAAAGGACTGTGTCGACTCTGCACTCAAGGAACTAAAAGATTACACAAATCAGAATGACCTAAAATTCATTACAATAGCCAAAGACTGCAAGAGAACTAGCAAGGGGTCGACTAGAGAACAAGGGATACAAAAATGAGAATCCAAATTGGAAAGAAAGATAACGTGTACTGCCATTTCAGAAGGCAAACTCAAGGAATAAGAGATGAATCGATATGGACATGGATACGCCGAGGAAACCACAGGAGAGAAACTGGGGTGCTCCTAATATCGGCCTATAAAACGGCATAAGAACCGACTATACAAAAGCTAAGATAGACGAAACACAAGAGAAGAGCAAATGCAGACCAGGTGGAGATAAGGACGAGACAATCAATCTCATTGTACGCAATAGCACCAAATTGATCCTGAAGGAATACAAGATCAGGTATGACTGGATGGGGAGGGTGATCAACTGGCAACTGTGCAAGCGACTACATTTTGATCATATAAACCGATGGCATATGCACTGATCAGAATCTGTCCCAGAGAATGGAACGCATGAAATCCTCTGAGGCCAAGATAGACAAGATACAGGAGATTCTAAATACGTTCTCTAACATGAACTCATTATTTAAAAAGCAATTGCAAACGAGTTAAGAAGGAAATAGAGAGAGAGAGAGAGAGAGAGAGAGAGAAATACATTTTTAATTAATCTGCCTGAGTAATAGCAAAAGCGAACTCATTACATTAGAAAAACAATTTTGAGCAATTTAAAAAAAGAAAGAAAGAGAGAAAAGAAAGAAAGAAAGGAAGAAAGGAAATACGTGACGTAAATACTTAAACTGAGAGAGTAAAAATGAAATCTTCATTAGAGAAGGAGAATCGTTACAAGCAGGTTAAGAAAGAAAGAACGATGGAAAGATAATTACAAATAAATGGATTAATAGACAGATAGAATGAAAATGAATAAACACGCAGAGATTTTGAGGTCGCGAATGATAACAATACAAAAATCGATCAAAAGACAAAATAATTAGCGGCCATTTTGATTTCTTTTCGAGAAAAGTGGAAAAGATTCAGAAAACAAAATTCCAGAAAAAATGAGCAAAAATGTTAGAAATGAAAAGAATAAAAAAACGAGTGTAATTTTTTACCTCCTTTAAAAAGAGTCGTATTCAACTGTCTACCTCTTCTTTCTTCGCTTACCCTCTGTCTTTCCTCTCTTCCTATCTGTATTTTCTTTGTCCCATTCTTCATTTCCTTCCTCTCTGTGTCTGTCTCTGTCTCTTTCTCTCTCTCTCTGTCTTACTTCTTTTCAGTAAAAGCCGCCGGGAACAATTTTAACAAATTAAATTTTTTACATCACCACTTATCTTTTTTTCCCCCGTATTTCTACTGTTTTGACATTATCATTTATCCTTTTATTTTTTAGCTGAGATCGAAAAATTCCGCCCCACGCAATAAACAAATTAGTGACAAGGACATAAACTTCGGAAAAAATGACCTCCGGATCCGAAAATTTAAATTGGAACTTTGATTATAATGACGCATAAAAAAGAGAAGAAAAAAAAAACAGTCATTCAATAGAAACTGTCACGTGACCAACGTCTTCTGGCTGCATGCCATGTTGGGATGAGCAATTAAAAAAAATGGAAAAGGAGCCTGAATGCTGCCGGATACAAAATAAGTGATCAAGTTAGCATAGACTGAAATAGCAAATTGAACCTCCAACAGAGAACTTATTTTGGAGAAGAATTTTCAAAAAACAAAATGAATGTTTTTGGGTTTTTTTTTCTTAAAATAACAAGGCGTAAATGTTCACTTTGTCAGCTCTGTAACTTCATTGGTGTATCCCGTAAGCGTGATAAATACATACGCACATAGCCAACCAAGTAGACAGCCAGCCAGACCAACCTGAAATCTGAAGAAACCTATGTTGACATTTTTGGTGACAGTCTTAGTTGACAATTTCTAACATGTTATAAAAACAATAATAAGCATTTTTGAGTTCGGTAAAAATGAAACATGTCTTATCTGATAAAAACATGTTTTAACAGCTTTAAAGCTAATTCTTCAGTTAGTTTTTTTTTCTCTCAAATCTCATCCATTTTACTAATGTAATGCACGGGTTGGAAATGGTTTTAGGTGTTTAAAAAATGTGTCAAGGAAAGGAAATACCAAGGAGTATGATTTAATGATGACTCAACACTAAACTATTAGTACAAAATTCACTATTTCTTTTATTTTTGTAATTTAATTCAAGTCAATTCATGTGTTCCAATCAGATTTATTCATTACTTGCAGGGATACCCGCCGTTGCCCGGGGAAGAGTCAACTTAAAGTATAACGAAACAGGAAAAATATGTTCTTTGCTTTATTTCTTCTTAAAAAACACACCGAATGAAGAAAATATCATTTACGCCAAGAACGCACGAAAAAAGAAGCTGTAATGAAAGAAGTATTCTGATGCACAAAAAGAACAAATTATGTCGTCGCTTAGTTTAACAGGGTTCTTACCATTTCGCCTCTAAAAATTTGAGTTTGGCTGTAAAATGATTGGAAGATGTAACTTCAATCCCAATTACACCTTTTTGACATTTCCGCATAAAACAATGATCGAAATATACAACCATGCAAATGAATTTGACCTTATCCACTCGACGATTTGTGAGATCAAACACTTTTTGTATTCAATAGCAAAATCAGTATTATGCTATAAATGGCTAGAAATTACCTCAGATGGCCTTAAATGGCCTCAGAGGTTAACAGGAGAGATAAACCTTTATGCTCAATTCGAATCCAAGTGCAACTGGCTAGAAATGACCACGAAATGATCTCTTGTGACTTCGAATGATCTCTGAGATCACTCAACCTCACTGAGTCTATTTGTTCAGTTGACCTCTTCTCAGTGTACAGGAATATTAAGTCGATAGGCCTCGTGGTTTTAGTGGAAAAGAGGCACGAATGACCGAACAAAGGGCTCAAATATTAGTATATCTAACTTCATTTGGAGAAATCTGTGATTTTGCACCGAAAGCCATTGTACGACGTTTGATATTCACCAGATATATTAGTAAGCAAACAAGGCTGTGTAGTGTCTAGTTTGAAGTTGTTTCGATTAGCTGTCCCTTTTAATTCTAGGCATCGCAGTTTTGCGACAACTGAATCGTCAGATATATTAGTCAGCACTCAAGTCAGTGCAGTGTAGATTTTGAAGACTCTTCGATTGGTGTTTCCCAAAAATATCTTGTAAAGATAAAATATTACAGATCATTACATAAATCATGCTCTTTAGAAATTCTAGATTGTCTGAATTGGCTACACCGGAGAATAACTGGAATACTTCGAAGCTGTAGTATTAGACGACGAGCGGAAAATGACTTTACATGACAATAATGACCGGCTGTTACGTACCCCATAAGGTCCAGCCCTTCCAAACATGCACCTTCTAAACGAACACTATCGTAGTTCATAAAATAGGCTGTTTATGTAATTTACTTACATAATACTGAAAAAAATGACAGGATTATTTGAGTACGGGTAAATCAAACATTTATATATGTATATGTACAATTAACATGATTATAGACTAACATAATGTATATTATATGGATATATTGTTACATCGCTATAATAGTATGTACTGTACGTTCCGGCATGGGCTTGTAGTTATGTATCATGCATGTGATTGTATATTAGATGTGTATGTTGTCTGATCTGGGCGTGGACGTAAGTATGTATGTTACACAATTAATGGGCATGTATTATTACGTGATTGTTGTATACGAGGTGGCATATTGTATGAATGCAGTATCACATTATTATACGGGTGTATGCTATATGTATCCGTGGCTATATATTGTTTGCATGAGTATGATGTCTGATCTGGTTATACATGCATGTATATTTATGAATGTGTACATGTTTGGACAGTGGATATATGAGTGTCTGAGCTAGCATATGTACTTTTGAGCTGACATATATATCTTAAAATGGAAGTATATGATGTATTTATACATGTGTACGTGCACACAGAAATGCATGTGTGTAGGAAGAGACAAACGTATACGTATTTTAGATCGACCATGCAAACGCTGGAACGAACGCAGACGGTACGTCCTGAAAACTTAACGGACAAGCTCATTCTGTGGTAACACATAACTCCCTCTATCGCAAAATAACATGCTTACACAGGAGAATCATGCCCACCCTTCCCTATACACACATGCACACACATTGGACACAGGAAGACAGCATGAACACACTTCAACTCCCTTTACATACCTACCTATCCCCTGGCGAACATAGCAAGTGACAGATGTACTGACAACCATAACCAGCGTCTTCTTGCACAATTTTGGCAGGGTTATGCGCTGAAATGAAAAAAAAATGGTCTCATTCCACCCACATACATCACAATGAATATAACTCCAACACTGAAGGGTCTTCCCGTTTTCATTTTCGTGATCACGCTGAATATATAGAATTATACTTACGAAACGTCCGTGAATAAACACCTATTCACCCAATTTTTTCTTATTGTCGATAAAATTGCATCATATATATTTCAATATTTATGTATTTATTGCGAACAAAAGATCTCGTGCTCCTAAAGAATTTTATTTTCTTGTCGATTTTCTGCAACTCATGATATTTTCTGTTTTTGTGATAATTTGAAAACAACGAGACAACAGAATTAGATAAAAATGAGAAATCATCATCCTCAGTTTTTGTGGTGATTGAGATATTATCAGCAGCAGTTGTTAGAGTTCTTCCAACGAATACACAGACACAGAAGCACCCCATTCGTGTCTGTATGTTGTCCCCTCCCAATAGAGACAAACGCTCCAATGAAATCTGGTTATATTTATGAAACAGGCTTTCTATGTAACCCAAGAAATCAAGGGTAAGATTTATACAACAAATTAGTCACCCAATAGAAACCGTATTTTTCGTTGCATGCTGGGTTGGGGTAATCAGTTAAAATATTGAAAAGGGGTATGTCAATGAATAAGTTACTTCTCTCGTTTCTTCATGGCTAATGATCACAAAAGGTCTAATTGAAAAAAAAAGTATGAGTGCTTCTGGACACAAAATTGGGAATCAATTAAGTATAAACGTACATTGGAAATTTACCCCCCAGGATACACTTTGGGGTATTTAGGGGTATTTTTTAAAAGAAACTGTTCCTTCTAATCATGATAAGGAGTAAATATTTAGATTTCCCACCCTCTAGTTCCACTGGTGCGCCTGTGCGCATGACACATGCCTATGTACATACTGAAATATGTAGCCAGCCAGACCAACTTAAAAACTGAAGACAGTTTAGAGTTAACAGTAGACAGTTGACATTTTGGGAGACAGTTTTTGTTGACGGTTTCATTCTGCAGCGAAACAACGAAAATTCTGAGAGAAGGGAAAATTAAATAATGTTCTTCGGTTCCAACTACCTTTGAATCCATATTGTATACGTAAGGTCTCGGTCCTTTTTTTTCTTTCTTATCGCAATCCACTTTACGGTTACTTCACTATTCCCGAATTTAGCTGTAGCTTTTTTTTCAAATTATCCAACTAAATATTAAAGATTGTAGAACAAAACTATTGCTGGAACTGTCAACATAGTTTTCTTCAGTTCAAATCGGTATGACTGGCTGGCTAGCTATATATGAATCATGTGTATCGGCTGCGCCAATGGGGCTAGAAGGATTAAAAAAAAACTACTCCTTATGTCAAGAAAAAGCGTGTTGCTTTTTTTTGGGGGGGGGGGTTGAAAATATCCCGCAAGGTTTTTAATGTGGATATTCAATTCACAATGTAAGTTTATTCAAAATTGATCTCTAAGTTTGTGTCCCGTAGCGTTCATGCTAACTTTTTTGAAAATTCAAACTTTTTCGTGATCACTGCCCAACAAAAGACGAGACGAGTAATTCATTCCTTTATGACCCCTTTTTTCATTTTTTTATTTGATCACCCCTACACGGCATTCTACCAAAAGACTTTGGTCACATGACGGTTTCTATTGAGTGACTAACATGATCTGTATGATTTTTTTAATCTACGACAGTCTTTCATAGAAACGTTTTGCTTCAAGATAGCAGGGGAAACCTGTATATCATAAAATTGCTTCTCCCGCAAGAATAAATTTTTCAAAAAGACATAAGTTATCTTTAAATGCTATTTTATCAGATGCTGGCTTCTTGTGTTTCAATTTATTTTCAAAATAGAAATATTTATGTGCTTGCTGAAAGATAACTGACCCCGACACCATAATTTTTGGCTTGCGTACTTCTCTTTCTTGCTTGGATGTAAGTACGATTGTTATATATGATGGTTATTTATGTCTCGAGGGTAAGTATTAAAATCTACTCAAAAGTCTTTGAAAATTCATGAGATAAGACCACGAGAAGTTTATTGGAAAAATAAAATTTGATATATGTGTGTTTATTGATTGTGACCAGGGGTTTATTTTTAGAAAACGACCCCTAACTCTCTCTCTCTCTCTCTCTCTCTCTCTCTCTCTCTCTCTCTCTCACACACACACACACACACACACACACATACACATGTATGCACGATCACAGAAGGTAAGCAGTGTTCAGCTGGTATAGTAGCTGGATGGGTAACCGTCTGGTTATACCAGGTGCCGTAAGCAGCTGGAAATCATGTAGAGAGTCTCCCGTTTCTATCCTGTTCATCGACCGATCTCTACACTAGGACCAATAACGCAAGCGGAAGCCCCCTTAGATCCCCCCCTGAATCCAGTTACTTACTAGGCTGTAAGCGACAGGAAATGAACGAATAGACAGATAGATAATGAACAGGACAGATAGGTGATGCATAAATAATGATAAATTTGAACCAGCATTGCGGCTGAGTGCATTGCGTATATCAGTGTTCGTGCTAGGTGAAAAACAAAAAGCTGCGATTTTTCATGCTGATTTTCAAGGTGAGCAACACAACTTTGCCTCTGTGTATCAGAGCATGCTCGGTTTAGAAAATACACTGATGAGTCAAAACATTATGACCACACGTGGGTAACAGCATTAACTCGATCAGCCATTGACCCTACATGTCTTCTAAAATGTTCCTTTGTGATCTGGTACCAGAATGTTTCCTGCGGGTTCTTCAACTGTTGTACGTTACGTGGTGGGCGTTCTGCTGAGCGAACTTGTGGGTCCAACACATGTGTTCATTGAGATTGAGATCTGAAGAGTTTGGTAGTTAGAGTAACACGGTGAAGTTTCCTTCTTGTTCCTAAGAATATTCATGTACAGCCTTTTCAGCATGGCATGGTGCATTGTCCTGTTGAAATAAGCCTCTGGTATCATAGAAGACGGTTACCATGAAGAGCTGTACCAGATCTGTAATGATAAGTAAGAGTTACACATCAATATAACTTCCACATGAATGATAGGACACAGTGTTTCCCAGTAAAAACGTTTTCCAAACCATCACAAACTTGAACGGTTCGTTGCTTTCCCGCGCCATCACCTAATCTGGATAACGATACACACACACCCTACTGTCCATCTCATTTAAGAAAAGTTAGGGATCGATGACTTTCTTCCATTGATACTGGATCCAGTTCCGACGCTTTCGACAATGGACATTGATCAGCTCAGTGTTCTGACAGGCATGCAGCTACGCAGCCCAATTCACAACAAAAATCGATTTACTCTGTGTTGTGACGTTTCCTTCCTTCAAACTGATTGAGTTATCTATTATTTGCATCACAATAACCCTTTTGTTGGCTTCTACTAGGTGAAAAAGCTTTACTTCTCGTATCGATAAGTCTTGGCAGCCTAATGCCTTGTTCATGGTTGGTAATTTTCCTTTCTTCAGACCACAACCGATAGGTACTCACCATCAACAGTTTGCAAGCTGTGCCGTTTCCGAAATGTTCTGACGTAGTCTTCTGGCCATACAAATTTAGCGTTTATCAGTCACTCAAATCTGTCGCACAGGTACTCAAGGCCAACTTACCTGCTTGTATACCTCTGATCCCGACAGTTGTAACGACACGTTAGCTGTCATTCTTGCCACATGTCGCTGTCACAATGTTTTGGTTCATCAGTGTATGTGCATCTGTTTATCAGATAAATATATATATTTATGTACGTATACATCAATATTCTGCAGACATTCTAGAGGTTTTACTTTTTTTTTTACAGCAATAATTTTTCTATTTTTTGTTTCCGTTTTTCATTTGTCCATGACAAATAATTCATTCCAAATCTATCTCCATTCTCCTTCTTCCTTAGAAAGAAATGGGGAAAAAAACATTATGAGATTATACTCTTTGGTTCTGCTTCTGTTTTTAAAGCCTTTTAATTTGTTTTAACTTAATTCTCTTTTTAGAAAATGTTGCTGTCAGCCTCCTGAGAGTTTGGTGGAACCTTGCAGAACGAATTACATTCATTTATTTGAAAAAGAAACAACACTCCCTCTCGATCTATCGTTACCCTTCTCCCTTTCCTCAAGATTTTTCTTGATGTGTTTTTCATTTTTATTTTTTTATATTTGCCTCATCATTTAAAAAAAGATATTTTCAAATATTTATTTATTGACATTTTTTTTTTACGAATTTTTCCTTGTCATTCAATCGGAGCTTTTTTTCTTCTTTTTAATTCTTATCCGGAAAATGTGTTCGGGTAATTCTTTTTTCTTTCTTCTCTCAGCTTTAATACTTAATACTTATGAACATGGCTGCTTAGAATCATATATGCGTACACATACACACACATTTCTCGTTCTCTCTCTCTCTCTCTCTCTCTCTCTCTCCACATATATATGTGTGTGTGTGTGTGTGTGTGCGTGTGTGTGTGTGTATGCACCGATACACACATTCTCTTACACACACATGCACACACTCATTTATGTACAGATGTATATATATATATATATATATATATATATATATGTATGTATGTATGTATATGTACATATATATATGTGTGTTCGTATATATACGCATATATATATATGTATATATACATATATATATATACACACACATATGTGTGTGTGTGCGTGTGCGTGTGTGTGTATGTGTGTCTGTATTCTGATCTATGTTGACACCGAGTCGAGCGTGTTTAAATTTAGATAAATATGCATTGCCACACACGAATACATATCCCAATTTTCAAATGTACTTTAAAGTATGAATGATAAAAAAAAAAGTTTCTACTATAAGAACGAGCAGTGTGATTTTCTTTGTTTGCTGTCCATAGCACGTGACTTTTACACCGATGAGTAACAATTCTGCTTATAAAAAATACCTCCAACCCACCATTTTAAACTATGCACTCTCTCCGTTGTATGAATTCAAGAATCATCCCAGACTACGTATATGTGAGTATATGAATATCATTAGGGGCATCAGCGCGTAGATCATATGAAAGACAACGTGGATCGGGATGCATACCGGTTGACAATGATCCAAAGGCTAATCTTGCTAACTGTTGTTACTTGGTACGATCCTCATTCTTTCAACCACTATTGATGGCCTCGTACCAAACTGCTGTTTAAATGAATAATTCGAAAAAAAAATTGAAACAGATCACGACGCACGTAATGTAGCAATGATCAGCAAGCAAAACTTGCAGGCCGTTATCCGCGGGTTCAATCAGATTCCCCAGAATAGAAGATCCGATACTAACTCATGCCAAGTTGATACGCTTACGTATATAATGGATAGTAAGACTTTTTTGCTTTTCTGTCCACAACACTGAACACGTCCCACCAACCATCTGGAACTATGGACCCTTCAACTGGGACGAATCGACTATTTTTTCTTAAAAAATCGTTTCATAGAAATTCAAGCATAAGTTCGTAAGCAAAGATGCAACTATCTCGTCCTCTGAGCATATAAAGAAGAAGAAGAAGAAGAAGAATGAGGCATAGAAGAAGAAGAAGAAGTAGGTCAAGAAGAAGAAGTAATTGAATGGAACGGAAAATTTTTTTTCCGAGACATCATCATCATCATCATCATCATCATTCTTTTGACGTCCGTCGTTGAACATAGACCTTCCCCAAGATTAGCCACACTTCTGTATCATGGGGGTCGCGGAGCCAGTACTTTCTGAACTTGTCTAGCTCGTCTCTGCATCTAATATTCTGCCGGCCTCGGTTGCGCATGTGATCTCGGGGGATCCATGTCGTGAGTCGTGATGTCCATCGGTTGTCTGCCATTCTTGCAACATGGCCAGCCCTAAGCCATTTGAGATTTTTAATGGATTCTATGATGTCCTTGACTCTTGTCTTTTCTTGGATGTACTGTGGTGTCTTCATGTGAAGCCCAGCACAGTTTTTTCATGTGCACGTTGCATGGTTCTCGGTATGCGGTTTGCGGATGGAGTAAATGTCTAGAGCACTCTAGCTCAATTGGTGCAACCCGTACATGTGACACATTTATACATAAATAAGCAGTCGGGTAGCGAGCTAGACCCACTTAAAAGCTGAATAAACCTATGTCAACAGTTTTGGTGACTGTGTTGATAGACAGTTTCTAAAAAGTTTTTTTTTTAATATTTAGACGAAACAACACAAATATCAACAAATCCCTGAATAGATGCACACGTGAAAGGTTATACTCCACACACAAACACACACTCATATATATATATATATATATATATATATATATATATATATATATATATATATATATATATATATGTATGTATATATATATATATATATATAGAGAGAGAGAGAGAGAGAGTTTTAGTAAAAAAGAATATATTAATAGTTGAATATGCTATATCATTTTGATACATAGTATGTTATGTATTATATTGTATAGCAGTCTCTTTGAACATAGTATAAGATATATCATATGCATATATATAGTATTTATTTATATATATATATATACACACATCTATACACAAAACACTAAGTACTGTACTAGGAATAGATAAAGAGTCGGATATATATGTTTGATATATAAAAAGATGTTATATGTAGAGTGCTATATATATACATAACATTACATGCATACATATATATATACATATAATACTTTACATATTCTCTTGTATATATATATATATATATATATATATATATATATATATATATATGTGTGTGTGTGTGCGTGTGAGTGTGTGTGCGTGTGAGTGTGTGTGTGTATACATAATACCATAATATTAGTAAACATACATGTATACTTACAATACCATATACATTATCTTATATACGCATACATATGTAGCAGTGATTGGGTGTGTGTATGTCAGTGTGTGTATGTAATAAACAAATCTATCAATATTTTTTTATAAAAATAAGCAGAAGAAAATAAACAATTATCCTTTTTTCATACACTCAATAAATTGAATCTTACATTTCGGAAGATTAATTTTTTCCCCTAAATTTATTTTTGCATCAAGTAGCTTTTTGTTTTCTTTGTTTATTGAGACAGAAATATTTTCCCTGAGAAAATACTTAAAAGAAAACAGGATAAAAATGAACACAAAAATTTAAAGTAGCAAAGCAGAATAAAAGAAAACAAAAACAAAACAAAATCAACGAAAATAAAAACAACGAAAGCAACTTCAGCATCATCATCATCATCATCATCATTTTGATCAACAACAACAAGGATGGCAAGCCTTTGGCAGAGCTAGCTCAACCTTCAAAAATAATAAGATCCCATTAATCCTAAAGAAAAGGGTGTATAACCAATGCATCCTCCCAATAGTCACTTATGGAGCTGAAACATGGAACTTAAACAAGAGACAGACCCGTTAAATGAGAACGATGCAACGTGCACATGAAAGTAATGCTGGGCCTCACATGGAGAGACCACAAAACAGCACAATACATCCGAGAAAAGACAAGAGTTAGAGACATCATAGAATCCATAAAAAATCTCAAATGGCTTGGGGCTGGCCATGTTGCAAGAATGGCAGACAATCGATGGACATCACGACTCACAACATGGATTCCCCGAGACCACATGCGCAACCGAGGCCGGCAAAATGTTAGATGGAGAGACGAGCTAGACAAGTACAGGAAGTATTGGCTCCGTGACGCCCATGATAGAGAAGTGGGGAAGGTGTATGTCCAACGACGGACGCTAAAAGACTGATGATGATGATGATGATGATGATGATGATGATGATGAGGTTTGTAAGGCAGTCGGTCAATTTACAATGTAAGGTTATGTTAAACTGATACCTTTGTTTGTGTCCGGTAGTACTCACGCTTGTTTTTGGAAAATTCAGACTTAGTGATCATTGCCTAATAAAAGGCAAGAGAAGTGAGTCATCCATTGATAACTTTTTTTTTCAAATTTTCAATGGATCACCCCCAACATGATATGCTGCCAAAAGACTTGGTCATATGATGGTTTCAATTGAATGACAAACCACATATGTTTTCTAATATTTTTACTACATTATTAACTTTGCATATGTAGGAATCTTTCTTAAGGGGCTCAAACTTTTTACGATAAAATATTCATAAAAACATGACGAGGTACCGTCCAATAACTCGCAAGTAACAACTTATTGTCCTGATATAAAAATTCTATACGTTAATAGTGACAAAAATTAGCACACACACACACACACACAAACATATATATATATATATATATATATATATATATATATATATATATATATATATATATACATTTAAATGTATGCTGCTTTTTTTGGTGAACGTGGGTTCGAATCCTGCATGGCACTCATTTTTCTATGACTGTTCGACAAGCTACTCGGTTAACACCGGTTCCATATGAAATGTAGTTCCTGCTTTATTGTCTTTATGATTATCACACACACACACACACACACACACGCGCGCACACACACACACACACACATATATATATATATATATATATATATATATATATATATATATATATATATATATATATATATAAACTGATAATCGTGCCATCCACTGTGAATCTTTAGATTCGACATCCGCTCCAGCGCCACCTGGACTGAAACCTTCGCTCCAGACCTGGAGTCTAGTAATCTACCCCTGCCCTACACAGAACTGGATATGCTTTCACGTGTAATTCACTATCTACCAGTGCTTTTTTGCAGACGGGCGCTCAACCCTAAAACGGGGAGCGTTTGTTGGTACATTTTCACTTGAATAGCTGCAATTTTCAACATAAATAAGTATGACCAAAGATTACTGTGTAAAAGAAACGTCATTTGTTTGAATCAGAAATATTAGTCAAGTTTATTATATTATAATTGAAACATCTGGAAAAAAGTGCACCAACATACTCCACCAGTGGGAATGGTTGACACAGTCTGATGGGGATAGATGTAATGAATATATTGTTATAATTGTGAAATATGAAGCTTTAAACCAGAAAGAAGTATCAACAGTAACAGAATTTTTTTTTCGAGTATACATTAAGATTTGAGGAATATAACGACTACCTGGTGGGACAAGTGGGATCGTATACTGATGGACTTCAATAATGCATTGTTAAAAGGTTGAAAATGAAAAAAGAACAATAAGAAAAGATCGACGGCACCAAGCAGCACTTGAATGACACCCTCACAATAAAATGGAAATAGATATCAAAACAACAACAGTAGAAAACGTAAGACACCAAAGAGCAAATTAATAATTTGATTCCTTGTGCTAGACAATTAGTTAATAATTGAATTCAGAATCATCAGATGTACATTTTGACAAAGAGAGAAATCTCTGTTGTTTACTGAAATGTACTCAATGTGTGCCCACATTTGAAAATATATGCACTTTGATCAATTCTCACCAGACCTTGAATTGGAGTAAGGTTCTACGCACACCAAACAAAAGGTTTCATCAGATGTGGATTTATCAGTGTGATTATATTTCTCCTTTTCTATTGATCTTGTCTCATTTTCCGCTTTTCTTTTTTCTTTGAACACTTTTTGACTTGTTGACGTTTGCTTTGTTATTTTGCAGGCCTTCTGTTTTTCTTCTGTCTCAACTGTGTACCAAGCAGCCCCGCTTACAAAGCAGAAACTAGACTCAAACACATGGTTTTGCTTACATCCTATTCCAAGATAAAGTTCCGACAGAAGTTGCTTGAAATGCACTATATATACTGTTTATTGACACTTCTCATAAACATAGACTTGACTATCATCAAACGTACACCACAGCAAGAACTAAACATGCGTATGTCAAAGTGAAAATATTACTTACCAGATTGAAAGAATATAGCACCTGTAACTCAAACTTGGACGACAAACGGATTTTTCTGTTCAAAATGAGGCTGACAGTGGAGCCATCAAGTGGTGAAAACAAAATTTAAACCAAACTAGTCAACCTATCCCATATATCAACCAGCCAAGGTCTCCTATATATACATATATATATATATATATATATATATAGATAGAGAGAGAGAGAGAGAGAAAGAGAGGGGGTGAGTGAGAGAGTGTCTTTGAAACTTCGTAATTTTATGATTTCAAGGTGTTGTTAACGCCTGAAGAGAATCTTTTCTAAAAGAAAATTTATACACCCCAAAGTAGACCTGTTTCGGGAATTTTAAGAATAGTACAGGTATTTCACCAAGGCGTTCCTAAGCTGTGCTGATCGAACACAACCGCTCCACGTATAAATGTTTAGATTCATTGTATCATCATAATTTGAGATACGTGGATGTTGTTTTACTTGGGTTTTCTTTCCTTAAGTTGTTTTGATTAGTATACTGATTTATTTTACTATATAAATTTAGGGTGTTATTATTCTATATGCTAAATGGGTGTTGTTTTTTTATGAATTAGATATCATGATATTTTCTGTGAATGATCTATGTAGACAAACCAAAACATTTGGGGATCGCCTCCAGCACTCCACCGAAAGAATTTGAATTAGCCAGGGAGAACCTATTGATGATTTTTTTAAATTTTATCCTTGAAAAAGTTTCCGACATTTAATTTGAATTTCTCTTTTATATATACGTACTCATATTTATACATACATGAATACTTATCATCATGCCTACATGCATACATAGGTATATATTCACCCACATAAACATACATCTACCTAAATACACACACACTCACACATCGGTTCAGATTGACTCATGGTAATATCCTGAGTCCTAAAAGATAAACTGGTATTTAACTCTATATCTGGGTAAAATGAGAGCAAAGTCCCGTTATACCATCTACACTAATATGTGGTTGAATATTAATTTCTATTTCCTGCAGATCCATATGAAATGCTGCCGGGTGTCTAGTCATTGCATTAAAAGATTGTCTCAAAATTTTCATACATATTTCCACATTGCTCAATCATTCTGATTGCTAAATGAACGTATTTTTCTTTAAACGATTTCGAGGGTTGCCTGTTCTAAGATATTCTGATAAGATAGTGCCGTAAACTATATAAGGTGGTAGGTCGCTACTTTTCTGTGGCATGCGTACTATATGGAAATTATCCAATAGTTTATATTTGAATATATATGCCGAAATGACGGAAGATCTAAAGAAGCTGAACAAAAACAAAATACTCAGAAACGAACTATACATACATTCGCGTGTGTATGCGCGTGTGTATGCGCATGTGTATGTGTGTGCGTGCGTGTGTGTACGTGTTTGTGTGTGTGCATGTTCGTGTGTTAGAAAAATGGATATAGATCCGTCAAGATGACGTGAAGAAAAAACTTGAGACTGATCTGAATTTAATTCAGGAAAATTTTCTTAAGGGCTTATTGTTTAATCGGAAACTTGTATATCCATACTTTAAGTAATGAAAAAAATAGGGCTTTCCATTCCTTGACTCTTTTAGAGAAGGCTCGGTGTAAGTCTTTCAATAAATGGAGAAAACCAGTAAAAGTAACTGAAAAAGTACAACAAATCAAAAGAAGCTCCCTTGCCCGAGCCAAAAGAACTGTCCTACCTTGAAAAGAATTAATGAGCACTGAGGAGTTTGGAGTTCTGCTCCAATCTGTGCCACCAACAAAGACTTGATTTAAAGGGTAGCGTTGGCTCTGAGAAAGCTGACTCCACTTTGAAACTCCTTTGCTAAGGCTGGAGAGTTGTATATTTTTTCTTATGCAACACAACCAATGAAAAAAAAACGATTATTTACACTATGGATTCATGGGAAAGAATCTGTAACGGAAGAAATATTCTGATGCACACAAAAAAAACAGAACAAATGATTTCGTCGATTAGTTTGACAAACTTTTTGATACACTACATAAGTGTTTCCCCCATTGGGTACCGTGTCCCAATTCTAGAACATCTAATACAGAGCTGTCGATTAGAAAGGAATTAAAAACCTGGGTAAAGGCCAGCGATCTTTAGAAACTGTCTTTGTAGCTCGCTACAATGTTCAGAAATAACCCCTGGTGACCACTAGAGTTCTCCAGCACCAACCCGATATTGTCTATAACTTTCGCCGGGTAAAGATGTACTCTTGTGCAAAATCTCTAAATTCATTGTGGACAACAACTATGAAAGTTCGGTGGAAATTACGAAAAATGACCTACGGTGACTTCGAATGACCCCGATGTCAAAATCACGTTCCCAAGTACTTTGGCCGTGAAAGAATCTACCTTTATGCCAAATTATGTATATATGGCAAAATTGTTGCTAATTGTTCAGAAAATTGGCTAGAATTGACCCAACATGACCCCAGAGGATCTCAAGTTACTTCCAAGATTGATATCACATAGCATTTGACCTTCACCTGTGAAAGATTTACTATTACGCCAAATTTCAGTTTCCTAATAGCGTGAATCCTGTTTTCAGGTGGAAAATGGTCTTTTCTGTCGATAGATATACAAAAAGTTTTAGAGCATATACACCTTCTCTTCCACTATCCTCGAATAACGACCGAGATTTTTTTTTCTCGTTTTTGTTTCTATTTGGAAAGATCACAAAACAGCAGAATACATCGGGGAAATAAACAGGCGTCCTAAATGCCATTAGCAAGCTTAAAATGCAATGGGATAGTCATGTAGCCAGGGACATCAGACGAGTGCCAGACATCGGGAATAGAAGTAAAGAGAAAAGTATAGATACAAAAACACTGACTGGATCACCCTTTTTCCAGGACGTGTGCCAAAAAGGCGATTCCATTCTTAGCAATCCGTAAAACACAGGTTATTCCAATTCCAAAAAGATCGATAGATTAATATGAACGTGCTGTGATAGATAGATCTCTACTTATGCGTATAATCTGAAGGAAAACGTGAATAGATTCAATGGAGACTGACAAACCATTATCATAAAAATATGCTGTGAAGTCATTCGAAGATGACCATAAAAGTATATATATGATTTTATAGATGCTATTGACTACGCTGTAGGCTTTATATCTTCTTTCAACATTCCTTGTACTTCTTCATGTATGTGTATGTGTGTGCTGCTATTTGTAAAAGATATAGAATATACTTTCCATATTTTGCCATATGATGTTTACATGTTTTGAGTCTTTCTTCTTTTTATGTCATGCTCGGTAAATATTTCAGGCTACGAGAGATAAATTCTTTCTGCCATGATAGTGCCATATTTTTCTTTCCTATTTCTCGTTTGAAGACGGACAAATATCTATGGATTTATTCATATGTGCTCGGACGAATATGAAAGAGCTCTGATCTATAAGTTTTTCTCAGTCTTCAGCTATATATATATATATATATATATATATATATATATATATATATATATATATATATATATATATATATATATATATATATATATAATTAGATTAGACACTGTCGGCTATAAACTGTCCAAACTAATGATATACATGCTGTTGGCAAAATTGAACACACACATCTACATATTTGAATATTTATGCCTACGGAGAGAATTTTATTGTGCGATCAGCAGTGTCGTTAGCTCAGTTGGTAGAGTAGAATCGCCTTAAGACTGCTTCCTGCTCGTGGGTTCGGGTCCTGCACATCGTTCGTTATCATTATTCATTTATGCGTTCGGCTGTTCGAAAATGTACTGGTTACCACTGGTGCCGAACGGAATGCATATATATGTATATATATATATATATATATATATATATATATATATATATATATATATGTGTGTGTGTGTGTGTGTGTGTGTGTGTAATGACGGGGTTATTTATGAAAGGATGGCACTAATTTTATTAGATAATTCATTTTTGATAATTCAAGTATTCAACTCAATTGAGGCTGTTTTCAAGGGTTATTGGACGTTAAGAAAAACCACCATTGATATCGTGCAGTATGAATGAGAATTGATTGGAGGAAAATTATCCTATCAAAATATAGCTTAGTAGATTTCAAAATAAAGTTAAAGATGAAGTATGGCCAAATTTGACAAATCTGGTCTTTTAAAAAGCATTTGGCAAATTGTTCGTTCGGCTTTTTTGAAATTTTGACCTTGTTCCAATAGTATTTCTAATAGATTCCTTTTAATTACATGAACTTTTTTTTCGTGGGGGGTGCGATTTTTCCAAACAGTAATTATTAGTATTAACGCACTCGACAATTTTTGGCCATATTTGCGAGTTTTTGGCCAGAAACGTCTTCAACTATGTGGTTACCCTGCGATCCTCTTCCTGCCTGGATTGGCTACATCTAACAGAAGTCAAAAAAGAAGTTAGGAGAAAGAGAGCCTCATTCACTCACTCAATGAATCACTATTTCTTTGACTCTCTAAACTCAGTAAGTCTTTTTTTCTTTCAGTCACTCACACAGCATTCATTCGATTGATTATATATTAACGTAACATTTGTTGTTACGACAACAGAAAATCACATTTTTGAAAACTCTAAGACTCTTTTGATCTATTTCACGTGGACCGATGAATCATAACTTTTAGGTTACAACAGGAATGATACACGACAGACAAATAAGCATAATATGCTGGTTTGCAAACGTGTGCATGTATACCAATATGAGTCCAGATTCCTAAAGTTATAATAGTCAATTCACATGAGTTTGATCCCTATTGAGTGCCCCTATAGTGCCCCATAGATACATAATATACGTATTTTTCACACGCACACACATACACACACATATATATGTGTGTGTGTGTGTGTGTATATGCTGAGCAAATTGCAAATAAGTATCTAACTATCTATTTACGCTCTGTTCTAGAATATTGAGCACTATCACCATAGATAAAGCAACCCCTGAAAACGCTTACATTTGAACATTTATCTCCTCTGTTGTAAATATAAGCAATAGAAAAGAAAGAAGATAGAGGTGTTGTTATGACCCCATAAATAATCACATCATACACTCATATATACAATTAAGAAAAAATATATGCATACAGGTATTGTGCGAGTGTGTATATGTGTATCTAGTAGAAAGTTTAACAACATAGTCTTGCTATCCCATTATATATATATATATATATATATATATATATATATATATATATATATATATATATATATATATATATATATATATATATATATATATATATATGTTCGTATTGTGGATGTGAAGTGATCCGACAAAATGTAAATGAAAATGACCATTGGAAGGTGGAGAGAAAAACTCAAGAGATAGGTGTAACATTTCGATGTTTTTTTTTTCATCATTCTGTGGGTATAGTTCGATGTATTTCGACGGGGGCAGCCATCATTTACAGAGGAAAAAATTCCGAAAATTTCGCTGTTTACATGTTCGATGCTGAAGGAGAGAATGTGAAAATTTCTGTGTTAAGGTGTGTAGTAGGAGCGGGATGAGAGATTTTTGTATCTGTGTAAATAAGGGTAACATTTGGTTTGAAATGAGATGGGTGAGAGGGGAGTTAGGGGGTGTATGTTTCCGCTCTGTTTGAGTGTTTGGTTTGTCTTAGATAAGAAAGGCAGTGAAGGGATATATATTTTTTTTTTTTTTTTTTTATTATTATTATTATTATTATTATTATTATTATGATGATGATGATGATGATGATGATGATGATGCCCGACAGAATGTATTACGAATTGCATTGTATTATATAGAAACTTATCAGAGATTATCTCCCGTCGTTTCACGGTTGATATATCACTCACCCTTGACAACGTAAATAGAATAAACAATTAAAGAAAATAGGGCTGCTGTTGGAATCGAACCTGTCACCTAGGATGGCTGCTTCAACGTAACTCTTACCATTGAGCTAAACAGCCGCCGGGAATGCAAAGGTCTTAATAACAGCTTTCACACCATGAAGACGAATAGACAGAGAATAAACGAGATGAGAACTTGGTGTGAAAGCAGTTGTTTGGGCTTTTGCATTACCGGCGGCTGTCTAGCTCACTGGTAAGAACATTGTTACGTTGAAGTGGTTACCCTATCGGTGGCAGATGACATTTTCTTTAATTGTTTATTCTATTTACGTTGTCTAGTGCAAGTGCTATATTAATCGTGTGACGACACGGCAGATCATCTCAGAAATATTTCCATACAATACAACGCAATTCATGATCATACAGTCAGATCATATCCATTTCATAACATCCATCGCTGGATAGAATCCTTGCCTATCCCCTTCCATGACGAGCATGACTGCACTAATGTCTGCAATGCCTTGCAGGCAAAACTTTTCATCTCGTCTCTCTATCTTGTGTCAGTTCTTTTTTCCTACTGCTTTTCCTGTCCCATGGGTACCATTCTGTTAGTATTTTTCTTCATCTGTTGCTCCACCTTATTGCTATGTGCCTAGTCCATCTCTTTTTTCTACTGCTAAGAATTATTCCTAACATTGCTATTCCCATAGCCCTATGTACTATTTTGAGTTTGTTTTCCGTGCAGTTTTATGAGTTTCGCGTACGTACGTCATAGCTGGTATTATGCATTGATTGTATACTAAACGTTCTAGGCACATTGGTAATTTACTTCCCAGTATGTATCTATTTATACCAAATGATTTCCAGCCAACCGTTATGCACAGTTTTATTTCATTTCTGTGGTGTTACGCTGTGTTTATTGTTCATACGTGTGCATAATACTGTCTCACTCTATTGATATTTTTGCTTATAATAGCATCCACATTTCACGTACAACAGAAGAAATATGTGTTAAAGTGTAAGGGAATGTATATGCGTACCCATGGGCTTTCAACAAGAGCCAATTGTTTATTTCTGTGCAAAAAGAAATACTGATAAGCATTCTCCAAGAAAATAACTCACACACTCATATATATGTATATATAAGTAAAAGAAACAAATGAAAACTGAATTCCCTCATCGGAAAATCTTGTTTATGTCCCTAGAGCCATCCCTTGTCGTTTACCCTCGTCATAAATTAAACTCCTTATCAGCTTTGCTCGCTGTCTTCTACGTTTTTCTTTTCTACTTTTCTTTCAAAAAGCCAGAATGCTGACAAAAAGATACATTCCAGCTGATTCTGATCTACAGAAATCCGAAGCGCTGAAATAAGCAGAAAAAAAGGAGATAAAAAGAATTAAGGACATGGATAACAATAATCGCTTACAGTTGTTGGCATGTTAACAGAGAAGCTGGTAATTCAACATTGACCAGTTGGCAATATTTATGAACCGAGAACTTCTTTAGTAGCCAAGGTGGTTGTGTTTTCCTTTCCAGCCATGGTGGGAACAAAATTGGCTATGTTTGACAAAATATCAACGTTAGACGATGATGGTGACAGAATGTTTATCGCGAAAATCTAATCGACATATTTATGATGGGTACAGCATGCAAGTTTATTTGGTTTTATTTCGATATAGTTCAGTGAGAACAAGCCTAAAGGAGCACAAGAGTGCAGTGGTTAACGTTGTAGTTTAATCATCCATTTACCAGAAGCTCGCTTCTCGTCGCCGGATACTCAAGAAATGTAATTTTAAGATAAAGTTATTTTGATCTAAGAAATGCTCAGAGCAGTTAAAGCAGGACAGTATTTCGTGTGTTGATCTTTCAAGGTTTTCATAGTGAGCTCTATATTCCACACTGAAATAAAAATGTATGCAGCCTACGCTCCAAGTAAAATTCTGTGTGGAAAGAGAGACAGAAAAACAAGGTCAGGCATAAACTGAGATAGAGATATTGTGTGTATTTGTGTGTCTATAAAATAAATGTGGTTTGTGCCAAATTGGTTTGAAAATCTACGACAGGTTTACAGCATTTATGACAGGACCTTATTTATCAAATAGCAATCCATATGTATTTCGAAAGACGTGAATCTGATCTATAGAAAGTCGAAGCGCTTAAATAAGTAGAAAAAAATTGAGGAGAGAAAGTATTAATAAGAATAATCGACAAAAGTTGTTTTCATGTAAGCAGAAGACCAATAATTCAGCACTGACCGAATGCTTATCTGATGTGATGATACGCCATATCTATTTGTCTATCTATATTCTGTCTGAAACAGTCTCAAAGGAGAAGGAAATGCGTGATGAGTACGTAAATCTGAATGCTGAAGTAAAAGTTTCGTTCATTGACTACTGAAATGTTACAGTCTGATTTATTTCATTTTCACAGTTGATAAAAATTTATATTAGTATTGACTCAAAATAATCTACGCTAATAATGCTCCATACGTATTTGTATGTTTATTTTTCGTCCGTATCACCCCAAGGAGGGAGGTGATCAGTACGTGTCTCAGTATCCTGATTTAAAAGTTCTGTTCATTAACTACTGAAATGTCTAAATCATTTCATTTTCACAGTTGATATCGTAGGGAACTAACTAAATATCCATTTCATATATGCTGTTATGTTTGAATGTACGCGGAGTCTTGTTGGTGACTGAAGTGACTGCATCTTTGGAGGGACCTTGATCTTTGGAGGAATGTTGGAGGGGTTTCTCGTTGCTTTTTTTCACGAATTTGAATTCCGAGTTGTCCTTTTCGTAAGCTTATCGGTAAGGTAGCTGTCACGGAAAGACATGCTTCCGAAGATAGGGGATGAACGTTCGAGTCTCGGCAGAGGTTAATTCTTTATTCCCATTCCACGCTATTTACTTATGATCTTGGAGTTGAAATAGGATTTCCAAATGATCAAAGCATCACTCCCCGGTACCGCTTAGGATCAGAGTGCAGCATCTGTGAGTTCAATGAAAAATGTTACACACAAATATATATGTATGACATGTTTTCAATTTGTAAGAATACAAAAGAAATAAATAGAAAACAGATTCAATCCATTGTAGATCTTTAACCACGCTGCTCAATATCAAAGACAGTAAATAGACCTACTAATATATGTATATATATATATTTGTGTCTGTGTAAATACTGTATTTTCTCATATATATGAATATACTGGCATATTACTCTGAATTTTTATGGACGTACTTTACAGAGCATCTCAATCCTAGCAATTTTTTTTTGTCTGTGTCAGTGAGCAAATTACTGGATGTTTTCATAGTCAACTATTGATCGTACGTGGACGCCATTTTGCTTAGAAAATCTGTACGCGCATGCGCAGAGCATCATCTTACCGGAGACAATCGCTTTTAGTAATCTATCTTCCGGCAAATCATTGTCGCGGAAATGGAATCTGCTGGTGCCCGTGAAACGCACGCTTCGGTAGGTTTCCTAACCATCCGTCATCGTCAGCAGATCTGATTTCCTCAATGTTACAGACGTTTAAAGCAGGCGATGCGCTAATCTCTAATCGCAAAAACGAAGGGAAGGGGGAAAGCTATAAAAAATGGAGGAAAAGGAATGAAAATCAAAGCTGATGTGCAACAAAAGTATGCAAATGGATGAATAAATAAACGAAGATACACAAATATACAAGCTTATTCACTTAAAATTATATCTATTCCTTTGTAATCTCTTTTTATGATTTCTTTCTTTTTTTATATATATAATTCTCGAGTAAATCATCCCTTAGAAATTCAAATAAATCCGTGAATTTTTCACGAGTAATAGTTACTCTCTCTCTCTCTCTCTCTCTCTCTCTCTCTCTCTCTCTCTCTCTATATATATATATATATATATATATATATATATATATATATATATATATATATATATATATGGTACGGACATTCAAAGTAGGGGATGCACTTGTCTCAAATCGCAGAAGCAAAAGAGCGAGGAGAAGAAAAACGAAAACTGAGGAAAATGGGAAAAAGCTGATGTGCAATAAGAGAAATTAAATAGATAGATAAATAAATGAAGAATGGAGTACGTATTTACAACGAAATGTGAAACGATGTAAATACACACATACACGTATACGCACAGACACGCACACACACACACACACACACACACATATATATGTATAAGCTTCTGTCCTTAATTCTATTTCAATCCTCATGTAATCTTTTTCTCCATTTCTTTATTCTTTCTTGGAATTTTAATGAAAAATTTGTCTCTTGCCTCAGTGTTATTTTTTTTTTGTTTTGTTTTCTTTTTGCTTTTTATTACAGTTGATATTTTATTTCATTTTTCTTTTTGATTGAAGTAAAAAATCAAGGGATAGATAAGAATGGTGTACGTATTTATGGCACAATGTAGAATTATGTACTTATTCATGTACTCGTACTTCTAAACATGCCACCCATCTAAATATATTTTCATTCTATTGTGATCCTTTTTAACCACTTCTTTCACACACACATGCATATATATAAGTGTCTGTATGTGTATGTGTATGTATATATTATATCTAATCCTTGTCTTCTTGTTTCCTGCTTTTTTCACTTTCTTTCTTTCTTTCTTTCTTTCTTTCTTTATTTATTTATTTATTTATTTATCTATTTATTTATATATTTCAGAAACCGCCAATCAAAACTCTACATAGGTTCCTGCAGTTTTCTGTCTGGCTGGCTATGCAACCATGCATCACGCGTAAAGGCCGTACCTATGGAGCTACAGGGCTGAAAATGTCAACATTCACTCCTTATAATGTCTATAGAAAACCTTTTTCCCTCAACGCTAGTTATGTTTTTAGAAAAGAGTTCAATTTACTAAAAGGATCCTTAGTTTGTGTCCAGCAGCGTCCATGCTTTGTTTCTTGGAAATTCAAACTTTTTATAATGATTTTGACCAAACAGAAGCGACGGGTGTAAGTCATTCATTGATCATCATTTTTTTTCCAATTTTTCAATTGATCACCCCAAAACGTATGCTGCGAAAAGAGTTGGTCCTGCAACGGTTTCTATTGAATGAAAATACAGACCTGTCCTTCTTTATTCCTTTATTCTCTATTCATCTATTTTAAACTTTTTACCTCTCTGGTGACCTTTGACCTTTATTGTCCAGAATTTCAACTTCCATATATACCAACAAATAATTATTGACGGACAGATTTACCTATCCATCAGACCTATCAGACCTTAATCTTTTGATAAACCATACATGCATTTGGCTTTATTCTGAGTTGTAACATATTTTTTTAACGAAATTGATTTGAAAAAGTGTTGAAATTAACTATTTAGATCTGAGATATCAATCGGTTAATTGAAAAAGTTCTGCAAAACTTTAGACTCGGAGTTAATTGTATTGTTTTATTGGAAATTCTTCGAATTTTTTGTAGAAAATCACATTGCTGTATGATAATGTACTGAGGTAGAATGCGAGGTTATAAGATTGTGTTGCGCCTGTCTTTTCGTATTTTGATAATCATTATTCGGAAACTGTTCAGGTAAGTTTTCCTTTTGATAACCTTACTAACTGGAAATACCACGAGTATCCACAACTAAGAATGTCTATTATCTAATGCCTCAGCCATTCTTTCATCCAATCCGTGTATGTTATCATCCTCTTCCTTAGCCATCCCAACCTTCGTTGTCGGCCAATAATTTTATTTAAACTTTACACAAACATAGAGTAGTTTAACAAAGTCAATAAGCTGAGAGTGTAAAAGATTCCCCAACGATTTTGACCCCTAAAAACAAAAGATCCCCCTCGATTTTGACCCCTAAAAGTTCCTTTGGGCTCTTGAACCTTAGAAGTGAAAAAAAGGGGAAAAGAAGTCCCCCTCTCACTTTTGACTCCTCAGAGTGGAAAAAGTGCCACCTTGATTCTAATGAAAAAATTTATTCTGGTTTACAAACCAATCTTAATCCTTTTTAAAACTTGTAATTCCTCAAAGTTACAAATAAACGGAAGAAATCCATTTCACTGGCTCGACGCAACATTACTAAAATTTCCAGATTCAGAAATTCTTCCTCTTGTGATTAATTATTCATTTCTTTTATTTTATCTTATTTTATTTTATTTGTATTTATCATCATTTGTTCATTTATTTTTTTTTGTAACTTAAACACTGAGGACGTCATGATATAATTTAGACAAGCGCTATTATAGTAGAGTAAATTATTATTTATATTAATTTAGTTTTCACATTCACAGTAACTGCTGGCTTTCAAAGAAAATTGAATGATAGCAAGTTTTCTCATCACTCCATAACCCAACTCACTATTCTCACTGGTTTGGGTAATTATGTCACGAGGGTGATTTCGATTTTCCACGGATAAAACTCTTTGCAATGTTCTTCTGAGCTGTTTTTAGAGATCCTATAATGATGGGCAAAATTGTCTCTTCCATGTTTCACAATTGCTTATTGTGCCTAGATCTGGTCTTATGTCCTAGATTGGGTGATCCATTTGAATATCAAAGTCCTAAAAATGTTTGATGTTTTTATCATTTTTGTACAAATACCATTGGTTTGCATGCTCGAATCACAGCCTTTTGTACAGTTTTCAGTGGATCACGCTTCCCACAGAGTCATGACAATTTTTGTACTTGTTTTACTGCATACGCTTATCATGATTGATGGCCTCGTTGCTATCTTCGCATGGTTTTCATTTACTGGGATGAGGTAGTGAGAAGTACAGGAGACTAAGGAATAAAGGAAGAGGGTGCGCCCTGACTTTACAATGGTTCGTTGCAAATCAAACATTGAACGCTCTTTTTTTGAAAAACTGGAAGTAAAGCAAACTCCCCAAAAGCATTGGGAAAGAGAAAGTGTTTTACTTTTTCTACAGAGAATGAGATTTTTTAAAAACCAAATTAATTGAAAGATGTCTTCACATGTCTTCGGTGGTTGGTTCCACGCTCTATCGCCGAGTATGCTGTGTATAAGATTGTTACCTTTCCAGGAAACCTGCACATTATTCGATCTTCGTTATTACGTTGCAATGGAAGCAAACCTGACATGACATTTGGCAGTAAATGATGAGTCACAGACTCCTGCAGTCGAAGAACGGAGAGGCAGGTATGATCGAACAGAGAACAAATAATACCACGATAATCAAGATAAATGTCCTAAATTTTCACGGCACACCATCAATATTTGATTCTGTAGACATATTAACATAGTTCTCTTCAAGAATGACAGGATTATTTACGTATAGATAAATCATACAAACACTTGCCATTACAGCCAATGATTAAACAACTTTAGCCTTATAATTCGAAGTCATGTGAAAAAATTCATTGAAGAATAAATAATGTCTGCATAAATTCTATTTATGACATCACAGGTTAGTTCGACTTGAAAATAACTAAAATAGAGTTTTTAAAAAATAGGAACATCTAGATTCTGGAGAATCTATCTGTTGATAATAGACCTGTCAAATGAGGCCCTTAAAAGGTCAGAAAAGCTTTTTTGCAAAAATATAAAAATGTTATAGAAGGGATGTAGTGGAGTACAGATGCCAATTTTCAAATCTATTGACATATCGGTGCAGCCAGGAACGCTGGAATATATACTCATAAGAGGAAAATGTTAGTTTTATTCTTGAGAATCCAAGATAAACATATACAGGGGAATGGTTTTCCATGCTACCACTGAGACATCAGCAGCAGCAACAGTAGTAATGGTTGTGATGTAGACACGATCATGCAGATACAGTAGCCACTCGCTTGGACCTTTCCTCTCTTTCTGTTCGCTTCAGCGCGACAAATCCAAACTGAATTTCTTTCAGGAAGAATCCTCATAATTATCAATTTTGACTGTTTTTTTCGTCATTTCCTTCCACGTTGTTTGTTTGCTCTTAAGAGTAGTTATAGATGCCCGAATTCCATACATGAAGCATTTTCATTATTAATTGTTTGGTAGTTTTTCTTTCATCTTTTTTTCGTATCTAGTCTACACTTGGTAATAGTAATAGTCATAATAGTTTTTATCATCTTTTCCCTTCCCTTAAATCTTTCCTTGTTTTTACACTTTTATTTAGAATTCAAAATGTTCGTCCCTTTGCCATATTTTATTATTACTTCTTTTTCCTTATTTTGTTTTTTCCATCATTTTCCGCTCATTTTTCTACTTCAATTTCATTAATCGATGTTTCTGTATCTTTCATGTCTCCTAAAAAAACAACTTTCTTCTTAACACGTTCAGCACCAAAAAACGTAAAGTAACATCACCTGTTTATAGAGTTATTCACGTAACGTCCTACATTTTGGGAATTGTACATTGTCTACATTTTGTCTTTTGCACACTGTTAGGACTAAAATCTGTTTTCCTGCGATGTTATCGTATCGGCCAGATACACATCAGTTCAAAAAAGGTGAGTTATGTCAACTCAATAAATGGATAAGGCGGTACGGCGTAAGCTTGGAGATCACGCCCATTGGATGGTGTACCGACGGTCTGTAGATTAGGAATATATATATATATTTAAAGAGACAGAGACAGAGAGAGATAAAAGACGGACAGACATTGGAGCTTCACCATCAATACACCATTCGAAATCAACTGTGCATATCTGTAGGAACCGTAGTTTACCACTGCCAGGGTCAACCTGGAAATTGATTAGTTCTGGCTAGATCACTTGGCAAGGGAGTTTGATGCTAGGAGACCCGAAATCCCCGATTATCCCAGGCACAGAACACAGAAGACGGACCTCGGTGCACCCAGAAAATATATCGGATGTTCTATTTTTACTTACACATGTCAACCGAAAAAATAAGAAAAGAAAAAAAACAAAAAACGTTAGCATTGAAGGTGTTAAATGCCTTTATTTTTCTCAGCGTTTTTTCGATCTTTTCAATCCATTTGATCGATTCGTTCCTTCTTCTCTCTCCTTCCTTACAACCGTTTCATACACTTCTTCTTTCCTCCTTAACATTTTATATTCCTGTTCCGTGACTTTCCTTCGTTCCTCTTTTTCTTCAATTCTATCCTTCTCTCACTCTCTCACTTACTCCCTCTTTTTATCACTCTCTCTCTCTTCGACCCTCTTTTTCTCACTCTCATTCACTCTCATTCTCAATCGCTCTCTCTCTCATTCCTTTTTCATCTCCACCGCTCTCTTTCCATCTCTCTCACCCTTTCTCACTCACTCTCTTTCTTTCTCACTTTCACTCTTTCATTCTCAATCACATCCTCACTCTCTTCACTCTATTACTCTCTCTCTGGCTATTCTTCTTCTTCCTTTAGTCCATAATTCTGACTGACATTATTCTAGTTCTGTATTTTCCCGCCAAATCTCATTGCTAGAAAGAAACAAGATGGCGTCTTATTGTCAATTGAAAGGCCGAACTGTCAATGGCCATTCGAAGGAGAGAATGATTTGATAATAAAATCCAATTAATTGAACAGACACTCGAATTTACTGGCGTGATCTTATTCGAGGGACAATTGCATACGCTCAAATGGACGGATTGAAATATGAAGATAATTATATAGATATATACATACAGATCAAAAACATAGATAGAAAAGGAATTGATACATACACAGATAAACGTATTGTCATATCTAAGACTAAACCTATTGGTAACAGATTGCCAGACTATATTTGTAGCCATGAAACTACGCTGAGCATTCAATTTTTGCCACAAAGTCTCGTACAAGGCCAATATGGTTGTGTTCTGATAATTTTTAAAATGAGGAAAACTTATCTTGTGACTCGACTTTGAAACGACGACTGGTACCGCTGGGAAATACTCAACCATCTCTGTCAAAAGGTTCGCCAATGTTTCTATTAACGTAAAAGATTTTTATCTGTGCGGGTAAACGAAGAAGTTAAGTAATTATTTTATTTTTTTGGCGCCATGGAAGATCTTTTGAAAATCTTTTGTTTTTTAAAACAAATTAACGTATAAATTTGAAACCGTCAACCGAAACTGTCACGAAAACTTCTTCATTTTTTGAGTTGATCTGGCTGGCTGGCTGGTTGGCTGGCTGGCTGGTTTGCTATCTACGTATATATCAAGGGCTAAAGGTTTAAACATTTACTCCATAGAAAAACATCCTTTCTTTTTAGAAAATCTCACCACTAAATAGGATTTTTAGAAAGGAGTTCAATATTCAATGTTAGGATTTGCTAAATTTATCCTTTAGTTTGTTTCTGGAAGCATTAACGTCTGTATTCTTTTAGAAAATTCAGACTGCCAAATAGAGGGCGAGAGAAGTTATTTTCATCTTCCCTTTATTCATTTTTTCATTGACCACCTCCAACACAGCATACTGCAAAATATATTGGTCAGGTGACTGTTTCTACTGAATGAATAACCAGACTTGTTTATTCTATTTTAAGACGCCACAGAACGATCCATGGAAACACAATCATTGTTTGTAACAATTGTGGGTTTTTATTGGGCTAGAGTGCCAGCCCAACATCCAAGATGAACAGTATCACAGAGCCAAAGGATTTGAACTGCCCAACTATTTACCCAGGGGGGGAAGGCCAGAAACCGACTCAAGCCTTCCACAAGGCGCCTGCCAAAGCCAATGTTAATGTGCGTCCAGGGGTTTTATAGGAGTCGTCAGAGGAAGTGACGTTTTGGATATAAAGCTAGAAGGAGAGTTTCGTACTAAGTTCCTAACTAAGTGTATAGGGGGCACTACAGTAGTAACTATTTACGAATATTTCAATGTGTGGGTTAGCATTTCTGCTATGGTGTATGAATGTGTACGTATGTGAGCGTATATTCCGTTCATTCGTAAGTCACATGTTGTCTTGAATCCGGGAAGGAAAATAATGACTCCGCTTCCTTCCTTTTCTGTCCTCAGTTGACCTACTTTTTTTTGGTGGGGCTCGGCCATTAAGACTGATATGATCCCTTAATAAGGCTAATGGTTGGCATGTCTAGCACTAAAATAACTATTACTACAATTTAGTCTCAATCCCTCCTCTTTACTTGAATAATGATAACAATGATCATAAATCTTGCGTCTAACATCCACATTATTGGCTCAATTACTTATCAGTTTACGCCTTCTATTATTTTTACTAAGATAATCACGACGAAGCAGGCGATACACAATAATCACCACCACTACAGTTGGATGGTCTCTGCCCTTTCACCTTTCAATAATACTAGAAGAAGAGGAGGAGTACGATGAAAGAAAGGGAGATCGGAAGGAAAAACAACTGTAGAGATAAAATCATCATCATCATCATCATCATTACAATTTCTGTTCTTTCCTCTCCTTATAATAATAATAATAATAATAATAATAATAATAATAACAGAATGCACCATTTGTTTCACATTTGAATTGAGAAGATATACAAAATATCGATTATTTTCATTTTTGTTATATCATGTTCATAAAATCATATTTTTTAAAATTCAGGACTGTCACGAAATGAACCTCCCTTAACCATACCAAAAACCAGTTTTCGTCAAAACCAGATGATGCTGCATACATGGTGGGGTAGGAAGGGCTCCTTTCGGAAGAGCAAACGATTGATTCAAACAAATAAGACCAATTGAAGGAAACAATGGACAAAAAGCGTCCGAAATTAGTTAATAGAAAGGGAGTAATATTCCATCAGGATAACACAAGACCTCATATTTCTTTCATGCCCAGACAAAAATTGTTACATCTCTGCTCGGACGTTTTCACACAACGGCAGTTGTCGATCAGAGTTGCATCTTTAGATAGACATTTGTTCTGGTCCTTACTGGATTCTCTTCATGAAAAAGATTCAATTTTCTTTAAGCTTGCAAAAATCGCCTCGAGCAGTTATTTTACCGAGGAATATAGAAAGTTCTGAGAGAATTGAATTATGAAGTTGTCTAAAAGCTGACTGAAGATAGTAGAGCAAAATGGGTAAAAAAGGGTGCATGATAAAGTTCACGCTGAATTTTAAAAAAAGTCTTTTATTCTTACTGGTGTATGACCCGTCACTCCGCCGATAGTGATCACGTGAACAAATGTTAAGTCATCTATCATTTAGTGAAAATTCGCCAAAACTAAGATGTTGTTCATGGGGAATATAGAGGAAAGTTCAACTCTAACCTAGCAACTCTTTGATAGCGTCATGTTACTTTGAATGATCCTTGTCTTTGGTCAGTATATATACACATATATATATATATATATATATATATATATATATATATATATATATATATATATTGTGCAATTCACTTATTTGCATATTAACCAATTCACTAGAATATACCTACCCTAATTTTCAACACTTCAAGTATCCTAATTTCAACTTTTTCATCTCAAATTGTTTTAATGTGACACCAGACTTAAAGTCTTAAGAGTCTTCATGGCGTAATTTTTATTGCTTGGACATTTTACCAGTGAGATCATCCCATTTGAGCGCAGACAAACAAAGAATGAATTTGCGTATAAGCTCATTATATGGTTAGATAGACAACAGTTCTGGTTCGTTTTCACTCTCCCCCTTCCTTGTTATGTCATCTACGTATTCCTCTAATTCGGGCGATATATCTTAAAATGGAATCCTTTTAAATCAAGAAAATTGATAATCTGACATGACCAAAAGGAACTCGGGTTTTGTAAGCATTTGAAAATAAATAAAGCATTTAATTGCTATTTCCCTTGAAACCATTTTCATTTTTGAAGTGTGACAGACGGCAGATGCGTTGCTTATAAGATGTATTTAATAAACCGAACGAACTTTTTGGTTATCCAATAATTAACGTGTACGTGGGCCTCTTAGAATGTCATCTCTTCATTCTGGTTCTTTTGCAGAGGCAGTGTAAAGACTTTGATGATACTCAGATATGTCGATGGACATTGCTTCTAGCGAACCGACAAAGAGAAACAATACTTCCCTCACCCTCTAACCGCCCTGTCCTCGACCGACCTACTGACATCTCATTAACCCACATTTAAGCGATGCCAACCGGAATCTCGACCACCGTTTGAACCCGCAACCTTTCCGGAATAGACCCCTCAGTGCATCCGTCTGTGCAATTAAGAACGAAATGTCGGGCTGCAGAGTACATAACAACATTGTCCGGATATTTCGTATCTAGTTTCATATTTGGCTGTCCAGGCATCGTTTTGGAAGGGACAGGCCGTCATTGCAGCGGGGGTTGGGAGTTGGCAGAAGAGTCAATTGAAAAGGCATTCAAGCTTCAATAGCACAAAATTAATGGTAAAGTGTGGGATGTGTGGGGAGGAGGCTTGTTTTGGAGATTAGGTTGAAAAAGAGCAAGTAAATACGGAGTGGGAAACTGGACAAGCAGAGCGAGAAGTATTCAGACGTTTATTATCATCGCGTCGGACCATTTTATTTGTCAAGCGATTGGGAAGATAATCAATCTCTCTCTCTCTCTCTCTCTCTCTCTCTCTCTCTCTCTATATATATATATATATATATATATATATATATATATATATATATATATATAATACTAGCATATACCTAAAAAATGACTGGGTTATTCATGTATCGATCGGCACCAAGGGGCATGAAGGTAATTTATTAAGTAATTTATTTATTCAGCTAACTGATAATTCAAGTGTGCCAATTTCAATTTTTTTATGTCTCAGCTTTTATAGGGTGATTGAAAATATAGTCTCAAGACTATATACAAATATATTTCTTTCTTTATCCTCAGACATGAAAACGGCTCACAATTTTCTCTACGCCGCCGCAAGTTTCTCGGAAAAAAATGGCTGACACCCGTCGAAATAGATGTACAAGTGACACCTTATTTTCTTTTTCGTCACCATCCTATAGACACATTTGATCAACATATATATATATATATGAATATATGAATTATAAATCGTGTTATATTTTATAGAAACCTTTCTTAAAATGATCTCCCGCCGTTACACGGGTAATATATTACTCGCGGTAGACAACGTAAATAAAACAAGAAATTGAAGAAAATGGGGCTGCAGCAGGAATCGAACCTGACACTGATAAGGTAGTTGCTTCAACGTGGCGATGCCCTTATCATAGAACTAAACAGACGCCGATAATGCAAAAGCCCAAATAACTGCTTTCACACCAAATTCTCATCTCGTTTATTCGTATCTTTCAACGCGACAGTTATGTATTAAGAAATAGACATGATTGGTCCGATAGAATGAATTATAAATTGCGTTATATAATATAGAAACTTATTTGAGATGATCTCCCGTCGTCACACGGTTAATACATCACTTGCCCGAGACAACGTAAATAGAAAAAAACAATTAGAGAAAATGGGGATGCTGCAGGAATATGTTTTCTATATAATACAACGCAATTTTTAATTCATTCTGTCGGACCAATTAAGTCCATTTCTTAAATATATATATATATTCAGCTATCCAAAAGTGGATATTTCCTTTAAGAACCTTTCGTGCGCTGAAATGTCGTGAAGTAAAGAGACAATTACCATTTATTTATGTAAGAGTATTTTTTTGCGTTCCCAGACCCCGGATATGGTGAAGTTTGCTTGTTAGACTCTAGATCTTGGCAGTGTTCATAACAGTGGTCCAAGTTCTCTCGCACATTCTCTTTTACTCATATCTTCCTTGATCATTTTTGGTCGATTTTCTCGTCGCCTTTTTATTTTAGGAATCTGGAATAAAAGTATAGCAGATAGTCTTATCAAGTGCTGAGTCAGCGTTGACATCTGTTGACCTCTGAAGGTCAGTTTAGGATAAGATCTTTGGGGTTTGGCTAAAATCAATATCAGCTATCTAAGGGATACGGCTGCAACCTACAGGCTGCAATTTTGTGTACAAAGGTAAGCTGACCCTAGGATGATCATAGGATAGATTGTGCTGATTTATTGTGACCCCTGAAGATCAATTTACGGTCTGGTTAATTCTGGTATTTTCAAATCTAAGGGAGACGGCTGCACACTACAGGTTACAACTTGGTGCACGAGGGTAACTTGATCCCATGATGATTACTTGATAGATAGCGTTGACCTCTGTTGATACCTAAAGGTCAATTTAGGGTCAGGTAAATTTTGGCGTTTTCAAATCTAAAAGAGACAAGTAATACTTTTCATTTGGGAATATTCCATTCTAAGGTAGACAAGTAATTTTCACCAAGTTTTGCAAACTCCACAAAATATGATTTGTTTTCCTGTGTTGTTATATTTGAAGTTCTTCCCCAGGCAACATCGGGTAGCAGGAGTAATAATTTCAGTTGTTCAGACAAAAATAACAGAAATTTGTATCTTTTAAACACTACATAAATCGAAACAAGATGAGCATTCTCAGAACTTCTGTCAAATAAGCAACTTGATCAAAATGTTAACACACTGGCAGCTTTTTCTCCCTTCTCATCTTCAGTGGAACGCGTCCGTTTTCCACGATCTCAGCCAGCAAATTTAAACGGTGTTCGGTCGTTCATTCTGCTCGCTAAAAGAAACAATCAAAAGTGTTTCATCGTTAACCAACTGTAAAAACTTCCACTCTTCAACCGATGATTAGAACTTGAATCCGCTGGCGTCGTTAGGGACGAATGAAGAGGATTAACTAATGTCAAAATCGAGATTCAATGAAGGAATTGAAAAAGAAATTGTTATGTCCCTTTGCTGCTGCCATTTGTAGTTTCAAAACGTAGCAATTTGCACGGGAAAAAAGATTGGGCCCATGCGATATATTTCAAGAGAATTTTGATAACTGGATATATATATATATATATATATATATATATATATATATATATATATATATATTAATAATTTTGTCATCCACAGACAGCTGTTGTTGTATTACAACTCTTCAGTGTGGCTATAGACTTTCCAATATCTATCCAGTACCACGAGGTAAGATCGAAATCTTCGCTTCATACCCATAGGTTAGCATTTTACCTCTGCCCTACGCAAAACTGGACGACCAGTAGGTCCGAATTTAAGCATTATATTTACTTTGCGCACAATTCTCCATCCACCAGAGTGTTCCATTCCAGAGTTGGAGAAGCATTGCTATATAGCTTATAATGAACAAGTTACCCTAGTGCTCAACCCTGAAGAAGGGAGTGTTAATAATAATAATAATAATAATAATAATAATAATAATAATAATAATAATAATGATAATAATAATAATAATAATAATAACTATAAACAGACTGACATTTCACTCTGATATATATATATACATTTGTCAGTCTGTTTATAGTTATCTCGCTTCGTCCATATCAATATCACTGTCTATGTATATGCTTAGATTTCTACTTTCGTTTCGGTAAGTGGACAGATGTATATTTTTTCACCATATATATATATATATATATATATATATATATATAGAGAGAGAGAGAGAGAGAGAGTGGTCCAAAAGCGTTGATTGATGTCCAAAGTTATTGTAGATAACATTCACAATGTTGATTTTTGTCCTTGTAGAGTTTAGATATTGCGAGGAAAATTTCAGCCAAATTGGTGAGTAATGAGAGGTCACTCCATTTTTCTCAATGTGCCAACGGACAGTTCAACCAAATCAATCAAAAGCGGGCGATACCCCCCAAATGCCTTATTTAGGCTTCTTTTAACTTCATATGATTCTAATCACGTTATAATCACGATTTATACATTAATATAAGATCATGTAAATATCCAAGATATGTAGTTATTGTGAGCATTAAAAAATATACAACGCAAAACCAAACTTACGATTTGAAATTATCATAATTTTATCTGAATTAAAAAATACTGTGAATCCTATCCGAGTAAATTTTGAAGTATAAACCTCAGCTTTCATAATTTGTTTGATATCTAACTCATTTAATATCTAATTTATTTGATTTATAATGTAGATATTCAAGCTATAGTCTGTGACTATCTTATCAGAAACAATTTTTTATCCATGTTGAGCAAGAAGTGAGAAACAAGTGCTTGAAAGATTCCGTAAGTTCATGTGGAAGTTTTGTTTTTATTTTTTACATTGCTCCAATTTTTCCTAAGGCTGGATAACGACTCGATACAGTTGACAGATTGCAAAAGCAATAACATTGTGCAAAAGCTGGCACTGAGAACGTTGGAATCAACCATTATATATATGTATGTGTACGGAAAATAAATTGCAACACCTTGGACATGTGGTTCAATTTTCTCAAGATTAAACATACAGGTAATATAGCTTGATTACAGCAAATGTTCGTGTATACAGATCAGTAGGTGCACAGGTTCCAAAATATGAGGCGAATCAATGGTACTCAGACCCATATTAATACACTGTATATCCTCCTTGAGCGTTAACACAGGCATGTACTCTAAAGCTCTGACACAGACGGTTCACTGGCCTGTGTTAATTCATCCCAAGATAGTCGAAAACTTTTTAAAAATGTCTTATCAGAATATCGACTACAGCCTTACATACGCATACTGTACCCTAGACAAAATCGGCATCGTCCTTCAGGTGTTGCAATTTTCAATTCTATCTTCCGTCAGTGTATATGTATGTACGTATGTGTATATATACGTAAAGACACGTATGTATAAAAACACACACACATACACAAACAATATATTTATACGTATATATATATATATATATATATATATATATATATACATAGTTTTTACCTGTGTTATTAGTATTCTTACAGATGATATCAGGTTGGTTTGTATGCAGTCTGAAATTAGAACCAACACGGCAGATTATGGGTAACCAACATAAGTATGCATTGTTTCAAGGAATGAATGATGTTGTGTAAATGATAATAAGTTATGTAAAATAATATCAATATACAATGCACATGAGACCTTATATAAAATGACAAACTACATGTATGGCATAAACTATATGATAAAGGGAGGTGGTGTTTGATCAACACGTCTGGGGTGCCATGTTGATATATAATCCCCGAAACAGTCACATGGTAAACAACTGATAATCTCAACCAGAGATAAGTTCTACATTGTGACATAATAACAAAGAATATATGAAACAGGGAAAAAACACTGAAGAAAATTACATGAATTGCATTGACAGATATTGGAAAATAGATGACTCAAGTGACACAAAAAAGTCCATTGCAAAAGGTTTTTGAATGTTGAGTGTTTTCAACTGTAAAACTTTCTACAATATATATATATATATATATATATATATATATATGTGTGTGTGTGTGTGTGTGTGTATGTATATATATGTTATTATTATTATTATTATTATTATTATTATTATTATTAATATTATTATTATTATTAACGCTCCCTTCTTTAGGGTTGAGCACTGTTAAGTGGAACACTCGTCTTTTACTGCTATATGCAATGCTCCTCCAACTCTGGAATAGAGTACTTTGGTAGACGGGGAATGCGTAAGTAAATATACATTGCTTAGTTCGGTCTCACTGTCAGTCCAGTTCTGCGTATGGTAGGGGTTAAATGTCTACCTCTGGGTCTGAAGCGAAGGTTTCGATCTTATATATATATATATATATATATATATATATATTATATATATATATATATATATATATATATATATATATATATATATATATATATAGCGGGGAAGGAAAAAGACTTAAAATTACTTCGTACATCAATGTTTTACCAAAAAGTGTTATAGCTTACTTACGTTTTATCAACGGAGCCTTGGTTTCGTCAGAGCTCGGAGAGTAAAAGTTGTTTTGAGAGAAATGGTGAAAGTCACATGAATGCCCGAATGATAGTTGAGGTAGAGAAATTGTTGGGCTTGGGTGGACATTAAGAAATTCTTTTTATTACTCTGATATATATCTCTGATATAACAAAGTTGGGTCTCTCGACGAGTGGATGTCGATTTTATTGGGGTAGGGAAAAGGAGAGTGTCCTTACGATGTGGTAGGTATCGGAAAAAGGGTTAGGGTTATTTTCTTAACCTTTTCCATAACTGACAATTTTCTGGACAGTTTGGAAGTCTAATGGATTGAAAGCACATAGAACGAATGAATGAATAAATCTGAATGTTCTCCGACGGAATTTAATGTCGATCCACTATTCCTTTTTCAGGGCTTTTAACCACTACTTTTGTTTGAAATGAATGAACTTTTAGATAAAAAGCTTACAAATTATGGTGACATCGTTTTACGTTGGGCCAGACATGGTAATTTTGACTTTGAAGGGACTACAGAGGTCAGCACCACCTATCCTCTGTTAATCTGTGGGTCCAGTTATCTTATACACACTTCTTTAGGCTACAGAGTGCATCTATTTTGGATTCTATAAGACATATACACGCAAGCAATCAGTTTTATGATATTATATATATATATATATATATATATATATATATATATATATATATATATATATATATATATATATATATATATATTAGTAGATATATTACTATGTGTCATCGGGTGTGCCTGATGATAGGTATAGTCTTTCACTTTCCTTTTCAAAACACTTTCGACCATAAATATTCTGAAAATCTCCCCTAAGGTGAGCAGCCAACACTAAAATCTTGACGATTCATAAGAAACTCCATTGCATCGGCTATTTCATTCTTGAGAGAATGAACAACAGGAAATGTCTTCGGGGCTACGCATTCAAACGGACCCCGTGCCAATCGTTTTTAACATCAAGATGACCATCAATTCCCTCTTCTTAGGGCTGTAAAATTACTTCGCTCAATCCTCGAATTGGGCTGTCCGGTTTTACAGCCTCGTATACAATTACGACAGACCATTTTTTATTCTTTAATCTTACCAGATTTTAACTTGGTTACTTTTTCTCTGCATTTTGCATTCCATTCCTGGCCGACTCTTATGTCTTCATTTACAACATTTTTCTCCCCCCCCCTTCCACCAAATAAAAAGAAGCATGACGATTGACAGAGCAATAAGAGGAGAATCTTAACTCACCTCGTCGTCTGCCAATTTGAAGTAAAAAACTTTTATTTCTTTCCATTTGTCTTCCATTTCTTGTTCACATTTTCTACTTCTTCGTTTACTCAGTCTTTCTTATTTCTCTTTCAGTTTCTCCCTCTATCTCTCTCCCCATCTCTCTCTCTCCCTATCCCTTTCTCTTGAATTGTTCTCTCGCCATCCGAAAGAAGGGCCTTATCATGAAATTTTTTGAAAGTCGTAGAGCGAATAAGCAATTACCATTAATTTACATGGGAAATATGCGTGTTCCCAGAAGCAAAAATTAAGACAAACATTTTCTTTGTTTGTGAGTTACATGTTCTCTTATGTCTTCTACCTTCTCTTATTCAACCGTTATCTCTTTCCATCACTTTTTCTCGCTTTTATCCCTTTCCCTTAATCGCTTTTACTCTCTCTCTCACTCTCTCTCTCTCACTATTATTATCCCTTTTTCTCTACCCGTTTTATGTCTGACTCTCTCTCTCTCTCCCTCTCTCTCTTTAACATTTCCCTTTCATTTCCCTCTCTTCTCCAGTCCCCACCTGGTACGAACACATGCAAAAACCACTCCAACCGATGCTGTCAAAAGCTTTACCATAAATCATTCTGACGATCAATACCTTCATAATATGGACAATCTGCTCGAACATCTTTTCGCTCCCACGATCCTATTTCTCCAGACAGACACACAAACGCACACACACACAAATATATATATATATATATATATATATATATATATATATATATATATATATACGTGTGTGTGTGTGTGCGCGTGTGTGTACTCATACACTCAAGCATGTGCATATATATTGTATGGGTGAGATACTCCACAGGTATTATTCTTCATCAATGGATGTATATATACATGCATAGATCAACACACACACATATACAAGTATATATCCACAAAAATCACAGTATTATGTGAGTGAAAGAGGTAGGTCATATGTTTTACAGGTATCGACCTATAACAGTACACACACACACACACACACACATATATATATATATATATATATATATATTCCTTCCTTTTCCTGCTCTCCCTCTCCTGTCATCCTATTTCCCTGCCCATCGTTTCCGATGACCTGTAATGGCTCCTTCATCGTCCACTCAAATACCAGGGAAGCCATTTTGACGTCGACTGTCCGAACGGCACATAAAAATGTCACAAGTGCGGGAAAAGCCTCGGTGTGACATTACGACCGGCCGATGAGCAGAGGTAGGGGTGGGGGTATATTGATTGTTAAAAGAATTGTCTTGTGTCTCCCGCAGGTCTCTCACGTCTACGAAATGGGAAAAAGAATAGAGAACGGTTTTTATAGACGCGGTCGTACATGTATACGACTTATTCAACATGCGCATTTACTAACGTGAACGCGAATGCGAGCGTATAAAAAAAATCGACCCCGGGTGAATACTGATCACCTGACATTCTCCTATTTTAAAAAGATCAAACTAATTTCTCTGAAATCACGTGCATAAGTTGATTTTGTTTTTAAGCATCTCTCCAAATTGCATATGAAGGCAGAGAAGTTCTTTTTGGGTAGAAGTATTTTTCATGGATAAGAAATCAACTCCTGAGTCAAGGTGGAGTATTTTCTCGTGCTTATTAATCAGTCTACGAAGTGCGATTGGCATAGTTGTACAAATGCATTCGAGAAAGACATGAATTCATGTCTTCTTCCCTCAGGTAAGTTAGTAGGGCAGATTTGGCGTCTGCCTTGGAAAGGCAACCAGTCTAAGAAAAGGACATCTCTTATACCAACCAAAGAGTGAAGCCCCCTTAAGGAGGTTTGACGCCTAATTTGACGTCCTTCCGGCAGCCCCTGGATTACATCCATAGGATCTCTATATGCTTCACCGAGGCATGGGCCTGTCTGTAGAGACGTTCATTCATTTAAGCCAGTGTCCATTGATTTGTAACGCACAAAACATGTCACACTATTTTGTTCATATATTAGAGTGTTGACGAAATACACCTTTTGTATACATAACCCCAAAATAGGACCGCATAAAATGCAATGATTTACGAGTTTCTCGTCAAAGTTTTCATTTCGAAAAAATAACAAAATGTGTTGTAAAAATCAGAGTTACTTTTGCGTACTTAAAGCAGGTCTTTGACTGCTTTTAATATCAGTTTTCGTCATCCATAATAAATTTTGATCACGCTCTGATCAGTGTTCACAGACAGGATAACTTAGTTCTCCAAAGGTCGATTTGGTATTCAATCAGATTTTCTTATCCATATCAGATGGAAGCCTACTTAAATGTACAAGCACATAATTGGATAGAAGAAGTATGGATGGCAAATTTGCCTAAATCTGATATTGTTTATCATAGCAAAAGCGTATAAACAATATTAAAACAACGAATAATGCTCTTGTATTAATAGACCAATCAGTTCGGGCTTTTTAAAATAAGAAAAAAGTTCAACATGAAAAAATATACGCATAGAATATATTGATATGGACCTAAATATGATTATATATATATATATATATATATATATATATATATATATATATATATATATATATATATATATATATATATATATATATATATATTATATGTTAGTGTGGAATTGGGTAACCAAATGAGATAGATTTTGTCTTTGTCAGTGTGGAAGATTATTGTATTGACAAGAACCAGGGAAAGGGGGGAACTTTTAGCCCTAGTCCATCATTATATATATATATATATATATATATATATATATATATATATATATATATATATATATAAAGCAAGCTCGTTCACTTTGAGGCTGTACCTGTTTTATTGATGATTTATGTTCTATTAATGATGGAGGACAATTCGAAAAATCGTATAGTACTATATACCCAAGGGATCTTCCACTAAAGTGTGAACATTACGGGATGCAAGCAACATTTATAGATTTGGATATTAGAATAGAAAATGGAATGTTTGTTAATAGATTGTTTGAAAAACGAGACTCATTTTCATATCGTACGTATGCCATTTAGAACAAGTAGTATTTCATCTTATAAATATTAAGGAAATATTATTAGAACATTTAAGGATAGCAGGAGCTAACCTTAGATTTATTGATTTTATACCAAAAAATGTCTCTTTAGTTGTGAGAATGGCCAACACAGGCGGCGAAATATTAAGATTTTAAACAATTCAATGAAGCTATGAATAGACATCCTGATCCCCCTTGAAACTTATCAGCTTGACCATAATGGAAAAGTAACGAATTGTCTAAGTTTATCAATGGAATAGCCCATTGAGGTGTTGCTACCGACTTATAAGTGGTTTCGTTTCGTTCAACCATGTATATAAGGCTAATTTATTTGTTAATTCAAAAGAAAAAAAAACAATTGGATGGAAGAAGGTGGTATACAACGAGAAAAATTTAACTTCATGGTAAGTGAAAAAAATATCAAATTCTTTGAATATGTTGGTAGAAAATTAACTTGAATAAGTTTTTCTGTGTAATTAATATTCTTAAAGATGATATCATAAGTTGATTTGCATTCAGTCTGAGATCAAAACCGATACAACGGATATAATATTCATATGGGTGAACACTAAATAGAAGTGACACGAACAACAAGTCACGTCTGTTGTTATATTTACTGATCTCTCATCGTTAAATACTTTTTGGGGTAACCTACGTAAGTGAGACCTATTAAAATAAAATAACATCCATGTACAATACATTAGGATAATACCCTATACAAAATTACAACCTATATGTATGATATAAGTAATATATCAAAATCATAGCTGAAAGTGGGATGGTGCTTGATCAACTGCTGGGGTTGCACTTGATACGACTGTTTTGTTTTCAAATCCCTGAAACAGATATTGGGAAATAAGTGACTGAAGTGATGTAAAAAAAAAAATAATTAAAAAGTTCTTTAGTGTGCTTAGTATCTTAAAGCTGTAAAGCTTTCTGGAAAATGTGAATATCACAGAGAAAGTCCTCTACTGACAATTTATATTTGTTTCTTTCATTGAGCATCGAGGAAGAAACGAACTCACAGGCAGTGGCTCGTGGGATTTGTATGTTAGGAATCGCTCTACGGCAGGTACTCCTATCCTAATTCCTTGAGGGATGTTTGGCGCCTGTTCAGTCGTTAGCCTATCACCTCTATGTTGCTCGCTTGATTCTTTGACCCTTGCTATTTAAATTGTGTGGCCGAAAAGCCTTGTCTCCGTAATCACCCAATGGTTGTTCTGGGCACAAAATGTCCAGCAAGACAATATCTGCAAAGTGTCGCCTCAAGTCCTGCTGGTCAAAATGTGGTGAAAGGACGTGTCAGAAAAGACGGAGATCACACCGGGGATTATGATAGCATATCTTCCCGTAATCTTTTCGTCCTTCCGAAGCAGCGCAGGTGGATGAGTTGGAGTATAGAACGCAAATTCCACCTTCCGTTTCAGATTGCCTCAAGACCAATGAGGGAAATAAAATGGACAAGACTTATCTGTTTCTTGTAATAAAAATCCCACAAAATCAGATCGACTAAATCCGATCGTGCGAAATTTCTGAAAACCGTTTCAATGCTTCTAGCTAGCTATATTTTGCAGATCATTACTATTTTAGTAAGTTCGATCTCCATTGGGTAACCTTGTGTTTTACTAAGCTAAATCGGTATCAATTAAATTGCCTCATCATAGAGTAATAATTAGCGAGCTAGTCCAACATACCATTAATGCTGTATCGATGTGGTCCCAAATTGGAAGCTAGACTAACTATCGAGGAGAAATGATGAATAGTTAGTCTCACAGATCATTACTACTGCTGTGAGCTGGATCTTTATGTCCAACGAAGGCGGGTGTAATCAAGAGTGGAATATAGGAGATAAGTCAACTGTAGATCATTTATAAGTGGTTAATAAGCTCAATTTCGTTTCCAAAAGGCTCTATTTTACGAATTTTATATTAAGATTAGGTTTTTATTTCATAAAGAAAATGAAAGAATTTTCGCTTAGTAACACATGCCTTGTGGCCCGGTACCGATCTGCTATCCGGTGATTTGGACCATTAGCTTTAGACGTCATGGTATGGAATAATAACTAGCAAGCTATTCTTACATATAGTTACTACAGTAGTAGTTAATTGCGTACAATCAAGCTAAGTGATTAGTATGAAGGTATCCTTTTGGTAGACTTTCATCATGTCAAGCATGTGGTCATAATAAAAAATCTTGTTGGTATAGAGTCCTAGTCTCGAAAAGACTTTTGACTTGCAAGGATAACTAAGCTGACGCATGCAGAAGAAACCAGTAATTCATCATATTCCAGCGGGATTGTCTCTTAAGAGACAGACACTTCACTTGTATCAAAAAATATACGATAATAAGAATCGAACTCACTACCACAACAGTCACGAAAAAGACATAAGGCGAAAATAGAGTCCAGCTGCAAACATTCATAAAGGCAACGCTTACCCTCTTTCTTGAGCTCCTAAACCCAATTTCCTTTACCTCCCACCTCCCAACTTCCATCGACTCAGTTTAACATATTAACAGCATTTGAGAGTCTGGGAATGCTGAATTTTCTTCGTATAATGTTGATTACTCTCTTTGCTTAACACCATTTTTACTTATGAAAGGTTATTATAGGAACGCTCGCTTTAAGATAGAGACGGAAACCTGGACACCTATACGGACGATAGAAAACCCAAACAGGGGTGGAAATATAAACGTTACTGATAATAGGTGATTATTCACGCAATAAAAACCGTCATGTCACCGTTATCTTTTGGCAGCATGTCGTGTTGAAGGTTATCATTTGAAAAAGGGTGATCAATGAATAAGTTATTTCTCTCACTTTTTGTTGAGAAAGGTTTGAATTTAAAAAAAAACAAACAAAAAAGCAAACAAGTGTGAATGCTGCTGAACACAACCTGAACGACCAATTTAACATGAACTTACGCTGCAAATTGACACCTCCCCCAAAAAAACACTGTTTAGAGAGAGAGAGTTTTCAAAATCTAAAATAAGTAGCTCGTTCTTGACATAATAAGTTAAAGTTTGGTGTGGCCTGTGTGCGTGATACATTTATAGACCCTTAGCCAACCAGTGAGTCTAGCTTAAAAACTGAAGAAACCTATGTTGACAGTTTTGGTTGACATTTTCTAACAGCATCTAGATATGTTGTGAATTGTGGGGCGAGGCTTCTGTTCAATTCATATCTACGATATTAAATTTCCCTTTATATCCTATCTCTCTTTCTTGGCACCAAAGCAATACGCTCGTCTGATTTTTCCTTGTTTTGATTTATATTTTACTTATATTCTTTTATTTTTTTTTCTTAAGAATCAAATATCTTTCCAAGCCTGAGAGATCGTGCGCAGTCTACTAACCAGAGTTATCGTTCTTGTTTTTTGTTTGTTTTTTTTATTTTATTAGATATGTCGGGCGGGAGACAGATTGACAGTCAGATAGCACGGCAGTTTGATGAATAACTGCAGACCACGCAGTGTCTGACGGGGCAAGCGAAGTCTATATTAAGGCAAGACCCCTTGACATGCGTCTGCGGCTTCCATCAGATTAGGGGAGGGGGGCAGTCATAAAATGACACGATGCCTGTTCACGCCAACCAACATGGCGGTGGTGTATGACCGAAATGAAACACAAAACAGAAATGCATTTATTTGGCTACGTGCTTATACATGCATGCATTATATAAAATAGATGAATACATCGATACTATATATGTATATGTATGTGTGTGTGTATGTGTGTGTATGTATATATATTGATATCAATACATGAATATATCTATATCTATATATATATATATATATATATATATATATATATATATATATATATATATATATATATAGTCTAAAAAGTTTTGACGCTTTAAACACTAAATATATATATTTTTTTAAATGTCACTTCAGTTAACGATTTCCTAAATCTGTTGAAGTAATTTATATAATTTCCTTCAGTGTTTTTTTAATGTTTTACATAGAATTTAATATTGTGGCACTATGTGTGAATTTTTCTTGTTGGGATCATCATCTGTTTACCATGTAACGGTTGTGGAGATTTAAAAACGGAAGATCACATGGCTTCCAGCAGTGTTGATCATATAATGAGTATTTAGGCAGCGGTGTTTCGTTGATGTATGTATGTTGAAAAGTGTATTCAACAATTGACAGTCCCAGTGATATATGTCCTCTGGTTTTAATCCCGTGCGTGACGTCACCACAAGACATCAATGGCGATTGGCTGTCCATCCCCTTGTTCGGCCTTTTAAGCATTGTAATCGTGCTGATGCGTTTATGAAGACAAACGGGTACATTTGAATATCTAGGGATATCTATGCTTGATTTCGTCTTTCCTTTCGTCGATAATCATTGATCAAGGCGATTTTTAATCACAGCATTGATTGGATATCCATCACGTCATCAATGTGCATCAATGCTTGTTTGAAATCCACACATAATTGTCTACTTATCTACTGGTCGACTCCCCCTCCTCTCACTCTTGCTTAAATGTAAGCAGAAAACTGGAAAATCTTAAGCTGTATTTAATTAAATTTAACAACAACGGGTACGAATTATGGTTAGTGTTTCAGGGTTAGTATTAGGATTCATGTTAGGGTCACTTATTTTATTATTTTCAACACATTTTTTAAACGTCATAATTGTATGAAATTCAATATATTTTTTTTCTCGCTGCGTGTGCTCTTCGGCCTTGCTAAGAGCCCAGTGACCCTCTTGATGCACCTTTCTGTGATATTTAGGATGCATGGACTTACTTCCACCGATTTCGACTATTCTATTTTGTCCACTCAATTGAATGATCGATGACATATCAAGTCACGAATGGAATTCTACCAATCCAATATAATCCTTCGACTGACACCAGTCTCTAAAACCACACGACATCAGTAGGTAACCAGAAGATGATGCCCAGCAACTGAATCAATGTCAGATGCGATATACTAAAGAAAGATCCCACTCTAAGGCTCCTATTTTATACTCCAAGGACATGTCCATGGCCCTTTTTCCTTTCAAGTGACATCCTAATTTTGCTGCTCGTACAGTCCTAACAGTTTGCAATAAGATAATGTTTAACCAGCCACCGTAAGCAATCAAGATTGTTGCTGGTCATAATTGTTGATTCGTGGTGTACAATTTTCAGTCCAGATAAGTTATTTTAGTTACTTGTTCGGGAACTATACTTGTAGGTGCAGCATGACCACTGCGTTGTGTAGCCATTTGCAATTTAACGTAGGGAAAACGCGAAAAATGTTTTGAATTCAATGCAGAAAAGGTAACAATTGCTTCAACCAAATTTACTCATTATTTCAGAAACTTACTTTGATAAGATTAAACAATAAGTTGTTTTTTGTGGGGTTAGAGGCAATCGAAATAAACGCTATACATGATAAGTTGCTACTTCTGTTAAAGTATTACGGGGCAAATCTTTAAATTGGCCTTTTTTTGAATGGCTGAATGTGGCAAGATCTTTTAGAAATTTTACGGAAGAAAAGAAAGCAGGTAACTATGAACATCTGAAATTACACTTAATTGAATTTAACTAACTATATGTTTTAGGGTTAATTTTTAGGGATAGTATTTAGGGTTAGTCTTAAGGTTAGTGTACAGGGTTAGAATTAGGGTTAAGGTTGCAGTTATCAACATATGATTATCATATATTCATCTAAAAACTCAAACTACCAACCTTCCTACAGACCCTAACTGTAAACCTTCCAACAAACCTTAACTCCAAATATGCCCACTAACCTTATCGAAAATATAATTGAAACTAACGTTACCGTTGGAAATCTAGTCACTTTTTGCTATTCAAAATGTTCGATTGAGAATTCACTTCCTGATGATTTAACAAGTAAGTAGCGGTCATAGCCTTTATCTTGATCATCTCCCCAGCAAAATATCGGCATATGGTTTAATCTTACCTATTCCAAACAATTACCCTTTCTTTTTGTCCTCTTCAAGAAGATCATTATTGAATTTAAGGTTTCGCTAATTCTTCAATCATTATGCTTGAGCTTCAAGGGTCTGTTTAGTCACTCAATTGAAACAGTCAAGAGACCAATGTCTTTTTTCAGCATGTCGTGTTTGATCAATCAAAAAATTGGAATAAGCGATGAGTTAGTTATCTTATTCGCTTTTTGCTGGGCAGCGATCTCTATAAAATCTGGATTTCCAAAAAACAAGCCTAATAGCGGCCTGATACAAACTATGGGACCAATTGTAAATGTCAGAAGGCTGAAAATTTAATAATTTATTCCTTATTATGATCGTTTTTTAACATGTAAATTCATGCTAAAATGGTCTATCTAATAGTGTCTGGCAGTATTTACATCTTTTTTTTTTCAATACAGACTTCTTGGCGATCACTGCCCAACGAAAGGCGAGAGAAGTAATATTCATTGACCAACCTCTTTTCCAAGATATTAATGCTGCCAAAAGACATTGTTCACGTGACGGTTTCTATTGAGTGACTAACCAGACCTGCTACTTTGGTATTTAATTGAGCTGAGAACGGAATTGAAATAGATCACTGGTCCGTAATGATTGCCAAGTTTGGAACTGAGTGTAGTGGGCTTCACCATTTTCTGACGCAGTCAATAATTTCAGTTGCTTCCCGTCGTTCAATTACTGACTATTTTCTCTCGACCACGGACAGTGATAATGAGAGGAAAGCTAGGCAGCATCTGTCTTGTAATAGAATGGCACCTTACACTATTTCAGACAAGTCAGTCCCAAGCTTTAATGAGTAATTGAAGTTAGAGTTATGCAAGATTGCAGATACTAAAAGATTTAACTATCAACTCTGTTGGGGTTAATGTTATGGTTAAGATCTTGGGTTAGTCTTTGGTTGATTTGGGGATTTGGGTTAGTATTAGAGTCAAGGTTAGGTTTAAGGTTGGCTTTAGTATTATGGTTGCGGTTGCAATTAACAACAAACATATATTTCTTAACTGAAGTACTTGTAATGGACTGTGCAGATAGTTTGCTAATCTTTGCTCCACGGCGAAGTTATTGCTTTTTTTTTTTACGAATATTGATATGGATTCTACACCCACGGAAGGCCGAAGAATGGATCGACTAAAACGTTTTAGTAACATCAAAAGGAAAAAAGAATCAGATCATCTCAGTACAAACAACCATTGGAATGATTATAACTAAAATCTTGGAATTACAGAATCTATTGATGAAATCTTTTTACAGAAACTAATTTAAGGTAAAAGAACCATAAGTTCAACGAACTGTTCATCATCCTTGTGTCCATGTCTGTGATTTCAGATTAGAAAGAGATTTTAAATGATATAGTAGTAGAAGCATTACAAGTTATGGTAGTAGTAGAATTACAAGTAGTGGTAGTAATAGCAGGAGGAGGAGGAAGTGGGGGGGGGGAGAGAAAGTGAGCATGATTCGCCCGAAAATCTGTGTATTGACAAAACATTAGTTAGTTTGAAATAAAGTTAGTGTACAATTTTTTTCAATAAATAGTTCTGTAGTCTTAGTCTACATTAATTTTTTGTTAAAGTGGGCCTTAAATTAGAACATATAACATCTTTAGCTATGACATCAGCTAGAAATAGAAAAGATTAGCAGATTTTAGCCATTTTTAAGACAGTTCTAGCTAATGATAACAAAAGATACAGTGAACTGTCAACACTGTAAAAAAAACAAATGCTTGATACGTCATTAATTGAGGTGGGTAGATTTTGTTTATATGACGTCACACCTTCTTATGACATCACACTCTTTCTGACATAATAGCTGCTGGTAAGTAGAACGCTTAACCCCATCCTCTTTCTTTCTGTTGTTTAACATTACTTAAACCGATCAACAGACACACCGACTGACCGTCCGACAGAAAAGTGTCTTATTGAGGTGCATTGACGTATCGAAAAATCTTTTGATCCATTATATTTATCTAGTTCTATTTTTTTTAAAGGATTGCTGTCGGAGTTAGTGTTGGGATTAGGGTTAGGGTTGGGTTTAATGTTATGGTTGGGGTTGTAACGAACAACAATATATATGTATATTTCTTATCATAGACATTTTTTATAAAGATAAATTTTGTAGATATGTAAAACTTGTCAGTTTGTCACGGTCGGTAAGAGATCCGCCTGCAAATCAAATCACGGTCGGGAAATGTTGACTTAAGATATCAGTTTAGTTTAACGTAGCGTGATAGACAAACAGTGAAGAATTGACTCCCCTAAATTATGTGATCATAATCATTGTTGTTGTTCTTGTTACGGGGATAGGGACAAAGTCAACTCCAGCGTCTGACTTGGTCCTGGGAGATGTAACAGATGAATGCACTTACCCTAGATGTAGTTCTGCCAGTCGGTAGATGCCGACCATGCAAGGCCGTCAATATATCAGATTGATGCAAAAACATTCCCATCATTTATTCGACAAAATCTTTTACTCATTTAAATTCATAGCAAACTAGTAACACAAGCCATCACTAGTGAACTCAATATTGTCAGAAAGATCAAATATATTGGTCTTGAGCCAAACTACACAACTCAATGCTGCAGTGAGTATATACTGAGCGATATCAATTTTGACAGACGATTCTATTTCAGAAGCATTCAGCATACGTCAAATCCACCGTTGTTATGTTTTATTTCCTATACTAGCTGATTTATCACGTACTTCCCAAATCTAGAAACATTTATCTTGTACACCAGGGAGCGGCCTTTTTTTCTTGGTAGCGTGGACCGGATTAGATATATTCTTTGTCTTATATACAGCCAATGTAAGTAAGAAATATGTAACTGATCACACGATGAAATGGAAACGGCTTGCGTATTGTGAAAATATATTTTGCTGTGAAGCATTCATTCATCTGAGGCCGATACAAAAATGAGACATTTGCTCTATTTTTCAATACTGATTTTTTTTTTTGTTCGCAAACTGAAGATAAATACGGAAAACAAGAAGATTCTGTATGCAACGCCATTTTCAATCAAGTGGGTGAGTCGGATGAAATGATGCTGCGGGCCCAAGGGCCCATGGGCCGTAATTTACCGAGCCCTGGTCTACGGCAGAGAAAATTTGACCAAATCTTTCACACCCCCAGAGGATATGGAAGAAAAAGTTATTAACTTCAATTCGTTGAATTTGAAGTCTTTTGATGTAAAACTGTATTTTTAGAAAATTTATCAAATTTGGCACTTCACACCCATGAAAATTATATTTTATCCAAGGTTACCTCCACAAGAACATTAATCCATCCATGGTAAAGGTTTATAGGTCGTAATCTAAATATCGAAGGGAGGCAATCAATTACTCTACTGCTAGTAACGAACTACGGCATGAACAAATAAAGAAAACTTATATTTTCAAAACAATATTTTCTTCCATTTAATCATAAACGATATGATTTAGGGTTAGGGGTTAGGGTTAGGGTTGTCTTACGGTTGGTATTGCGAGTAACAACAAACGTTTTTTTATAATTATAAAACTAGACGTGAGGATAACTGGAAAGTTAGAGAAAATAAACATTTTTCTGTGAATTTTTATTGTTAGTTGCCAGTGCATATTCTTTTTAGTTTTACAATAATGAAAAAGAACTGTTCTTGTTACTTGAAACCCTAATCCTAACTTTAAAACTAAAACTAACCCTAAATCATATCCTCGATATCTAAATCTAATAAATACCGTTTTAAATGTTCTAGTTATCTGTTTTTGTTCATTTTGTAATACTTTAATATCAGAGGTAGCAGCACCGTATTCAGTTATCTCCCTTTGTTATTTAGATATGAACCAAGTGCAAACATTTACCGGTGTGTATGATGCAATATATATGTCACTTGGGTAATCTTAGCAGTTGTTTTTGATTATCATAAATTGATTACAAAAATGTAATATGGCTGAATATCGATTTCCTGATATCTCAAGTCTAGAACCATATCCGGAAGTGACGTCAAAATTACATGCTTTTATTGGGGACTTTGCGAAAGATAATTGAATGGAAAAGTGGGTAACAATAAGAATAAACGTGTGAATAATCGTACGAAGTTGGGGGCAATAGGTGCTAGAGGTGTTCTTGAAAGAAAAACAGACAAACAGAAGAATGAAAGAAAACATAAGAATGAAAAAGAAAAAAGTCCATAAACAAAGGTCGAGTTAAAATACGACCAGAAAGAAAGGACGGAAGAAAGAAAGAAAGAAAGAAAGAAAGAAAGAAAGAAAGAGAGAAGGAAAAAACGGGAAAATGGTGGACAGACAGAAAGGAAGAAAGATAGGGAGCAGAAATCAAAGAAGAAATCAAAGCAGAAGAATGAAAAAGAAAGAAGTCCATAAACAACTAGAAAGAAAAAAGGAATGGGAGAATGAATGAATGAATAAAAGGTAAAAAGAAGAGAAAAAAGAAAAAACGGAAAAATGGGGAAAAAAAGAAAATAGAGAACCAGGAAGAAAGAAAGGCAACGCAAGAGAAGGGGGGGCAAAATTGCAAAATGGAAACTATAAATGATGGAGATAAAAATTCTGTGAAAAGAAGACCAAAACAAATCGAGAAATATTCAGGAATCCGAACTTCCTACTCAAAAAAGTCTCGGAGGCTATTGTGCGGTTTTATATCCCGTCTTTTTCTTTCAAATTATTCCCGCTGCGAAAACGATCAGTAAAAGCGAGATTGTATCAAAAGAAAAAAAAAAAAAACGTTACAAAAGGAGGGTCGATCTCGCAAGAGTTTATCGCCTCGCGAGAGAATGTTATGTCTCCTACACTTTATATATGTTTTATGCTTTGTGACAATTTGGGTCCACAACAAGTTTTTTTTCAGATTTGAAAAATAAATCTTATATCTTGTAGATGAAGATTTTCTGTCGCAGTTTTGTATTTTATATAATTGTTAATTGTTAAGGACACTGGCATCTTTTCATCAGATGAATATACATGTAATAATAAATAATCTGATACTTAAGTTAAAGCTAGAAATGAATTATCATTTAAGTAAGATATATTAGAGAGAATTTTCAACTAATTTCACTTGAAAAAAATCGATATACACAGTGACCTTAGTAATCAGGAATCCGAACATATATGTAACCATTCATGTTCATCTATTCGGTTCGCTTGTCTATTTGATTTGCTTGCCTTGTTTTGATTTGTTCGGCATATTTTTCTATTTCCTTATCACATTTCTTTATTTTGCCTGTCGTATTTTTCAATTCTCTTGTCATTTTTTTTCGATTTGCTTACCATATTTTTCAATTTGTTTTTCATATTTTCTAAATTGCTTGTCCCATTTTAAAATTTGCCTGCCTTATTTTCTATTTCGTTGCTTCTCTTTTTAATTTGTTTGCCACATTAAAAAATTTCCATGTCTCACTTTTCGATTAGTCTTATTTTCAAATTTCGTTGACCTACTTTTCAAATTGCTATATTTTTTAATTTGCTCAAAGTTTCGTTTGCTTGCCGTATTTTTCAATATGCTTGTCGTATTTTTCAATTAACTTGCCGCATTTTTTTATTCGCTCGGGGGAACAGTTGAGAATTCAAATCAGACATCAGGTTTTAAAATTCCCATGATTTCTTGTCGTGTCTTGTCATCTTTATCAAAGTTTAAACTCGACGTGCCAACGTGGGCAGTTGTATGGAAAATATTGCCACTTTCCGCGCAAATTTTCGATGAGTGACTCTATTTGCAATTAAATCCTACATAAACCTTTCGGAAAAGGTTCTTAAAATGCAACAAAAGCAATTAAAATGCCTTCCTGCTGTGATCGCATACTTCGGTACCGACATGCAGGGTATGGAAAGGACAACTATGCCTGTCAAGTTACTCTTGGCCGCTTGTCGGCGCTGCCAAAGGCGGTTAGTTTCAAACAAATCAGACGGAAAAGAAGATCCCAACTCTTGTTCTCTTCTCGAATAAACTTCTTTAAGATGCTAATTAAAGTTTGCTCCCGCGGTGGTTTACCGCTGTTTTTCTAGAAAAGACGGAAAAAGGCGGAGGTTGTTGAGGCCTCGTTTCCGTACGGACGCGTCTTTTGTTTCAATTTTTTCCCAGCGGAAGCAGGGTGCATTCTGACACGCCTTGGACGTGTCATATGGAGCTGCACATGATTTAACAGTTGATGTCTCTTGAGATATGTATTGGTATTTTGTTCGGGAAACCTGTTACTATCACAATTAATGTCTGGTGAGAGAAACCTTGATATTGCTATTTGTCTTTTCTCCTTTCTTTTTTTTTCAATAACTACACGGCAGCCAAACTTTCACTTTACTGATTGACGAAATGACCGACTTGTATCTATTTCGTCAGCGAAATAAAACTTCTCAAATACGATCGTTAGATATGACAATTAACAACACAGAATGAAATTGGCAAGCTAGGTTTAAACTCTGGCTGAAACAAAATGTGTTCACTTCAGACTAGTACCCTTGGGAGAATCACGAATCCATCTTTTTTCCTTTCATCAATGGGTAAATTGCTGGAAGAACTGGGTCCTTCAGTATTGGCTTGCAACCACTCTAAGAGACATTCAGCCCTAATTTCAAACAAGTCTGAAGAGAGATGGAGTAGTCAGGCTATCTCACCTTTGACACACCCATGACATCATATGTTATGTCCAACGACCCTGCACTTGGTAAGGCTGAGAATAAAATAGCCCATTAGGTATTCGCTGGCGCACATCATTGTTGGTGTAATTTGATTCATTGCTCCTCTCTTGGAAATATCCAGGTATGTAACTGGATCCTGTCAAGATTGAAAATGTTGGTGACAGTAATTTCTGTCAGAATTTTCGAGATTATAAATTCTTATTACAAACAGATTTGTTTAAACTGTTGTTCTCATTCTGGTTGTTATAGGAGTCACAACATTTCGACCATTGTACCCTACGGCCAACTTCAGGTGCATGTCGTATTCGGTAACATTCTTAGAATTTTTTTACAAAAACCTTGTTTTGATCCAGGGGAGAATGTTCTCATTCTGCTATTCATACTGGAGGATATTTCATCTGTTACTTCATCCTTGTTGAATTGTGATGTTGCTTTTACACATTCCACTGAATCAGATTATATAGAGCCCAACGCCTGACCAAACAGCACCTTCACCAAAGACTCAAAAATAAGATTAAAAGAATTCCTGCAGCAGAATAATAATCAACATGCAAGATATGCGTAACTTTTCAAGTGCTTTTATTCATCACTCAATTTTATCATCATCATTATCATCATCATGACTTTAATCATCCATCGTTTGACATACAACCTATCCAGGATTCGCCACACTTCTCTATCGTGGGCGTCACGAAGCCAGCACTCTCTGACTTTGTCTAGTTCATCTCTCCATCTTGTGTTCAACTGGCCTTGGTTGAGCATGTGATGTCTAGGAATCAAAAATGTGAGCCGTGATGTCCATCGGCTGTCCGCCATTCTTGCAACATGGCCAGTACATTGCCATTTGAGTTTTCTTGTAGATTCTATGGTGCCACGAACTCCTATTTTCTCCCTGATATACTTTGCTGTCTTGTGATCTCTCCGTGTGGGTTTGAGCATGATTTTTTCATGTGCACGTTGCATACTTCTCAGTTTGCCGGCCTGTCTCTTGGTTAGGTTCCATGTTTTAGCTCCATAAGTGACTATTGGGAGGAGGCATTAGTTGCATACTTCCATTTTAGAATTAATGTTTTTTTATTTTATTTCTGAAGGTTCAACTCGGTCTGCCGAAGGCTTGCCATCCTAGAGTGATTTTTCGCTCAATTTCTTCTTTTTCTGTGGGTTTTATCGAAATTTGTAGTCCTAGGTAAATGTAGAGGTCTACTTTCTCTAGTTTTGCTTCTCCGATTTTGACTGTTGTGTTATCATTCTCGTTGTGGTTGTTGCATATGACCTTCGTTTCGGTGAAGTGCATGTGTAGGTCGACTTTCTTGCTTTCTACGTTTTGTTAATCTAGCATTAGTCGGGGGTTGTGTCGAAAAGGATGATGTCGTCTGTAAATCTGAGGTTGCTCAGATATTCGCCGTCTACTTTGATTCCTCAATTGGGTTTCAGAAGATCATCTCGAGGCAGGCTGTAAGGAGTTAAGGTGAGCTGGTATCACCTTGTTTTACCCTTTTTTGGAGCTGGAAGGGCTCAGAGTCTTTAGGTAGCCTGATAAAAGAGCTGCTCTGACTGTATATATGTTGCAGTATTCTGACGAATACAAGGTCGACACCTTGTAGAGTGATGGCCTTCATGACCATGGGAATTTCCACGGAGTTGAACGCCTTCTTGAAGTCTATAAATGCTACAGCGAATGGCATTTTGTATTCTGCTGCTTTTTCTTTCATCTGGTTTAATGAATGGAGATGGTCCATGATGAAGTTGCTTCTTCTTGGGCCAGCTTGCTCCCGTGATTGGTTTTCATCTAGTGTTTTCGTAATTTTGTCAAAAGTTTGTACATGCTGTTTAGTAGTCTTATAGGTCTGTAGTTGTTCAGGTCTTTTGGGTCTTCTTTTTTATGTAAAAGGATCATGATTGCTGTGTTCCAATTTTTTCGAACTTTGCTTTGTTTTAGATATAAATTTAATAGAATAACTGTTTTTTTTTAGTGACGATCTTACCAGCTTTTTTGAGTAGATCGATGGTGATGTTTTCTTACGCTGGGGCTTTTCCTTTTTTGTCTATTTGATGGCTTGTTTCACCTCCCATGGTGCAACTTCTGGGAAGTCCTCGAACTTATTGTTCGCGTCTTCTGTGTCCTGTTCGGTATTTCATAGTCCATGTCTTGAAGTGTAGAGTTTTGGTAGAATTCCTTGCCACGTTCGAAAATTCTGTCTCTGTATGTTCCTATGTGTCCGTTTTCTTTGAGTATGCCAGTTATTTGTTTCTGTTCTATACTGACAGCTTTGTTGATAGTTTTGGAAGCTTTGCACTAAACATGTAAATGACAACATGATCCGCTTGTCAGTTTTATGTATAGATTGATATACGAAAATACTGTAAATATATAAACGTGAACATGAAAGTTCATTTCGTAGATTAGACGTACATACTTTTATCTTCACATATACGATATTCGTCCGAAAATAATCCTGTCATTTCGAGAAAATCCGTTGTGCGGCCTTGATATAACTTGGCAACCAGTCAGAAGAGCCGTTGACTGTGTATACGTGAACAGGACCTCTCTCGTGAGGTTACACACTCAGCAGTAGGCTGCCAACGAGTGAGCTTGTATGCTGTGTGACAGTTGCATTCACAATCATGGAACTAGGTATTCGTCGCGTCTCAAGCAGGTCTTTCGACAAAACATCGTATCACCCAGATATATCTATCTGTCTGTCCCCCTACAGTTGACTTCTGCCTTTTTCCGAAGTTGTGATTGAGGGGAATACAGCGAAGTAGCTAATGTTGATCCTAAAAGAGGAAGCTGTTTCAAAAAGTGAAAGAGATGCTGGTGATTTGTGTGAGGTACCAGGGGTAGTACTTTGAAGAGGATTCAAGCATCATTGCACTAAGTAAGCTCTTTATCAATATGATATGTCATGATATTTTCCATGCAGACCTCGTATATACTTATTCAAAAATAACAATATTTAAAAGTGACCAATGAAGCAACCCAAGACCTTTATGAAATGTAAATTTGTTGAAAGAGAAAAAATGACCAACATAGATATATAGAGACTGGCACAGGTACACTTATATATATCTATCTATATGTAGTTCCTTAACCTCATCACCCTTCCCTTTACACTATCCCTAACATACCCACACAATCTAATACCACATCACTCCCTTCCTACCCTAACATCTTTTGTTCTCTTCAAGACCCACTGCTGCTGTAAACCATAGACTTCATCACTGGCTGGACTTTCTCTCACTCAACAGGATGCCCCCAAAAGCCAGGATACCATTTATCACAAAGCGAAACTTCAGATGGTGGACTCAGGTTCCACATGAAGCCAATAACCTCTACAAGTACACACACACACACACACACACACACACACATACATATACAGCATACACTTCTGAAGATGGAAATACCTCCCGAAACATGTCTAGACCGTCAATATAAACATTTACCGATAAATCAACCTAACTTTCATACACTTTACTACCGAGTCCGTCTCACTCTCTACAGTTCATATTATATATATATATATATATATATATATATATATATATATATATATATATATATATATATATTCTAGAAAGCTATAAACACTAAACATGTCACTTTGGTCACTTATCACCCTAATATCTGTTCATGTAATTTTCTTCGGTGTTTTTTTTTTTTTCTTTTTTACGTATATATTGTTCTTATGGTACTATGTGTAGATTTTCACTTGTTGGGATCATTAGTTTTTTTACTATGTAACCGTTTCGGGGATTTTAAAAACAAAACAGTTATATTAATATGGCACCAAGCAATGGATGCTATTTCATGCTACATATCATTGAATTTTTCAATCAGGGCTTACTCACGTAGGTTACCCAAAACACGTATTTAACGATGAGGCACCAGAGAGTATAACAACAGACGTGCCTTGCTGGTGTCATTTGTATTGAGTATTCACGCATGTGAATTTCAAATCCGTTGTGTCACTTCGGATCTCAGCCTGCATGCAAACCAACTTATGATATCATCAATAAGAATACTAATTACACAGAAACACACACACTCACGGATACACATAGTGAAATAATGGAGCCCTACACAAACACGTTTATGTTTCTGTCCTTTTAGGCTTCTTCAGGCGAATGATTCGATTTATTCGGAACCCTATTTAGGACGTTATTGGTTTGTGCGTCTATTTTATGGGTGGAAAACTCGGCCTTATTTCATTTATATTTCTTTTTTCCTTCTTGCTGGTTGATCTATTTCTCTATTTATCTCCCGTAGAAAGTGGTCGGTGAGCTTGTGGCATGCTGTTATGAATTATGTTTGTATATAGACTGTTACAGAAACTTTTTTATCGGTATGTTGGTGACCCATCAGTTTAGTGCGATGGTTTTAGT
>OY735235.1:26224399-26235255 GCA_963457665.1 Thysanoteuthis rhombus
AATAGAATACTGAGACGCCAATCTTTTGATGTATAACTGAAATAATTTTATGCATTGTTAATTCCATCTTAATGTTGGCACAAACTTTTATGTTGAAAATTTCAGATGAATCAAATACATAAGCAAATAAAAACTCCAAGAAACATGCACCTTAACTTTAATTATGTAAGCAATGACCAAAAATATTGAAAAGTATCAAAACCTTACAATTATTTTGTTTAAATAATTAGATTTGATAGAATATAGGTTTTATCATTGCTCCATGTATTGATCATATAGATATTTATAGTCACTCACCAAGCCGTCAATGTTGTTCTGTGTTATGTCTCACCGTCTTTTACATCAGAATCTATCGTATTGAGGTTCCGCTGGAAAAATCTTAATCGTTTTCTTTCTCAATTTTTCCTCAATATCGTCAAAATTGAATATCAAATGGTTCTGCAAAATTGATTATTGGTTCATGATTTTTTGAATTAGGTATCTCCACTTCGTTGACGCATAGATGAATATAACGACACTGTATTATGTATACATCATATCAGTTAGCTGTATATGATTTTATATATATATATATATATATATATATATATATATATAGAGAGAGAGAGAGAGAGAGAGAGAGAGAGAGAGAACGAAAGAAAGAAATCCATTTGGTAGAAAAGGGTCCAGTTGTGGATGCCTGTACATCCCATATATATATATATATATATATATATATATATATATATATATATATATATATATATATATGGAGAGAGAGAACGAAAGAAAGAAATTCATTAGGTAGAAAAAGCCCCAATTGTGGATGCCTGTACGTCCCATCTTCCCTAACAACAAGACATGCATTAAATTCGATCACCAAAAAACTCATTTCTGATTTAAATAATTTTATAAAATATTCAATATTGATCTACTCAGCCTATCGTAATCTAAACTTAAATCGAATGAGCCTACCTAGGGAAACTCTCCCAAACTGAAAAAAATATTGCTACTGTAGAGTAACAGGCGAGAAAAGGTATAACATTATTAATTAAACTTTGAATCTTCCTAATTTACTGAAGCAAAGACAAAGCACCAGCGTGCCATAACCAGGGTCAGAACAATTGTTTTTGTTTTTTTTTTGTTTTTTGTGTGTTTGTGTGTGTGTGTGTGTGTGTGTGTGTGTGAGTACTACTAATCGCAGGTGATAGAATGACATGTAGCACCAGACTCTACACACACACACACACACACACACACACACACACACACACACTAATAGCTAATACGTCAAATTTCACTTTTCTCAGCCGTGTCATGTTGGGCTGATATGAAACTTTGTCTAGACCTTTGGGTGAACCATTAGTATCTTGCTCCTATTCCTCCTACTACTATTAGCACAACTAGTATTCCCACTACTACTATTACAACTATTACTACAGTTACGTTTAGAATCCTTTGCAATCGGAAATTCTTTTTTCATTGTAACAAGTCATTAATTGTTAAAGTTGTTAATTATTTGGTATCGCAAAGAAGTTCCTTGCAGAAAACTTTTCCATCAATTGTAGTTTGCTTGCTATTGAGCCAGCCACATGAACAGATATGGACGTAAAGATGGTGGACGCATCACTGAACTTATAGTTCTCGCTACGATTTTTTCTTCATGTGGCATGGAGTCTGGTAGTATAATGCAACAATTTTTCTGTCACCCTTTGCAAACCTTATTCCTCACGAATCATTGTATGCAAGCTATGAAGTTTAAATCTGTGTCCATATTCACGGAATGTAATCCGAATTGATAATCAACTGTTCAGGCAAGTTGATTTTTTTAATCTAAAAAATGAAATAATAAACAATAGCTTTTGATGATTTTCCAGCTTCTAAACTTTTTGAGTTTTATAAATTTATGATATTTTTATTAAAAATGCGAGTGGTTGGGAATGGCCTTGTATGCGTGCAAGTGTGTAGATATGCACAGTGTCTGTGTACAGAATACGCCACAAAATCATATATATATATATATATATATATATATATATATATATATATATATATATATATAGAGAGAGAGAGAGAGAGAGAGAGAGAGAGATTCTGACCTCTTGAGACTATGTATCAGTTGAATTTATAGCAAGCAATGTTTCGTATGTAATCTTTATGGCAGCAAGTACTCCTTAATTAGAAAATTATTTTTACTCCTTAATTAGAAAATCATTTAATGAAATTAACATACCATTGTATTTGTCCACTGCATCGTAGGGCCATTTGAGACCGATAAATCATAAATATATATGTATGTATATATAGATAGATATAGATAGATAGATTGATAGATCAGCCCAAAATCACTTTCGATTCAAATAAAACTGAAAAACACACGCAGAGCGCACCCCCCTGGCAACGCCCTTTTCAGGAGAAGAAATAGTGTATAGATACACTCCAAAACTTAATCACTTCTTCCATTACTCATTGCCAACCATTCAACGAAATTTCAATTCAATTTATTGAGAACTTTTGGAGTGTGATTGATTTGGTGGAATTAATTCTGGCGGTTGAATAGAAATTTCGTGAATTTTCGAAAAAAAAAACAAAAAAACCTTACTCTCTCCGAGCTATTTCAAACTTTGGACCCATGGAAAAAAAATTACTGGCTTATTTGTTTTTGCCATGTGAAGGGGGGGTTACTATCTAGAGTCATTGAAATTATTATTGGTGAGCGAAAGCCAAAATTGGACATTTGTTCAGTTGAATTAGAATTGGATCTAGAAATAGATGTTGACAGGCTAAATTTAGTATCACTGTAAGCGTTAGAGTGCCCTCTTTCAGAATATCAAAGTTTATCTTCTTTCCTCGCCATTTTTCAAGATGGACACCAGTTTAAGGAACTCTAATGTTTTTCACGCGTGACAAATATATCATTGGAAAGGGAATTTTGTCAGCTTTTTGTTACTTTGTATTTGTTATGAAAAAGAAGTTACAGTCAAAAATGTGATGATAGAGACATATTTATAAAGTGAGCATATGTCGTTGGAAAGCAAATTTTATCAGCTTTTCATCAGTGTATTTCGGAGATAAGGATGACAAAAGTAAACGGTGCAGATCAAGAAATTGTTTCTGATTGACAGATTTGTCAATTTCAGTTTTGATATTTTGTACATTTTTGTATTTGCTCCTTCTGTTTACACGATATATCCAAGAATTCTCAATGTATTTCAATAAACTCTTATGATTGGTTGAACCATATCTTACGTAAGAAGTGATTGAATTTTGGGTTGGATGCAGGAATTTCATTGATTGAGTGATCTTTTTTTCCCCATAAATCTCTGTATTCACTGCTGATTGTTCACACGATATCTGCAACAGTTATCAATGAATTTCGATGAAATTTCTCTGATGGGTGGGGCACATTTGAAGAGAGATATGATAAGTTTGGGGGTTGAACCCTAGAATCTGATTTTGATCGAGAAATATTCTTATATTTTCTTTATACATTTTTTCATATATTTCTATTTTCGCTCTTGTCTGTCTACAAGATATCCATAAATTTCAATGAAATTTTGTGGAATTAAGATTAAATTTCTGGGAGGGATTCATGCACCATAACTAATAATTGGAGAAAATGTAGATTCACAGTCGTCCATTTTGAATTTCAGAATAGCCACCGTTGAAATTCAAAGAAAAATGGGAAACATATTTTTTAAATCTGGATAGTTCTTCTTATATGTGATTTAATCTGGTTGCGAGGATTCTACCCCGCTAGAATAATACCTTTCACTTACCGACGGACGAATAACAGTTTACGCTCTTTTTCGCAGCAGATACAAACTGACCAAATACACGGTTAGAAATCTGATAAAATTCTTTTCCCAACGACGTATCATACTCCTATACAAATAAAGTTTTTTTTTGTATTTTTTTGTGTACATACATATGAATGCATTGGAAAGATAATTTCATCAGTATGAGCCGGAATAACTATCATCACGTTTCAGTTGGTATATTCTTTTACACAACAGATACAAATTGACAAAATATACTTTTAGGAAGCTGACAAAATTTCCTTTCCAATATTTTGCGTCATGCGTGCAATTGGTGGGTTTTCTTGCCTAAAACAATATAGATAGATCAAATTGGCGACTTTCGTGAAAAATGGCGTATAAAAAAGATTCCGCAGAGAAAATAGAAGACAAACATGGAATTGGCAAGGAGCTGACGAGATTTCCTCTTCAACGATATATCCTGTCATGCGTACGAACATCGGGGTTACTTAAATTGGCGTCCATCTTGAAAAATGGCAAGGGAAGAAGATGATCGTTGATATTCTGAAAGAGAACACTCTTATGCTTGCAATGATACCAAATTTACCCTGTCAACATTTATCTCTGGGTAGATCCCTCCGTTGGTCTTCATTGAATGGACTACGCTTGTCCCCAAATTCAATTTTTTTATCGAAATCTCTCAAAATTACGGATAATTATGGAAAAAACGAATTTTGACATTCCCATTGGACATCACAGATTCTACCGAATTTCTTCGCACCTATTCAATTGAGTGACAAATTTCCAAATACAGAAATATAAATGAACAATTCTGGTTAGCCTATCAATAGAAACCGTCACAGGACCAACATCTTTTTGACAGTATATTCTATGGGAGGCGACAAATGAAAATTGAAAAAAAGAATAACTTACAAACGGAGAGTGCAATTTAGCATAAAATTACATTGTAAATTGTACACCCACAAAAAACCACATGGGGATTGGTTTTTTTTTTCTAAACATAAAAGTGAGTAATTGCTCGAATTTCCAAACCTCTAGCTCCATTGGTGCAGTTTATATACGTGAAACATAGATAGACTGTCAGTCAGACAGAATCACTTACAAACTGAAGAAACCTATGTTGGCAGTTTATGCAACAGTTTTGGTTGACGGTTTCAAAAAGAAACATTGGATCTATTTCAGGACATGTTTTATTTATTATGCCTAGTAATGGTTATTAGACCAGGAATTATCTCCCTTGAACAAATATTCTTCATAGTCCATTTATACTTAAGTGAAAATTCCTCGGAAATTTCAGCTAATGTCAAAAGTGATTTATACTATGTATACTAGATATTCTTAGATGTTTGGTCAAAAGACCATTCATCTTTGTAGCTGTACTCATGTTATAGAACTTACTTCTAATGGGCTGTAAGACCAGCACTCTAACCATTGTACTACGAATAATCTTGAATATTTTTTTTTATCTTGGCCAATCTGGCACAAGATTGCATTTCAGGGCTCTTGACGATCGAGATCGCTAGTGAAGCTTACAAAATCACTATCAGAGACCACTCAGAGAGAAATAAACTCATTGTCAATGACTTCCCAAACTAACATACTTTGTTAGAGTCTTACAGCGTATGAGAGTCGATATCAAAAGGTGTTCAATAATGAATATCTTTTCATCTTAACCTTATCACCCAAACTCAATTCTTTCTTGTGAGAAAGTAAATTCTGTTTATTCAGAAAAGGAAAAGAAGATCAGATTAAGGAGTAATAAGTTGTTTTTGACACCAATCAGATAATTACCAAGGTTGGCTGCTATAGGGTCAAACTCCTATTCTGACTAAAGATGATTACGGCAATTCATTAATCATACATTCACCAAATACAAATTATTTAAAAAACATATTTTTTGTATAAATGTATTTATTTATTAGAATGAAATAAGCCCGTAGGATAAATCTTGTTAATATCTAAGACGGCCTGTAATTTGATATTGGCAATTCAGAATTAGTAGACGTTGTTCTTCGTGAAATAAATGTCAACAAGACACTGTACCCGTTCGCGCCATACAGGGGCATGACTGGCCGAGGGGTGGACGGCAAGAAGAATGGTACTGGCGGGCCGAGTTCAAATTTTGGTTGAGACAGTTCGCGTTCACTTCTTACAAATGCCTTTAGGAAAGGCAAGTATTCACCCCCACCAGCTAACATGTCAAGCACAAGCGTGGCAGAGTAAATCCCAGCACCATCACGTCTCACACTTCAGGAAGGCTCATGTCCAACAACCGACCTTGGAGGCCAATAAAAATATACCTATGTAAACAAAGGATCAATATCCCCCCCCCCCCACCGAACAACAAAATGACTTTGGGTGAAAGGGTGAGACGAATTCATTTGGAGGGGGGTGTTCTAAACTAATCACTCGTTTGATATTAGCAATCCAGAAAAAATATTACTTCTTCTCCTTTAGGAAATTGTGTTAACAATACCCAACAGCCGTAAGGACAATACAGATGAAAAAAACAGGGGAAAAAAAACTGAGTGCGTATCAGGCGAAAGGTTGCCTTCATGACAGAAGCCGGTTTCGTTGTGTCGTTTATTTTTCCGGGTCTTTTTGAAGAGATAGGATTTGACAGTCTTTCGATTCGCTGTCAGGCATTAACAGAAGACTGTCAAGCGGAGAGTGTCAACGGCGCATGCGTGTAACGCTTCAATTGTCAGCAGACAACAACGCGAAAAACCAGTGACAATTATGAAGATGACAAAGAATCGTCCAACCCTGAGGATACGCGGTGCCAAATAGGCCAGCTGGAAAATTGCCCAGAGGGAAAGAAGGAAAGGAGGAGTAAAGGGAAGGAAGGGGGAAGGAAAACAGAAGGGTAAAAAAAAGAGGGTAGGATTAAATGAGAAAACGAATTGTAACAATAAATAAGTGTCTTCTATCAAAATGAATTAGAATGGAGAAATTGATTAAAAGAAAGACTCATGGACTATGCAGAAAGATGAATCTGAAAGAGTGAGAAATAAACGTACAGGAAGGGGCAAACAGAGAGAAATAAAAAAGGTGAACGAGGAGAAAGGTAGGAAGAAATGAAAAGGAACAAAGAGAAGAGCAAAGGGAAGACCAAAGAGGAGCGAGGAGAGGAAAATGAAAGAGAGAAAGAAAGGAAGAAATGAAGAAAGAGGAACAAAAAGAAACGAAAAGGGGAAAAGAAAGGAAGAGGGCCGAAAAAAAGAGAAAAAATTGTTAAAAAAAAAAGAAAGGAACAAAGAGAAACAAAGTGAACGAAAGAACAAAAGGGAGTGGAACGAGGAGAAAACGAAAAGAAAGAGAAAGGGATAGAAAGAAGGAAACCGAACGAAAAGAAAAGAAAAAAGAAAGATAGAAAGATGAACGAAGAGAAAGGAAAGAGAAAGAAAGACAGAGAAACGAAGAAGAAGGTAAAAGAATGCTAAAAAAAGGAACAAAGACAAAAAACGAAGAAGGGAAAATGTATGAAAAAAGAAAAACGAAACACGGTAAATAAAAAATCTTTTTGAAAACAAATAAGTTGTTGAAAAAGGGAACAGAGACGCTTAACATCTATACTGCCTGTGCCAACACCGGAAATACTTCTTAACAAATCTCAACATGGCGTTTCTCTCGTTTCGGCTATATTGAATTCAAACAGCCGTGAAAACAAAACGAAACAAAACAAGAACCAATTATGATAATAAAAAATCATAATAGGAAACTCCCAAAACACACGCTGATTTATACATACAACTGCTCTTAAATTGACACACATATTGCACATGTTTACACTGATAAGCGTTATCCAACCTTTATACAAATAAGCCTGGCTGCTGCAAGGTCAAAGTCCACTCCAACTTCTTTTGCGACTGAATATGATTACAAGAACTTTCTATTGTATGTATAATGAATGAAAATTATTTGATTAGACACATCTTTAGTATAGATATATTTGTTTATTAGAATGAAATAAGTACTAAGCTCCAGTTTTTTCTTAGTTTTTGGATGTAACTTTTCATGCATAACAGATACGAATTTCCTACGATATACATATGTGTGTATCTTCACCTAAAAATAAATCTACAATCCATCAACTGTCGACTATGAAGTAGAAGAAGAAATCAAGCGAAGAATCACACTAGGATGGCAAGCCTTTGGCAGAGCTTGCTCAACCTTCAAAAATGATAAGATCCCATTAATCCTAAAGAGAAGGGTGTATAACTAATGCATCCTCCCAATAGTCACTTATGGAGCCGAAACATGGAACCTAACCAAGAGACAGACCCGTAAATTAAGAACCATGCAATGTGCACATGAAAGAATAATGCCGGGCCTCACATAGAGAGACCACAAAACAGTACAGAACACCCGAGAAAAGACAAGAGTAAGGGACATCATAGAATCGTTAAAAATCTCAAATGGCAGTGGGCTGGCCATGTTGCAAGAATGGTAGACAACTGATGGACATCACGACTCACGACATGGATCCCCCAAGATCACATGCGCAACCGAGTCCGGCAGAATATTAGATGGAAAGACGAGCTAGATAAGTTCAGGAAGTACTGGCTCCGCGATGCCCATGATAGAGAAGTGTGGCAAATCCTGAGAAAGGGTTATATCCAACGACGGACATTAAAAGACTGATGATGATGATAATGATGATGAAGAAGTATAAGGATACCGAAAAGTCCCTTGTAAAATGCTAAATACCTTGCTTCACGTTTTTGTTTGTAACTTTGTATGCATAACGAATACAAAACTCCGATGTACACTGCTGCTGATTATATGTATTTTCCAACAATATGTCTTGTCAATTTTTCTTTTCAACCTATCTTGCTAAAATTTCTACATGGCTATATCGATGTGAGAGCGAATGCATGCCCCAAACTATTATTCTTATTGACATTTCTAATGAAATTTTCAAAAATCAACTTACTAAAGACTGTCCTTGGGTTCCATTAGTACGCTCAGAAAATACCAAGGGGATATATTCTGTGATTCTTGAGTAAGTGTATCACATTCGGAATCACTGTTTAGCAAATACAATTTTGTCTCTGATTTTGAATGAGCTCTCTTGTGATAAACAAAAGTGGTAAACGCTACACAGCAGATTTAGAATCAGCACCCTTGAACTATCTTATTTCAGCTGCATGACAAATTCTACTCTAAAGCGTTTGGACCAGCATAGTTTATCCCTGTTGGATCCGGACAATGAATGACTTTTTTTGGGATAGTGATTTGTATGGACTTCTTTCTCGAGAACTGCTCATCCAAATAACTTCAAGCTCGATACTGTTCGCTTTTAGGTCGTGGACAATACACCAATCGAATTTCAACTTGATATAGTGGTCGATAGATTATTGTCATTACTGCAGATAACGATCATTTTGGATTTCAGGATTTTCCTTTCATGGAATTTTTGTTGACTTTTTTCGCTCTCATTCAGAACATTGGGGGTACAAAATGCATTGAGTTTTTTTGGTTGCAATATGCGTGATGTACACTTCCATTTTTGCGTAAAATACCTGGACTGTAAAGGTTTCCAAGATATCTCTGATACTTCTTTGCTTGCTAATATATTGGGCTGCTTTGTGATCTTACCTCGTGATGTATAGCATTATTTTTTTCCCTGTGAACGTTGCATCGTTCTTGTGCAGAAGCTCGAAATCTAATCTGGAATGTTTAGATTGTCCGTTTGACAATCGAACTTTTTCTCTTAGTAATGGCAGTGAGTGCAAATTATTTTTGTTCCTCGTGCACATTACGTCAATATAAATATTTCACAAACCAATCAGTCATTCATTCAAATCGGCTTTGACGCAACACAATCTTCTTACTCCATTTTCACCTTATTTTTCTTGAAACTAAACTCAAATTCAAGAAGTGTGTATCTGTTTTGTTCAAGCAAATAAATCTATAAACATACATTGCGTGACAAATTATTATGCAAAAAGGTCATATTATTGTTGATTTAGTTCCAAGTCAGATAGAGAAAAAAAATTTTCACCAACATTGGCATCATCAACCTGCGCCAACGTAGCAAAAATTATGACATTCTCTACAATAGTAAACAAATAGGAGCCATTTTTATAACCTTGCATTTTAAGAGAGCCAAATTATTAGGTTACCACTGCAAAAGTATTAATATATGAGTCGTGAAAGTGAGATATCGTAGGCTGAGAAATATTCTCTCGTTACACAGCTTGAAAATCAGTTCGACCCTTGGAATAGCAAAACTGATCCACAGAGACCGTCGGACAATGGAGAAATTTAGTGTAACAAGTAGAACATCAGACAAGGGCAAATCCAAGGTAATAGCACAAATCCGAACCAACCGTACAGTCAGAAAAAACAGCCTTGAGCAGAAATTCAACGAGGTTGATAAACATAATGTGTCTAAATCATCTTGATGCCACATTCTCCGTCATTTTGCAAAGATGTCAAGCCAGATATTCGACTGCCTTTGAAGCCAAGACACAAGGCTAAACATCTGGAATGGGCTCGAAAGTATTTGAAAATTGACTTCAATGTTGTTCTTTTTACTGTCAAGTGTTGAGCTGCCCTTGATGGATCAGATGGATGGAGTGCAGGCAACGTTGCAAAGGGAGAGAATCGTCGTGTACGATTAAACATCAGTAAGGTAGTGGAGGAGTTATGTTTTCGGTTTGAATGGAAGGTGACGAGTTGGTTGGATTTTGAAGCGTTCCAGATGGAGTACAGATGACTTCCCATTCATATATTGAATTTTTGAAAGACAATTTTTTGCTTTGGTTTATGAACAAGTCTCTCAGACTACGTACGAAAGTAGTTATCTTCATGCAAAACAATACCCTTCGTAAAGTGTACATGGAACAGTCAACTCTCTGACAAATAAGTTTCAGAAATGGTAGATAAATAAACTGGCCACCATTTTCTCCAGAATTTAACCAAATTGAATCTAAGTGTATGAAAATGGGCGTTAGGTTGATACCAAAGAAAACTAATGGTAAGCTATTCAGACAAGTGTGGAAAAATTCAAAATGTAACAAACTCAATGGATGATCAATTAATATCTATAAAAGAATCTTACATTTCGAAGTAAATTATTTGAATCGGAGT
>OY735235.1:26235455-26240455 GCA_963457665.1 Thysanoteuthis rhombus
TCATTCCAGCTACCGCTGTTTCTCCCATCTTCGTACCCCCACCAAATAAGCACATTGAACCTCTCCGCTTTCTGTGTCCTGATCATTTTCACTCTTTCACGCTTCAGATAAGCCCGGCCGTTTTATCACAAAGAGACACTCTCCTGAATTTCCCATGTTAATCCACACGGACGATCGGGGTGCTGGCAATAACCACCACCGACCGATTTGTTTTCTTTGTGAGACCAACAAAAAGAAATTTACGCCTAACGTCTCACGCCACAATCAATGGAGAGGCTATCCTGGTGCAGGCCGCCTCACACAAAATGGCCGCCGACGCCGGAAAAGGGCTTCCGGTCTCAAAGCAGGCTTCTGAAAGAGCTTTTTTTCCTTTCCTTGTTATTCAATGATCTGTGGTTATGGACAGAAAACTGGACGCTTTGTTGAGAATATTGAACCAGCCTGCACGGATGTCTACAAATGATTAAGCTTGCATCTGAGCTTTTCCCATCTGCTTACGTACTTGGAAGAGGTATATGTATTCACTTATGTAGGTATGTTTATCCATACAATGTCTCCAAAAGTTCTCAATCAATTCTTATTGAATTTTCGGTGGGCTATGGGGTAGAGAACTGGTTAAAGTTTGGAGTGGATCCACGAATTTTTCCGATTGAGAGATATTTTTCATTCTCTTTCATGGATTTATTTGTATTCTCTCATGTTTGTCCACACAATATATCCAAAAGTTTTCAGTGAAGTTAAATGACAATTCGAGAAAGAGTGGGCTATGGAGTATGGAAGAATTGATCGAATTTTGGAGCAGAATTACGAATTTCTCGAAGTCACCTCTCCTGCATCGTAGCTATATGTGAAATAATTTTTATTCTGTTTTTATCTTTGGCACATTTATGCGATCTCTTAATGCTTGCTAGTTAGTCAATGGTTTTTGGTCACGTACCAGACGCTTTGTTTAGAATTCTAAGTGCTTGGATGTCTAAAACCGATTAAACCTATCAATTTGTTTGTTATCTTTCTTTTTTTCTTTTTTTTTTTTTCGTGTATGGTATAAGAGAGTGTACACGTACTTGTTTATAATGTATATTTAAGCATAATTTTCTCTTTGAGCAGGTTTCATTGAGAACTACGGACACAGATTTTCTCAATAGTTCAGTAAATATATTTTGTTGTAACAAATATTTGGATCAGGTGTACGTAAGAATTGACCATAAGTATTAGTTCGAGCACTTTTAACGATCCACTTTTAAACTTAAAATATCTATATTTGACGCTCTTGATAATGTCAAGAGAAGGGATTAGAAGCGCCAGAATTCATACTTGTGGACAATTCTTGCACTCATATATTTTCTCTCACAATACAGAAACATGACAAATTTACACCAAAGGTTTAAACCTATCTTATGGATAGTATCCACGGTTGAGATGCACCTACTCTACGATATTTTAGTTCCACAATTCAATTGTTGGCCAATCAATAATTTTTACCTTCACTGGATCATCTGTTTCACAACTAATAAAGATAAAAAGATTTTTGCGGGATCAATCACCACTTCAACTTCTATTCCGACTGAATGTATTCACTGAAACTTTAATACTGTGTATATGATAAATATAAGATATAAAAACATACATTTTTGGATAAATGTATTTATTTATTAAAATGAAATAAGCCTGTTCGTACCTGTATGATAATTTCTTTCTTGCATCTTACACTTATCAACTTAGCTCAGTCAGAGAGCTAGTACAAATCACGGTAGGGAATGTGGATTTTACGTATCGTTTTATATCCGTCATTTCGATGAGGATTTTTGTTCTTGTTACGGCAGAAAAATAAAGTCACCTCTGGTTTTGGTGTTTGACAATATGCCAGTAGTAAAAATCACAATATTCATGTTAGCGACATCGTTACCACAAATTTCTGGCTTTGTTTTAGTGCATATTCTATGCCGTCCCAATCCATTGAAGTGAGTACAACTTATTGATTATTGTACTTTTTCTTTATGCACATTGATTCTTTAAAAAAACAACATTTTTTCAAGTTTTTTCGAGTTCCTTGATTTTAATACTTGATAAGTTTGTTTTTTTTTAAGTTATTATCTGCAAACTGAAAAAACGAATAGATTACAAAGAAACACATGCAGAAATGCCCAGCAATGTTTTGATGGAAAAGTTCTCGGTTCACAGTGTCTCACTGCATACAAATGAATGCAGCTACTGCTGACACAGTGTCAGTTTCACTTCTTTTAACATTTATTTCCCTTGAACGTGTTTGTATTCGATTGATACTGGAAAGAACAACTTTTGGTTATTTGAACAGCTACACCTGTCTTCTACTTTGTGTCACCCACAACGACTTCAACTTGACTCTAAAAATCGAGCTCTCCTCCTGATATCACTCAAGTACCGACTATATATTCAGCCTAGCCCTCAGTCGAACAAAAATGGTAGTAGGTGACATCACAGTAAATGTATGTATGTGCAAGGGGTTGCTTCTTGTTATTTGTCTTTTTACAAGCTGACAGTTTATATCTCTCAATATCTACCAATACATTTTATTATATATATATATATATATATATATATATATATATATATATATATATATCAGTATGTATAAGATACAACGTGGAGTAATGCCTGTCGGTGCAGAAAACAGAACCTATCTTTTTTTTCCTCTATATTTATTCACATTTTTCCCTTCATTCGATCCTTCTGCTTTTTACTTTGTTACTATCATTTCTTTGAGGTTTTCGTTTTCTATTTTCACATAACTCCCCCCCTTTTCTCCCCGCCCCAAGATTTGCTACCGTTGTTCTTTTTGTTTCCGTCTGTTTTCTTCCCTTCCTTCTTTATTTTCTTTTTTTTTTCTCCATTTATTCTCGCTGGCCTTTTCATGTTAGCCTCATTCTTCAATTTCCTTTTCTTTTTCTTGTTTCCTAATTTGTCCCTTTTATTCATGAAAGTGTCCCTACTGTAAAGATGAAAAAGTATTAAAGAGGCCAAATAAATCCTTGCAATAAAACCAACAGAGAATGAGGCGGAGTGGAATGGCGCTGGGTGGATGCTTTTTGGCGGCCATCATTGTGCAAAAGGGCGGGAATTGAGATTGGAGATTGCCAGGGAACTGGAATCACGCTTCAATTGGTAAGAATAGAGAGGAGGTGACAGTGAAGGGATATGGGGACGAAAACTTTGAAAGGCACAAAACGAGAAAAGGAAAAATAAGAAACGAAGAAAAGAGAAAAATAGAAAATAAAGGAAAAAGTAATCCGCAAAGAAAAGAAAAAGACGAGGAGAAAGAGAGGAAAAGCAAAACGAAAGAAAGAAGGAGAGAAAGAAGTAAAGAAAGAGAAAAGCAAAATAGAAAAGGAGGAAATCAGCGAATAATGAAAGAAAATAGAAAAATGAAAGAAAGAACAAAAAGGACAAAGAATAGATAAAGACAGAAAAACAACCAAAAGAAAGGAAGAGAAGAATAAAAGGAAAACGAATAATGAAGGTATGAAGGGAAAACAGAAAATAAATAAATAAACTTTGGAGGAAGAAAGAAAGGGATATAAAAAAATGAGAGAAAATACATAAATGATCATGAAAGAATGAGAGAAAGAGAAGAAAAGTAAAGAATTGAAGAAGGGTGCTTTTATAAAAGGTAAAAACATAAATGAAAGATGTCCAAAAGAGCATAGAAAAAAAGAATGAGTTTTGTAAAAATTTGAAAACAAGAGAAAAACCAAAAAGGCGGAGACTATGAAAGCTAGTAAAAAAAAGGACAAGCGTGACTGCAAAAGAGTCAAAAAGAAAAGACAGCCATTTATATTCGAACCCTTGACTCCATACATTAATATACCCAAGTCAAAATGAATGTGTGTACTTGGATTGCTTTTTGTCGTTACACAATGCAATAAAGACGTCCATTTTGATGAAGAAGCCAACGGAGAAAGTAACAAAAAAGATGAAGCAAAATGAACGAAAAAAAAAAAGGATGAATGGAAAAAAAATTTACGAAGAAAGAAGAAAGGGGGAGAAAAAAATCGGAAAGAAACAATCAGCGGAAGAAATAAGGAAAAATGAAAGAAAGATAAAAAGAGTTAAACGAAAGAAAGTGTAGTACGAAAGAAAGTGTAGTACGAAAAAAAAAAGAAACAAACAACGAACAAATAAACAAATAGAAGAAAGAAACCAAGAAAGAAATAGAAAATTAAAGAAAGAACAGAAGAAAGAAAGAAATTAAAGGAATAGCGAAGAACATTCTTATAAAAGATAGAAATGTTAAAAAGGAAGAAATGGAAGAAAAACCAAGAAGGTGGATACCATGAAACCGACAAAAAAGACAACCGTGACTGCAAGAAAAAGGAAGACATTTATATCCGCTCTCTAAACTTCATACATTAATATACCCGGCGTGAAATGAATGTGTGTACTAGGATCGCTTTTTGTCATTACACAATGCAATAAAGACGTCCATCTTGATAAAGAAGCCACAGTTGAATGACCGGGTCTGATCCCTTCCCATAAATCCGCGCGCGAAGTCTTTGCAGAGTTACGGGCCTTGACTCCATAGCACAAAAGCCTTTTCGTTTATTTGCCAGTAAATTAAAGTTGTAATGCTTTCAGTGGTGAAAGGCTGACATCGTCAAAGAGACTTTGGGAAAAAAGGATAAATAAATAAATCACTCGCTAGAAACGAACAAACACGCATAAAAGTACAATGAAGGATATGTAAACATTTAGGCATTTCAATATATATATATATATATATATATATATATATATATATATATATATCAGCCATCACATCAACTACTGGATTAAGGCCTTTCTCAGCTCATTCCATTTCGACTGTGATTTTGCTAAGCTTTACCATATCTTGCCGGCGGAACTTTCGATCTAATCTCAACTCATCATTTTGGGAACCACTCGGTTAACCTTTTTCTCCATCTGCCATCCTTCCTTCTGGCTAAGCACCCAGCCCTCTCCATTTTTTATTGCTCAATTACTTTATG
>OY735235.1:26242955-26325455 GCA_963457665.1 Thysanoteuthis rhombus
GACCAAATGAATATTTAAAAAATATGAAAAATATGAAACTTATATAAGATGAAAAACGAAATATCACATTTTTTTAAGGTTAAGTTATGGTTATTTGGGATTATATCTTTTTATCAATAAATTTTCTTCATCTAGATATTTAATAAAGTTCAATTAAGCTTTGCTCAAGAAGAGTTGTCTGGACTCAAGATCGCCAGATCTGGACTTGGCATGAAGATCGGCGTGCAGCTATTCTTCTCTCTCTCTCTCTCTCTCTCTCTCTCTCTCTATATATATATATATATATATATATATATATATATATATATATATATATGTATATATATATAAGAGAACAATAATAGATATCCAGTAAGCGTGTGTATGTGTATCAAGTAGATATTTATTCAAAAATGTTCAAAACGTTCATTTTAACATTTTTAAGTGAAAGAAAATGTACAATCTGTAAGGATCCATTGAAAAAAAATCTTCATTCATATTATACATACGTATATACACAAGTAATATTAAGTGTTTGTCAGAGTGGAAACGGCAAGTAAAGTAAGTACTTCGAAGGAGGCGGTGGAAACTAGATCTTGGAGTATTTTTGGTTTTAGTGATTGAATCCTCTGAATTTCGATGTGGCTCAACCAAGAGTGATCTGATATTTTGATTAGGTTCCCAGTTGCCCAACTTTTCTATTGCATCAAGATGACGTAATATGGTTTCCGTTGAAGTTGTCAAGTCTCCAAAAAGTGCTAAAATCGTTGTCCATGGGTTGTTGATCCCTACTTTCAATAATTCTTCATTATTAAGAATAAGTTCGAGCCTCCTTTCAGGTATATTATAGGTATTCATATTTTGCTACCGAAACCTAAACCAACGCTGAACAGTTCACACTACGGTAGTGTTCACTCTGGGTGTTTCGTTGGCATTATCAGCAACTCGAGTAGCATTACGCCATTGCTTTCAAGGACTCAATAACCTCCAATAATAACGAATCATATTGCTATTTATGTTGAAGCTGCCAAAAGATACAATTACATTAGTGAATATTTCACTTTAAACATTATTCTCTATGGTGTGAAAAAGGCATTTCTTAAGTAGCAACTTAATACAAGCAGCGCATTAGAAGCGACTGGGTGTGACTTTTAAATTCAGCGTTATAAGAAAATATGTATGGACATACCCAATTAACTGTTCCCATCTTCAAGCCCTGAGGTAAATCTGCATTGTTTATTAAGCTCTTTATCAAGCATAGTTGCATACCATTTTCTGTAGGTTGTTTGATATTCTACGGAAGAAACACAGCGTAATAATCGTTGGCGTTACTCTTTTTGATAACATCATTAAAACATCAGAGAAAGAGAGTTTTATCTCTATTTGTATAAGTGGTTTGATATTATCGACAGAAGTCAATATCGTTCAAGTACGTCTGAACGGTAAAGCACACTCGACAGCCCTGAGTGAACATAGACCACACCGAACTACTCATGTTACATGTAGACATTCTGAACATCTTTTGGTGTTTACTGCGCTAAAGTGGTCAGTTCGTCGTTATTGCTTTCGATCTTATATTTTGGTTCGATAATTTCGTTTGCTATCTTGTCGTTTCATTCCCCCTCTCTCTCTTATGATTTTCTATTTCCTCCTTGTCTTCTATTTTGTACATTATATATGGAGTAAGGCTAAGATAGAGAGAGAAAGTGAGAGAGAGATAGAGTGATAAATAGATATGAACAGAGAGAGAGAGAGAGAAAGAGGGAGAGAGAGATGAACACACCAACATAGATGAGAACAGATTGAAATAGTCTCTGTCGGAGTTAGAACTCGGCTTGTTGATTCCATTTCGAGCTGATACCGTTTCTCCTACATGAACGACATAATTGAAGTAAATTCAGTCTTCAGCCTCTTTGAATCGTCCTTTGAAATCACAGAACTTGAAAGAACGTGAAGAAAAAGATAACGAACACTTGACATAAGGCAAAGTAAAGATTTTCGTTGAAAACTTTTTGACAGTTAAAAGACTACGAAATCCTTTGACGCACGCTTTGATTCCGACGAAACCAATTCTGCGTCATGACCAAATTGCCTGACCATTCATCAATATTACTTAGAAGTTTACTGGACAATTGCCTTGTTTGGCCTGAAGAAATGAAGGTTTTATAGCGAAGTCGTGTGTGTGCGTTTGTATACGCGCGAAAAGTCGGAAATGTACAGAATAATTCATGTTGTTTTCGTATGTGAGAATATCAAGTGGCTCTTAAGAAACTTATCAATCAAAACGTGATATATATATATATATATATATATATATATATATATATATATATATATATATATATATATATATATATATATATATATATATATATATATATATACGGGGTATATGTGCGTATACATATGCATATGCCTATCTGTATATGTGAGGAATCAAATTGATGAGACTGCATTTCATCTCAAAAGTCGCTCTGTCTCACTCTTTCTATCCCCCCTCTCTCTCTCTCTCTCTCTCTCTGTGTCTTCCTCTCTTTCTTTTTCCTTCTGTGGGGGAATATATGTAAAATGCAAAGATAGGTGTGTAACAAATTATTTTATGTCATATATATATATATATATATATATATATATATCCTACTTTAGGCCCGTTTGGTTATCATCAGAGGAAGAATGGGTATATGCCAGAGTTGGCAATGGTGAATCCAGCTAATTGTATTTTGTCCGTCATTCCTCAATAGGCATCTTATATTTTATCTGTTGTTTTGCTAGTGGGATCCCGACTCGTCTTTTATCGGTTGGATATCTCCTGTCTCATCTAAAGGTTTTGTGGTTTGTAAAGTTCTTTCAAGAGTCTACAGAGGAGTTGACTGGTGTTGTTATATGTGGCTGGACACATGACAAATCTTTTTTTGAACATCCCAGTTTGGTCTCATTTTACCCGTATTTAAAGGTTCTCAAGTGTTCGTGCGGGTTCGACTTATTATTGCATAGTTGTCAAAATGTAAAAGTTTTGCAATGTTTTTACAGATAACTTTTTCGTTTTGTATGGTATTACTGCCTATAATTTCTTCAATATTTTGCATGAAGGTACGCCAGCATCCCCATTTCCTGAAATATATTCTTCAAATCTAGTTTTAGTTTAAGAATATTCCAGCAGTTCTTGATTATCTGAGCTACTTGTAAAAGAGTGTCATTAAAGACTGTTATCGAGAGGGTACGATTTGATTTTTGTTTTTGTTTTTTTTGTTGATTTTATGGTATTTTTCTGTGGATTGTGTTTGCTTTGTTTATCAGTCTTCTGATTATATCATGGCTTTATTCTCTATCAATAAATTGTTGTTTGAGTCTATCTATTATTGAATTCTATATTAGTGGAACAGGTCCTTCTTAGTCTTTGTGTTAGTGAGTAGGGTATGTTTTCTCTGCGGGTTTTGGAGAAAGAAGAGTGAAAGTGGAGATAGATATGGGTGTCACTGGATTTAGTTGTGGATCAAGTTGTCTGTTTTCTTCCATCTTGATTTTTTTTGATCAAATTTAATATTTAGGTTTGAGGAGGATTCAAGTTTTGTCTCTCCACCTGTATACATGAAATATTTCTAGCATAGAAGAAGCAGTCATCCTTAATCTATAGGTATATGTATGTCTCTTCAGATATTCCCATATATATTGCAGTGTATAAAATCAAAACTGTTGAACATTAAAATATGGCTCAATAGAGCAATTTTCATGTCTCTATTAGCTTCTTTTAGTGTTCTGTAATCTGGGCATTCTTTTGAAGCTGACAAACTTTTTTGGTTGCATGGCAGTTAATCGAGGAGATTACTGGTCTTAATGTATAATCCTTTTGGGGAGTAAGTTGAGGCGAGAAGGTTTGGTGTCTACCAGTTTCAGTGTTTCTATTGTTTTTTCCGTCAATTAAATTTTCATTTAATGAATTCATTTCTTTGAGAATTAATTTTATTTTTTGCCCCCCCTCTCTCTCTCTCTCTCTATATATATATATGTATATATGTGTGTGTGTGCGTGTGTGTGTGTGCGTGTATGTTTAGGTATACTTGCCTACGTATACAAATATTTGTGTTGTAATATATATATATATGTATATATATATATATATATATATATATATATATATATATATATATATATATATATATATATATATATATATATATATATATATATATATATATATATATATAGCTATGTACAGGAAACAAATCTATATACCTATATAGTTGCATATATCTCACTTTTAAATGCATATTCTTTATACATATATATATATATATATATATATATATATATATATATAGACAGATAGATAGATAGATAGATAGATAGATAGATAAATAGATAGATATACATGTATGCTTACATCTATATATCTCAATCCGTTCATATCTATCTATCTATCTATCTGTCTGTCTATCTATCTATCCCATTCCATTTGTTCCCATCTATCCAAGATCTAGCTAAATATATCACTGTACATATTCGTCTCAGTCTTGAAATATCTCATTTTGTTCGTATTCATTTGTTTTAAAACCCAATTTGTCCAAACACGCCCTTTTCTCGTTTGTTTACCAATAATGCCAGTTCTTGTTTGGTTTAGATGCCACCTATGTTCCAATCAAAGAAAACCCGTTCCATGTTATGCTTACACTGTAGATGGGCAATAAGTGTATTGCATTCAAAGAATCTTTTTTCCGTCTGAATTTATTCAATAATCTTTTGTAACCCGTTTCTCCACCGTTCTTGAATTTATTACAATGTTTCAGCCGATAAACCTTGCAGCTTTTCCCATATATGTCTGGAGAGTATAGCAGTCGAAACGTTGCGATGACGATTATACTGTACTGTTCTGGAAAAATCCATGCATAATGTTGTATTTAGTGAATATCATCAATCACGATAATCTTATTGAAAAAGGCATGAACTCGGTCCACACGAATACAGCTGTCATCGACGCTGCTCTTCAATTTCGATTACTCTATCCTCCGTGTGTGTTACATTCGGTGACCTTTCATGAACTTTAAACAGAACCCTTTATTTAATCTCAGGACGATTATCGTTCTCATTTGGAGTTCCTGGAGAGTTAGAGAATGTAGCAGACAACCAGGGAGGATAGAGAGGACTGTGGGCGAAACGTTGTGATAAAAGCAGCACAGACCAGTAATTTGGTCTGAGAGAATCACTTTATATTGAAAATCTATTCCTCTCGAAACCTATTAATAGTGAGTTTAGTTTTCGTTCGATGCTCAATGAACAAGGTTCAAGAATTTATTTACGTACTGCCACCTCCATGAGACCCTCAAAAGAAGAAGAAATCAAGCGAAGAATCAAACTAGGATGGCAAGCCTTTGGCAGAGCTAGCTCAACCTTCAAAAATAATAAGATCCCATTAATCCTAAAGAGAAGGGTGTATAACCAATGCATCCTCCCAATAGTCACTTATGGAGCTGAAACGTGGAACTTAACCAAGAGACAGACCCGTAAGCTGAGAACCATGCAACGTGCACATGAAAGAATAATGCTGGGCCTCACATGGAGAGACCACAAAACAGCACAGTACATCCAGGAAAAGACAAGAGTTAGAGACATCATAGAATCCATAAAAAATCTCAAATGGCGGTGGGCTGGCCATGTTGCAAGAATGGCAGACAATCAATGGACATCACGACTCACAACATGGATTCCCCGAGACCACTTGCGCAACCGAGGCCGGCAAAATGTTAGATGGAGAGACGAGCTAGACAAGTTCAGGAAGTACTGGCTCCGTGACGCCCATGATAGAGAAGTGTGGCAAATCCTGGGGAAGGTCTATGTCCAACGACGGACGCTAAAAGACTGATGATAATGACAGTGAACCTAACTCTATTTGTTCTTATCTATTCTCAGTTCAGGTGGGAGGCAGATCAGGTCTTCTCACCTATGGTGAGAGGGTTCGAAAGTTGAAACCTTTTAGTCAGGAAGTGCTGTACAATTGTTCTATGTTATCTCAACTTGGTGTAACCAAGTAAAAAGATGGTATTATGCTCCGTTGCGAACAGGGTTGCCACAAAGATAAATTACGAATATATTCTTTTGTGCCCTCCACCAGGAGAAAGTGGCAGGAGGCACCCATAGTTATGGCATGATTGTATTCGCACGTTTGTTTGCCTATATATACGTGTTTATACGTGCAATTGTATCTATTAATGTACGTGTTTACCTGTGCGTCTGTTTCGGAGAATCTATCAATGCAACTAAATGACATTGATTGGATATCAACAAAAATAAATATTTCATTTAAGACAACGAATTAGATCAATAAGAAGTCACAGTTGTATGCTAGTAAAATTTTATTTAAACTAGTCGATACGCCTATGATTATCATGTGTACAACAACAGGCTTGGCAGATCGCTGCTACGGATGCTATGTGTGCTCAACACAGTAGGAAGGTGAGAGGAGACAAAAGGAAGTTTGGTAGCTAAATTAGAGGATAGAAAAGAAGACGGGGGAAAGTAACGTACTCTAATAAGAGAGTGGGGAGAGAAATGGAAGAAAATAAGGTTGTTGGAAAGCAGGGGAGAGAAAAAGAAAGTTAGGTAGTCTAATAAGAGGATAAGATGGCAGAGGGCTGATTGCTGCAAGTGGTGTGTGATAGACACGGCTTTCATTATATATATATATACGATTTTTTTAAATTTGAAAGTCAGATGATCTCCAGAGGCTAACCGTAATTTGTCGACTGTTTCTTTTGGTCCAAAATTTACAATACATACAAAACCACAAAACTGGTATATTTGAAAGGATATGCAGTTGGTTATGTGGTGTTTTGAATCATCATCATCATTAGCAGCAGCTTTTTACCGTAATAGACCCTACCCAGAATTCGCTAGACCTCGCTGTCTATATTTTCAGAACTTTTTTGGTTCGTCATACTGTTAGCTGTGATGTCCTGCGAGTGTCTGACATTCTTGCCACATGGACAACCCATCGTCATTTGGGTTTTCAAATAGATTCTACGATGTCTCTGATTCCTGTTTTTCTTTTAATATACTGTGCTGCCATGTGATCCCTCCATGATATCTTGAAAACGATTCTCTCCTGTGTACGTTGGATGGTTGTCAGTTTGAGGGTCAATCTTTTGGTTAGGTTCTGTCTCAATTCCATAGGTGACAATCAGGATGATGCATTGGCCGTATACTCTTCATTTTAGGACTGATAGGATTTTTTTGTTCTCGTTCGTTGAGCTTGCCCTGCTACTGCAATTCTTGATTCACCGATAACTAATTACGAGAAGCCTGATTCGTCTGGCCCTCGTTTCACCTTACTTTTGTTCTGCATAAGACGCCTCTGGGGTGAATGATCTTCTTCTGAAATACGACCACCGTCATCAAATATCGATACATAACCACAGCAAAAACTATCGACAAGAAGTTCAAAGAGAGAAAACTGCAATCATCCTATTTGACACAACTGACGTTGAGATACAACCAACGTCATCGTTTCTCGATGGGCCACCACAACAAAATCAGTCACTTTCGGCGAAAAGTTTGAGAAAAGAAAAAACATCAGTTATCGTCTTCGATGCAAATGGTGAACAGACGTTGAGATACGATGCAGTCATCGTTTCGCGATGGGCTGCTACAATAAAAGCAATCACTGTCGGGGAAAAGTTTAAAGAAAGAAAACTTCAATTACTGTGTTGGACACAAATGGTGAACAGACGTTATTACGACGTGGTAAATTTGTTTTGTTGAAGAGAAAAACTCATTAGGGTCCGGGCAGAAATTTCACGTCTGCGTAATAAGCAGGATGGCTCAGAATCTGAGATTCGGCGCCTGGAAACCGTCTACAGACTCCATATTCAGAAGAACACCGCATTCAATCGTCTCGACTAATAGAAATGTCTTGGGGACGGAAGCTCTTCTCAACAGGTTGGTTGCAATAATGCTTTAGCATTGTGTAATCTTTGTTATTATTATTATTATTATTATTATTATTATTATTATTATTATTATTATTATAGTAAATTGAGGAGAGGAAAGGGCTAAAACAGCACTGTCATAGTAATGAGGATGATGATGATGATGATGATGGTAGTGGTGGTGGTGGTGGTGTTAGATGTGTTTTTTTTTAAATAAATAGAACGTCTTTTTTGGAGATTGTTTCCAGTACGAAATTTCACTTCTGTTCTGAAAGTATCCGACTATTTTAAATATCTCCAGAACCGATTGCACAGCCTTGATGTAACTTGGCAAGCAATAAGAAGGTAGCTTACTGCGTATGCGTGAACAGACACTCTGGGCCTATTCAGCCGGTATTGATAAACGATTGGGTGAGCATACACACTATATGATCATTGCATTCACCATGACCGAGCCTGTCCGTTGCCTGTCAGCCCCACCTAAAGTCCAAATTTGTCTCTCTGTCACTTCTGACTCTTACCCTAGAAAAAGATGAAATTTCAAACCGTGGACGAGATTAAGGAGAACGCAACGAAACAGCTGATGGTGAAAGAAGACTTGGCAGACTGTTTTGGGAAGAGGGAGGGGCGCTGAGATAAATGTGTGAGTTACTACCCGCCGCTTTTCAAAAGTCACTTTACATCATTTTTTTCGTTTTTACAAAAAGAAAGGTGAAAAGTTTGCTTTGCAGTGAGCCGTTATAGAGGCACCTTCTTCCTATATCTCCAACATACCTATTTCCTGTACTTCCAAGTAACCTAAACGCAAACGATTCAGTTTGACATACCATCATCACCATTTTGTGGTCTGGGAATCTTCAGAAATTTGTTCATATGGATTGATAGTAACTGCTTCTTCGCTTTAAGCCATTTTTTTTTCAGAAGGTTTTCATGGAAAGCTTTACTCTCGGATAACAAGGAAAACCCTGTACTAGGGATGCCAAGTTAAACGACATTTTTTTTCGATTTTTTGATTCTGGGAGTAACTCTCGAATTCGAAAAATCAAAAAAAAACAAAAACATCTCAACTGGCACCACTGGACATTGAACATGGACAAAATGGATTTTTCTAATCTAAATGATTCTAATACTGAACACACGAATTTGATGAAAGCAAAACAAAAAATCATTTGACTTGGCAACCCTGTCCTGTACACAATTAAGGAAACATACTTCTCCTAAGTCACAAAAATATATATCCCCAACCATCTCGGCAAACAGATCTACTAACTTGTAAACATTTACTTAGAGCCTTCTTCACAAACATGTACATGAGTTCATGCTATACATGCATAAGTGTGATGAGTATGTCCATACGATATCTGACAATATTGATAAGTGTAACATACAGAAAATCATCACCATCATCATCATCATTATCATCAGTCTCCTAATGTTCGTCGGTGGACATAGACCTTCCACAGGATTCGCCATACTTCTCTATCGTGGGTGTTGTGGAGCCAGTACTTTCTGAATTTGTCTAGTATTATTCTTTCGGGTGCACGTTGCATGATTCTCGGTTTGTGGGTCTGTCTCTCGGTTAGGTTCCATGTTTCAGCTCCATAAGTGACTATTGGGAGGATGGATTGGTTGAATACCCTTCTTCTTAGGATCAATCGGATCTTCTTGTGTTTGAAGGTTCAGCTTGGTCTGCAAAAGGCATACGATCCTAAGGTAAGTCTTCGCTTTATTTTTTTTCACCTTTTGAAGGTCTTATGGAGATTCGTCGTCCTAGGTAGATGTAGTGTTCTACTTTCTCCAGTTCTGTGTCCTCAATTCTGATCTTTGTATTCTTATTTTCAACGTGATTGTTTCACATGATTTTCGTCTTGCTAGAGTTCATGTGTAGGCCAACTTTCTTGCTCTCTTCATTTAGTTCATCTAGCATTAGTTGGTGGTCGAATAGGTTTCTTTGCGAAAAAGGCAATGTCGTCTGCAAATCTAAGGTTGTTCAGATATTCGCCGTCTATTTTGATTACTTTACTCCCTAGGTCTTGTCTTCTAAAGGTCATTTTGAAGCAGACTGTAAAGAGTTTTGATGAGCTGGTATCATCTTGTCTTGACCCCTTTTGGAGCTGAAAGGGCTCCGAGTCTTTATGTATCCTGATAAAGGAGCTGCTTTGGCTGTATATATGTTGCAGCACTATGACGTATACTGGATATACACCTTGTAAAGTGATGGCCCTCATAAACTTAGGGATTTCCACTGTCGATGTCCAACCTGAAGTCGATAAATGCTGCAGCGAGTGGCAGCTTGTATTCTGCTGCTTTTTCTTTTCAGCTAATTTATCTTCTTCTACAGCCAGCTTACTCCCATGATTGGTTTTCATCTGGTGTTTTGTGATTCGAGTGGTGATGACTTTAGTGAAAAGTTCGCAGTTTAGTAGGCTTATAGGTCTGTAGTTGTTGGTCTTTTGGGTTTCCTTTTTCTTATAAAAGTTTTGTGATTGCAGTGTTCCAATCATCTGGGACTTTACTTTGTTTTAGACACAAGTTGAAAATGATGGCCAGTTTCCTAGTAATGATCTTACTCGTTTTTCTATTTAGATCGATGGAGATGTTGTCTGATCCAGGGCCTTTCCTTTCTTCGTTTGTTTGATAGCTGGTTTCAACTCGAACGGGGTTACTTCCGGAAAAACCTCGAGTTGATTCCTCGCGTCTTGCGTATCTTGTTCATTGTTTCGTAGTCGTTGTTTGCATGAATAGAGTTTTAGGTAAAATTCTTCGGCACGTTCGACAATCCTGTCTCTGTCTGTTGTTTGGTCTCCAATTTCTACGAGTATGTAGGTTATTTGCTTTTGTCCTAAATTGAGGCCTTTGTTTATAGCTTTGAAACCCCGACCTTTTTCGAGAATCGATTCAATGACTGCCGTCGTGTATATTCTTCTGCCTTCTGTTCCTTCTTCTTGATCATTTTATTTATGTTCGGTCTCTTCAATTTTCTCATCTCTGGTTGTCGGTGGCTTGAGGTTTCTGCGTTTTTCCATGAGATTCCTGGTTTCATCTGAGATTTTATTGATGGTTTGTGTGATCGTTGCTTTAAATATAGTGGTGACCTCTACTATAGAGGCTGTTATTTTGTTTTTTTAGTTCGTTGATGTTGGCGTCATTTTCTTGGACAGTAAGAATTTTAAATCTGTATTTCAGCTCAAGCTTGAAGGATCGAGTGTGCTCTCTCGGTATGCCTAGTGCTTGCAGTTTGGTGTGAAACATTTTTCCTGCTTTCTTTGATTGTATTTACTTGTATTTTACATCTTACCATTGTGTGGTCGCTTCCTACGTTGACTTGATTCAGGACTTGAATTTCCTTGACGGTATCACTTTTGTCGGTTAGGATGTAGTCAATTTCGTTCTTCGTTTCGTGGTCGGGGCTCTTCCAAGTCTATTTTGGCTCTCTCCTTGAAGAAGGTGTTCATGATTTTGAACCTGTTAGCCGTTGAGAGGTTCACAAAATCTTCTCTTTTGTTCCGTACTTTATATCCGAATTTGACGATGCAATTTTTGTTTCCTTGTCCTACCTGTGCGTTGAAGTCTCCTCGGATGACATTGAAGTATTTTCTGGTGTCTTGGAGTAAGGAATTGAAGTAATCATTGAAGTTGCCTTTTTCCTCTTGCATTGATTGCAGAGTTGGATTACATTCAGTTTGTACCTTTTGAAAGTTTGTATGGTGACGCTGGTTATTCGGTCAGAGACAGCTTTATAGCTTGCTAAGTTGTCTTTGAGGTCCTTATTGACGAGGAAGCTTACTCCATTTTGTTTTACATCCTCTTTTCCGTAGCTGTAAAGAAGACATTTGCTCTCCGCTTTGGTTAGTTCTTCTCCGGATCTTCTCATCTCGTTAATGCCTATAATGTCCCAATTGATGTTTTTGATGTCATTTTCTAGATCAGTTAGGTGCATGTCAGTTGACAGGGTTCTGACGTTGTTGGTGCCCATGTATAACGTTACTCTTTTGGTGATCCCCTATCAGCTATGTTTGGGTGATCACTGTTGGACAGACGACCCGGCAGGAACGGGTGTTTTCTTGGTAAAGTGTCTGGGTGGTAGCTTTTGGAGCACATCACCCCAACCCAAGGCATGTGATGTGGATGGGCCTTTTGAGACCGGTGATCCAGTAGGAATGGAACCCGAAACCTTAATCTGACGCAGATAAGTAGTACTTGATCTTGATGTCATTTTCAAATTATATTTTACTATATTTTGCTAAAATTAAACTCTAAATTCTGTGGGTAACAATCTCCTCCTGTCTTTTTGTCTCCATCTTCCCCCTCTCTTTTTCTCTCTCTTACCTACCTGAAGAGATCAGCAAGGCTAAAGATTAAATTTCTTAAAATGCAACCTCTGGACTTTAATTAAGTTAGGACTTTTAAAAATATGGGAGGTGTGATCAAATACAAACTAACCCCTTAAGTACATAACTATGGGACTAATAAGGGAATCAGTCACTCACTCAAAGAACATACCTTGCATCTTTTTTTTCCTCTTAGTCCACTTCGAGACTAATCCACCAGACCCCCTTCAACACATCATGGGCCAGCGTGGCAGGGCATAACCCAACACTCCCCATGGTTCGCACAATGAAAATTATACCGACCGTCCCAGTTGGGTCTTCAGTCCCCAAAGACCCAGCCACATCACTTACTTTGGGTAGGGGTGATGTGCCCCAAAGGCTATAACCCAAACACTTCACCTAACACTCCACCATACGGGAAATAGAAGTATCTAAATCAAGATAATAACACATATTTCACCTTTCAGTTTTGATAGAGCCGAAAAGAAAAAATATTATAATAAAGTCTCAACAAAGAACAACTGTAGCCATTAAAGATGGGGAAGGGTTTTATCCTTTTTTTATATGTGCATGTGATTGTTTGAGTGTTTGCTTGCTTGTTTATTCTAGCTTCTAGCCATACCGTTTTGTCCATTGACGTGAAAATTGACATCAGTCCTTTACCACTTTAAGTGAGGTAACTCATCCATTGTAAGCTTACGCAATGCTCTTCCATAGGAATAGAGCACTCTGGTGGATGAGGAATTTCTGTGCAAATGGATATATCGCTTAAATTCATCCTTACTGACTGTCCATTTCCGTAGTCCAGAGGTAGGATATCGGCCTTTGGGTCAGATATGAAGGTGTCAATTCTGCCTCGCGGTACTGGATGGGTTAATGGAAAGTTTATAGCCACCCTGAAGAGATGTAATACATCGAAATAGCTGTCTCTGGATGACACAATAATATATATATATATTTTATAAAGCTTTTTTACCTTTTAGGGGTCCTATTTGGACAGGGTTTATTAGATTCTCCAGATTATAGATATTTTTCGATGTTTTTTTGCTCTATTTTAGATGTTTTCCCCTCGAAAACGCCACTGATGTCATAAATACAATTTTTCCTGGCTATATTTATTCTTTGATCGACTTTTTTTTGCATGTCTTCAAATTCTGACGCAACGGTTGTTCAGTTATTGACTGTGATGGAAAGTCTATTCGAAAGTTGAAATGTAGGTGTAATTGGCATCTTTTCGTAATCTTGTTGTAATTTGCATCTTTAAAAAAATGGTTTGAAGATTTAAAATAGTTTGAATACAAGTTGGTAAAACATCGGTTGCATCCTTTTTATAACACACTGTATATATAATCACACACCCAAGAAACATTCCTGAATCCATAAAACACTCCTGTACTTTGGCAATAAATCATAAAAATAATTTATTCTTTTGTCACTGAGTTTTAACAAAGTCTCCCACCTCAACTCCTATTTTTTATGCTGACCTCTGCATCTATTTTCGTATTTTTGTTTCAATTTATTTCTTTTTTATTATTGCTTGGTGCACAGTTTGCACCTCATGACACAATTTTTATTTCAACAAAATCTCACTCGATGTCCTCCCTTTTGTTTAGGGCGCTCTCTGACCCACCTTCCAACGGCCGTAAATACACAAGTTTATTCAAACCACCGCCATTTGCATTTTATTTCAAAAAATAACAAAAGCCGCCGACAACATAAACATTAACAACGTTTTATAACAACAACGCCAGCAACACAATTTAAATGAAAATAAAATCACAAAAGTTTGCTGGGAGAGAAAAGAAATGCCTAAATTAAAAAATAACAAATAAAAAATGGAAGAAAGGGGAATAGGCGTTCTACCATATTTGACAACAACCCAAGGTGTAGTGTTGCCTCCTGCCGGTGATTCTTTTCCATAAGGGCGGGAAAATGCCAATAAGAAATTAGAGACGGTCCCGTGAACATTTTCACGTAATATTATTTATTCTGTTAATACTTATTCAGTTTTAGAAGAATAGGAAATTTTTATTTGCTTGTATTTATCTTTATTTGTAGATTCAATATTTTCCCCTTAATTCTCTGAATTCACGTGCACACACATACATACACGCATGGAGCCATACATACAGGCACATACGCAGAGATATGCATAAGCATACACATATACACACAGAATGTGCGTACACTAATATGCAAAGAAGCTTATATACACTCACAGACACAAATACACAAACGCACACGAACAGATCCACTCAGGCACGGGCGCAAACAAATATTCCTTATTTGCTGATTGAGGGGTCGGTGCATTTATGCGAGAAAGAAAACCCAAACCCTTGAATAATGTCTTAAAGTGTCATTGTAATAAATATCTCTTGGCCGATTTAGGAATCAGCAGCAAAATACATAGACTCCTGTTTTTTCGTTTGCTTTGTTGATTTCCTTACTTCTCGTGTTTGGTTTCCTTCTTATTATTCATTATTTTTCATTCCTTTCTTTTCATTCTTTCCTTCTTCCTTGCCTTTCCATTCTTTCCTTCTTTCTTCTGTTTCCTTTTATTTACCCATGTTCATTTTCCTTCCCATTTACTCAGTACTTTTTCATTCCTCCCTACCCTTACCACATACTTCTTTCCTTTTTCTTTTCCCCTTTCTTCCTTTTCTGTCAACATTTCTTCCATAAAAACTGATTGTATATTTTGATATGAAATATTTTCTACACGGTCTTCCAAATTATTCTGGGGTCAAGAACAGTGCCTTTTCTAATTGGCTGAAATGAGAACGCCTGGAAAAAGGTCATGGGACCAAACTCCCTCAGGGAAGCTGGAAAAATACTTGTTGCTTTTAGTTCTTCCTCTATCAGTCCCAATAGTCCCATCGCATTCCAAACAATATCAATTTCCAAAATTCCGAGGCACCATTAATTGTATATGGTTAAATTAATCCTAATACTTCTTTACGTTTATTATCGAACCCAGTCTGCTTCTTTTTTTCTCTCACTTTCACTTCTTTTTACTCACGGTCACTGAACAGTACAGATGGCTTGCGTCTTTTTGCCCCTAACGCTTTAACTTCAAGGACGCTTTTGTCACCAACCGGCGATTTGCTGACGCCCTTTATGTAAGGGCTGTGCAGAGCGTCCAGTCCTTCCCATTGTTAATATGTCGGGGAAAGAGCCCAAATCTGCAATAAACTCTATTCGTTTCTAACCACATGGCGACAAAAACAGAACTTACCTTGCAAGTAGAAAATCAACTTTACGAGATCTCAATTCAACGCTGTAACCTCCCACGAAACTAATTCTAAAGAACTCAACAAGAAAACATTTTTCTCTCCAAAAGAACTCAAAACAAGGAAACATTCTCCTCCGAGAAAGAGCAGAACAGGAGAATATTCTTCTCTCTGATAGAACTCTAAATCTTGCAAGAGGCTTTTCGAAAATGAACACTTGATAACTGGGATTTCTTCCATTAAGGTTTTTCCCCGACGGAGACACAATTTCTTCGCAAATTACAACCTCCCCTTTTCTTCTATATTCTCCATTCTGACCCACTCAGATATTAATAATCCGGGATGTGTGGAAGATCCAAGTTTGTTACATTGTTTTTTGTTTTTGTTTTCTTTTTGTTTTCTTTTTGTTTTCTTTTGTTTCCATTTCACTTGTTCGATTCAGGTCAGTCCATTTTTGCGGTTAATCTAAAATTAGAACCAACATTCCTCTATTACAACTATTAAAATACGATTAGTTGGGTGCTTCAAGTCCCAATAGTCCAAACACATTCTGAAACAATTTTAATCTTTACAATTCCAAAACACCATTAATTGGGTATGGTTAACTTTATCCTAATATCTTTTCAAGTTTATTTTCCTTTCAATTTACTCATTCCTTTACATTCATTCTCACCCTCTCTTTCCCTCTTCTTCGGGTCTATTTTCCTTCCTATAAAGTCGTCATTTTTCATTTCTTTCATTTTCCACTTCCTTCTTTCGTTTGTTCTTTCTAGTTTTCTCTTCACATTCCAATATTTCTCATTTTGTTTCAAGCTTTTTTTTCTTTTTCTCTTCTTTCCTCGGTTTTCTTTTCTTTCAGTTTCATTCTCATCTCTTTTTCTTCTTTATTCGTTCTTCTCTTTCCCTTGTTTTCCTTTTATTCCCTTGATCTATACATTTGAATTACTTTATCCTTTATTTCTTCTTCTCATCTTGCTTACTTTCTTCACCTTCTTATTCTTTTTTCTTTCTCCGACCAGTTTCTTTCAGTTCTCCTTCTTCTATCTTATAGTTTCTCTTAATCCTTTCTCAACGCTTCCTCGTTACTTTTTTTGTTTTTCCTTCCATACCTTTCTTCGATGTTCCCTTTTCTCTCGTTTTTCGCACTTCAAAATTTTCTACCTCCATCCTTCCATATTTTTCTCCCCACCTTTTCTTTCCTCCCCACCGTCTTTCCCTTTACTCCCCAAAGAACCAAGATATATATCAATAATGACTTTTAACAACCCCTCCTAGGTAAGACGATACCCTCGAGGCTTACAGGAAAATAATGGTCTTTTCAGAAAAGAGGTCCGGCTTGCTCTCTCTCACTCTGTCTTTCCTTCTTTCTTATCTCCTTTCTTTTATCATCTACTTTCTTTCTTCCTTTGATGATTTCTTTCTAATTTTCTTCTTTTCTTTCATATTTTATTTCAATTTTTCATTCTGAGTGCGTGTGTGGTGTGAGTATGGGTGTGTACGTGCTGACGGGCGCCTGTGTGTGGAGATTACTTGGTTTCTTTTCGTGTTTTCTGTTCATTTCTTCTCGTGTCCCATGACCGGTTGGTATTCGCTGGATTATTTTCGATGTAATTGTGACTTGCCAAGTCAACAGGGTGCATATTTTATATACTAAAACTATTTAATTAGTCATCTAATGCATTCACATACAAAAAAAACTAGAAAGCACTCAGAGAGTGCATATCTCTGCCAACGCCATACACTGACTGTAAATGCATGAAACAGTATGTATATAGCTAGGATGCTGGGGAGGTAACTAAATTTTTCATAATTTGAACTGTCGTCTTAATACATGAAAAACATCCCTAAGTCGAAAAAGATTCCTGGATCTGCTCTAAAATTTAACAAGTTCTCTCTTAGACTGTTCTACATACAAGTCAAATTTTTCATAGCACTTCAGTCGAACCAGCGATTGACACAGGCACTCCTAACATCAGTAGGCATTTCGAGTTCAGAAAGGTTTTGTTGCATGAACTTTGTCTTGATGTAGTCCCTCAAAAAGGAATTGCCAACCCTGACCTTAACCAGTTTGTGATTTTGAACCTGTGTTCCAATGTTAGTGTCACCGTCATAATAATTAGGATGGATGTAGAGCCCAAGTGTCAAAAGAATTCTCCGACATTGAGCTATCGAGTGATGTCTTCTTCATTGTGATAGGACAGAGATCAGAAGAGAAAAATGAAAAAGAAAAGATATGGTCTCTTTTGAGACGACTTGAAGTTTTCAGTTGATAAAATGGAGCAACGGCTTTCCCTTGATGAACCCATTTACTTGGAACGATTGAAATTTTAGTCATTGCAGTTTTATGGCTCAAGTGCGAATGACGGATATGTCTATCAGTCATACATCAAAATCGTGCCAAAAAGGTTGAATAGTTTGTTTTCTCTGTAAACAATGAACCTTTCCACTTTAAGATTATGACGACTTTTTTTCGTATAACGCTTCTCTGTAACTCTAAATGGAAGGGACCATAGTTTGTATCGATAACATGCCGTCCCGCTCATTTGCCACGCCCTGTATAATCAGGGATACCACTGCATTTGATACACGGCATCTGAGCCGCCATCATTAATGGGTTAACTTATCTAGGTCCGATGGCAAAGTTCGGGTCGACGCATGCGTGATGGCGTTAGACTGATTTGATAACATCCGTTTATGCTCACACACTTTTTCCAAGTCAACCGGAAGCGAAGAAGAAAAAAAACAGAGCTTCACTGCAGAAGCCCGGGAATGTTTTTCCTCGACCCTCAACGCTGAAATAGGATTTGACCTCACATAGAAGATAACCCCAGACCCTCAGAGGAATGCGGGGGCAGAGCTGTTAAGATATTATATCTGTTTATCTCTCTACTGTTGCAAAAGATGGCCACTCTCTATTCACCCTTTTTACTGTCTTTCTCAAAGAATTTCAGTCTCTCTCCCTCTTTTTCTCTTTCTCTATGCCTTACCATCTTTCAGTATCGTTCTGCTTATCTCTCTTTTCTCACCTTCTCTCTTAATGCCCTAAGTATCTTTCTATCTCTATCTCTCACACTGTTTAGGTATGTCATCTACTACTCCCTCTTTCTTTCATAGTATCTTCCTACAGTTTTCTCTCTCTCTCTCTCTCTCTCTCTCTCTCTCTCTCTCTCTCTCTTATTTTCTCTCCTCTCTTTTTTTCCTCCATTGCAGTTGCCGTCCTCTCACTTATAATTTTAGTGTTGCTCTCTCTATTTCTACCTTCAAATTTATTCTTTCACTCTCATTCTCACTGTCTTTCTGTTTTCTTCATTATCTACCTTTTTGTTTACTTCCTCTCTTCTTCTCAGCCTTCTTTTCTCACTCAGGCCCCCCCTCTGTCACCCTTTCGCTCCCTCTTTCTATATCATCTGTCTCTCTATCTTAATCGTTCGCTTCCCTGTTCTCTAACGCTGTCTCCTCTCCCACCTCTACCCCCTCTCCTGTCAGCGTTGACTTATCTTTACATGCCAAATAACAGATAAGAGACCCTTCATCTTTCTTTCTTTCATAATCCCCCTTCTTTCCCTTTCTCTCACTCTGTTTATTTTTCCTCTCTCTCTCTCTCTCATCTTTGTATGTCTTATTATCCATTCTTTCTTTTCTCCCCTTTTCTCTTTTTTGTCTTCATTCTTCTCTTGCCCTCCACCCCTCCTCTACAGCAATTTCTTGCTTGCTCTCTCTGTTTCTCTCTTATCTTACTATCCCCTTTTTCTTTTTCTCCCTTTTATTACTCTGTTCTTTCTTACTCTTATTTCCCTGGACTTCAGTCTCTCTCCCTTTTCTTTCGTTTTCTCTATTTTTCTCTGTCTTAATCTGCTTTATTTCTTCTCGCCCTTTCTTTCAGTGTCTCTCTTTATCACTCTCTCTTCCTCTTCACTTTCCCATTTGCCTTAGTATCCTTCGTTTTCCATTAGCCCCTCATCCTCTTTCTCTCTAATCTTTCTCTTACTTTCCTTTCTTTCTTCCCTCTTCTTATTGCGTCTCTTTTTACTTCATTTGCCCTTTCTTTCTATTTAAATCACTTCTCTTTCTTTCTCCTTATCCATCTTTCCTTTCTACCGATTTCCTTTCTTCCTCTCTTCCCTTTCTTTCCATTGCCTCTCTTACTCACCCTGTCTCCCTCTTCCGGGGCTTCCTATCTATTATTTAGCATGTAAAGATAAGACTACGCTAAAAGGTCGTATTTGGTGAATATCATATCAGCTGATATTACGCGTGTGTCTAAATCTACGCGGGTTATTCGATGCCAAATCTTATATAGTTTATTTACATAGTGTTAACATTGCAACACTTTCTCCATTTCTCTTTTAGCGACCGTTAACTGATAAAGCAAAACTTAGTCACGCACACAAAAAGCGAGGTTCACTCTAAAAACAGACCAAAAAGCAAGAACAAAAAAAAAAAACTCAACTAGTTCCATGTTTACTATCTTTATTACACAACGTTACTCGCATTTTTATCATCTTAATCATAGACATTTAGTCACCACTGACTTGGAATACTAGCTGGACCCATAAAAATCCCATCGGTGTTGCAGGTGCAGATCCAGGAGGTTTAAGGGGTCCAGGTCCCACCAGCACTCGCGGGAAGCACAACATTTTTCTCAATATCCTGATAAAGCAATGGTTAACCGTCTCGTCGTCACAGATCATTCACTAAGGTAGTGAGTTTGATCTTCACTTTGTACCCCAGTTCTATAGCATTGTGTCAGACTAGGCTAAGCTTAGCAAATGTCTTAAGTTCCTGATGGATTGTTAGCCGTGTATTCTCACATACAATTTGCTGGTGTTGCAAGCTTCATCTTAACTTGATACTCCACACTTGAGGCCTTGTGTCATACTATTCTAAGCTCAATAAGCCTTGCTGCTCCACCCCTACTTCTATCCCGACTGAAGATGATTACTACAATTTTTGTATCGTATATACGTCAGTTTGGCTCAGTTGGCAAGAGAACAGCCAAGAAATTACTTGAGTGAACGGCATGATGAGACTCGAACTCACGTCCCTCTTGCCAGAGGGAAACCAGGTTTTGCTGCTGCTCTACCAACTTAGCTATGAGAACCTCACTCAAGATGAAATTATGGTTTACGATACTCCATCTAATAACAAAAATGAATAATAAAATGAGCACTCACGAAATTCTAAAGTAATAATCGCCTTAAATAGTAAAAACTGGTTAACCTTTCTTAACTTCGACAAAACGGCAAGAGGTGGCGGTTTTCCAGTTCGTCACCGCAGACGCAAGTTGATATCGCATATAATGAAAAAAAGAAAGATTTTCGCTTCAGGAATTCCATGTCGCAGGAGGAAACACGAACCACCGTTGATTTGGAGTCAACAACTCGGCGGTTGCGACAGATAAAATATTTTCAATTTCTTCACCTCTCTCTCTCTCTCTCTCTCTCTCTCTCTCTCAAGTCAAAACATTTCCAGTTCTTCGTCCAATTATCTCTCCCTGCTCTCTCTTTCTCTGTCTGTCTGTCTGTCTGTCTGTCTCTCTCTCTCTCGCTCTCTCTCTCTCTCTCTCTATTTCAATCTCTCTTTACGTTTCTCTCTTTCAGTAATGAGAGGTTGTCTGTTTTGTACTCGCTTTCTTTTCCTTTCTCTCAATCTTTCTCTCCCTCTCTGTCTTCTCCCTTATTCAATTGATAGAATGATTTTGCACTCTCTCTGTCTACCTTTCTCTTACTCTCTCCCTGTTTCTGCTCTCCATCTCTTTTTTTTCAATGGATAGAATGCTTCCAGTTCTTCCCCCCCTCTTTTTCTCCCTCTCTTTCTCCCCGTCTCTCTTTTTCAGTAGATAAAATGCTTGTTGTTCTTCATCTCCCCCTCTCTCTCTCTTTTCTCTCTGCCTATTCATCTTTCTTCATCTCCGTCTCTCCTTTTCAATAGATAAATATTTTCTTTTTTTTTTTTACCTCTCTGTCTCTCTGTCCCTGCTAGCTTCTATCCTTTTCTATCTTTATCTCATTCTCTCTCTTTGTTTCTCTCCGTCTCTCTTTTCGCTTATAGTTTTTTTTCTTCTTTGTTTATCTTTTGTTTTTCTAGACCATATCTCTTTACTTAGGAGAGGTTGTTAAGTTATTAGTGACGCATATCTTATCTCCCGTAGGGAACTGCTACTTGTGGGGCGGGGACGGTAGTAGAGGTGGGATGATTGCGAGAAGCGAAACACGAGAAGTCAATCACATTTACTATGTGTACTCAAAGAGCGCTCCCCCGGGACACATAATCATGATAACACCTAAGTCATTATTCATCTATTTTTAATATGGATGTAGGCAAGTAAGTATACGCACGTGGCAGTGTCTATATTACTAAGTGTGTGTGAGTGTGTGTGTGTGTGTGTGTGTGTGTGTGAGAGAAAGAGAGAGAGAGAGAGAGAGAAAAAAAAAGAGAGAGGGGGAGGGGGCATAAATGAGGAAAACTGGCAGAATATGTTATTCCACGCTACACTTAATAAATACTTTACACAATAAATTATGATTCTAGTCGAGCAATAGCGTGGTTTTGGCTAGACGGTTTTCATTTCCATTACTTATACATAAATACCCTCGAGCGCGCATAAACACACATGCAATCACACAAACCCACACTCACATGCATGCATGCTTACATACACACATACATACGTGCGTCGTCTGTCCCGAATAAATCCAGCCATTTGGAATATCTCGAGAACCGGTTGTGTGGCCTTGATGCAACTTGGTAACCAGCCAGAGGGAGCCTTACTGCACAGGCAGGAACAGACACTCTCCTGCTGAGTAACTCAGTCGACGGTGAAACGCCATTGATTGGGCTTTTTATACTGTGTGACTGTCGCATCCACAATGACCGAGTCTACCAACTCTTCATTTATCGTGCAGAGTACTTTTTAAGGGGGGGGGGTTATAACATTGCATCACCCACGCCTGTTAGCCCCCTTACAATCTGGGTTTAGTTCCCTGTGACTTCTGACTTTTCTCAAAGAGATTCCCAACCATGGATCAGATTACTGGGACAAGAGGCTCCAACTTTTCTGCATTTCCCCCATAGCTAGGGCGTGGATTCATGCCTTCTCCAAGGACGATAGTGGGAGTTTGAGCTTAGTTTTCTGATTTTTATCTCCATGCTGCTAAGCGTTCCGCAATCCACAATGTGAGTTTATCTTGTTGTCAACCCACAATGGGACTGCTATGTTGGTGCCTCTGTTCTGATCTAAAGGCTCTTGTCAAGCCGTGTCTAAAAGCCTTTTATCACTCACCGCAGTTTCCCTAGTGCATGAAACTGGATATGCTTTAGTGCAGCTTCATCACGTATGTGATACTCTCATTTTTTGAGGGAAGCGATAAAGTAAAGAAGCATTCCAAGAGAAATTATGAATCACCGCCACCCACTTCTTTTTTTTTACCCCGTAAATTAAGTAGCGTTGTTGATAAAATTTAATTACCAGGATGGTTTGAATCATAAGTTCACTTTTCTAAGAAGAAAAGAAAAAAAATAGGTCTGGTTAGTCACTCAATAGAAACCGTCATATGACCAATGTCTTTAGGCAGCATGCCAAAGTTACATACTTAACAGATGAGATCGATGTGAACTGGAGTTTTTTCTCGTCCGCCAGGTGATTTACGTCTTCGCGCAGTATGCCATGTTGGAGTGATCAATTAAAAAAATGAAAAAAAGAGGTGATCAATGAATATCATTTCTATTGCCTTTTGTTGGGCTGTGATGACTAAAAAGTCCAAACTTTCAAAAAATAAGTTTGAACGCTTTATATTATAATTTGAGCCCCCACAAAAACTTGGGATGGGTAAAAAAAAAGTTCTCAGTACTTATTGTGTGAGCAAAATTTCAAGTTTGTACTATGAACAGTTAAGGCTGGGCGAACTCCGGATACATGGCTGCATATTAATGCCAAAATACATGAATGACCCAAACCCGACAACAGTGTGTAAACCTGTCGTGGATAGTGGTGATTCGTAAAGAAAAACATCACTCTTAAACTACGGAAACCAGAGAACAAAAAATTCATTTGTTGCAAACGAATCTCAAGTTTAATTGACGGCCAAAGAACAGATCGGCCCAAGAGATTAGTGAAAACTAATGATTAACAAATATAAGTTTTTCCTGCTACCCAAAACAAAGATGTTTCTTTGAAAAAAAAAACTTTCTTAAGCCAAAATGGCATATATTGAAGTAGCATTTAAGATTAATCTATCTTATAAAGTATCTGAGTGTTCTCAGACTCAGGGGTGTTAGAGAAAGAGGACGAGGCTGTGTGCTGCCTGTGTGACAGCCCGGTGCAAAACAAACGCTGAACGCTATTTTTTTCGTGAATGCGAAAAATTGACCTAAAGCGAAAAATTGACAAAAAGTGAAAAAAAATAGCGTAAACCGAACTGAGGAAAGGGAGTGGATACTTGTACATCTGAAGATGTTTGTTGGTACTTTTTGCCTTGCAGAATACCAAACAGTATTCATCATCATCATCATCATCATCATCATCATCATCATTCTTTTAACGTCCGTCGTTGAACATACACCTTCCCCGGGATTTGCCACACTTCTTTATCATGGGCGTCGCGGAGCCAGTACTTCCTGAACTTGTCTGGCTCGTCTCTCCATCTAATATTCTGCTGGCCTCGGTTGCACATGTGATCACGGGGGATCCATGTCGTGAGTCGTGATGTCCACCGGTTGTCCGCCATTCTTGCAACATGGCCAGCCCACTGCCATTTGCGATTTTTAATAGATTCTATGATGTCCCTGACTCTTGTCTTGTCTCAGATGTACTGTGCTGCCTTGTGGTCTCTCCATGTGAGGCCCAGCATAATTCTTTCATGTGCACGTTGCCTGGTTCTCAATTTGCGGATCTGTCTCTTGGTTTGGTTCCACGTTTCAGCTCCATAAGTGACTATTAGGAGGATGCATTGGTTATACACCCTTCTTTTTAGGATTAATGGGATATGCACCATGAAGATATTTGTTGTAAGTACTTAGCTTCTTCATTATTATCGTCAGCAGCTGCAGCAGACTTTTAGCATCCGTCGATAATTAGAGACCTTCCACAAGACTCGCCAGACTTCTCTATCAACCATTTGCCAATGCTCTCTGAACTTATTCTCTGCCGGCTATAGTTTTGCATATGATCTCTAGGAGTGATGAGTCGTGATGTCCCAGGGTTGTCTAACATTATGCAATATGGCCAGCCCGTTGCCATTTGAGTTTTCTAATTGTTTCTTCTATGATATCTCTAATTCCTGTTTGTTTTCTTATATGATTTGCTCTCTTGTGATCTCTCCATGTGTTGTTAAGCATAATTCTCACTTGTCCACGTTGAGGGCCAATCTTTTACCCAGACACAAAAACAGATATTTTGGATACCCAGTGAGTTCAAATTCCTTACAGTAGTAATGGTCTGCCAACGAGCTCGTTAACAAGTGTGCGCTGCCTCAGATCGTGTCTTGACTTCCTCAGGTGTAACTTCAATCTTTTATTGTCTGACACAAGGCCCTAGGTATAGGGCACCTAAGATGAACAATTCACTACAAAGTAAACGTCTTTAAGACTAGCTTGATAATCATTGTTCTACGGCAAGATAGTCGAATATTATTGGTATTTACTAAGTTTAGCTTGTAACTGTACAATGACACAAGTTTGGGGAACGGAGATTCAAAGTCACTGCAATAGTAAGTGCTCGTTAGATAAACGTTCTAACCATTACTCCACGACTCAATGTCCAATATCTGTTGTATACAGATTTATCCAAGGTAGACATTCATCGTACGAAGTTTAGGCATAAGGCCACAATCATGACGAGATCAAGATTGGTCAAGATCAAACTCAGACGCAATGGTCGGCGAAACTAGCTTGTTAATCGTCGCTCTACGGTTGGCACTGCAAAGTAGATATTCATTAAGCTTAGCTTAGTCTGGCACAAGGCTAAAATAATGGCGCACAATGGTGATCTCAATCAAAATCGAAATCACAATCACTCGCCAGCGTGAGTACTTATCTGTGCATTACCTCTAAGAAGACGGAAAAGCCATCGTAGTCAGATTCATTGAATTAAGGTATATCTGAAATGTGCTCTCTTGGAGAATACGAAAAAAGGGCCAGGTGATTTGCAACTTAATAATAATATTGTGGGGTTTTCGTTCGCAATCATTTATATTACGATGACGGATTTGTTAAGGAAGATAACTATTAAATGCGAAGAATTGAGTAGTTTCTCTTATAAATTTATCTATTTATTTGCAAATGTGTTTATTCTGGTAACATCAAATTGCACTAATTTTCACACAAAAGTTTGCCCAACGGGTCACAGGGTTGTTTAGTTCAGTCTATGGCTGTGACGTAAATACTAATATTTTGCGCGTGTACAGGAAAGACAGAACAGTCTTTGTATGTGCATCTATGGACTTTTTTCAAACATTAAAAGACTCTTCAGAGAAAAAAAAGACATACCCACACGCACACACAAATATATATATATATATATATATATATATATATATATATATATATATATATATATATATATATATATACATATGTATATATATATATATATATATATATATATACATATGTATATATATATATATATATATATACGTATTCATATTTTCAAAAGGGTGAAAAAATGTCGCCTTTTCTATGCCAATCAAAGGCTTTATCGATCTTAGATTATTCATATCTTTTTATCCATGCACATAGTACGATGATCAATAAGCTTTACTCAAAGTTATCAGCTGGATTTTGATCTGAAATTTTCACTGTATAACGTTCAATCCATGTTATTGATATTTACCACTAAATTAAGTGCACTGACACGGAAGGAAATTTGCAGATGAATAAAATCATTGTGTGAAATATATACCTTTTTATCATTAGGCCGCTGATCTATCGATGTACCCCACAAAGATGTATATGCATAACATATGCACACGCACACATACGTGTGTGTATGCGTGTGTTTCAGTATGGTTATTTCGCTACCAATATAATTTAAACTGCTTATATCTCTTTCTTGCAAGCATCTCACATAATATCTATCTATTAAAAAAGGGCATATTTTCACAATATTAGGTTGATGCAAATATTTCCAGCTTTTTCTTTGAGAATATCATTTTGATATGAATTCATAGCACCATTACTCATTAATCATCAATGTATTCTGGTGGCATTCTATGCTATTACGCAACTTTTCAGCTTCATCATAAAGGAACGATTTTGGTTTTGATTCAGGTAAGTTTTTGAGGAATATTTCGATATCTTGAACCTGTTCGAACCATTGAATAGACAAAGAGTGATGCGTAACGAAAAGCGTTTGATAGGGCAGGGGAATATGCAGCATGTGGAAGTAACTTCCCATCCCAACTTCATGATAGTTTGCTGCGTCGCATCTGCAACTTGAGGATGATCGTTGTCATGCAGTAAAATAACTGGTCGATTTATTTACCCAGTAAGAGATATTTTCATTTCCAAAGTATCTTTCAAAGAGCCAATAGCTCACTTTGGTGTTACGCAGTAACAGTTTGTCCAGGTAATGTAGGTTTTTAATTAAAGATCGCCTTTGAATTCACCAAATATTTTTCCCACGTAAAAATTAATTCAAAGTGAGATGTTGAAGACTATCCTGGGTCTAGCTATTTTTTTCGTTTTGGATTTTTGTGATGAATCCATCATTGCAAGAGACTATCTAGTCAAAAATATCGAGCAAGAAAAGAATACAAGCATTTAACTGCTGATCGACGATTGTTTCAGAAAGTTCATGAGGGGGCTGTTTTCCTAGTTATGGGGCGTCTGCAGTTGCCCTTCAAGGGGGCATATATTCCAGGGGAACTCATTCTACCACATACACACACACACACACACACACACACACACACACATATATATATATATATATATATATATATATATATATATATATATATAATTCCACCGTCATTTGAAGTTCAAGTAAGTTTTACCGACTGTATTATCTATGTCTTGAACGATATATTGAGCACCAGTGACTAATAATACTGTCTTGTTATATGGGAGCATGAAGTTGGGGATACATAAGACAATTGTACTGCACCATTATCCTTTATTGACAATAAGTAGAGGCGGAATCTGCAGACCCCACAACTGCGAGGTGCCGGAGCTATGGGCGCAATATATCTAAGGAATCCTGAAAAATCTGAATAATAATCTATGTGGAAATTTGCCGGGGTGTTGTCATACCTCTAGTGCCGCCACTTCTATAAGGTTCCAACTTTCAAACCCGTCACCCTCGGTGAGAGGTCCGCATTTTCCCCCCTTGTCCCTAGCGTCTTCTTAATCCTTTCCCCTACGGCACTACAGTTGACTGATTGCACAAGCAATAGATAACTGAGTTAACTTCAAAGACATTTCTAAGATCTCTCTGACGGTAGGCAAACGATGATGCTGTGAACTTTGCCGACAAATTAATAATATATTTACTTAGTCTCTCTATCTACCTACATCTATGTCTACATTTATTATTCTAATTATACACCCAGTCATCTAACTAATTTCTTCTTCTTCTTCTTCTTCTTCTTCTTCTTCTTCTTCTTCTTCTTCTTCTTCTTCTCCTTCTGCTATAATTCATTCTATTGCTTCCTTTTTCTCATTCTACCCCCATCTTTCTCTCTCTCTCTCTCTCTCTCTCTCACTCTCTCTCTCTCTCTCTCACCCTCTGCCTATCATCACACTCGTCCGTCCTCTTTATTGATATTTACTCAGCTTAACTCTGTAGAACTTCACCAAATTTGGAGAATTGGCATAATAAAATCATATTTTGTCACCTTTTCAAATGGAGAGGGGGTGTCTGCAAAGAAAATCTGCATTCAAGACTACAACTTTTAACCCAGGCACGAACAACGACCTTGGGTACCAGTGTTAAATAAGTAACTGCTAGTTTAGTACCAATCAGAGTAACGGAATGTGAATAAAATATACAAATACGTGTATATTCTATTATGATCTTCTGCAGTGTCTGTTCAAAAAGCTCTTGCTCGGAAGGGACTGGACATCATTTGAAGGGACTGGCCGGTGATAATGGTCATGTGAAATGATTTTCCGTCCGCTGCACAAAACAGCAGCTTCGAAGTATTTCGGTTACTATTCTTCAATTTAGAAATTTTACTCATAAATTCTAAAGAGAGGATGTCAAAAGAGATGATTTATACAATACGGAGAAAGATTTTAATTTTATTTTTGTTTTATTTATCTACATTTCTCCAGAACCGCCGATCCGAAAAACTTCAAACTCGACACTGCATTGTCTTTTGTGCTGACTGATAAATCTGGCGAATGTCAACTTCGTACAATGGCCAGTTGTTTATTAATTACGGTGCATACACGCAAAAACACGGGATTTCTTCAGTTGTTATTAGATGTATTTGTTGCTATAATCATTTGGGGAGGAAAATTTTTCAAGTTAGTCCGATTCCTTCTTTGAGCTACCCAAAATGTGTGAATACAGACTGTGAGAGGGGAAAAAAACTTCTTAATCAAAAGATCATATTCACTGTGTGCAAAAAATGTTATTGCATTTTATTTTTATATCTCTTCCATGAAATTAGGATCCAAAATGAAATTAGATATTTGTGGAAAAAATTATCAAATGTGATAGATTTTGAACTTAAAAGTGACGGTTGTCTTGTTAAAATGTCATAAAAATAAAAAGAAAATGTTGAATTAAGTTTTCCTTCTTTCAAATGAGTTTAACGCATTATTATTATTTTTCTTTTTTTTTTGAAGAATAAAAGGAATATAAGTGACTAATTTAAGTAATTACAAACTTTTTAAAAAGTTTTATAACTTCTTAAATTTAACCTTATGTTCAAGAGGTCATCTGACGGGTACTTTACATGCCTGCTCCTCTTCAGGTCGTATGTACGAGTCACGGCAGGATTCGCCTAATTCTATATAATTGTTTTCTTTAGTATGACCATTGACGGAAAATCAACAGACCTGTAAATAAATGAAACAAACATTGACTTTTATATAAGGCATGTTATATAAGATTCATGTCAAGAGGCAAGTCACCCATTTCTTTTCATTGTCTTCTTTCTACTCACTTTCTGGACAGCCCAGCTCACCCCACGAAAACAATTTCTTTATCCCACATTTCACTGAACTCTCTCTCTCTCTCTCTCTCTCTCTCTCTCTCTCTCTCTCTCTCTCTCTCTCTCTCTCTAAGATACACACATTTCACCTGTTATCTCTATTATTATTTACGAGGCTTCGTAATTCAAACATCCACTCTTCTCTCTCAGTAATGTAAATTGGTTTTGGGAACTATGTATACTGTGATCTCTCCATCAGTAAACATTGAACATACAGACCTACCACAAATTCAGAAGTAGGTATATATTGGACCCCCCACCGATACACTGCCCATTTCCATCCCTGTTCTCCATATCTCCAGTATTTCCTCACCCATTCCCCAAGCCTCATCTCTTCTTTCTACCATGTTTCTCTTCCGATCTTTCTTCCTTTCAAGTGTCGGATCTTGTGTTCTTTCCAGATATCTCGTTTGCTTCCAATTACGCCCGATTATCAGGAGTTTTTCTTTTTTTTTTCTTTTTTTTTTCCTTTTCTGGAAAAGACACACAAACAATTACGCAAGGCCCCACCCCCTCCTCCTCCTCCCCCTCCTCCTCCTCCTCAACTGCAGGTTTTTCTTTGTTTCTTCCTTTTCGATTTCCTTCTTTCGTTGAACATTCCCTTTCAAGCCATCGCAAAGCATCAAAGGGAAATGATATCAAATATTCCTTGCGAACACAAATTTACAAACGCGCACGCACGCAGATTTATAAACACCATATATGAAGAGAGAGAGAGAGAGAGAGATAAAGAGACAGAGACAGGGTGAGAGGGAGATTCTTTCTTTTATTCCTTTGCACGTATATTATACAATGAATGATATATATTTCTCTGTTTACCCTTCATTCATGTGTGTGTGTGTGTGTTCGTATGCGTGTGCGTATGTGTACGTGAATGGAATATCTACAATAATTATTTGTGGTATACAGGTATACATAGGGGATGTTCAAGAAATATCTACTCTATTCACATCATATATATATATATATATATATATATATATATATATATATATATATATATGTGTGTGTGTGTGTGTGTGTGCATTTATGAATAGCATTACACTCACATACACTAATATATATTTATGGAGAGAGAGAGAGGAAGGGAGAGGGAATTTTGTGCACACGTTTGTATTAAGGATACTTCCGTCCTAAATGCATAAATTTGTCTGTATATGTACATGGAACATTTATGTACTTGTTTCTATGTATGAATCTATGTGTGTGTATGTGCAGGTGTGTGTGTGTTATGCAGAGAAAGGAGGGAGAAGCGATGAGGTCGGAAGAATTCACTGCAACTTGCTACATTCGTTTTCATGCAGCGAATTAACCCCCAAGCGAAGTCCAACCCTAGAATGACTGTCCATCTTTTTCTTTTCCTATCAGACCTTTGATACGCCTGCTTCATTACAGCCATCTGTCTTGATTGCTGGTTGTTATGCGACAAGAAAAGAACGCTCTTGTTCGCACGATATTTGTCCATAAAAGACGGTCTTATTATTTTCTTATGGACGTTACAATTTCCCCTCGAACCACCTTGCCATTTTCATCGCAAAACTACATCTACTCGAGAAGGTGCAGGTAGCCTGACAGTTAACAGCTTAGAGAATGGCTTTGGCGGATAGAGTTCAAACTCCGACTGCGACAGTTTACTTCCATTGGGCATTAGACTTGAATCCATCACTTCTCATCCCAAACCTACCAATGGGTAAATGGCAGGGCAGAATGGGTCCTGTAACCATTGGTTGCAATTAGTCTACGAGACAGACTCCGATGGTCCAAAACCAAGGGGTAAAGCCTCCTTAAGGTGGCTGCATGCCAACATTTACTTCCAGCCGAGCAAATGCCTTACGTATAGCGGTCCCTTTTCATTCGAACTACATCGACGAGACCGGGAAGAGGGGATCTGCTGACTGAGCATCTTGAGATATCCGTAAGTTTCGCCCAGTCTTGCAAATACGGTATTCATTTATATCATCTCCTCTTTTACTAGCAACTTGATTGCACCCCGAAACATGCTTAACATACCATCATCACCATATTTTGGTCTGGGAACGCTCAATTTTCCCTCATATGCTTTAAGCCATTTTAGCTCACGGAAGGTTTTTATAGGAACGCTTTACTTTCGAATAACGGAAGAAACCATGTACTTGGGTATCAATGCGAACCCCTGAGTGCAGTTCTGCGCATGCGTAGATATGGTTATGCTTGTTTATTTTGCGCTTAAAATCTGTTTACAGTTCTGTCAATTATTTGTAGCCCTTGGCATATCATTTACAAATTGCGAAAAAAAAAAAAAGATGAAGAAGGAATTTAAAAATAAAAAATATCCCTTGAAGACCCAACCGGTAATTTATTACACAAACAATGTTCCCAGGGCAACATCAATTACTACGGACTCATATATCCACTTAAGAGTGTAACGAGGCCTGTGTAATCTGTGTGTTATCCTATCAGTTATGAATCTCAAATGTCTCTTAGGCTAAGAGTTCATTGTGGAACAAATCTGCCTTCGGGAGATAAAAGCTGACTTCGAATGATTGATTCTTAATCTTATTAGGACCGCGACAGGCAAATTGCTCCACTGATTCCACCGGGAGAACAGATTGTACGCTTTTGTTCCATTTCCGAAAGGACCTATCTCATTCCTAATCCAGGGGTTCTCAACCTTTTTTCCTCAACACCCCTTTCAGTTATTATTTCTTTCAGAAATCTATCGCCCCTTTAGTTCTATTTTGACCCCACCCTCTGAATGATTTCTCATCGTTATCTAATGCCTTTGGCAAAATAAATACTCACACCGAATAGCTTGACTGTACATCTTCCAGAAGGAACATCGCTTTCCACTTTTGTAATGCCTTATCTACGCTATAACAAATTTCATAATAAGTTGCCTACAGCAGATAGTACGACCTATACATAAAGAAATAATATGATAATAGAAATCGAATTTTATGATTAAACTTTTTTTTTTCAAAATACAGACTTTGTAATTCACCAACAGTGAGTAGATTCTTATTTATTTGACATAAACGGAAAGATTACGCCCCTCCCCTTTATAAAGAAAAATATATTTGTACGTGACAATCTATCACCCCTTCTCAGCTCAACTTTAGCATCATTGAGAAAGTCTGCCAAACCCAAATACATTGAATGTATCAAACATTTTTTTTTTTCTGATAAGTTCAAAACATCACATTCTTTTAGAAATGGAATTTCGATATTGGATCATTTTAGATTAAAAATATTCACAGCTCAGAATGTATTTATGTCCCCTTCGGTTATCGTTTTGTCGGTGCATGAATATTTCGATTCTGCTGTGCTATACATCTGCTTGTCGGTCTCTCTGTCTGTCTTTCCCCCTCTCTTCTGTCGCTCTATATACTTATCTCTTTTTGAGTTTATTGCTAAACGCCAGAAGTAGAGCTGTGAAACTTTAAAACTAGGGCTGACTATATTTTCTACCGTAATAAGAACAAGAGCAACAATAAGACTCCTCACCAAAATTAGGGATTTAAACCGATGTGTAAAATCCACATTTTCTATCGTGATTCGAAGTGAAGATCAACTGATTGACTGGAAGTCGTATTATTGATTGAGCTAGCCAAATTGACGGCTTAGATATCAACGAAAGTCCAATATACAGATACCATAGGCTTGATTTCATTCGAATAAATGGATGCATTTCTGCAAAAAATATCTTTATTTAATTTTATTGATTAAATATACAATGAAAAAGTAGCGATAATAATCTACTGTCGGAGTAGAAGTAAGCGTGGGGTTTCACCCTGCAACAACGAGTCTTTTTTTCTTCGGAACACAAACTTTACTTTAGAAATGGGATTTTGATACCCATGCAAGACTAGGGTTTAAGGTGATCAATTAATTGTGTAGGGCAGTGATCACTGAAAAGTCCACCCCCCCACGTAAAAAAAAGTGCAAATGCTGTCAGATAAAAAACTTTGTGTCGTTGTATACACATAGTTGAATGTTGAATGCACTGATCTATTGGGCTGTCCATCTGCCTGCCTGCCTGTTTGTCTGTCTGTCTGTCTCTCTCTCTCTCTCTCTCTCTATCTCTCTCTCCCTCTCTCTCTCTCTCTCTTCGAGCTTATCTATCAACCAATCTCGCTCTATTCATATCTACCTCTATTCTTTTTCTGCGATATTTTGCCAAAAATCCCATGATGTATACTCTCTGATCTACTTACTGTCGTTGTGAATGAGACGGTCACAGATTACATAAGTTCACTTCATGGCGTCTCGCTACTGATTTGAAAAAATGCGAGCTCATGCCTGTATTGTAAAGTTCCTTGTGAGTAGTTGCCTAGTTACATCAATGCCTCGCAAACGGTTTCTGAGATATTCAAAATGGCTGGGTACTTTCCGTATAAGTATATACATACAGACATTTATATACGAACGTATGTATGTATATACTTGTATATACTTAAACACCCCACTCCTCTTGAGCTTTGCAATATATATATATATATATATATATATATATATATATATATATATATTGGGGGATGTTTTATATTCTGCATTGTTTTGTTCACTCTATTGGTGGTAGCCGAAGGCGTAATCTCCATCTATACGATTGAGTTCTGCCCGTCTCTGGTCCACAGGGAACGTTCCACCGTACGTGATCCGCCTTCGTTATTACCAGTTTTCGTGGCAAAGAGACGGTGCTTTGTGTATGTGCTTATTTTTCTATGCAAATATGTTCAATTAGAAGAGACTGGCTACACGGGGCTGTGGTTGGGGCATCACTCTCAAATCCGAACAACGCATGCGTTCGTGTATATTAATGAAGCAAGGCGAATTTTGAATGTAAATTTGGTATTCCGTTCAATTATGAAAATATTGTAGCGCTTAAGAGAAGTAGGTGTGTTTAAGTACTTTGGGGATAACTGCATAGCTCTTCCAGTTAGAAGTAATTTTCTTTTAAATGACTGTGTCAGTGAGAAAAGGATTATTTCCAATGTATCATATAAAATATCTACATATCTCTGTTTTTTTCCATACGATCTGAAGTGCCCCAAAATTACAGCTATCTAATAATGAAAAGCCCCTTTCTTCACCCTAATAACGACAGCTAAGCAACAAGACATGCAGTCTACGAAGTACCAGAGTAACTGCGTGGGTGTATCTATTCAAGCACTTTCCAGGGCTGTCCTTAACTGGTTTGTGCTTGTTGGCTGTGGTTGCAGGAAATTTAATGAGGTCTGCAACATGTCCAGTAAATATTCAGTGAGGTTTAAATCTGGCACAGGGACCAATGTTGTACCTGGAAGTCAGCCAAGTACTCGTGGAGCATACAACAAGATCCATGAACGTCACACCTGTCGAGACAGACTCGTTTCACTAGTGCGCCTTGTGAACCCCAACAAGATACACCCAAGCCATTACAAAGCCAACTTTAGCTTGCACAACACCCTTCTGAAAGGCTGAATCAATAGCCAAATGTGATCTCCTCTACACATGAACCCGAAAATGATGAAAAAATCACTCGTCCGACCAAGCATCGCAGCGCCAGTCATTCACAGCTAAATTCAAACCAACGGGTGTCACTAAGCATTAATTCAACAATGCACTTCTGACCTATTGTTAAAAACCTTTTTTAGACAATTTATTGAATATGAATTAAATAGATAACTGCTTTATATTGATATGAATGATAGTTTACTGATATAAATAAAACAGGTACATTAATTAAACCCTTATATTACCGTACTTAGAAAATACTTTGAAGTACTTCCATTCCAGACGTAATAATTTGTACAGTTTTTCTTGCACTATACAATTAACCAGAAAGGTCAAGGAAGTGAAGGATTGTCAGGATTACTGGTTGTTTCATAATTAACTGTCGAATCACAGTCTTTAGGTGTTCACAGGTTAACATCCTGATCATTTGAAATTGAAAGATTTGTAATTATATGTAGTTTGTTGATCTACAGCTTCGAAATTCATTACTTCTGGTTACCGTCTTAAACATACAATAGAGATGAATTTGTCTTATATGCTTTGACCTTCTGAGAGTCACAGGAAAATCACTTCCCTACTCCTAATTTTATCTGGATGTGTCAGACTATCGGTTGCCAGAAAATCGATGGTGTATTTGTATATGTAAAAATGGAAAACCTTCATCGCAGAATCTCATGAAAATAATAGAAGATGGAGGTTGAAAAGATCTTATTCTGCTAACGTTCCTAGTGGAAAGAGCCATTCCCCTGTATTCCTCTGTTTTCCAAATCCTGGCTTATTTTCTGGACTCGAAAACCTATAACAAGCAATCTCACAACTACCACAGCCACGAAGTGGGCCTAGAATATTTTGTTCCATAACCATATTCAAAATGACATACAATGATGAGTTATTTCCCTTACATCGGTCATATTCATCAAATACAAAGCTGATGGATTTATCTCCCTTGCATAAAACTCGCTAGCTGAAAATGTGTATCAACAGTATTTGGTAAGTTTATTTCTGATCACAATCTGCTTTTAGTTATCATTGAAGTTTTTTTCCGCATCACAAATAGTCAGCCTAAACTGTCAACAAAACTTTCAACAAAAGTTTCTTCAGTCTTTAGGTTAGTCTGGCTGGCTATGTATGTATCACGCGTAGACGGCTGAATATTTAAACATTTACTCATGTCTAGAAAAAAAATTGTTTTTTTTGTCCTCCCCCTAAATAGGTTTATAGTGGGGGGTCAGTTTGCAATATATGTCTATGCTAAATCGGTCCCTTAGTTTTTTATCTGACAGCATTTGCACTTTTTTTTACGTGGGGAGTGGGTGGACTTTTCAGTGATCACTGCCCTACACAATTAATTGATCACCTATTTCCCAATGTTTTAGTTGATCACCCCCAATATGGCATGCATATGTGTGAATGCACGCGTGATAAACAAAATAAAACTAAGATAAATGAACAGTCCTTCAATATATAGATGATAATAATCTAAACGTGACAACCAAAATTCAACTAAACAACCACTATATAAAAAAATGAAACATGCAGATATAAAATAATCAAAATATGTATACATTCACTTGTGCATGGACCGAACCCCAAATAAAAACATGGATAATAACCTAAAATAAACATTCTGATATACCCTAATCAAAATAAACATACATAAAAAATACGCATGTGCAAAGAGTATTTGCAAAAGTAGATAAAAATAAAAACATGACCAATAACAGGCTAATAATAACACGGAATATGAGCGTGTATATGTATGTATGGATGGGTATGCATTTGTAAGTGTGTATATACGGCTATAAAAATGTGCAAGAAATCAGTTAAAAATTCAAGATTATAAAACAAGATACACACCGACACAAAAAAAAAAGAGAAAAAGAAGAGAAAAATGAGGAAAACGCACTTAATACAAAATGAATACCAATATAACGTAAGTGAAATTTTCAACTACAAAATAACATAGTTAATTCAATATGTAAGAAATATACTGGGAAAAAAGAATTATATACAGACATCTTGACAGACACATAGCAGCATCAACAGACACAAGCAATGACAATATAAAAATAAATAATGTTCGAGAAAACAACGCGAATATTTCCTCAAACTGTAGACAAATACAAAAGCTACAGAATGCGGACCACTCTTGTTCACAAGAAACTAATAGTTGTGATATAAATTCAAGGTAATTTATAATCTTGTATTATTATCAAAATAATAGTCCTATCAACAAATATATTGAACAATGTCCTTATATGAATTCCAACAACACACACACATATGTATAGTCAAGAAAGCTTTACAGCTGTAAACACTAAAAATTAGAAAAATTTTTCAAAATCATTTTGTGTCACTGATTTCCAAATATCTGTCAATGCAATTTAGGTAATTTTCTTCATTTCTTCTCGTTTTACAGACACTTTGTTATTATGATACAATGTATAAATTGCCTCATGTTGGAATCATCAGTTGTTTACCATGTAACCGTTTCGGGGATTTTAAAAACAAAACAGTTATATCAACATGGCTCTCCAGCAGAGTTGATCAAACACCACCTTCCTTCGTAATATAGTTCTTGCCATACATGTAGTTTATTTCATATAAGGTATTATCACACACACACACACACACACACACACACACACACACACACACACACACACATATATATATATATATATATATATATATATATATATATGCAATGATCTTCCAACTTAGGTATAGAGCATTCTGGGGAATTTAATGGATGGGGAATTTAAGCTAAATAAATATATCGCTAAAATTCAGCCTTACTGACCGTCCCTAGCGCAGAGGTAGGACATCGGCCTCCGGGTCTGAAGTGGAAGTTTCAATCCTGCCTCGTGGTACTGGATGGGATAACGGATAGTCTATAGCCACACTGAAGAGTTGTAATACAACGAAACAGCAGTTTGTGGATGACACAATAATTATATATATATATATATATATATATATATATATATATATATATATAAAAAGCTTGACTGTCAAACTCTACTTCTATTCCGACTGAAGATGTTTTGTACAATAGAAAAAATTATTTAAAAAATGTTGTTGATGTAAATGTATTGGTTTATCGGAAATTTGCTATTCAGAGTATTCATTCTATTCGACACAACGCCAGGTTTTATGTCGAGTCCCACATGTGGTACGTATTGTTAGGACAAAAATTGGCCAGTCCCTGCAATCAGTGTCACGAAGGAGTCAGAAAACCTTTTGACCCTCCTTCTTAGTGTGTAATGGAGAGGTACTGCTGCGGCATCAGAATCCCCAGACCAAGCTAGGCTCATTTATGCTGTGTCCTGCCCAGAGCCGAGAACACAATTGATTCCAGTCCGAAGGTCTAGCGGAAGTGAAACGATTTGGTACCTCAAAATTAAATCTAAAACCAGACATAGAAACACTGGATCAGTTGTAGTCAAGCTAAGGGAGACCGGGGCTAGTTGATTCATTTTTCATTACTCAGATAGCTGTAACTTTTCAGGAGACTATTTCGTTTAAATTACTATGGGAGAGAGATTTCCTTTGGATGGGTTGTATAAGTGTAAAACAGAAGTTAAGTTCATCATATCATTCAAACATTCGGGAAAAGATGTATTAACCTACAATCTGATTGGGTAAATAATCTATTTTGCTAGTATGTGCAGTTGTGATAGATATATTGTTGTGATTGAGAAATACGAAATTTTCAACCATATAGAAGTATTATCAGTAATAGAAAATGTATTTGAGTAAATAAAAGGATTTTAGGAATATTATGCTTATGTGCACAGCGTTAATGAGGGATAAAAATAAATATGTTAATGAAGGAGTAAGGAAAAGAAATAAGTGCCTAGGAGTAGGATAAGGAGCCGAGGAAAAGCAATACAAGGAGGTGAGGAAAGAAAAAAAGAGCTGTCATTAGCATCAACAGCAATGGTGTCTAGCTAACAAGAAATTTGAAAATAATTGTTTTATTATTCAATCTTATCAAATGAAATGTTGAAAACCAACGCTTCTCAAATATGGGGTTGGGACCTCTCCAGGGTTGCGTAAAGATTATTGGAATTTGTAGAAATATCAGTTAATGTTTTTCCCGGAGAATAATTATACAACTAGATTTCTTTTTTCTTTTTTTCTTTTTATTATTATAGAAATATTAACTCCAATGAGTCATCATCATCATCATCATTATCAGTGCTTATAGTTAAATGGCTATTCAATGGTTTTATGGATACCAATTCCGTTCTTGTTACATTTTGGTAAAAATTAGTATTTTCTCCAATATAAACACCAAGGAACGTAAATGATGTTTTGCTTTTTGTGGCGAGATGGGTGGGTTAATTTGTTTCTATGTCATTGTTCTTTTAGGGTTATGATTTCTGTTACTAGTAAAAGCAAAAAGCGTATTGAGAAAACGTGTGCCGAATAGTTTTTGGTGTTATGTAAGGGTCTAGGTCAGCAATACAGTCACAAAAGTAAACAGCTACTCTCCTCTCAACCTTAAACAAATATTTCTCCCAAAACTGACACTTTTAGAAATGAAACGGAGTTCTTTGTGATTGAAAGCACAAAAAAAATTCTGAAAAAATATCTCAAAAAAACAAATCTTATTCAGTTTTCAGCTTCCAAGGGTTGAACGAATGTTAAACGTTTTTAGTCATAATATAAGACCGTGGATCTACGACAATAGAGTAGTCTACGCTGTTTATAAAAAAATGAGATCTTGGTGTAAATAATCTTTTCCCATTTGTTGTATTGAGTACTAGGAAATATATTGAATATATCACATACATATGTGTGTATGCACACACACACACATACGCACATACGCACACACATATGATACACACAAACATGTATATAAATAAGCAAAATCTGTCAAGAAATTATACAGCCATATTGAATGTTTCGCAAACCGGTTGAGAAGCCTTGATGTGACTTGACAACCAAAAGGGACCATGCTGTGTATACATGAACAGACACTCTTATAGGGGAGGGGGTCTCAGTCTGTTAGCCCCCAAACAGTCTGGATTTGGTTCCTTGCAACTTCTGTTTTTTGCCCTAGAAATGAAGGATATTTTCAGAGCGTGGACGAGATTAAGGAGAACAGGACGAGGCACCTAATCGTTATTTTAAAAGAGACACTTGGATAAGTGCGTGTGTGAGGTCCCAAGCGGAGAGAAGAAAAGTAAAAGGAAATTTGTTAATATCGAATGGCTGGATATCTTCCGGATGGACACACAGATATATTTTTCATTTACAGTCTATATCTCTATTGTTTCCTAAAGCAGAAAACTATATTATGCAGAAATAGATATATAATCCTACAGAATAATTATAAATGTATTATTTTATTTGAAACTCAGTTAGAACTGACTTCCTATTATTACTTGGTCCATATTTCAGTTGGCTTAAACAGCGAACAGAAAAAATAATTAAAGAAATTGGTAACTACAAGAATCAAACCTGCCACCGATAAGAAAGAAGTCTTAAGGTGACGCTGTTGTTCAAATCAAATAAAGTTTTGAATAAAATAAGGCATCTATAATTTACAATTATTCTCTCAGAATATTTATACATTTCTCAATAATATAATCGTCCGCTTTGAGAAAAATAGAGCAGGTATGGACAGTGAATGAACAAGAAAAGATTCGGACATAAAACAGTTAATTGGCCTCTGACTTACCAGCGTAAGAGCTGCATCATGTTGAAATGGCTTCGATATATATATATATATATATATATATATATATATATATATATATATATATATATATATAACAGAGCAGAGAGTTAATTCGCCTCCCAACGGAGGAAAAATATGACACAAGATCAAGTTCAATGTTGGGGACTTTCACGCATAGTTGGAGACAAAAAAATTATCTTTTTCCTACAGCACTTGACATTTGGCACGCCTCAGGCATCAGGACTTAACTCTCACCCTACTCTCTTAGTGCAATGGGGGACATCATCATCATCACCATCATTATCTATACTATTTGAGACAACGAAATTTACTCAAAAATTCTGGCATTTTTCCTATTTATTACTATCAAAGCACGAGAAAACCATTTTCAGAGTATTTTTTAAATCTCTAAACAACTTAATATTTTTCTTTTTTTTAAAATCAAAACCAGGTCTGTTAAGTGACTCAGTAGAAACCATCACACGACCAACGTCTTTTGGTAGCATGCTGTGTTGGGGATGATCAACTAAAAACTTGAAAAAAGTCGTGATCAACGAATAAGTCACTTCCCTCACCTTTTGTTGAGTATTAATCGCAAACAGAAACCCGAATTAAAGGGAAAAAATGCAAGTGATCACAGTGGGATACAAACTAAGGGGCCAATTTGAAAATTTTGTAAATTGAACCCTCGGTGAAAAAAATAAAATAAATAAAAACGTTTTCGGTGGAGTGGGTACAAGAAACAAAAAAAGGTTTTTGTAGACATAATGAGGAATAAATGTTTCAATTTTCAGCCCTCAAGCTCTACTGGTGAAGGCTGTTCACGTGACAGATACAAATATATATATATATATATATATATATATATATATATATATATATATATATATATATATATATATATATATAGCCTACCGGGCAGAATCACATAGGAACGGAAAGAACACATGTTGACAATCTTGGCTGACGGTATTCATCTCTATGACGAGGTGGAAAAAGGCGTTTTCAAAGAGTTATCCCTCTTAGATCGAATATCATTACATATTTACTAAGATTTCGTCAGTCTGGTACAGGGACAAAAGCATTGTGCAGCTAGCAAAGATTAAATTAAGTGCACTTGAAAATAGTCTGCAAGACTAGTTTACTCACACTACCCTGCTGTGGGACTATCTTTAATCTTTTGGGGGCACAGGGCCACGTGGATGCACCTTGACAGACACCCAAGAATTATATCGTAACTGTTCGGGTGAAAACATTCTACAAGGGAGTTAACCGAAAAAAGTGAAAGAGTTGTTCCCCTTAGACTGTATGGAGTTTGATAAAACCTCACCGCGTACTAATGTACCTAACATTTTAAAGTTTAGTGCCATAAGGCACTAGGCGAGTCCATCAAACTACTTGCATTTAAAAATCAAACAATGATGAAAATAATTTTTGATGGGGAATTTTCACTGATATTATTCAATTACTAGCCTTAATATGTGATTTCTGATTTTTATTTCCAAACTCTTGATCAATATATTCTCTTCATTGAACACAATTATTTTATCTGCAGTTGAACTAGCGTAGCCACCGAAGAAGCTGAAGTGTTCTATTCTATTCTAAAATATTTGTGTGCATTTGAGTGGGGTTTTTTGTTGCTTTTTTTTTAGTTTGAGTGTTTAGTGCTCCTGGACATATTGTTTTGTCTACGGACTTGAAAATCATATCATCAGTCAGTATCTCGCCACACCCCTCCTAAAAATGGGTTTGGTGAGTTTTTTGTTTGTTTGTTTTGTTTTGTTTTTGTTTTGTTTGTTTTTCTTAATTTTTTAGGCCTCCCTCCGATGGATCTATTTACAACATCCAGATACTCCAGAATTTAGATTTAATTTTATGTTTTATCTTCACTCCATCTTAGATGTTTTCACGTGGAAAAACGCCACTGATGTCATAAATACAATTTTTCCTGACCATATTCATTCTTTGATGGATTTTTTTTTACACGACTTCAAATTTTGACGCTGCGGTTGTTCAGTTATTGACTGTGATAGCGAATTTAACCCCATCCTAAAATAGATCATTACCACTCAAGACCGGTATAAATACTTTGGGGATCTTGAATGCAGCTCGATAAAACGGGGGAAAATGAAAGAGAAAATATTAACAAATACCTTAGGAGAATATGAAACCTATCAAAAACTGAGTTGAATAACAGAAAATTGATAAAAGGAATTAAAACAAGGGAAATATTGGTTGTAAGATACGTGGGTCTATATCTTAGATGTTTAAAGGATGAACTCCAATCAACGGACAAGCGGACGAGGAAACTCAAGATGAGACACAAGGTTCTGCGCCTCAGAGATGACAGAGATTGGGATGTGAGTGTGTGTGTGTGTGAAGAGGACTGTGTATAGAAATCTGAGTCTAAATGGCTAAAACAGGATTAGAAAAGTATGTACAAGCAAGCCATGAAGATATTGTACAAAGTGCTCGAAGCAATTCAACAAACAACAAAAAAAAGCAAATAAGGGAGTAGAAAAGAAGACGATGAGGAAGGAAAAAAATGGAAACGGAAGAGGTACACGGAGAATTGAGATGAAAACAGACAAGCTATCATGGATGCTTTTACAAAGGAAACATGAAGAGAAAAACAGAACAGCTCATCATGGCAGCCCAAAACAAAGTATGTCATGGCGAATATCGACTGAACCCAAAAACAACAAATGCCGCCTATGTAAAGAAAGGAGTGAACCTAAGCAAGAATATTGGACCTGGTAGCCGTAAACAAGGGAAGGAGAACCTACCGAATGATAGACGTGGCAGTGATCACAGAGTGAAGATGAAAGAGAGTAAAAAGCAAAGAAATTATCAGGACTTGGCAAAGCACCTGAAAAGACTGTGAAACATGAAGGTCAGAGTCGTACCAATAATAGTAAGTGCACTTGGAATCGTACCAAAGACATTGAAAACATTGGAACAGCTGAAGATAAGAGGAAAGATTGAGACTATGAAGACCACTGCGGTACAAGAGTCAGCAAGAATACTGAGAAGAGCACCAGAAAATATGAGACACGGCCTCCACTCGTCAGTTATGGCGTAACAGTTTTAGAAGGTATTTGTAAGTAAAGCTAGGAGACTTGCTGTCACTTAGACTTCAGCGATGACCATAAGACTACTGGTGTGAAATCGCAAACCACAGCACTGCTGTGGACTGTGAGAATGTAGAGAGGGGTTAGAGACTTGGAGAAATTTGCAGTCAGCGACCATCAAATACAGATGAGGATGGTAAGGATTACACCTAGCTAAACTAGGAGATATCTCATTCTTATAATAATCAATAATATAAAAAACAGCTATCATTATAGTATCGTAAGTTTTGTGTTTACATAACTGAAACGAACCAAATCAGAATTATCATTCGTCGCATTTGTTGCATTAATGTCGATAGAAGTTCAATTCAACTCGTCTTTTGCATCTATACCTATGAACACCAATCTTTAGGTCACACTAAATTTATTTTCAGATAACAACTTTTGCATTCTGTATACATGACACCATCACATATCTGAATACAGAGGTGTTAAAAGGGAAAAAAATCACGTATATAAATCAGATTTTTTATTCTTTTCAAAGTCTCTGTACATTACATGGAGATCAATAAAAAAGCGATCGGTTTTCTTTTGTTATGAAATGATCAACAGATTCCATCATCATAACATGTCCCTGGACATGAAGAGGAGTGTTGATGTTCTATTGGTTTCAAATGATAAACTGGCCGTTCATAATCTATTGCTTCAAGTGATAAGTCTGTAGACCAGATACACATTTCATGATTTGTATACAAAACCCCAGATTATTTTTAAATATTAAGTCATGGAAATAAAAGACTTGTGCGTTCTTAAAAGTAAACATAGCCAATGCCAAATGGTCTTCCACAACGTCTAATTCACAACACAACATCTTTAACCGAGCATTTGAATATATTCAAACAGTTCCGTTACAGTCTATTTGCTGGAGTCAAGTGATTTGCATAAATTCGATCTCTAGCAGCTTCAATAATTTTTATGGGAATGTTTACTGGTACATTATACATTCATATACTTTTGGGGTCCTTAAAAGCAGGTTTTCAACGAGTTTTATTTTTGGACTTGAATCAAGGGATTAATATGAAGTGGAGTCAATTTTCTATTGTCATCAAGTGATAAACTGAACCCTCCAATGATTAATGAATTATCCATTTCATCTTATAAAAATATAATAAAGATTTGCTTAACCTCTTGGTCATGACGGTCTTCCCTGATAAGTGTGTTCCACCCAAAACAAACAGAGGATTGGTATTCCCAGCTTGTTGTTATGATGATAACTAACTGGACCCTTGGAAATTCCATGGATACTAAGATATCATGGGTATCTAACTTAGTATATGATTTTATTAAATGATTCCATTACCTTTGAAATATATCTATACTTACTGCAATAGCATAAGAAGGAAAATCAAACAAGCTTGGCTGAGCTAAGGCCAAACTCCTTTGCTTCATTAAAATCTAAAAAGTAAATAAAACAGAATTCATTCCTCTATACAATACTATTCCAAAACTACGTGTCCCAAGTTAACCTGAGTTAAGCTTTAGAAGTTGAGTTGAATTCGCCACCAGTTTTCACGTCATTGTTATTGGTGCATGACGTCACTTATTTTTCTTCTGATCGTTGTCAGCTGTAATTGAATATGCAAAAATAAAGTCAAAAATAAATTGTAAGAGTTTGACAGAAGAGAGAAAAAAAAGTCTTTTCAACCTAATTGTTAATCTGGCAACAACGCTGAAAATGAGAAAGAAAGGAAAGGCCTACTTAGCCAAATGGCCTCTAAAGCAAGGACAAAAGTTTTGCTCCCAGGTGGATTCGATCCCAAAATCCACAGATGACGGGCAGAACACCCTAGATTCATGGAATGTGTAATTATGAATAACACAACTAGACGAATGCCTCAGAATCACGGACGAATATCTATTTCCTTTTTTTAAATTCATTTGTTTTGATATCCTTAGTAGCACGGTAATTTTCTCCGAAAAGATAAAGAAATATATATATATATATATATATATATATATATATATATATATATATATATATATATATATATATATATATATATATATATATATATATATATATATAAACATGTTATTGTATAAAAAAAACAATGTTCCATCACAGAAATTCAATGTTCAGAAAAAAAAAAAAAAAAAAAACGAAAAAGAAAATGCCGAGAACTCAGAAACGCAAGTTGAAACGACGTGATGTCACGGAATCACTCTTTCTTTCCCACTCTCTGTCATTCATGTCTGAAATTCCGCGTTTATGTTTCTGCCTTGTTTGGACTTTGGCAGAAACATAAACGTGTTTGTCAAGCGAATCCTGAATTTCATCATGTTTTAAACTTTATTCTAACTCAATTAAATGTTTAATGTATCGAGCACTTTATGAAATAAACCCATCAAACATCGGATATTGCATTTTATATTATTTTGCATTCCCGATTTTTATCATAGATAGATAGATAGATAGATAGATTGAGAGATGGACGAAATTTATGCATATATACATATATATATAGAGAGAACTGGGGATGGAGAGAGAGAGAGAGAGAGAATATATATATATATATATATATATATATATATATATATATATATATATATATGTGTGTGTGTGTGTGTGTGTGTGTGTGTGTGTGTTTGTGTGTGTGTGTGTGTAATTTGAACTATAGAGAGCGAGACAGACTCAGAAGTGAAAGTGTACAGAAGTTAGGTTTATTTATCTCCAAATGTTATCATTGATGGTCTAGACATGTTTCAGGAGGTATTCCCATCTTCAGTAGTGTGTGCTCTGTGTGTGTGTATGTGTGTGTGTGTGTGTACCTTCAGAAGTTATAAGTTCGATGTTGAACATACGTCCACCATCAGGAGCTTTGCTTAGTGAGCAAAAAATGGTATCCATCTGCCAAGGGCATCCTGTTGTGCGAGACAAAGTTCAGTCTGTGATGAAGTCGGTGGTGTTACCAGCAGTAGTAGGTCTTAGAGAGGACATTGGGTGTCAGGGTAGGAGGGAAGTGCGTTGGTGTTAGATGATGTGGGTAGGTTGGGTATAGTATAAATGAAGGAATGATGAGGTTAAGGAACTTCATAGGTTTTAACCTTACAGTCATCGAAAATTTCTTGGCTCTGATTTTTACAAGTGAGATGCCTTACTGAGGTAGTTGTTGTTATGGGTCTGAGTGACTTGGAAGTTCCCAGTATAAGATGTATCTGGGGGGGGGGTAGATGTGGATGTGAGGTTATTGTTAGTAGGAGGATTGTGATTTAGAGAGCTGTGTTATTAGGGTTGTTAAGTTTGGTGTTAAGTCCATAAGGGGGGGGGTTGACTTTGTTGATCCTCATATCCTCATGTCTTTCTAGAATTTTGGTTATGATCTTGGAAGTATTTTTCCATTTTTTCAATGATTGTAAAGCTAGCCTCCTGTAGCAAAATTGTGATCAGGTCGGCGAAAGTGTATTTCTACGGGAAGTGGACCGGGATTGTTTTGTGATTTAATTCTGTCTGTAGTGGTTGAGTCTTATGTTAAATTGCCACTCAGGCTCTCTCTCTCTCTCTCTCTCCCCCCCTCTCTCTCTCTCTCTCTCTCTCTCTCTCTCTCTCTCTATATATATATATATATATATATATATATATATATATATATATATATATATATATATATGTATGTATCGAGTGAGAGACAGAGAGAGAGACAGAGAGAGAGAGAGAGAGACAGAGAGGAAATTGAAGGAATAGTAGATTTATGGAAAGGTCAAGACAGTCCAGACCATGAAAGTATTGAGGCAAAAGTGCCGAGGAAGGTCCTGGAGATTTGAGGGTAGTTGCTGTCATTTGATTCCCAGTGACAGACAAGTGTGAACATACAGGAACCTAAATAAATGACTTTCCAAAATATATAATATATGGTGAATTTAGCAGACAATATCAGAAAACTCGAATTTCAAACAATGATTTTAATATCAAATCATAAAATTCGAGTTCCAAATATTGTTTGCAAAATTCACCATACCGGATAGATCATATTCAATCATTAACCATATAACTTATGAATTAATCACTGAGTTTCCACACCAATTGTTATCTGAGGGTCAAAGAAAAAAGAGAGTTATGTACTGCGGGGTAGGACAATTTTTGCATAATCAATGTTCGTATAACATTTGAACCAAAACATTGACGGGTAACGAAGATTCGAATTATAAAGGAACAGGTGAAAAGATTTAGAGAAAGGTAGGGTCCACGACAAAAAATCAACTGGACAAAAAATGGATAAATAAATAAAAAACGAACAACTGAATCCAACGATTCCCACCATTCTGTTCGTACTTCAAAACAAAGATTATAAGTTTTGGTTTATTATCAAATACAATTAATGAAAACTTGAATGATATTGTTTCGTCAAGTGTTTAAAAAAATCCAATTAAAAGTCAAAATCTTTTTGTGTTAAATTAAAATCCTACAAGAAATCTTTGATGCTGGCATAAATAAGGAAGAGAAAAAAAAAGCATGTTTTTTTTTCAGCTTATTGAACCACCGTAGCCATCAAAGATGGCAAAGGGTTCTATCTTTCTTTTAATAAGTGGTGCATGTGATTGTTTGTTCCAGAGTTTCTGTTTTGTCAACTGACTTGAAAATTGGCATCAGTACTCCTCTAGACGCCTTCATTTTTTTACCGTTTTGGGGGGCCTTATTCTGACAGGTTTATTGATATCACCTGAATTCTAGAATTTAGATGCTTTTAAGTATTTTTAAAAAAAGTGTTTTAGGTGTTTTTCCAGTGATATTATTCTGATCATATTTATTCTTCGAGCAAATTTTTTCACATGAAAAAAAAAGTGGATATGCATCGTACCCCTCTCTTTCCACCTCTGGGCATGAGATAATGAATAATCTTAGTCAACCATCATGGAATTTCGATGGGTTTAGCGTGTTATCAATATCACAAGTACTATAACATAGCGCACTATTAGCATTCTGCGCCGGAAGATAACTTGAATTACCTCCCCTGATTATAATGATGATACAAATTATTCTTGATTTTCAAATAAATTTGTCTAATTTTTGTAAATCTAAGAAACGAAAATCATATAAATAAACATTCTCACTTGCAAGTATCTCTAAAAAGAGTCTAGACGTTACAAATAATTTCTTAAGACGATATGAATGACTAGTACGAAACCACTCAGACTGACTTCATCTTTTTTCGTACGATATATAACTCAGTCTCACTACTGGTAATAAAGAGAGGGGCAGTTGTAAGCTCGTTTCAGGGATTACTCGCAGGTACATCACGTTACCTCACGTTTCGACGGTCGAATCCTTGGGAAGGTCTGAGATAAAGGTCATTTGATGTCCTAGGCGGATACCCCTATAAGATAAGGGGGTGGGTCACCAGCCATGTGGGTCCCTGCCCCAGGGCGTTAAGGGCAGAAGATGGTGTTGGTGGCTGTGCTGTCTATACCTGATGCTAAGCCCTGGGTGTTACGGTTGGAAAAGACCCATGACCAGCTGTGTGTAGCAAGATAAACGAGGTGGGCAACTGGCGATGTCCATAACTCAATTCAGACTACTCTACATCTGTCTCCCTCCCACTTTTTTGAGAGACCTCACCTTTTTTTTTATTCGTGTAAGAAATTTTTGAATTACACGAATAAAAACAAAGTATTTCAAAAATTGAGTTCATTTGTAAAAATAAAACAGTATAAAATTGTTTTTTTGTTTTTTCAGAGAAACTAATTTTTTTCTTGTAATATACAAAATGATAAAATTAAAATATTAACGAAACAAATATTTTACAGTAAAAACCCAAATGTGTAAAATATTCATCTTAGAAGCAAGAGCGTGATTTTCCGTTTCGTAAACAAACTGTGGACCCATCAATTTGAAGGTAACAGTTTTGATGATAAAAAATTATAATCCCTACATTTGAAACAATTATCAGTAGACTTTTCCACTGAAACAAGTTTAGTTGTAATTTCTTCCCTGGAAAAATTATAATCTCACTGGAATTCAAATATATCCATAGATTTTCTCTCGGGGATTAACTTTTTTTCACGGTAAAAACTTCAATTCGTAAAAAAGCGAACTCATTTGGTATACGAATAACCTTACAAATCGTAATTTCGAAAATATTATACAAATTGTTTATTGATTTTGTCGAGATGAAATGTTTACAAATCAATTTTTAAAAGTCATATAAATCTCAGATAATCATTAGGAAGGAGAAACTGATCGCTTGGTTCATTTTTTTTTTCATCTTAAAAAGGTAAAATCCAAGTTTTCTACCGCAGCAAAACCATCTCATTCTGAGTTAAAATTGATTTTTTAAAACCACTTCTACACTTGGAGAATAATGGTAATGGTATAATTAAACCTTTTGGTAGGCACTTGGTATCCCAGTCTCAGAGATAATTGATTAAAATTACGAATTTGAACTTGATAGTTTTTCAGTATATTTATATCGTAGAGAAAGCGGATCAACATTTCTAGCGAACGGCTTTTAACTTAGCACCGGAAACTTAGTCAAGACTCACTCAGAGGAGAAAAAATATAAACTGACACATTTCATTCTTAAAGTATTTTTTTAATTTTTAGATTGAATTCTCAGAAGTTTCAGTGAAAGACTAAAGATCAAGTCATTTGGAATCGGGAAATGAAAAGAGCAGTTTCGCAGTAACATATTTTCAACCGGAAGTTTTTGTTTTTTATACATTTGTGAATTATGAAGTGTTAGTTTTTATTATCTACGGAATATTGTCATTGCTATAATACAAAACTACTGCATACTGCAAAGCAACTGTATTCCTTGCTGTAAACTAATATTGTTCCAGTTTCATCTTTCAATCATTTTTCCAACCATATTCTATACAAAAATTTTCGAATTTTTTTGTTTATTGAAGAAAAATAAAATGAACTCAGTTATATTGTTTTTGATTCAGGTGAAGAAGAAAAGTTCTAGGAAAAAGTCAGAGGAAACAGAAGACAGAATTCATAATCTTTTCATCAAATGTGCTGCCTAGAAGTTGAAAGAAAAAACCCTTTAATCTTTGTAAAAATAGGTTGCATTTATTACTTATTTTATTTCTATGTGTAAAATTGTAGAGGTATTTATGTGTGTTATGTTATTGATGATTTATCTGACTCCATGAAGTATTCAAAATTGACCACTACAATAAAGTTGGGGCATAGGACAAAAAGGATTTGATTCAGTAATTTTTTTTTTACCAGTTCTCAAATATTCACTCAAGACTAACCAAGAAATAGAATTTAAACTATTTTCATTAGATTTTCAATTTTTGAACACCTAGAAATAAAGTTTAGCTTGAAAGATATGTGATTAGGAAATGAGGTAAAAACAAAATTTGATACCATGTGGTTTATTTTTTGATTTTTGGAATGAATGCAAAAAAATCTCCTAATAATATCCATTAAGATTATGAGATCTGTTGAAATCATTTATACTTTCACTAATTACAAAAAGTTTTATCATGTTTTAATCTAACTTTATGCTAAGAATGAAATATGAAACCGTTCTTTCAGCTTAATACCAAAAACGTCATTTCCTATGATGTCACCCTATAAAAACCCTGTACACACATAAGTCGATTGCTCTTGCATTGGCACTCCTAGCTGGTAACACTCTTTTGACCTCAGTACTTGTAGCCAGTCACTATTTCTCTCTCTTTCCTTCTCCCTAAGATTGGTATCATTTTGGTGTCCTCCCGGACGATTTGAACTTGACCATTTTTCCACCATGACTGGTCTCTCTTCTAACTTTGCCCATTTCAGTTCACACAGTCCTCACCACATGTTCTAAATGCTTATACACCTCTAACTCTCATGAATGAAATTGCAATGCTTTTTACTATCTGATAGTCACTATGGTCTATCTCCTGATTCTCCTTACTTCACGAAGTGCATATGAATTAAACTCCATGTGTTCTCCACCCTACTATAGTCCTTCCGTCATATGTTCTTCAGTGTCAGTGAGTGGCCCCAAAGTTGTACCTGCAACTTGACAGTTTGGAATACACACTGGACCTGGTCTTCATAACCATTCCTTGGTAAACACCAAGCCTTATGGATTCAAAAGCAGTTCAGACACCTCTACTTTCACTTTGATGACTGCACTTTCATGGTGACAAAAGCGCCCACCTTTCATCTAAAAACTCTCTTTTCTCTTCTCTTCATACGATTGATTGTATTTAATGTTTTCTGTGCATATATTTCATTTTCATTCGTTATTTGTCTTCAATGTTCCTGTATCAAATATATTTTTATTTGTCCATCCAAATACTTGTATGAGTCCTTTTTACGTTGTTTCATCCTCGTGCCTATGTTCATACTTGGTGTGCATTCTCTTCCTACATCTCCCTTCCTCCCTCGACATCTCAAGTGACGTCAGTGCTAACACCAAACCACATGGAAGCAAAATCCTTTGTCTCAACAACATTTTTGCGCTACCCATTCTTCAATCAGAACTATCTAGAACAACATAAGAACTGTATCTCTTATATAACCAAAGATTTATTGTCCCACCTGGCATTTTGAGTGGTGAATTTTTGTCTGGGGAAAGTTTTCCCACGAATCATTGCCCGGTGCTTTTTTTTGTCCTCACCCATAAAGTTGTTGGCCTGTGTCTATCCAATGAGCGCATGGATTAAACCCCATGTGTTTTCTGTCTTACATAGTTTGTCCGTCATGTGTTTTCCAGCATTGGAGAATGGCCCTTAAGTTGCTCACATGTGATCCCAACTACACTGCACACAACTTGACAGTTAGGCATATACACTGAAACCGGTCTCCATAACCATTCCTTGGTATGCTCCAAGTCTTATGGATTCACAACAGTTCAGATACCTCCACTCCGACATCTACAACTATTGTCTGACACAAAGCTCCCATCTTTCACTTAGAAGCTATCTCGTATCTTCTGTCCTCTTCTCTTAACATGATCGTATCTATTTTATCTGATGTGTTTTTCCATTTCAGTCCTGTATCGTCATGAATGTTTAAGTATTGAATGTATATTTATTTGTTCATCTAAGTACTTGTATGTGTTTTCTTTACTCTGTTTAATTTCCGCATTCACAATCAAACCTGGTATGCTTAATCTCCCTGCTTTTATGGTAACCATACATCTCTCTTCCTCCTTTCAATCTTTCCAGTGATGTCAGCATGTGGTGCTAACAACCACTGCACGTGGAAGTAAAACCCTTTGTCTACTACCACATCTTGCCACACACAACCAACAGCCATTTACTACTCTCCCCACATAATCTAGGAACCATCCAATCTATAGATAGTGAATTCTCAACTTTTGTAGGTGCAATAGAGCCTACTGTGTAAACATTGTATTAGTGGTAAAAATCATAAATGACTGACTAATGTAAGTAAAACAAGGGGATAGTGTGACAGTAGTTAGAGTGCATGTGTGTCAGAGTGAGAGATTACTCAAAGGAGGAATTGATGAATGAATGCAACTATGTATGAATGAAAAGTGAAAGGCTTTTTTGTTACATAACAATAACAAGAGATATATTTATTGAACCAAGATACAAAAGTTGAAAAATTGAGTTTGCTAACATTGTTACTTCACAAGGTTATTGTTTGGTTCAAAAAAGTTGATTAGAAGTTTGATCGTCATGCAATGAAAGTAATAATATAGAAGTTCTGAAGAATAATTGAAAGTTTGTGTTTGAGTTATAATTCTTGGTGTTGAAAGTCTTATGGTAGTGAGTCATTTGTGGTTGAATGTTATAGTCTGTAATTATCTTTACATTTGCACGCAGGTGTGTGTGTGAGAGAGAGAGAGAGAGAGAGAGAGAGAGAGAGAGCATGTAGCCATCCCCTGGATGATTTTGGCTGTCTGCTGAATGGGGTTGGTTGGTTGCTCTTATTGTGAAAGGTGCTGCATTCTAATTGGTTGATTTAGGTAGTGCTTTGTTTTCATTGGCTGGTTCAGTCAAATCTACTGGAGCCTGTTTGTTGACAGATTTTCAGATTTTGCTTTTATTTGTTGGAAGCACATAATCATTCGGAGGAAATACCTAGATTCTTTTTCCTAGCCAAAATTTTGACAATTTTTCCTGTGACTTTTAACCCCAACCGTTACCCCTAACCCCAACCTTAACCTTATCTCCTGAGCCTAACCCCAACCATACAGACAAACACATGCGTAGATATATGATCAGGTATTTCTATATTAGATATATATGTCTAAAAATATTACTTATCTTATTATCTTAGATAAAATATGACTTTAATTGTCAACATTTACCTTATTAAAATATTACTTATTTCATCAAAACATCACTTATTTTATTATTATAAACTGAATAAATCAAATTAGAAATTTGAATTACCTCTTTTTTATCTATCAATTTATTTGGGGGGGGGATGAAACACAATATCTATTGAGTCAACTTTTTTCTCAATGTATATTGAAGAACTTCAGGAGAATGCAGCAGTCTCTGCCTGAATATCTTGTTGACATTATACTCGCTAGCTCCTGGGGCAGCAAATTCCATTCTGCAGTCGATCTGGGATAAATGAGGCACTGCATAACAATGTTTTGTGAGTGGGGCGGGGGTTATTTGTTATTAGGAGCACGTGGTCTTTGGTAACAGGAAAACGCTATATCTCAATCAACTATTTCGTTGTTTGAGTAGATGATTTTGTGCAACATTCCCAACTTTTTTCACAGTGAATCTATTCTCTAGAGTTGGCCATTTTTTCTCTTAACAGTGAAGTTATTGTTCAACGCTTGAGGTTGTATTCATTGTTGGTTAATCTTTCCACTTGTTGATTTATATTTTCCAACTTTGAACTAGGGGCGTATGGGAACCTTTCCTATAAGGGTGACTCAGTTTTGCCTCAATTAGACAGTTTTCACCAAAATTTGGTGGGGCTTGACCCCCTGGCTCATATACCTATGCTTTGAACAGTCTGATGGTATGTGAATTAAATTCAATGATTTAACTGTGAATGTTTCCTGTAACTCATTTTCCTAAGAAAAAATTGTATCTTTTTTCTGATCACCACAAATTTCCTGACCTTTAAGTCTCTCAGTTCTGGCATCATGAAAATGAGAAGAAATCCTGGCTGTGGCTAACCAAATTTCTAATGTAAATGTTTTGAAAGGATTTTTCTTTTCAGTCTTTAACTTTTTTGCTCCATGTCCCAGTTCAATAGTTGGAAATATTTTATGCCCCCTCCCCACACTGCTATATTGAAACAAATTTGGGGTTGAAATTCAGAAATTTACCAAATTTAGAGTGTTGAATCAAAGGGAGAAAATTTACATCAACAAGAAATAATGTCGATGTCAAGAAAAATGTTTTAAATCAAATTCTAAAAACTTTTTTCATCAAATATGACACACTATTATAATACCACTTTTTTGGTAGGTGAAATGATACGTCCAGTAGTGATGTTTTTTTTTTTGTCTTGTTTGTTTTGTGGATCTTGTGTGATTTTCTTCTTATTTGGTATAAACAAACAACAAACAAAATAAAAAGAAAAACAACATCACCACTAAATGTATCATCTTACCCACCAACACAACCACCATCAACCTCTGCTCCAGTCTGTGCAAGATGGAAATGCACATTGCCACCAATACCACTTTGAAATACGATCTAACGAATTCAAATTCATAATCATTTTGTATGAGATTGATGGACCATTTTCCATGTCTATGTATTCATTCATTTCCATGTTTGATTAGACTGAACTACACCCAGCAAAGACAGAATCATCGTAAATAAATGAACACATAGACAAAGAATATAGTCCACCCATATCATACGTAATGATTAATACATCCCTCCAAACAAAATTTAGTCAAATTTTCAAGTTTGATAATCTAGAGCCTGATGTTTTCTACAAAAGGTCTCAGTTTCAGGCTCCAATTTTGTTTGCTTCAATTGTTAACTGAATGCTTTGTACTCTTCACTTACAGAATCCAAATTGCCCTTCATCTCCTTCCCTGACCCTAACTATACAAACTAACTGACACACATATTAGACATATGTATTAGACATATGTACAGGCACTTCTATGATCTGATATTCTATACATGGCTGAAAATACTATATATCTAAGAATGTAATATTTAGATACTTTTTTGATGAAGAAGTGATTAAGTACTAGCAAATGCAGAGCAGCAGCACCTCAAACAATTTGCCTATCAGATGATGACCCTGGTGTCAAACATGGTTTTGGGGATAAAGCATTATTACCACTGAATCAAGGCACCCAAGCAATATCTCACAATATCACCAAGCTTTGTCGTTTTTTCTATCACAGTGTAGGAATGCCAGATCCAAGCAGATAAAACCTCTACTTGATTTTCACCATCCAATTTCAGTCAGGTATGTCGAGGTCAAGTCTGCTGTAGAACCTCAGCCTCAGACTGCGATGAGAGATATATTTGCTATCCAGCCTTACCTTTAGAGTATCTTCATGCTTTTCCTGCTTATGTCGACATTTTTTGTGTATATGCTTGTGTGTCTAATTGTCAATGTATGTGCAAGTGTGGATAGATAGATAAGAATGGACTGAAGTAGACATAGATAGAAAAAGAGAAATAGATGTTCGGTTGTTACACGTGAGATGTCATTTTTTTAAACATCACATGGAGAGACCACAAGACAGCACAGTATATTAAGGAGAAAACAGGAGTCCAAGACATGGAAAACATTAGGAAACTCAAATGGCAATGGGCTGGCCATGTTGCAAATATAGCAGTCAACCGATGGACATCACGACTTACAACATGAATCCCCAGAGATCCAATGCAGAACCAAGGCCGGCAGAACATGAGACAGATTGAGGGAGTATTGACTTTGCAATGCCAACAATAGAGATATGTGGTAAATCCAACAATGGACACTAAAAGACTAATGATGATGATGAGAAGGTAAAGCTAAAAGAGAAATATTCACTAATTCAATTGCATTTTTTCTTCTACCTAAATTGAGATACAATTCATTTATTTAAGGTTTTTGAGCCCTTAACAGCAATGGTACCTACCTAAAAGGTTAGATATTATTTTTCAAATTCAAATTCAAATTAAGACATAATGCTGCTCAAGCCTTTAATAACATCGACAAAGCATGTTGAGTGAACACTACTACAAGGATGATGAAAAATTATTGACTGCAGTAAGCAATGATTCACAAACATTCAAGCACTTTCTGGAGAATGTAGGACTTCAACAATGACCATATCACATCATCTGAAGGCTATTGGAAAAGTTAGAAAAATAGATCCCATTACCTCAGAGCTGACTGTATCTAAGCTTGGTGAAATGGAATATGAAGTCTAGTAGCATTCACTATATTCACCTGACATTTCTCAACAGATGATCATCTTTTCTAACATTTTATATGATAAAAGTTTCTTCAATAAGGAAACCATAATTAGTGCTTTTACTGAATTCAGGACCACTAAACCTTAAGAAGTTTTATAGAGATAGCATATTATCATACCATGTATGTGTGTGTATGTTTACGTATGAATATACTTAGAAACAAATGGCTTCATCCAAAGGTGAAAAAGAAAGAAATCAAAAAGAAAGGGGATAAAATATTCAACATTTTTATTGAAATGCTGGCATTAAAGAGTCACCTCAGCCAAAGTGAAGTAACTTTGCAAACAGTCAAAAATGCAACAATGTTAAGGCTTATGGTGTATTGCTTCACTCATTAGTAAATCTACAATTGCAATTGTGAACAATTCAATACACTTTGATAAAAATATCACTATTTACAACCAAACATACATAGATAAAAAAACTTACAAATATATGTATACAAACCAATGAATAAGTGTAAGTATCTCTTAATCTAAGATTTGTTGGACATTATTATTTGTCTTAATTTCATATTGTTAGACTAATGTGTATTTCAAGGTTTACCCAAAAGATTTATTTCCCTAATTTGGTTGATTAAATGAAAAGATATAGTTTGTGTTATCATACGATTTTAAAAAATTTTTATGCAATTATTAAAACTGGGCTGACTGAGCTTATCTAGCCTTGGTTGGTAACCAGTCTTGTGAAAGGACAAATCTGAATTTAAAACCAGAACTTGTCCCCAAAATAAGGGTGAAAATAGTAAAAGTGGAGGGTGGGGCTTGCAATGTCATTCCATAAAACCCCACTTGATAAAGATGATTGGCATACAGGCTGAAAGAGCAATCGGATCCAGGATCCAGGATCCAGGATTTAAAACTAGATGAAAAGTTGTAGAAACAAGTTTTAATAAAAAGACCTATTTCTGCTGTATGGTAAATAAAGGTTCTGAGAAGAGATTTTGGGTTTGTTTTTTTTTTGTATTTTTTCAAATTTTTTCTTTCAAATTCAGGAAAAACTTGTTCCTGCTTGTGAAAAGCTATGGATATAGCATCGAAAATCATCTTCTACAGAATTATAGAAGAAAAATACAAGAGCTCCCCAAATTGCAAACATTCAAGTTACGAATTTAAGAGAGATGAATATCCCTGCAAACAAGATCAGTGTCAGCATTTAAGATGTTATAATTATCATTATTATTATTAGTATTATTATTAATCATTATTGCAATTTATACATTAAAATACAGTTTGATTTTGGTGAAATATACTGTTAAGCATTATTGGGGCATAGCTGAACTGTACAAACCTTTTTTCACAATGATGTGTACAGTATTCAGTATTTACATGAATAATGTTGGACTTCTCGTCATTTAGACTCACAAACAAACCCCAAGGAACCTATCCTGTTTGAAAGTAGAGAAGCTCCTGTACTCATTTTGCATTTGGTTGTCGTGTTTTTTTATGTTGTATTTTTGAAAAAAATTATTTTCCTTACAAATGTTTTCTAAGTGTAAATCAACAAAAAAAAGGAATGAATTGTATTCCCTACAAAATTGGAATTCCTTTTTCAGTTCATCTCTAAAGCCTTCAATCACTTCATAAAGGATACCAGGCTCCACGACAAGTTATGAAAAGCAAGCTGCTGCAAAAATAGCTAAACAAGTCAACCGATTGGAATCGAGCCCGAATTTCCCAAAAGAAATAAAAATCAAATATCTATAAGATGTTTTTAACAACCGTTGGCCATTGCATCAAGCAAATGTGGCTAGTATGGTTGTATTTGATTATAAATGAATGGATTGGATCCTGCAGACCAAATAGCTGGGCAAAAATTGGCGGTAATTTTTTTCAATCAGTCTAGTCATCAACAGACTGGGGTATGTTCCTATGGTGCCATCTGAAAGGCTTCCTTACATGACCCTTATTAGTCACCCAAAGTCATCATGGAGAATACTGCAGGGAGCTCCCATAATCACTTGGAAAAAGAAGTGCCATAAGAACTGTTTTCCCCTTGATATTATCAGATACAGTTCCTTCCCTGGTTGGGATGCAAATCCAAACACTTGCTGGACAACTCTGAAAGACCTGGCTGTTAATTGGGCCGAGTGGAATCAGTAAATCAGAAATGAACTTAATGGTTGACAGCAATGACCAAGCTGATGATGACAACAGCAACGATTTTGTTACAGACTAAACAAATAGTCAGAATAAAAGTGAAACCAAGAAATAAAGACTTGAAGCTTGGAAATCATAATGGTTTCAAAATTCGATAATGTTATCTTCTGGATGTAGTAGCTATAGAAAGTCAATATTTAAAGGGACATTTTAAATGCTTAACTATTAGAAATCAATGCTAGAATAATTATTGACAGAATAAATAGTTTTGATAAATAAAGGTGGACACTGTTATCTCAATATGAAAATTAAAACTCTTATTAGATTACCTGATCTAATATTTTGCACCCTTCTCCTTAAAGGTATATGTATACATATATATGTGTTTGTGTTTTATATAGGTATGCAGGTATGCATTTTCAGTAATGCTTCTCCAACTGTTTGACAGAGTGAGTTATATACAAGAAAACAGTCTGTGCCAAAACAACATTTCTTTATTTCACGTTTTCTTGCATAGCATCAATGATTAGTACTAATATTTATTTTTCATTTAAATAAGAATAAAAATAAATTTGTTTATACAAGAGAGGCACTTTTTGGTGAGCAAAGAACAATGACAAAGTTTTTTAGGTATTTTTAAAGAATTTTTTTGTTCCAGTCATTGAATTAAAAAAAAAACAGATAAAAAGTCATGTCAATAATTCTTTCCAAAAATTCAAGCAATTCGTTTAAAAAGCCAAAATCCACATCCATATCCTGGCATTTTGATTCGCAAAAAGAAAAATATATATATATATATGTATATATATATAATTCTGAATAGATTGATAAATATAAAAAAAATATTTGCATTATGTGTGAGCAAGAAAGAGATTAGGAAATCAACTGATATTAGAACATAAAATTTCAATTTGAGAAAATTATTTTTTTGTATTCAGAGGGTTTTTACTTTTGCAGTGACTCAAAAACCAAATTAATTCTATTGAGTCACTCTTCAAAAGACCTGAAAGTTACTTGTTGGGACCACCAGATATTAGTTACATGCTCTTTCATTGGGGGTGCTAATTATAAGATAATGTGCTGTTGTGATTTCCATTTCATATAATATGTAGTCCTAGCTGAGGGAAAGGGGACATCATTGTAGAATGTATAATTCTATTTTTATGAATGACAGAAACTCCAGATTGGTTTTAAGCCAGATCATCATGCAACAGTAGATTACAAAGCTTCTAAAGAGCAACTCAAAAGAATTGGTTTTGAAGTTGCAACACAATAATTTTGTCAAAATCATCATTGTCTATTAATTATTAACTTGGTAACCATTGTTTCATTGTTTTTCTCAATGTACCTTTAATCTAGGCAATATTTGAAAAGACCCTGTCATCTGCAGATTGCTGTTATCTCAGAATCTTCTTAATAGTTCCCAAGATGTCTCAGGTTAACCATGGTGTTCATGGCTATACTAAGTAACAACCTCTTTACAAAACAGCTGATAATTCCAACTTTGTCGTGTCAACCTTTTCAGGTTAAATATCAAAATATCTCAACATGATCTCTGTTGTGAAGTTGTTAAGGTGTCCCCTTGTATTGATAAAAATAGGCTCAAAAATCTTGTGATCTAAGACTGACACATTCAAAGGATTAATCACTCAAAATTATTTACTTCAAGAGTGAAGCATAATTCTGGGAAAATCAGCATCATCGAAGAGCAGATTAAAATACATAACATAGTTTATAAGATTAGTTTTATCACAATTATTCAATAATTTTTACCGTAACCAAATAAAGTTCATTATTTGCAATTTGGCCCAGTCGTGCACACACATTTCCGCAAAAAAAATAAAAAATAATTTCAAATAAACAAAATGTTCAAAATGGAGCGTGTTGATTGAATCAAAGCATTTTGCAATCTTTTTCTTTGTTTTTTTTTCCCTTGGTCAGGGTAGGCTGAAAGTACCAGTAACACCGGCAATCACCCAGGATGCTGAGTGCCAGAGGGCACAAATACAAAATAAATAAATCTAACTGAATGAAAACAGTCAAAATAAGAGAATTCCCAGATGTGCCATTAGATTTTACAGGAATATCTAGCAGTTTCTATTGTGGCATAACTAAGAGAAACACTTGCCATAGGAAATTTAACTGATTATTCTACTAAACTTTTTATTCATATACATTGATTTTTCTCACTGTAAAATATAAATAAATAAATAAAATAATACTATACTTTTACTCTTAAATTCATACTGGCAAATTCAAATAGTAATTCAAGTGGAGTAACTTTCGATTGAAGTTACTCCCCCTGCACATTTTGTTGAATTTTTTTATTTTTCTTCAAATCAATTTACAAAAGAGTTAGATTTTTTTCTACTCATTGAAGAGTTCAACAGTGGTTACAAGCAGTCTATGAATTTAAGAGTTGAAGGGCGCCAAAATTCAGCTTGCCTGGGGTGCCAGAAATTCTAAGAGCCGGTCCTGTCCATGGTTATTTTTTTTTCTTCTTTTTTTTTTTTTCATTTTTGCTTTTATGTTGAAATTTTTCATACCTTGTCCCTCCCCCCACAACATTTTTCCCATGATCCCTCAGGCAGCAGCACACATACACAGTTTTTATTAGTTTTTGTTTTTGTTCTTTTCATTTTATTTTCTGGAAGGAAAGATTAACATGATCGATCTGACAACATCCTTCCAGGATGTTCTTCTCCCACTGTATCTCCTATTCATGAAGCTTGTGGTTTAGGCATCGCTTTGTTCCTTTCATGTGACTGGAGTTTCCTATAAAAACTCTGAACGTATGTGAAGACACACTTCCAATCAGGATTCTTCATTCTCACCATGTCATCAGTGTCCAACAAAGGAGCAATATCAGCAAGCTTCCTAATTTTTGTAAAGAAAAAAAAACAGAAGTTTTAACACTTGAATTCACAAGAGAAATTTGAATGCTATCATAAAACGGAAAAATTCTGATCAAAGGCAATTCTGAAAAAATTTTCTCTTCTATCCATAAATTTTTTCTATTCAATCCATAAGATTATTTTTGTAATTTATACTGGTATCAAACAGTTCATAAAATCAAAAGTTAACGAGTTGAAGATGGAAGAAGTATTTCAATCCTTTCCAACAGGGATATTAAAAACCATTCCCAAGCAAAGGAAAAGCTCCAATTACTTATAAGCCTAATATATAGTGTCAAAAAAATTCATACGTTTGTCTATAATAGAAATTAAGTACGCTTTCTGTAACACAATTTACGTTTTGAAATGAGAGATTTTTATTACGCAGTCTACAATTCTACAATACTTTAATAAATTATGTGGTTGGTTCAACTTCGGAACTCCTTTGAATCATTGCTGTGTACTGAGGCTGGTGAATAGTGGATCAGGAATAATCAGAAAAGCAAGTGCCTATCTGCTGCTAACTTAAATATTACTTGAATATTAAATATTACTTTCTTATCTTTATACCTCATTTTACAGCCAACAGTGTTGATCTGTCTTTTTTCACCAAAATACATTGATAAAAAATTAGCTTCTACCAACAATTTTTTTTTTCTGACCCACTGTCCTCCAGTATGCCCTATATCCATGCATACATATGTTTATTTTCTAAATTAAATGATTTCCGAATATCAAAAACATCTAGGAGTTTTTTCACAGTTAATATCTGGTTTTATTCATTGTAACCTTGCCGACAGCTCAGGCGCTTTTCTCAAATGTATTGGTCACAAAACTGATTGAAGCATGTGATTTTCATCATTCAAGAAGATGTGTTTAGAAGATTTGTTCTGATTTTTAAAAGTGGTGCGACCTGTTCATCAGGCTTTTTGAAGTCCAATGACTCATATACTAACGTAGATAAAAACATGACATTTTCGTCAATCAATAGCCTATTATTTCAAGATTCATTATGTATACAATAGATGAGGTGGTTTTCAGTAGTTGAGAAATTATGACGTTTTTTTTGTGCTAATTGCGGCATATAACCAACATTATTTTACATTTGTATAATCAAGGATTACATTGATTTTTGGTCGGGACTGATATGTTTTCTGAATACGTTCTTGTTAAATGATAGAATGGCAAAAATATTCATTGTTCAAGTGAAAGAGCATTATATCATCAATTTTAGTGTTACTAGTTCTATTCCCATCTTATCAATGCAATAACTTACTCAGCGGTGTCGAATGCCAAATCAAAGTTGTGTCTCCTCTTTTTGGGGTCCAATGCATCAAAGTCGAATGAATCGGGGTAGAAATGGTGAATTAAAGCACAGAATGCAAGACCATTATTCCAACTGCTGGAGAAATTGGTTATGAGAATTTTCTGAAAAACACAAAGAGATTTAAGATCAGATATTAAATTAAATTTTTTGAATTCAAACATCCAAATCAGGTTTAGTTAGTCACTCAATAGACATTGTCATATTTTAGCAGTATTTGGGGGGATCAATAAAAAAAATTGGGAAGAGGGGTGACCAATGAATGTTACTTATCTCACCTCTTATTGGACAGTGATCCCTAGAAAAGTCTGAATTTTCAAAAAAACTAGAGTAAATGCTGCTGAACACAACGTGAAGGAGAAATTCAGCATAAACTTACATTACAAACTGAACCCAACGCTAAATACCTATTTAGGGGGAAATTTCCACAAAATAAAAAAAAACTTCTTTTCTAGTCATAACAAGGAGTAAATGTTGGAATTTTCAGCCCTCTAGCTCTATTGGTGCAGCCTGTACACATGCTGCTTCGCCAGTCAGCCAAACCAGATACTTAAAAACTTTACAACAAGATATCTACTATCCAACTATAATAATACGCCATGTGTATTTATCTATCTATTAATTTGTCCTTTGTCACACCAAGAAACACAACTCATCTACATCATCATTGTGTACTTTATCACATGTTGATGCAAAAAAAATGAAATTTTCTTGTTCTGATGAGGCAGCAAAAATGCTGGATTTAGAGAACAATAAGAATATAAAAGTCAAAAAATAAATATAAAAATCAATAAAAATCCGTTTGTGATCAACAGAATGCTATTCTCCATTGCAATGCAAATCTTTATTATCCATGTATATGAAATGAGTATCTATATATTACATATATCCTGTTTTCTTTTTCAACAGCACAGGTAAACTAATTAAGGTATACTTAGTAACTCAATAAAAACCGTCACTTGACCAATCTCTTTTGGCAGCATGTCTTGTTGGAGATGATGACTTAAAACATTCGAAAAAAGGGGTGATCAGTGAATAATTTCTTGTATTGTTTCTTTATTGAGCAGTAATCACTATAAAAGTCAGAATTTTCTAAAAACAAGTATGAATGCTGCTGGACACAAACAAAGGGATCAATTTAGCATAAACTTGAACCCTACCATTAAACTTCTTTGGAAAGGAAACAAAGAAAAATTTTTGGTAGACATGATAAGGAGTATATGTTTAAATTTCCAACATTCTAGCTCCATCATATGTATGGCACATACACATATACATTGCCATCTAAGCAGGCAGAATCACTTAAAAACTGAAGAAACCAATATTAAAAGTTTTGGTTGACAAATCTAACATTCAAAATTTTATATCCACAATTCATATGTAATATATCATACAAACATTCAATTTTCCATGTAATAACTCTGTTCAAGATGCCAAACTGTTATGTCTAAATGCTTCTCCAAGTCAGACGTGCCTCTGCTAACAGATATTTTGTGATTTTTTTACTTTGAAGACAGTAGAAATGTTAAAAAGAGTTGCAGAAAAGGAATCATCAGTCATTATCAATATGGTACCATTGTGAAATCGAGGAAATTCCAAATTCCAAAAAGTGTCTATGTCTCGGGGGTTTCAGATAAGAGATAGTATACTTGTAATCTTTGATGGGCTCTAAAAAGAGGTTTAGAGGAACTACTTATTGATTGGACAGGAAAGTTTTTCTCTTCTCTGATTTGTTCAAAAAGACGAGTGATGAAATTCAATTTCTAGTAAGCTGTGTTCCAACTTTTTCACAGAATTATTCTTGAGTTGAGAATAGCATAATGTTCTAAATAAGTTTTTAAAATATTTTACAATCTAATAATTTGAAAATCTTTTAAAATTCATTTTTTCATGTAGAATGAGTGCAAAATGTAGCCAATTCATTGTATAATGTTTGTTTCAACATACTAAAACAGCTCCAAAATTAAAGCCAAAGATTGATGGTTATAAAACAAATACAGAAAATAAAAAAGGAAACAAGATTCAATAATAACAAGAACAATAAATTCCATGATGTGTCCATCTTTGGTGATAGAAGTAACAGAGGGAGGAGGAGAAAGAGGAGGAGAAAGAGCAAATCTTTCTTTGAGTCAATTGATTTCAATGCTTGTAAAATATTGTGATATGAAAATTTTTGGCACTTTTTGGCTCTTATGTGGACATTGGATATCTTATCATGGCATCAGCAGCAGCTGGTAAAAAAATTGATCAGAACAGATGATACATCTTTCAATGAGGTTATATCTTTCAATGACATCATACCTTTTAATGACATTACAACTCATTCTTCCTTCCTATTTCTGTTGTTTAACATAATTGGGACTGATGGACAGACCAAGTGACCAAAAATCTTCATATAGAGATGTGATAAGAGGAGCAAAAAATATCCGATACATTACCAAATATACAATTCAACATATCGAGGATTAATAATAATCTTTGGTCCAAATTCTTTTGATTTAGAAGCTGTATAAGAATGTTAAAAAGAACTTTCTGCAACTCATTGGATACTTTTTGCACTCACTGTAATATGTGTCTACAACCTTTGAAAGAAAGCAATGGTGTATATGATCAAAGAAAGACAGATCTACAAGACCATAAAAGAACAAGTTGACATCAGTGAGTAATGTGTCTGTTTGATTCCATGAAGAACTTACATCTGAATATTCTTGAGTCATTGCTTTGGTCCATTCCAAGAGCATCTGTTTAATGGCACTAGGACTGCGAGTGACTCCCCTGCCACGACCGCCAGGGGCCAAGCTGAGGAAAAAAAAATTATTACAAGTGAATAAAGAGTGTTAGTAAATTGAAAAAAAAACTGAAAACAAGTTAAAAAATTTCTCTCTGTATTTTTGATATTTATTCTGACCATTGTCCCCATCTTGGTTGCTCATAGGCATAGGCATATGAGCCAGGAGAGCAGGGGTAGCAAATGCCCCCAGCTCAATTTGGGCTAAAAAGGGTAGAATTTCAAACAAATCAAAATAATTTGAGTAAAATCATGTAAATTTTCAAATGAATCAAGCCCATTGCTCCCAAAAGAGTTCCCATACACTCATATTTATATGTTCTGCCCATTGTACCCTATGATCCTCATCAAGTGCCTGTTGCAACTGAAAGTATTGTTGGATCTCAAGTCAAGACCCCTATTTGATCCACTGAGGATAGACTGCTCTCATCCTATTGTTGGTGTCCGGCAAGGATTTTGCACAAGACCATTTTGATTTCATTGCCTCTCTATAAATATTTTGAAAGATCTTCAAAACTTGAATGATTATTCCCAACAAAAAGTTGAGGTAATTCATGTGGGACCTGCAACTGAGGGGGGATTGCCAGAGCTCTGGGGGAGCAATATATCTGGGGAATCCAGTAAAATCTTAAGAATTATCTGAAACATCTAAAAAAATAACCTGAACAAATCTGAAAAAAACTCTAACTTTGTAGAGGGTGGAGTCAGACTTCTTCAACTGGATGATGCTGAAGAATTGCTTTGTTGTCTTTCAGACACCATAATAGAAATGGAAAAAGGTAAGAAGAAATGAAGAGTAAAGTGTCTGTTTCTCAATTGGAATGCACACGTCCGGTGACAAAGTCCAAGTTTTCATTGTTTGCATTAGCTTAGTAATCGTTACAAGTTTCAAGTTTGGTAAAGACCAGGATTTTATCCTCACAAGTTTTAATGACCATTCCCTTGGCAATTCCACAAGAGGGGCCTCCACCCTAATAACACAGCTTGATTAGCTGCTGAGTGCACAGGGAAATTTGTCTTGAGGAAGAGCTTTCCACAATCCCTGCTTATACTGGGAATTGAACAGGGAAACTTCTGCGTGTGAGGCAGACATGCTAAACATAACACTATCTGGACAAATATAAAGGGGGAATAACTGTCTATTTGCTGGTGGCAACCAATTTTCCACTTTTTTTTCAGATATGTAAAGGAAACAACTTTTTGCTGGTGCCTAATGTTTGTAAAAAAGGCTTCAGAATACAATGGTCAAATGGCTGTGAAGATATAAACAATAGTCTGAATAAATGTATGCAGGATTGGGTGTTGAATGAATCCTTGGCCAAGTGAAATGCAAACAAATAAATACAATGTTTGTAAGAATCCAGCCATTTTGAATATCTTGAGAACCTGCAGCACAGCCTTGCAACTTGGCAACTAATCAGAGGGGACCTTAGTGCACATGCATGATCAGACCCTTTCCTGTTTGGATACTTCGACAACAGTGAGATGTCTTTTAACAAGCTTGTATACGATGTGGTTGGATACCTTCTGGACAGATGTATGAATAATTCATTAAGCAGAACTTTAGACAAAACAAGAAGGCTGAAAAATGTATCAGCAGAAACGTTGCATTTCAACAAAGATGGAAACCAAAATAATATAAAATAATGAATGTATTAATTCCCAGAACTTTAGAAAACAAACATAAATAGGTAGGAAGGTGCAAATAAGTGTACAGCTATGCTTTTTTCTCATTCATAAAATACGATGATGGATCAATAAGTCAGTAGCTTAACAGTCATTACCTGAAATTTTCACTTTATAATATTCAATCTATGTTAAAGCATTTGCTATACTGACAAATTAGAAAAATTGTATTGAAAAAGAAACTGTGTAAAATAGATTTTTCACCTTTAATCTACAAACTTATTAATGTTCATAAGTATGATCGTGGATCAACAAATCCATAGCTTGGCACAGTTATTAGCTGAATTTTGATCTGAAATTTTTGCTACATAATGTTCAATCTCAGTGATTATTATTCATCATTGACATTAATATGGAAGGAGACTATGTTGAAAAATAAATACTTGCTGTGTAAAATAAATGCTTTCTTTTATCATTAGGCTAGAGACTTATCGATGTATAAACGTATATTTCTTTTTTGCGATCTGAAAGTGTTGCAAATATTTCAACTGCAATTTAGAAAAAGGGAACAGTCTTCCTTTAGTTTTATTTTTGGATTTCAGTCGAAGAAGAAAACGTAAGTAATTTATTTACTTACCCTCCACGTGCTGCCATTGCTCCACCTTAAAGAAAAATAAGAAAGAGAAATTAGTCATCAGATAATATTAATGAAAGTAGTTTAGTTATATATATATATATATATATATATATATATATATATATATATATATATATATATATATATATATATATATATATATATGCACATATCCATTTCCTACGAATATAATGGTCCGTGTTAAGAAACAAACAGAGCAGATATGAACAGTGGATGAAAAATGTAAGAAGATGGACGTTTGGTAGTTATTTGGACTTTCGCCTCACCCATGGGCTGTTTAACGCTCTGGTTAAGAGCAATGCATCGTTAAAGCGACTCTCTATATAGATATATCAGAATTTCATATATACATACGTACAAGATGTATACCATAATAATGATTATGTAATGTAGTTATTATAAAAGTGTCTAATATTTAGGAAATAGAGCTAGTACACACACACACACACATACACACACATGCACACACATATACATAAACTTCATTTCAATTGGAGCAAATAAAGATAATGATGTACGGAATATTGAGATCACTTCATCTCGGAACTTCAGAAAACAACAAAAATGAAGATGATCCCCCCAAAATATTGAATAATGAAAACATTTCATCTGATTTCTAGGGAACAAGAGGAACTCTAACCAAAATAACACAAAAATTGGACATTTCCTCAACCTGTTCGCTGACATGGACAAGATAATTTGAAGATTATAGCATCCACTTGTGAAAACGAAGGAAATTTAGTGATATGACATATAGTGAATGAATTCTTCCTATCTTCATCAAGGAGAGGGATGTAGATTCGACATAATGATAAAAATTCATACTCGCAGCAGCAAAAATCCAGTAAAACATTTTACACTCTTTCTCAATCTATTTTTTCAACTTCTTTTTCCATTTATTATGAAAATTCAAGAAGACTGGTGTTGCATCTAAGTTAGCAATCATTTCCTAGTTTACAAATGAAATTGAAAAAGATATATGTATTCTCTTGTCGGTCCAACTATCTTTCCGTCTGTTCTTCCAGACAATATTTCAAGAAGTTTCCAAAGAATTTCGATAACAGTTATGGGAAAGTGGTCTCCAGAAAAATTTACTAAATTTTGATGTAAATCAAGGAATTAGTGTTTTCAATATTCAGTTGGAAAATGAATTCATTTGGCCAGTTAAAGCCAAGGCTAGAAATGAATTTCAAGGGAAGTAAGTCAACATTTGTGTTTAAAGCCCTACTTCTTGTATTAAAAAAATCCCCGTTCAGTTTTTAGTCAGTGTACAGCATTGGCAGGGGTATGCACTCTCTGAACGCTTTTTAGTTATTCATTTTATCTTTCTTTTCAAAAAGGGAATCCAAGAAGGGCGGTGCTCATAATTTGGCAATGATTCTCTGTTTGTTGAATGAAAAAAAAAAAAGTTTTCTGACAGCTCTTTCTTTTCTTTCTCTCTCACTGCCAAACTAACAAATCCTAGAAATCTTTTTAACACCATTTCTGATTTATTCTTGGAAAGAAGTGCCGAAAGTTGACACTCTAGTAAACACAAAATTCTTGAAGTTTCTCTTTATTTGGAGCAAAAGACATTCTTAAAAGTGCGTTGTATATAGAATCTAATAATAATTCCAAGGTAAAATTAACCAAGCTGATATTACGCTGCTCTGTAGATTCAACAAAGATACGATGTTTTTTTGTTGTTTTTTTTTTTTTTGTGGTTTTCTTTTCTCTTCCTTTCTTGAGATTCCAAGCACAAATAATTAGTCTATATCCGGGCACGAGATTCTTGTAGATACGAGGAGGTATTCAGAATTTATATACGGTGCGCAAAATGGGCGTATTCGAACATGGGGTCGCTAGGTGTCACGAGTCGATACTATTCTACTACTCGGCGTGCTTCAGGATTGACTGACTTGGTTCCTGCGTTTTTTTTCCGGTTATTTGCAAGCACGTTTCTCCATTTTTTATGAGTGCAGCTGAACTATTGCTTTTAATGAAGAAGTTTGAGTATTCGCTTTTCAAACGTGGTGTAATGTCACTAGAAGACCAACCACAATGTGACCGAACATCAACAAACCAAAATGACGAAAATCTTGGAAAAGTTCGACATGCAATCAATAAAGATCATCGTCGGATCATTATTGAGATATCTGAAGTGACTGGCTCATCTTGGAGTTTGTGCCGACAAATGTTACCAATGATTTGAAAATGAAAGACGTTTCTGCAAAATTTATGCATTTGCTCACAAATGTTAAAAAACCAAAACAATCTTTCAAATGTGGGGAATGTTGGGGCAACTGATTCAAAATGACCCACAGTTTTTTTTCTGTAGTTGCGATCGAGGATGGGTCTATAATTCCGGTTATTTTTAGTTAGATTCAAGTATGTGATATTTGACTTGAAATAAGGAAAATAACAGCCCCGAAGAGACATTCCCTTTATAATTGTTGTCTGCCAGAAGAAAGAAAGCATTCAAGACTTACCCCCCAGAAAAAACGTAATTTTTTTTTGGCACTTCGCCGATGAAAAAAATGTCAAGAGTTAACGAATGCTAGATTTGCAAATTGTGCCAAATCAAAATCACCTGACATTAAGAAGATGACGTACAATGCAACGGAAGACAAATAAACAAAGATGCAGCATCTCTGTGCCCATCTCTGGGGCTAGCCCGGAATATTATGACTACATCAACATGTGTAGTTATTATGTGTTAGAACAGGAAGTGTGGGTGGCTTAACGGTTGTATGTACGGAAAATGAAAATTGGCAAACCGAGTTCAAGCTCTAGCTGATACAGTTTGTGTTTATCATCATCATCATCATCATCATCATCATCACTTTGCACCAATGACCTTGGGAAAGACGCAAAAACTTCTTTTCTCTCCCCTTCTATTGGTAAATAGCAGGGCAGACTGGGCTCTCTGACCTTAGTTGTTAACCAGTCTAGGAGAAAAATTCTGAAATATGTTCAACCTCTCGTCAAGCGTCGTGAGAGGCTGGCAGTGGATAGAGTAAGTAATATGTTTCCGAGATGTATGGCTAACGGGGCTCTGGTAAATCTTCGGCGAGCCTAGTAAACCGGGATTATGGTAAATTACCCAAGTAAAATGAAGGAGGATGAATAAGAAAAAGGGATATACTCCTCAAGTACGATTGGAAAAATTAAAAAAAGAAAAAAAAACATCAACATCTATCAATATAACTCTCTTCGGTGAGTTAACCAGTCTGAAAATAATGTCTGTACCATTTTGATGGGTCTTAACGCCTCTCCCTTTTCCTTCTCCAGAGAGAAACCAAACCTATTATCATGTAAGGTAATTTATGGGAGAGTGGTTTGTACAAGTACTCGCACACCTACTCTTCTCTTTGCAAATCATCATCGTACGCCATTTATGAAACATTTTATCTGGTGATAAGGCAAACTGTTGGAAGAGGAAATTCATGCCTATTCCGATGGTATCAGGGTGAAGTGAACGTTAACATTCTCGGTCGGATTTCGAATTTTGAATTCGGTACACTGATTCCATTTCCTCCACTGTTAACTTTTACGCCACTCGCACCTCCGTATAAATACATACATACGCTGGGGGGATAGGGCATATGTACCCCCACGGAACAGGTTTGAAAGATAAGACATTATAGTCAATAAAGGATTATGGTGCAAGGCATTCTTTTGATGAAACTGCGACTTTAGTTATCTATCTAAAAAAGATGGTATTATTATTCGCTGATAACAGGGTTGCTGCTAAGTTAAATTCCACATACATCCTTTTGCGCCTCCACCCTGCCCGCTTGGAAAAGTCGTGGCAGGCGTTCTCTCTCTCTCTCTCTCTCTCTCTCTCTCTCTCTCTCTCTCTATATATATATATATATATATATATATATATATATATATATATAACATTCATTAATTCGAAATATTGATTGCTATTTCATACCTAATTGTTTCTGAACTATTTCCCCGGAGATTAAATGGATTTGACTCAAGTCTAATCTCTTTATTTCCTGGGAGGTCTCCTTTCTGGAATATTCATCAGAAATCCGAGGAAGGTTTCATTTTCAATGATAAATAATTGTGCTAGACATCGAAATTGCATTTGCATAGCCTTTTGTTTATCACTTTTGCTAACTAAACATCCTACTTTTTATGTATATTACAGCCTGGGCCGGCATGAGAGTTGCAAACGACCTAGGCGAAAATTTGCACTTTCTGTAGCTTTTTCTTTGAAATGTTTCTGCTGAAAGGTCACCAAGTTTGGTCTAATAGGTGGCCTTATGGAGGTCTAAAAATGTTGTTGAAATGTGTCACAGTCAAATACTAATTAATTACACAGGAAGATATTAAGTATTGTACCATCTTATATTCGGTTAATTGTTAGATGAGACACGTAGAATGTCCATTGTGTAACAAGGTTGCAAACAAATATATCCGCAAAGTGGCAGCAGGTGCCCAGCAAAATTCAATAATAAGAGCTCAAGAAACTAGTTTACAGTATGCAACATTCTTAGAACTGTATGCTATACCAGTTAAAAGATATATCATTAAGATACCTGGCAATGGAACAGAGTACTGGTAGAAGTAAATTCATGCCTTTTGCAAGGGCATGAGTGGAAAGTGTGTCTCCTTTTCAGGCGTAGTAACAGCAAGCCAGTAAGTTACTTTTACAACTTTATATGAGGAACAACTGTACAATCAAAATGCTTTATACTCAACCGACTGTTACCAGATGGCCACTTCCATTTTTAAGATCACTACCCGCTTCTAGGTGATCACTTCTGTCTGCATAATGGCTTCGACTCATACATGAGATACGTCATAAATTAATTATTTCTTGGCCACAAATCAATGGTTGATCTGTACATGAAATCAACTTACACACAGGTTTACCTTTGATCATCATAATCACTAATCTTTTAACGTCCGTCGTTGGACATAGACCTTCCCCAAGATTCGCCATAATTCTCTATCATGGGCGTCGCGGAGACAGTATTTCTTGAATCTTGGACAGATTCATCTCTCCATCTTGTGTTCTGTCGGCCTCGGTTTCTTATGTGATCTCTGGGGATCCATGCTGTGAGTCGTGATGTCCATCGGTTGTCTCCCATTCTTGCGACATCGCCTCTTCAACCAATTACCTATCCCGTAACCCTGTGAGTTGTTGGGGTGACACAGACGAGAGTGTCAATGGCAAAGTAGCCTGACGTAGTCCATCCCTCTCCAGGTGGTTTAGAATCAAAGTTGTCAGTCTTCTAGACTGACAAACGAGCCCAGTATGTCCTACTATTTATTTATAACTGTGGGAGACGAGCATTAGTGTGAAGTGAACAGAAACTCTTTCAGTCGGAGTTTGAACTTAGCCCGCTCATTTCATTTTCCATGTCATTGACCGTTCGGGCACTCTGCAGCCCGATGCATAAATATATTTGTTGTATATTATAGATACTTAGGTTAGCAGTGATAACAGTTACTTTCTTCTGAAGATCAAGATTTAAAAGGCAGATTGGAAATATATTTCGGAGTTGAAAAAATCATTGCGTTGGCCGGGTTTGAAAAAAAAAAAAGCGAAATACAAGTAAATTATTTCCTTTTCATGTATGAGTATTTCACTGCCGAAAAGAAACAAAATGTCTGCCATGAATTCTAAAGAGCAGTGTGGTTTTTTAAGCCAAATAAACACTTGGCGTCTGTTTTGAATTTTAAAATGTTTGTCGAAGACATTTTTTTATGCTACATATTAAAATATTAATTTGTAGTTCTGAATTCTAAAACTCCTTGCCATTTTGAATAAAACACTCTCGCATATTCCTGTTGAAAAAAATATGAAATAACAGGAAGTTTTCTTACATTCAAGAAAATTTAGACCTACATTCATTTTCAAACAAAAACTGTAAAACTCTCCAAAGAAATAAAACTATAAGTTATCATATCTATTTACGAAGCTTAGCTTAGTCAGGCACAAGGTTACAAGTGTGGGACACCCAGGGTTCAGTGAGGATTGAACTTGAAGTGTTAAAATGAACATTGTCACTCGAAAAATAAGACTGCATTTTAAAACCGAAAAAAAAATGACGTAAGGAGTTACCACCAAATATGATATTAAAATATGCTTAACCAATCGGGAAAATAGCAAATAGTATTTTCTGACCGATTGAAACCAGATAATCACATTTCAAACAGCAATTCGTGGAGCCTATCAAAGCCTATATAAGGAACGTACGAAACTCATTTCACTTTGTGACAGAGAAAACGTAATGCAACCTTCTTGTTAATCTTTTGAAAAAACAGCAAAAATCAGACGCATAATCTAACATGGATTCTAGACATCTACGATATGTATAGGTGACCCCACACAGCAGTTACTAACACCAACTTGTAGTCTCCCGACAAGCTTACTTGAAAGGGTCTGCGAGACTCTAGCTCGTCAAAACCATTGCTTCATAATGAAGTGAGCAAGAAACTGCAACTTATTCGAGCATTTTCGTCATTCATCAACAAAAGTTTTCATATTGCATGCTAGATCAACGTAGAGTAAATAAATTTTTTAAAAAATCAGAAATCCAAACTCTGGCCTTCCGTTTACTTCGCCGTAAAGAGGTAAATTCTTCTTCATAACCTTTTTCTGGTTCAAATAATAAGTATAAAACATAACTTGCTGATATCTATCTTTCCATTTAAAAATTCAAGATTTGCCTTGCAAGTGACTTGCATAATCAAAAACTTTCATGTCTTAATTCATCAAATAAATGATACTTTTCTCCCGTCTAGCAATTTCGAATAACAGCTACTGGCCATCAATGCAGGCTTCTCTTTTAGTCTTACTACTGTTTTTTGGTCGCCTTTCCCTAGCGTGGTTATTTTACTATAGTTACCATCAGAACCTTCGAGAAAGGGGACGTTCCAGGGTTGCCAGACCTGAATTGCTGAAAGTAGTAAACTCAGGGACTAAAGGTAGCAAATTTGCAATGAATGAGCCAAATATTTGGTGATTGTTTGGAATGGGTACACAAAAACGGTTTTGCTATACTTCTCAAGGGACATAACCTCTCAGTGGACACGATTACTACTGCTGCCGTGGTTGAAATCATCATCATCATCATCATCATCATCATCATCATCGTCATCAGTCTTTCAACGTCCGTCGTTGGACATAGACCTTCCCCAGGATTCGCCACACTTCTCTATCATGGGCGTCGCGGATCCAGTACTTTCTGATCTACCTAGGACAACGAATCTCCAAGAGACCCTCAAAAGAAGAAATCAAGCGAAGATTCACACTAGGATGGCAAGCCTTTGGCAGAGCAAGCTCATCCTTCAAAAATAAGAAGATTCCATTTATCCTAATCGTTGTTGAATTATTGTAGAGCAAATGAAAGCAGAAAACTCACAACATTTGAAACTATACTTTACTGAATTTAACTACAAAGGATATAATATAGGGTCAGCATTTCTTTTCATGTCGTTAATAGCAACCTTAACCCCAAACGCTAACCCGAAAACTAATCCTGAATTATATCCTTTGTAGTTAAATTCGGTGAAATACAAGTCCAAATGTTCTGAGTTTTGATTTGTTTTGTAATAGCAGCAGCAGTAGCTAATCGTGTCTGCTGAGAAGTCATCTCCCTTGCGAAAAAGAGCAAAAATGCTTTCATGTACCCATTCCAAACAATCTCCCTTACGAAATATAACAAAAACGTTTTAATGTAATATTATCACAGCATGTATTTAATAAAAATGTGATGATAGGATAACTTACCAATATTTGCTGCATGAAGCATTATTACTGCTGTGCAGTCTCTCCACGTCTTTACAGATGAAGATTACAAGTTCTTACTAAATATCCATTCAAGAACATGGGAGTGCGGGAAATTTGAAAAAGGATTAGATGATGAATATCAGAAATAACTATCTCTTTGTCTTCAAAAGATAATATTACAGATAAAAGCATAAATAATCAATCATTGACTTTCTTCTTGTCAGTAGCCAGCTTATTTTAAGAGTAGCACCCTTAAATCGCAAGTAACGAAATCCATAATTCAGTTGCCCTGGGCTTTCAAAAGTAGCCAAATCCACTACTTGTAACTCAATCTGGTAACCCTGGGTCGTTCCCGAAGACACCCTGTCCCCACCCGGCATGTTACCATGAATTAGTCGTGATAATCAATTTTGCGAGCTTTTGAAGAATTTTAAAAAATCATTCCGAATAAAGATTTCGAAAGCTGACTTATTCAGAAAATTAAGGACGTATGGCAAAACCAACCATTTTAGAAAATAAATAATGAGTTTTACAAAAGTCTTCATCTTTTTCTTGCTTTTCATCACAACGTTTTTGTTTTCGCCCGAAAAAAACATATCGGCCAAAAATTTTGCGAGAAAGCGTCGAGGAAGCGACAAGACCCCAACCGATGCAAACCGCGACTTCAAAGAGATTTTGAGGGACAATTTCTTTTTGTTATTTTTGTTGTTTTTGTGACATTTCAGCCAATCCATTCTACCGCCTTTTTTGTGCATACTATCCGTAAGTAAAAGGGGGAACTGTGTCTCGGAAATTGCCTTGTAAAAAACAATAGCAAACAGATTTTTTCACATTAGCACCAAGACTTGAAACGTTGACATCTGTTAGCTACCGTTTTTATTTAAACTTACCAGAATAAAAATCCCTCTCTTCATTAGTGCATGAAGGAGGTCGTAGAATGGATCGGCTGAAACAAACTGGGAGCAACAAAAATGATGAATTCAATTGCCCGAAAAACTCTTTGAATGCTAATAGAAAAACAATAAAAACGAAACTATTTTTTTTTTAGATAACACAACCAACTGAAAAAGGCGCTTTAACACTTACGTGTTCTCTAATGAAAATACGTTTAATGAAATAAATTATCTTGCTACTTTTTTTCATAATCGGAATCAAAACAACAAAAAAATGACGTCAAAAACAACATTCTGCACAAAGTTTATTTGTGTGACGTCATCATAGAGCGTTGCATTTTGTTTTGTTTTGTTTTGTTTTTTTTCAAAACTTTCAGGGCCCTTTGCATTGGAAAAGCTTTGAAAAATATGTTAATATTAATCATTTATCAATCTACTAGAATATGCCCGTCCAAAATGACGAGGTCATATATGTTTGGAAGGAGCATAAAGCTATTTTATTCTGTACTTTGTTTTCAAATTTCAAGTCTCAACTCAAGTTGTTTGATGTGTGATCAGACATGAAGTCTCAAGGGTTTTTATGACGACATTTTCATGTCATAATAGGTATGTTATCATCCCATCTGAGCGCAAACAAAAAAACAAACAGGGAAAAATGCATGTAAGCTCATTTCATCTTTAGATTCATCTACTTAGTTATTTTTTCCAAATCTATGACGAAAAAAAAAAACACGGCTTTGTCGCAAAATTGACACCCATTGACAAAAAAAAATCTATTTACTCATACAAAACAGTTTAATCAACTATTACAAAATTCATGGCTTAGAAAGGAAGAATAACTGGAGGAAAATCTGATATAAAAGATAATTTTGAAAGAAAGAAAATCCGAATAATTCCGTTTCTATATAATGGAAGAAAATGTGAATTTATTCTTAACATTAAGAGCAATCGGAAGGTTCTTAAACCAAAGTTATTCTATCTATATTCAATATCTAAGAGAAGACACAAAAGAGATAGATGAAGAATTTGCCATTGAAATCAAACTCGATTTCAAAGACAAGAGAAATCGAATTTGAGCACACGAGCGCAGAAAGAAGCAAATGAAGTTGATATAAGAAAGAAAGAGAAGGCAAAGAAAAGCGAGGATGAAAAAGACAACGAAATAAAAATTTGGATGAAGGAGATGAAATAGTGAATGAAAATTAATATTTGAGTGCTGATAAACTTGTATCATAAATCTAATGATTTTTACGTAATTATATATATATATATATATATATATATATATATATATATATATATATATATATATTATGGTTGGATATACATATATATATATCCAACCATACATGCATAAAACTATACATATAATCAATTGCACATGTATATGTGTGTGTGCAAAAAAGTACATTCATAGACAAGTTCGTCTATAAAGATGCACAAATGGCAAACCATGTAAAACATGTAAAAAAACTGTTAGTATACTTTTTTAAACATATATATATATATATATATATATATATATATATATATATATATATATATATATATATATATATATATATATATATATATATGGCATTTACTGTATTGGTAGATATTCAAGTCAACAGACACAAATAGACTTACACGTACACAGTTACACATGCTTACATATATTCACAGATAAAAACAACAGCATTTCATAACATTTCATTGTTAATACAACATGGTATTTGGTTTTAAGGTTTAATAAGTTCAAGGAAAAGATGACTTCAATAAATTCTTTCATGGGTAAAATATGGAAACATAAGCAACGTTTTCAGGAAATTTGAAGGTAAATCTGGAAAAGCAATTTTGTAGGTCATCTAATTTCAAGTAACAAAAAAATTATCGATAACTTCGTTAATATTCCCATGTTTATTTACATCATCTATGTCTGAGGAAGATGATTTGGAAAAATAACAAAATCATCTATGGATGGTTTTGAAATAATATCATTGATATGAATCATTTAGAAAAATTGACGATCTCAGTCATGAATAGTTTAATATATTAACAATCATGTGAATGGTTTGGAAATATCAACAAAATCACCCATGGATGGTTTTTGAATATCAACTTATAGGAGTGATTTTGAAAAATTGCCAAAATCATCAACGTCTGATTTTGAGATACTAACAACAATAAAATTGGTTTTGGAAATATTAACAAAATCAACTGTGGTTGGCGTTTAGTTGATTGGGTACTTATCACCCCAGGGACTTTTTCAGAGTTGCCTTCAACTTTGAGACGTTAATTATGTTAATTCACTTTTACCACCTTTGCAGGTTACACATGAACACTGTTTTCAACCAAAAAATTCTAAATAATTTTTTCCGGGTAAAATTTCCGAAAATGTCGAGAAGATGGTGAAAAAGAAACGGAAAAAGAGAAACTAAAAAGAACAAAAAATAAATAAGAAATATTGCAAAAACAAAATCGTTTTTAAAGAAATTAAAAGAAAGATCAATCAAATTTTAAAAAAATGATAATCAGATCAGGGATCTTATCGTGAAAAATTAATCTATTTTGTTGTATTCAAATTGAAGAAAAAGACATCCGATTTCTGAACGTTTGTTTGTGAATTCGTTACCATAACATGGTAAAATAGCACATAGTAGCAGAATACAATTAAATTTGTCCAACTCGGAGAATAACGTAATTTTCACTCCAATTAGGCCACCGTTTTGTAAGTAATTAATTCAATCAAGTATAAGTCTTGGTATTGAGGACAAAGGCGACTATTAAGCAGGTAAAAAAAAAAGTTGATTTGAGATTGAGGCGAGAAATCTTTTTAAAATAGTAAAAAAGAAAAAGAGGAGGGAGATCGTGAAAAACTATGTGGATAGAAAGATTTATTTTTTCACTGAATTGAAGTTAATTTGTGTAGATTAACATAATGAGAAGGTTACATACAAGACCACTGACAACATTGGCAAAATATTCATTTATATTTTAAAACGTTTTAGTATTTCATTCTAGATTGTATGCTTTGTTTGAGTAAAATATAATGTAAGTAGTTATATATATCAGTATGGACATTGGTTGGTTATTCATACTTTTTATATTTTTATATTAGGTTTATGCAAAAGTTTTAAGCAATTTTATAACAAAATCCCATCATGTAAAAGCCAGTGTCACCTTCTCTCTTTGTTTTTTTTGTTTTTTGTTTCTTTCCAATCCCACTAAAGAGAGTAAATGGTGCTATGAACACACAGAACCAAAGCTCTGCTGTGTGTGTGTTCTCTAATTTAGGCGAGCAATTGCCGCAGGTAATCACTACTACTGCTAATGCCGCTGGTGCTTTCATTTTTAACCATATTCTGTTTTTTTGATGTTTTGAAATAATTTAAAAAAAAACGAGAATTTGAAGAGTTGTAGAAATTCAACAGAAAAATTAATTTCTTACAAGGAGTAATTGCTCTTTTCTTGCAATAAATATAAAAATACAATCTGGAGGTGACAAGTTTCATGGTGACAGGTCTGAAGATAATGCAACTCATGGAAGAATCTCCATTCCAATTCCATGAAATATTGTAATGGTTTGATTTCTTGTATGAGCCAAGTGTGGAAAACTCTCTATTAGGAAAAATTTACCTGTGCGCACAGCTGCTAATTGAGTTCACTCTGTTCTGTATGATCAGGGTGGAGATAGCACAAAGTATACTTGTAAAATGCCAACAGGGTGTTCATAAAAACCTATAGGAATAAAGTCTGGTTTCGACTTGAGACTTGCAAAGTTCACTGAGCTGACCTATGCAACAGAAACAAGCCTCTATACTTCATTGGGAGTTGTATCTTAAAGAGATAGGATACTTTACCTCATGTTACTTTTTGTATCATTCAAATGATGTAAGTGCTCACTATAGCGCTGTGCCGGAACAGTTTGTCCAGATTCCATCAATGTATAATAGCTGATTCCTTTGGAATCACACAAAATATATATATATTGAAGGCAGTCATCATCATCATCATCATCATCATAATCATCATCATCATCATCATCATCATCATCATCATCATCATCATCACCATCAGTCTTTTGACATCCGTCATTGGACATAGTCCTTCCCGAGGTCCCACCACATTTCTCTACCATGGGCGTTGCAGAGCCAGTATTTTCTGAATTTGTCAAATTCATCTCTCCATTTTGTATTTTGTCGGCCTTGGTTTTGCATGTGATCTCTGGGGATTCATGTTGTGAGTTGTGATGTCCATTGGTTGTCTTTCATTCTCGCAATATGACCAGCCAAAGCTATGGTTACAAATTTTTCATTTCAGATCCTTGTAATGAATCCATTATTCATCAACAGGGATTATACTGCCCCAAAAAGACCTTTTTTCTGAGCGAGAAGAGAAAGACAAGTGTTTGCACACTGACCAATATTCCTTTTGTGAAACCTATTTTCCTTGCGTCTGAATTTTTTCATAAGGCTTGCACATAATGCACCATATTTGATTGATTGTACAAGCAACTTTTGCATGAACCTAATAGATGTATGTATATCTGTCATGCCTGTGTGCATGCAAATAATAATTTTTCATAAGGATTGATTCTCATGTTTATAATATCCCAACTACCTCGACCTTTTTTAATTCTTCCGCCTCCCACCATCGTCACTGAAGCCTGTTCTTTTTCATCTAGTCTGCGGTCTTCCCATGATTCCCACCTGACCGTAACACTCACTTTCAATTTATTCTCTGAGTGTTTATCAGCTGCCTCACTCAGTTTCGCGGCAAGATGCTCAGCATATTGTTGAATGCTTGAGTGCTGGTGCACAAGCAAACACTTTGAGCAACCATAATGCCCACTTCCTAATAATGGCACAACCAAAATGGCACAATTAATACAACAACAACAGAAAATAGTGGATAAAAGCTGAAGATAATTTTTGAGGTTTCAAGACTTTTTGAGTTAAAAACTCGAGTTTCAAGACAACATTTGAAAATAATTTCTTGCACTTACTTTAATTAAAGAACAAATTTTATGGAATAGTCTGAGATTTTAATCTTCTCAGAGATTTGTTGATCAATTGAAATTATCAAATCAGCCATGAACATTAACAAAGGCATTTTGGCACTCATTGTACCCTCTGCCTTCTCCAGGTGTCTGTCTAATCTTTTGGTAATTCTGAACAGGATATCTTGTGTCAGTTTATTTTTCCTAATGGATTCATCATTGCAAATTTGCTTGTCAACCTTTTCCACTCAACCAGAATA
>OY735235.1:26330455-26432955 GCA_963457665.1 Thysanoteuthis rhombus
TGTTCAGGTGACAGCTGAATAATCTGGAGATTGCTGATTTCCCTTTTAATAAAATGTTTAACAAAAATTATATTTTTTTAAGCGCCAATAAAATGTTTTCACATCCATAGGTAGTAAACTACTTCATCAAAATTGTAGAAATATATATAGATGGATTGCACAAGTAATCAATAATAATGATAAAAGATACATTAGTTTCATTTGCCTTTGCTACCATAGTTATATATAGATACATTTCATAGGTAAGAAGTTGCTTCAAAAAAATTATAGAGGGTAATGATATCTTAGTTGTCAACACACATGGAATAACCTCGGGTCCAGTCAATAACTATCATTATAATTATTTCTTATTGAAAGGAACACAAAAAAATGAAAAGTAATCAAAAATACAATGCTTAGATGGTAAAAAATTCATAAGAAAAAGACACAAAACAGTTTCTAACATAAAAAGCAATAAGCTCCAAAATTCTTGTAAAAAAACCTTCCCAAGATTTCAAAACTAACCTGCTTAGGTGCTTAATGCCTAAATTAAAATGTCTAGGGAGACTTTTAGAGATCTACAGGACATAATACTCAAGCAGTCACAGAAACCTTGGGATGTATATGTGCCTGGAGCTGGGGTTTAAAAACGACAGAAGTAGTGAAATGCTGAACAAGCAGCCACAAAAAGACCAGGAAAAAATATTTTCACAAAAGATAAGATTGTCACAGTTGATAAAATAACAAAATGGACAGGTATGGACAGACTCTAATCAAATGAGTTATGAATGGACAAAAAGGTGCAGCACTAACAAAATATAATCCACAGGTAAGTGATAGTGCTGTACAACAAGCAGCCACATAACACCAGAGAAAAATCATTTTCACAAAAGGCAAGACTGTCAAAGCTGAAAAAGTAGCAAAATGGACACGCGCAGACAGACAGTGGTCAATTGCATCATGGATGGACAGACAGATGCAGTCGAGAAACAGTATATAATCCAATGTTAACTAATGATGCTGAACAAGCTGCCAAAGAACACCAGAAAAAAAAATTCATTTTCACAAAGGACAAAACTGTCAAAGCTGACAAAGTAACAAAATGGACACATACAGACAAACACTGGTCAAATGCGTCATGGATGGACAGACAGATGCAGTACTAACAAGCAGAAAGAAGTAAACAGCTACCTCCGAGTTGTAGAACTTAAAAGCCCTTCTCTGCAGACAATGTTTCAACCGAGTCAAATCGAGAACTAGATCCTATCCAGACAGGTATGTGTGCAGTAAGCGTGGGATCTGCCGTTACATAGGAGGACAGGTAGGGTAAGCGAACCGCCTAGAAGAAGCTGCTCGCACAAGTGCCAGTATTCTGTTGGGAACGATTCCTTTTAGTTTCAGTTTTATTTTTGGTGTTAATCGACCCGCCCACCTGTATTCAGCTTTTGTTTAAGCCATCAAAGAATTGCCTATTTTTTTCTTTTCGAGACTTTTCTCTCCTATTTGCAGGCATCAATTCTTGTCATCTCTTACACCTTACACATTCATCTCCGTCTTATTTATTTACCTACTTACTTACCTGTTGCCAAGATTTTATTACTATTATCGTGGTCACTATCATTAATACTACTAATGGTTTCAGTATTCTTTACTCATTTTCATTACTAAACTAAACTATTCTATTTACCTTGCTGATGATCTGATCATATGTAGCTAAAGATTTCGCGGGGGACTAGGAGTATGGGGGGCTTGGCTTCTTGAAGGGCCTCCTCCAACATTAGGGTTATTTTCAAATAGCCCTTCCCCCTTTGTTGTTGTTGATATCATTATTATCATCATTATAATTATTGCTTGTGGTATTTTTTGTTCAACAAACTAAACTATTCTACTTACCTTGCTAATTAGCAGGCCCTATGTTTACCTATCTACTTCACCTATTTACCAACTGTTCATTCCAATCATCTCTGACCATCCACAAAGTGTTTATCTTCCAGATGGATTTACAGGTAAAAATGTTACAGAAACAGAAAAAAACTTCAGACGAAAGTATTCAAGAGATTTATTTCCTAACTTTTTCCTTCCCCTAGGCTATTTCTTTCTTTTTTCCTTTCATCACTTCCTTCTCTATATTTTTCATGACTCCTTTCTCTCTTTCTTTCTCTCTTTCTTTCATCATGTCTTTCTTTATTTCTTTTTTTCTTTCATCACTTCTTCTTCCTCTTCTTTCTTTCCTGTCTTTCAGTTCCTAGTCCTTCACCGTCTTTTTCTTCACTTTTTTCACTTGCGTTGTTGGTAAAAAGCAAACCAAGAATTCAAACACCTCCTCCATCTGCATTTGTGCGCAATATATATGTAGGCTTCATTTCTGCTCACCTGAATATCAATTAATGGTTCCATCCTATCTTGCAAACAGATGCCACATCTTGGGAAATTCTTTTTCTTTCTATTTTACACACCTGCACCAAACCAATTATTAACACATATATAAGCACAGGTAATCATCTTAACGAGAAAATTTCAAAACCAAACCCAACTACCATCCATAACTCTTGGAGAGCATACTTCCTGCAAACATATATTTCTGTGAGTGTTTGTGTCTGTTCATAGTTACTTGATATAGCTTAGAACAGTACAATGCTAAATTGAAGTTAACGGGTCAGAAAGACTGTGCTTCATCAATTCTGTTTTTCCTTATTTGACCTTGCTCCGGACTATGCTAAGCTTAATAAATATCTATGTAGATATATTGTATATATTCAGTGCTGCACATAAGTGAGTACATCCTACCACTTTTGGTAAATCTTTACTTCTGCTCACCTGAATATCCACCCACATTTCTACTCTGTCTTCAAGGCAGATTCTGCATTGACACAAATTCATACTTTTTCTGCTTTTACACTACTACACAGAGCCAATAGTCAACAAATACATAAGCAAATTAATCATCTCAACCAGACAATCATAAAACAGCCATTTTGTTTCTGTCGAATTAAAATTATCCCATATCCTCATGGCTGTGATTTGCAAACAAGGATTAAAGAAGGTTAAAATCATTGGTTGCAGGCCAACAGATGGCCCATGAGGCAGGTACGGGGAATAGTGCTTGGACAGGTGCTAATAACATTTAAAGATGAAGTATGGCGTGTGCGCATCTGACCCTACTCTAGAAGCCATGGTATTACATTCCATGGTCCGCTCAGAGTAAGGTCTACAGATAGCATTTTTTTTTTGGAGTTCACGTCTCCTAGTCAGATGCGTGAGCCAGCTGTAAAGGTCTGCTGGATAGTTCATCAAAGTACCATGCTGAGTCCTCCATGACATTTCTCAGGGTATTGAAGTTTAGTGGGTGATGCCTATACACTCCCTAAGCGACAAGTGTCATACTAGGTTACATGGTACTAGCAGCGGAGAGTAATCAAGCATATTGAGAGAGATGGGTTCATAGTATATTCAAGGTTATTGGTATGAAGAGATTACAAACTACTTCTACTGGAAATTCAACTTGGTTTGCAGTCAGTTTGCTAGATAGATAGATGGATATGAAGAGACTGAGATAAATAAATAGATTGATGGATCTACCCTCACTCAGACACTTTTAAAAGATAACAGACAAAAAAGAAGAGCACCTTTGTACTTTCAAACATTTCTCATTAATCAAGAAATTTCCTTTTCATCATTTCTTGAAAAACAATATTAGCAGAGAAGCTGGTAAATTGTAGATAATCTAAATTTCAGATGATTTTTCTGTTCATAATAACACTCAATGAAATACAAAAAAAATAACTAGCATTCCAATGGAAATCATGAATCACTGCCACCCATGTTGCTTTTTACTTTGTAAATTGAGCAATGGTGGTAGTTAAAATTAAGTTACTTTAATGAAAATGCTACCAGTGTGGTTTGAACCATAGATTCATTTTTGAAAAAAACAAAGGAATGTTTGGTAGGTCAATCAATAAAAACTGTCGAGTGATCAATGTCATTTAGCAGCATGCTATGTTGGGGATGATCAATTAGAAAATTTGAAATAGGGGTGATCAATTAATAAGTATTTTCTCTTGCCTTTTGCTGGGCAGTGATGATTGAAAAAGTCCAATTTTTAAAAATTTCCAGCTGCATTCACACTTGTTTTTTTGAAAATTCCGACATTTTCATTGATCTCCCAACAAATCTAGAGAAGTTACATTCATTGCTCACCCAGTTTTTGAATTTTTTGATTGATCACCCTAACACAGCATGTTTCTGAAAGACATTGGTCATGTGACAGTTTCTATTGAGGGACTAGTAGTCCAAAGTCTGATGTCAATTTATTTTTATGTTTTATACATACACACACACACATATATATGTATATACATATATAAATATTTGCAAGCAAGAAACCTGTGAGCAACTAATCATCTATGACTAAAATTCCCTTCATATTCCAGTATTCTTGCTTGGCTTTTCAAAATGAATTATTCCAACTTTTTATTGTCTATGCATTTAGTTTCAATTAATTAATTACTTATGAATTTGTTTGCTACTAAATACTTCATTTAAAACAGAACTGCTTTCTAAAGGTTAGACTTATCTTTGAAAATATAAACTGGTAGTAAGATTTATTAAGTCGGGTTTTCTTCAGCCAACAGAGGTTGAGGGAGTGTTTGTGTGTGGGTAAGAAGCTGAACAATGGGTGGGGACAGGAAGTCAAGACCTATAAAAGTAAATCTTAAGTAAATACAATTTTTTTAATTTTTTCTGGTGGTTTGACTCTGACCAGAGTTTCAATCTGCAGAGGTTGCTATACCATCAGGTCACTCCTTTGGTTGGGTCGCAGACCTCTACAGTCAGTGCACATCTGCTTCTGTCAGAGTGCTCAGGATCTGTGTTTGAAGTTGCCAACAGCTGCCCAGTCCTAATACTCCTTCAAAGGGATAGAATTCTATAGTAAGCTCGGGCATCTACCAACTACGAAATGTTCATGTCCTAGATTCAACCACAGGTCAGCCATACAGTCAGTATATTCCTGCAAAGGGGAGGCAGAGCCCTATAGCTAGCTCAGGCATCTCCTAGAAGGACACTCCTATCAAACCTATGACTTAAGAGCCCTGTTCCTATTCCCATCACTTCACTTCACCTTAAAACTTCATTGCTCAGGCAAGGGGGTCATTTTGCACACATGTCATATTGTTGTGGAAAACTCTTCCAAAAATCTTTGTTTGTGAAGCGAAATCATCATATATCTATGTATATATATATATGATTTCCTGCAACTTTTTGCCACTGAGAGAAAGAAGATTTCAGACTGTCAACAAGATTAAGGAGAATACGAAGAAGCTGCTGATGGCAATCCTGAAAGAGAACTTTGCAGACTGTTTCGAGAAGTGTAAGAGATATTGGGATAAGTGTACATGGTCCAAAAGGAGTACCTTGAAGGGAGTAAGGCACCATGCTCTAGGTGGGCTATTTTTTGTAATATTGATTTTCATGGCAGGCAAACACCCTCACTTGGAATATTGGTGCAATACAATTTCCATAACCCCATTTCATCCTATGTGGCCTTATACCAGACTAAGCTGAGATGATAAATATCTACTTAACCCCCTTTCACATTTGACATCAGTCTTGATTTAGAAATTCCTCCCAGAGGAGAATGAGAAGAATTCTGTCTAAACAAATGCCTTCCGGGATTCCAGGTAGAAGTACAAAAAGCCAAAAAGCTGTTCAGGAACTGCATAGAAATGGTTTTGGGGAGAAGTTAAGAATGGCGCAGTAGTTGATAATATGATGAGAAGAAGGAAACGTAAAAAAAATAAGAGGGAGAGAGAGAGAGGGGGAAGAGAGGAAGAGAGAAAAGAGAGTGAGTGATTGAAAGTAACAAGAAATGACATATAACCTGCCAGAATGAAAAAAAACATCACTAGCTAGACAAACCCTCAACTATCATCCCCACCCTCAGGTATTCAAAAGTGGGTGGTTGATGATGGTGTCTGGATTGTGGAAGGAACAACAATGTATATATTCACATTTTATCTGCTTTACACTGTTCAACTACCTCCCTAGAGTTATTAATTTAGTATGTTTATCTCTGTTATTTTACACTGTGTGATAAGAAGTCTACTTTTGAAGAAAAAGCTCGTTAACTCATGTTTGTATATTTTCATTAGTATATAACCTATGAAATCTGATGTCTTCATTGCAATACAACTTACAATGATCCAAAAGCAATAGTTCTGACTGCAGTAATAAAATGAATAAAAATGCGCTATCTGTTGATGCTTCCTTGTTATGCTACACATGAGGCAGTCAAGGCTCTTCATTGTGTACGATTTTCAGCCAATCTGATTATGTCTTTCCACCCTCTGTTAACCATTCAGAGACCCCTCTTCATGTGTGTTGCAAGCTCATCTTTGGTCGTCCTTTCTTTCTGAAGCCTATTGGTATCTGTCCAATGGCTTGATCCACAGTTCTTGGTGTGGGGAGCTTAAAGACATTCTCCAACCAATCCAGATGCTATCTGCAAATCATGGTTGTTATGGAAGGCTGTTGTGATCTTTCCTGAACCTCTTTACTTGAAACTTAGTCCTTATATCAAAAACCTATGACTTTATATAAGCATCTCATATCAAAGGTGCTGAATCATCTTTGGTTCTGGATAAGCCAGGTATATAAAGCTTTGAATCAAATTGAGCTAATTTTGATCAAATTTTCAAAACTTTGAATCAAATTGAGGAGCCTATTTTGATTAAAGTGTATAAATAACATAATTGTAAAAAATCTGGCCTTTCATTTTTCTATTCATGATGTGCCTGTGATCTGAAAACAATTCCAAGGAGGTAATATGAAGAGTTTAGAGAAAAACGTCTGTTGAAGATGTTTTTCTCTAAACTCTTCATATTACAAAACCGCTGCACACATTGATAAGCACATTCTTAATTACATCTGCTGAGCCAAATCTTCCCTCAGCCTTCTTGTAATCTATTTGATTTAGTGAAATAATGATATTTCTTGCAAAAACTGCCAGAAATCATCATCATCATCATCATTTTTTCATTTTGTAATATGATTCTACTTAAAAGGAGCTTCGTAGGAGGTTTCAGTTCAATTTACCACACTTCTTTGATTAATAGCTGTCTTGGGATTTTTATAAAAAATATTGATAAACCTGAATTTACCAAGCATCCAAAATCATATACATATATAAGTATATATATATATATATATATATATATATATATATATATATATATATACTAACAAAAAACATGAGTTGTGTTCGTTGATTCTATTTTTTGTTTTTTATCGGTAACGTGACTTCATACAGCCATATCTATATACATATACCATACAGACACACACATACACAGAGATGTATATATATATATATATATATATATATATATATATATATAGATAGAGAGAGAGAGAGAGAGAGAGAGAGAGAGAGAACAAGAGAGAGAGAGGGAGAGAGAGGAAAAAAGAGAGGAGAGAAAGAAAGAAATATATATTGTACATATGTATGGATTTGAAGTTTTCTGGGAGCATGGGGGAACTGCTTCTGGAACCGTTTTGGAAGAAGCTCTAGATGAAATCCAAAAGTCCAAGTGATATTTGTGTTTCAAACATGGTGAAAATCACTTTAAGACCAATCATGATCTGGCTGACTTTGAACAATCTGAAATGACAAAAACCTGGAGAAATTTGTCATGCAATTGTTGAAGATTGTCGTCAGACCATTGATCAGTGGTTTTGACTGGTTTGTCTTAGAGTTCATGCCACTTCTACAAAATTCATAATTTGTTTGCTCGCAGAAGATCAAAAAAACAATTGTTCAAATGTGTGCTACTATTTGAGGGAACAAGTTTAAGATGACCCACAATTTCTTTTCAAAGTTGTGACCAGAGATGAGTTATAATTCTGGTTATTTTGGGATATTCACTCATATAGCAATACTCTTTCTTGTGTGTAATATTAACAAGTTCAAAAGCAGTATAAAACCCGTGTAGGTATGTGAGAAATTCTTCCAGTTGGGGAAGAGATGAGTCAGAAAAAATTGAGGGGAAAATTATGACAGACAAAACTTACAGACTTACTTGGAGTGGGCCAAGGGGGGTGGTGCTTAGAAATGGATGATAAGAAAGAGTAAGCAATCAAGAGAGATAAATAAAACAGGTGCTATTTTAGTAGATCTTTATGATTTAGAGAATGAGGAAGGTGCTGAATGTTGCATTCCTACTTGAATTCAGACTTTTTATGTACTTCTCTCAGAACTCAAGGTCTTCCAGTATAATGTATCGGCACACAGTTATATATCAGTTACTTTTCATATATGTGTGCGTATGAACTTAGCAAAATAATTATGTATAAATATATACATATGTGTGTCTAGTTAGTCAATCAAACCATCACATGATCAATGCCTTATGGAAGAATGGTCTGGTTAATGAAAGTATTGGAAGAAAGTATGATTACGATTAAACTACTTCTCTCACTTTTGTTGTGCAGTGATCACTGAAAAAAATCAGAATTCTCAAAAAACAAGCATAAATGCTGCCGGACACAAACTAAAGGACTGATTTGGCAAAAAAACAACAAAAACTTATTGGAATTTTAGCTCCCTAGCTCCTTTGGTGTAGCCTGAATTCATGATATTTACATAACTAGCTAACCAGCCAGACCAGTTCAAAAACTGATGAAACCTGTGGTGACAGTTTTGGTTGCAGGTTTCTAATATATATGAAACAGGTGTGCTTGACATAGGCTGATGATTCTGAAGCCTTCCTGGTGTGTCTGGTGGTCATAAGAAATCATTAAGTACTTTTTTTATTCTCTCCCCTTTTCTTTTTCTTTTATTGTTCCTCGATTCAACAAGGTTACTTGCAGAAAAGATGAGAAAGAAATAGAACATTTTACAAATCCTGTTCAGAGAGTATCCAGCCATAAAATTTTTATGAAAAAATAGGTTACCAATGGCAATGGTGCCTTATTCCCTTAAAAAGTGCTCCCCTTGGAACTTCACACACTTATCCTCGCATCACTTTTCAAAACAGGTTGAAAAATCTTCTTTCAGGATTGCCATCAGCTGATTCATTGGGTTCCCAGAGATCTCTTCAAGCAATCCAAGATATGAAATAAGCCGAATCTAGACTGTAAAGATGCCTGTAAGGATGCTGACAGATCTGGATGATGTGAATCTTTGCCAAAAAACTCTACATGAAATGTGAAGAATAACTTGCTTGGTCATTGTGAATGTGACAGTCATGCTGTACACAAGCTCACTCAATGGCATTTCACTGCCGACCGAGTTACCCCATGGAAGAATGCCTGTTTAGGTATGCACAATAAGGTTGAGTCAATATTAGAAAGCATCAACTGAAACTAAAACTGTCAACATTGGTTTCTTCAGTTTTCAAGTTATCTGGCTGGCTGGCCATATATATATATATGCATATATCACACATACAAGCTCCACCAATGGAGCTAGAAGGATGAAGATTCAAACATTTACTCCTTATAATATCTATAGAAAACAATTTTTTTTTTTTAATTTTCCTTCAATTTGTATCCAGCAATATTCATACTTGTTTTTTTGAAAATTCAGACTTTTTCAGAGATCACTGCCCAACAAAATGCAAAAAACTTATTCATTGATCATCCCCTTTTCCAAATTTTCTACTGTACTAGGCCTGTTTTGAGCTATTCAAAATAATTTGATACTTCCTGGACAGTTCTGGTACAGACTTCTAAAAACCATCTGATGCTATGTACCTGAGGAAGACTGAAAAAATTACTGGCAAAAATATAAGAAAAGCAAAGAAACTACAGAAAACTTAACATGACCAATGTCTTTTGGTAGCATGCAGTGTAGACAGTGATTAATTGGAAAATTTGAAAAAGGGATGAATAAGTTACTTCTCTCACCTTTTGTTGGGCAGAAAAAAAAAAACATCCAAATTAAAAAACAAAACAGATGTGAATACAGCTGGACACAAACTCAGAGATCAGTTGAGCAAAAACGGATTGTATCGTGAACCTACCAATGAAACCTATTTAAGGGGTTGGATTTCCATCCGTTGTTGAATAGAATAAAGTGACATTGTCATGTTAATTAGCTTATACTTGTATTATGGATAATGAGCTACATGTCCTTGTAATATGATGTCCTAAAAACATTATTCCTAAATGGTAGGAGCTATGTTCCCTCCAATTTGAAATGGTCAATGAACGCACAAACCTTACGTTGTGCAAATTCTTTCCTAAGTCCAAAGTATGTGTGCTTTTTTGGATTTGACACAGGAAATGAATATTTTTTCAACAAAAACCCAGTAAACTATTAACAGAATTTGGGCCTAATTTAGGAAACAATTTTTTTATATCCCAAACATGGAAACATTATATTCAGAAGTACTAAAATATCACCCAAAATACACACGTCTACACTCAAACCTTTTTTTGCTCTATTGCCCTCCTCAACTCTAGGACCTAGGCTTAAGCCTACTCAGCCTAAAGTTAGTCTGGCACTGTTCATGAATAAAAAAAACTTGAAGGAGTTCCAGCAACCATGAAAACAAAAGTAGTTTTAAGGACAAAAGGTCATACAAAATGTTCTTCCAGGAAATAAAGAGCAAATAATAATAAAAAAAACATGGTTTGAAAAGCAGCAAATTCTTCAGACTGTAATCAACTTGCTCCCTGATGGCTGCCAAGTTACGGCAACCTGATATCAACTTCTTCAAAGAAAGAAGGAAAAACTGAACAAAGGTATTCACTTGGAGGTTTACAAGTTCCAGCCGACAAATATAATCAACAAAATATAAAAAAAAGAGTTTACAAATCTCGCAGAAGTGGTGCTGCTTAACTTTTCAGCTAAAAATGCCAGCTTTTCAATTAACTCTTAACTCCCTGTTAGGAATTCCTAAGACTGTTGTCGATGTATTATCAAGAGAATGTAAAACATGGATGTCTGTGTGAAACATCTTCCTTGGAAACCGTCAACACAGGTTAATTCAGTTTTTAAGATGGTCTGGCTGGCTGGTTATGTATGTATGAATGTATGTATGTATCATATATACCAATTGAGTAAGAAGGCCAAAAATTTACTAATTAATATATCTAGAAAAACGATTTTTTGTTTTTTGAACACCCTCCCAAAAATATTTTTTTGTAAAGGTTCAATTTACATTGTAAGTATATGCTAAATTTGTGCTTAGTTCGTGTGGCTTTTTTTTCAAAAACAAACTAAAGGATCAATTTAACAGCATTCACACTTATTTCTTGAAAATTCAAGAGATCACTGCCCAACAAAAGATGAGAAAGGTAGCTTATTCATTAACCACCCTCTTTTTAATTTTTTTCCATTGTTCATTCCAAAAACGGAAAACTCCCAAAACATGTTGGGCGCATAACAATTTCTATTGTTTGACTAACCACACCTGTTTTTCCAAGTGATTAAATTTGGATGACAAATATCATTATCAAATTTTGACTCCCATTTTATTTCATAATTTCCTGTTGATTTCATGGTAACTTACTTTGGCCATCAATCTATGATACTTAGGAAACATGGCAGATCATAAATAACGGTTTTGGATGGCTATTGATTTTCTGGTTTGTCTACAAATTTTATTGAAAACAATATGTGGTATCCCGAAGTAAAAGAATTATTTAAAGGCTCGATATATTTATTCTTATTTTCCTGTAAGTAATCTGGAATATTACTGCTTCAAAAAGATTTTATACCCAAAGGCAGTTGTTATGAAGTTTGTACAAACAGTTCGCATACACTTCATACTAATATCCTTGAGAAAGACAAATTCACTTCTTCCCAGAGCCCTGTAAGTCAGTGAATTCTTGTGAATTGGGCTTGCACCCTGGCCATATAGAAACCTACAATTGCTACAGAAACAATAATTAGGTCTTCATGGATTGTTCCAGAAATGAAAACAAAATTGAGACCTAAGGTGCTAAATGGGAAGAAACTGAGTTTGAGAATTAAACAATTATGTGCAACAGATTGTAAAAAAAGGATAAACAATGCCATTGTTTTAAGAGCTAAAAGAATTGATCAAGATTAAGATATTTAGTATCTTCATCAATGTTGCTTTGATCACACCTTTTCAGCCAAATGTGTTTGAGTCTTCTAGAAGTGTATGTTGTGTTCATAAATATATATATATATATATATACATATATATATATACATATATATATATTTTATTCTTTTGAAATTACTTCCTAAATAGTTTTTTGGGGGGAAGGGGGCAATTTGAAATGTAAGTTCATTCTAAATTAGTACCTTAGTTTGTTTTTGAACCTTTAGACTTCTTAGTGATCACTAATGAACAAAAGGCTAGAGTAGTAATTTATTCATTGATCAGTGTTTTTTGCAATTTTTAAATTGATCATCCCAACATGGCATGCTGCCAAAAGATTTTGGTCAAGTGACAGTTTCTACTGAGTGACTAAGCATACCTGTTTTGTATTGTATTGTTTTTGTTTTTGTTTTTGTTAGCTATTTCCTACTTTGTATCTATGTTTTGCCAAGAATGGTGTGTTCTTGTTAAGCAGACTATACTTTCCTCATTCCATTCTATTTCTACCTGTGCCTTCATAAAGCCGAAGAATTCACCGCCCAACCCAAGCATCCGACCCCGCCCACAGGTAAAACATACATATTCCTATCTACCTACCAGCTTTGTCCCACCACATTCTTTGAAGGTAGATCTCTTTTTACCTGTCTTCACATTTTTTTGGTATTTTTTTTTCACAAATTTTTTACTTGTCTTTATTTTGTAATCAAGCTTTGGATTTATTTTTAAACATCATTTCTTTTGCAACTTGTGCATGGGATTCAGAACCCACAATTCATGTGGAGATAATTCATTTTGAGTAGATCATTATCATTGAATAAATGTCAGTTAGAAAGCCAATATCAGAAGAGGAAGAAGGCTGTGAAATTTCTAGTGAATTTTAATTTCAAAAGGTTTTTGTGAATTTGATGAAGGGGAAAAGGCAAGAGATGAGAGCAAGGCTTTGATAAATCATGTCTAAGCTTAAAAAAATGAATCCTTCTTTGCACTAGAAGCAAAATTGTCTCTGAGTGTGAGGGATGTATATTTAGAAACATATATGCAAATGCACACACTAACACACACACACAAACAAACACAAACAAACGCACTCGCACACACACACACACACACAGACACACACATGCATACATACACTTTAACACACTCAAGCACATAAAGACAGCTGCAAACATTCCTGCATCTACACATATGTGCATGCATACATACACACACACACACACACTGCTACAGGTGCAAACCCACATGTCTATGTGTACAAATGGATTTGCACCCACATACCTGTATATACATGTCTATGCATACACGTATACACACAAACATTCACATACAAGTACTTCTCCATCCACACCTATGTATACCCACAGATACCTGACTATGTACACAAGCCCACAATTAGAAACAGTCAACCAAAACTGTCTCCAGAACAGTCAATGTCAGTTTTCAAGCTGATTTGGCTGGCTATGTGTGTTATTATAATATTCACTCCTTATTATGTCTTTGTTGAAGATTCTCCCCATATACATTTTCTTGGGGCGGGAGGTTCAGTTTTCAATCCAAAGTTTATGCTAAATTGATCCCTTGGTTTGTGTCCAGCAGCATTCATTCTTGCTTTTTGAAAATTCAGACATTTTTAGTGATCACTGCCCAACAAAAGGTGAGAGAAGAAACTTATTCATTGATCACCCCTTTTTCTAAAGTTTTATTGATTAGCCCAACATGGCATGCAGCAAAAAGACAATGATCAAGTGACAGTTTTTATTGAATGACTGAACAGACCTGTTCAAGGAAAAATCAAATTATTCTTTTAGTGTTTTCTCATTTTCTATGGATCTCAGATCCTAAAAGGCAAGAACTGGCCATCATTTTATTTTCCTAATGTTCTAAATGCTTACTACAGAACTACAAAATACACATAATTTTTATAGAAACCACCAAAAGTTGTTTTTTAAAAAAACAGGATGGTACTTAGTGATGTGCTCATGCAAGTTATCAAGTTTGTAGTCCAAAAAATGTGACTAAGGATGTCTAAGCACACACATACACACACAGATAGTTGATTGGGCTGGCCATTTGTGGGGCTATGACAATTCAGTAGGGAATGCTCAGAGACATTAGGAGATATTAATATGTAAAATGTATACATATATTTTTAGTGAGTTTGTGATAGCATGAATAATTGATGCATATACATATTATTTTGGCCCATCACACACACGCACACATGCACACAAAATTTCTCAAAGGACTGCTACACTATTCAATCACTACCACATCATGAACAGGTGGGATATGCTTCCACAATGTCCCAGAATTGTGGAGATAATAAGAACATCATCACTTCAGAAAGGAATGCAAAAAATCTCACTAAAGTTGGTTGCCTGTGTCAACAAGAGTGTAAATCTCAACTGAGATTGTAAATCAAATGAAGGGAACCAGTGTCAGGGGAAAATACCACAATATACACAGAATTCCATTGCTGAAACATGGTAACATCAAAAGCAACCCTTAGAATGATAATGGCTCTTCTCTAAGAATTATAGAAGATATCATTGTACACCTGAAACAGGCTGTAGAATGAATAGACCAAAATGTGGTGACAGCAAAATCAACTCAAAGAAAAATATTCAATCAACTTTTGGAATGAAAATTAGCAGTTGTTGCGTCAATGGATTTTTGTGTGGCCATGTATTCAAATACATGAATGTGCCACTTGGTGTATTTTGATGTGTAGATCTGCACATATATCTCTATTTAGGACAGTTCCCCATAGTTTCTCATGTTACAAGGACATATTTCGAGCAGTGAAATGTTTCCTATTTCACAGTAATGTATTTGATTTCACAGTCACACGTAAATGAGTTTTATGTTAGAGTTTCATCACTGATCAACATAATTTTTCCCAAAGGCAATGAAAAGACTGTGCTCTTTCTGAGAAGTCAAAAGAATGTCGAGAGAGATATTATAGTTATTTCCTGCTGGTTTTTCTCTCTATTATACAAGGATATGCCACTATGGACGAATTAATGCCTCCCATAACAGATAAGTGTAGTTGGATCACTTCCAATCTTGCCTATTTTCACATCAACTACTAACTACTAATATGCGACTTGAATACTCTGTCCTATGATTCTAATGGACAGTGGCATTTTAACTGAGGAAATTTAAAACAAAGAATGTGTCAAACTACCACAACTCTCTTGTATAGACCAACTTACCCTTCATCAGGATATAGTGCTAAACGTGCTCATGTTGATCAAAATAGAATACCAGATCATAACATCTCAACCAATATTCAACTGATACGTATGGATAGCACAAGGATATTATATAACACTAACTGTAAAAAAAAAAGACTTCAAATACTTAAAAACAATAAAACCTACATTAGATAAAATATCCTTCATGGAAACGCATGTTATAAATATCTGAACATATAATGAGCATATATACAAATTTCCCCTCTGTTTGTTTGCACTCGGGCATCTCATAGGTAAATTTTCCTTCTTATTATGACATAACAATTATGCCATAGATTATATCATAGAAACTCTTGGGATTTCATGTATGATCACACATTTAAACAGCTTCAGTTGAGACTAAAAAGATCTTAAAATTAGGATACTTGTATGATCAAAAAATAAAATAGCTTTAGGCTCTTTGGTGCCAATCAATACATAAAAATCCTGTCATTTTCCTTGGTATAATATAGTATTTAATAATGGATGATACACTAGTCTTCAGTCAGTGTCACCATCATGTAATCTAAAAACAAACATTAAAAAATCATACCATTCTTAATGACACATGCCAAAATGTGAAACAGATATGTTCTTGATAATGATCAGAAAATGGTTGAAACTGCCAGAACTCAAACTTACAAATGATTTTTGCACACCAGATTTGAACAATAGAAAAGGGGAAATTCACTTCAAAGATTTCTAAAACAATCCTTGTCTGTGATCTTTAATGAAATCTGCGTAAATATGTACACATAAAAATACATATATCATTTACATAGATATATTTACATATAATTTTTTTAATAGATATACATAAACATATAGATATAGACATATGCAGATCAATAGTCTCAAGTTATTTCAATTTTGAGATGAATCTTCTCTTTTGATTTATTTTCAATTGTTGCTTCTTATCAATATGTAAAAGGTTAACATATGATTTCTGGTTAATGTATAAGGTTGACATATGATCTGTGGTTAAGGTGCTGACTATAAAGATGAGCTCTGAGAATATGATATAACAGTTCAGGTCGCATCAAATGCTAGATCTTTTTCAGGCTTCATAATACTTACTTCAATAGTTGAACAGTATTCAACACACTCAGTCACACACAATGCCCCCCCCCACACACATATAAACATTCAACCTAGAACATTGCAATAAAATATATTTGTCCTGTAGATCTCTTCTAGAATTTAACTGGGACATATGTGTCATAAAAAAATGAGATTTTCCTGGCTTACAACCACAGTCAATGACATCATCATAGTATAAAACCCATTCAGAAATTAGTTTGCATTACATGACAGAATAAAAAAAGATGTGTAGGTGGAGTGATCTGTTAATTCGGTGTTCTTCATCTGTCCTGGGATGAATGCCCAATGAGACAAATCTATCTCATCATGATTTAGGGTCATCAAAATATAAAGATTCATTACTCTAAATCCTGGCATCAAGCATCTTATTTTAGAAAGGGTTGATGTTCATAAATATTCATATACACAGGTATGCATTGCTTAACGTCATTCTGTTTGACATTTGACTGCGTGTATGTCTGCAGTTCTGACTGCTCATTTTTTCACTGTTATGAAAAAACATATGTATATTATCTTTGACAGCACAAAAAACAAAAAAATGACAAGTGAAAACGATGTTAAATGAGGCCAGAAGAATGTATGTCTGGAACTCTGGCAAATAGTGATAACAATATCATTGACTGGAGCTCAAGACCCTATTGTTGACTGGCAGCTAACACAAGGGTCTGAGAGGATCATGTGTCTGTGACACACACAAGAGATATGAACAAACACACACACACACACACACACACACACACACACATATATATATATATATATATATATATATATATACATATATACATATATATATATATATATATATATATATATATATATATATATATATATATATATATATATATATATATATATATATATATATATATATATATACACATATATATATATATATAAACAAGTGCAACACATGTATAGCTTTGAAAAAGAGATTGTGACTCCTGGAATTCAGAAGAATAAGGTGTTTTTCCATCTCTCACAAAAATCAACCTCGTAAAATGAGCAAGTGAACTGAATTTCTCTTTCTCAGGTTTCACAAAAGCTTGTAAACTTCTTGTTGTAAACATATCCTTGTTATAAACATTGCCTTTGTTTCACACATTCACACACATATGCACCCATCATTTGTAGTAGGTGTGTGGGGGGAGTAATTTGTGTACTAAAATCTTGACTAAATAGGGAAAAAGGTAAAAACTAGTAGTGAAAAGAAATCATATTTTGCAAAAAAAAAGGAAAGGTCAAGAAATTAGTGAAAAGGAATTATATTTTGTATAAAAGTTTACAGTGCAAATCAAAATCATTCTAATGTTCTTCGAAACAGTAGCCTCTTATAGGCTACATTTTTGGGGCAAAACAATTATACCAAAAATGTAGCCTAATGTGATGTTTCTTTTTGGAGGATATTCTATACAATTTTTCATACATTTTTCCTGTTTCTATTTCCTACTACACAGTTACTTTAATCCATAAATATTTTCATAAGAACACTGTATCAATAAACATACTACTGTAACTTTCCTACATGTTATTACTCCTCATGAATTCCTTTATCAATTTTCAGGTTATCATTTTGGGGGGAAAGACTTACTCAACACTTGAAAATTAATTTTTTAAGATATGGAATTGCATATAAAATTGCAAAACATATAGGGAGCTGAAATACGTAAGTGCTATCATAATTTATACCAGCTGATGAATGTAAATGAAGGTTTTGTTGATGTAGGTTAGCTTATGATACTCTTACCAATGCATATCCACTACTGTACGTATGCAACTGTACAGTAACGTTGACATTACTTGGACAATATTTCTTTTTCATATTGAAAGTACATGTGCTACAGTATTTTCTGTTATAACGTAGAATGCAGATTCACATGAGAAGGGTGTACAACCAATGCATCCTCCATATAGTCACCTATGGAGCTGAAACATACAACCAAACCAGATGATTAATCCATGAAATGAGAACCATGCAATGGGCACAGGAGAATCATGCTCAGCCTCATATGCTGAGATCACAAGACAGCACAATATTTTGGAGAAAAAATGGTCATTTTTGTGAGAATAGCAGACAACCACTAGACATCACAATCTAGACTAGCATGAAACAAGCTTAATAATACAGGTTATATATATCATTTGAAACATATTTCAAAATATGCATGTTCTGTGAGACTATCAGTAATACAGCGTATAATTCTGGCGATATAGTCGATACATGTAATGTAGTGATGTTCCAGTATGTCATATATGTTTATACAATATAGAGTATTACCTGATATTCTCTTGATGTCCAAAATGCTCAATGTTTTACTGGCTAGATGTTAAATGTCATATACATGTATTCAAGCATTAACATATAGATGTATACCTGTTATAATAGATGTTTTTGGCTGGTGGGCCAGATTGAAAATCAAATAAAAATTAGAACTATTATCATATAAGCCTGTTTTTTTTCATGATTATTTTAATGTTTTTCCATAATAGGAGTATGACAGTTTCTGTTCAGTCTGTACCGACAATGGGACATCCCATGTCCACAGGGTGCATGCTGGGTAATGTGTATGGAGATCCTGGCATGCCTAACTGTAAGAGTCCCCAAACGGCCTTGCTGATGTAGTCCAAAAGAAAGCATAGTGGTATGTCGGACATCAGCTTGACTGCCGAAGCCGTCAGAAAGATGTCTAATTAGGCATCAAACTGCCTTTAGGGGGCTCCCCTACTTAGTTCAGAATCAGAGTATTCCTTCTCCTATACAGGTTGCCTTCTCAAGGCTAGAGAGCCCAAACTGCCAAGCTATTTTACCCATGGATGAGTGGGGGTAAGAAATGAATTCATGCTTTTCCCAAGGGCATTAGTGCAAAGTAAAGATAACCATGCTGATTCTAAATAATTTTCGACTATACCAATCACACAGCCATAGGAATATATACTTACATGAACTTCTTTGTACTATCAATCAATGACAGCTATGAAATTCTGGTTTGGGGATAAAATATTATTCAATAGTTGTTCAAATTTTGTTAATTATTAGAACAGCAGGAAAATGTAGCTATTCTTAGCTTTAAAATAAGTATTCATTTGAGGCCAATGCAAAAATAAGTCTTTTCTTTGATACTGAATCTTTTTGTTGGCGAACCGAAGATTGATAAGGAAAACAAAGAATCATTCTATGTAACATCACATTTTCAATGAAGTCGGCAGACCGCACAAAATGAGGCCATTGGTTAGATTTGGCCTGTGAGCCATAGTTTGCTGACCCCTGATATCTGTGATAGTGAATAAGCTGCACATTTTTCAGATAATTACACTGGATAGGAGGAGGTTGTACACTTTAGGGCCAAGATGGATTGTGGCAGGGATTCATTCTAAAAAGTCTTCATGTGTTTAACATTGGCTTTTTTGGCTGATAAAGGAAGTACAGATCAAACCAAAGACTTGTCTTTTAAACACTGAACACAATATTACCAACCCAAAGCTCTCTCTAGTAATCTAGCATCAAAGCCACAAATGCAGAGCATTCAGGGAGGATTGAACTTATGAACCCACAACTTTAAAGAAATAGTCTGTGGAACAAACAATCTTGTCATGGTATGCACTACATACCTACATACATACACTTTTATAAATTAGCATATGCACATATATATATATTGATACAAGTGTTTATACATACACCTTTTACATATGTACACAGTCACAGATATATGAATTGACAGATTCACAAACACACATGTTTATATAAACATAAGCAAATATTTATATATATGTGTATGAGTGCGTGTGTTAATGCTGAGTGCATGTGTATATGTTTGTATACATTCACTTACATGTCAGTTTGTATTATACAAAGAGATTTGAAACTAGATAGCGTCAGCTGTTTCAGAAAAATCATGCAATATCACTAAGGATGACATGATTAGATTACTGATACGTATTCACTTACAAAAAACGAATTGGCTGGTATATTCTTGCACTATTCCCTTTCTCATCAACAATCATATATTCGTATCCCTCCCCTTGCTCTTTGTCCTTCCTCAATCTGCTCATATCTATCTCTAATTCCAAATCTATTCATAGCTATCCATCTCAAACTGATCAAATTTATATATGTTCAACTATATCTCCAAGTCTCAGTCTATTGATACCTATCTATTATGTATCTATAAGAAACAGTTTTCAAATTGGTCATTCAGTCTGGTTGGTGGGCTATTCATCTATGGATGTGCCACAAGTACATGCTGTACCAAAATTTAAACATTTATTCTTCATTATGTCTAGAAAAGACTTTTTTGTTTTTTGAGGGTTCAGCTTACAAGATAAGTTTATGCTCAATTGGTCTTTTAGTTGGTGTCCATTAGTCCTACTGCTTTTTATTTTTAAATTCAGTCTTTGTTAGCAATCCCTACCAAACAAAAGAGCAAGAGAGGTAATTTTTTCATTGGTCTCTCCTTTTCCAATTTTTCAACTGATCATACTCAACACAACATGCTGCCAAAAGACTTTGGTCATGGTTTCTATTGAGTGACTAACTAGACCTGTCCATCTCAACCTATTCATTTTGATTTTCGATACCTCCCAATTGGAAAAAAATCCTCTATCTAGACCCAAAGTTTGATCAATTCTCTTGTAGCTCATGGCCAACCTTTCCACAAAATTTTGTTGAAATTCATTGGGAACTTTTGCAGATATCATGTCGACAAACAGAGACGAAGACATATATGAGTGATTACATATGATATGACCTTTTTATACATATATGCAGTTTGAAAGGTTTTGATAAGATGAAAAGTTCAAATGAAGAATTTGACTTTTAATTCAATTAGAAACATTTATTTTTTAAATGGAATTTATGTTTTGGAACCTCAAACTTTATATACATCTTATAACTTCATTGGCAGAGGTAGATAAGGACAAAAGTCAAGAAAAATCTTTGGTTTAATGAAAACATTTCATGACAAAACAATGAGCAATTCTTTCTTCTTTTCAATTAGCATTCCAAGTATTGTTTTTGTAGATGGTTTCTTTGAGGGAAGCATACACGGGGCTGTTATCTCACCCTAGAGGGAGAGGGAGAGATGATAGGGTGAGGAGGTGATGCTATACTCATGAGGACTGAAATCTCTCGAAATGCAGAGAATGCAACAAGAGATGGTTGAAGTATTTGTCAAAATGATGAAGTGATAAGAAGTGATAACATTTGGTTTAAGATTTTAGGGGCAGACTTATATAAGCTTGCACTTATAGTGAGTGCAAAAGATATCTGATATGTTGAAAAATGTTCCATTTTAACATACTAATACAGCTTCAAAATTAATAAGATTTGGACAAAAATTTTTTCAGTATATAGTTGAATAGCCTTTGCATGCAGTAACAACTTCCAGTTGCTTAGAATGAATCAAATACCTTTTGCACACACTATATATACTCACACACTGTTGCACAAACATTTACACTTACATGCGCATACATGATTGCTGCCACATGATATAAGTTAATCCACTCTTTGGAGAGCACACTGTCATATGCCTTCCATGGAACAGCATGTTCTTAAAGGACAGTTGGACAGTCTGGTCTTAGCTTGGCAAGATGTTCTCTTAATTGGAGACAGAACATTGACTCAATCAGTCAAAGTATAATCTTCTTGCTGTATACAGCATCTAGTATTCCAAGACAGTGACTCATCCTGTCAATGATCAGTCTTGATGTTGCTCAACTTTGGTGGTCATATAAGAACCAATGTATCCATCATGATTTGGCCATATGCACATACATACACAAGTATATGTGCGCATTCAAACAAACAATTTTGTATCAAATAGAATAGACAAACATTTGTTTTAAATATTGCCTAAAATTATTGTTAATTTCTCTTGATCTCCAGAATTGAATTGATTACTAATTATTTAGATGAAAATAATTGTAAACAGATTATCATCTCTGTAGCGTCAGTCCATGAGATTATGGTACAAGTGAAATGAAAAATCATTAATTGTAACAAAGACTGATTTTCATCCAAAAAAGATGATGCTGTTTATATGATGAATTCGGAAAGGAATTCTCTATGAGCTTTTTCCTGAGATTCAAATGATTGATTCGAAAAAGTACTGCATTGAATTAGACCAATTGAAGACAGCAATTGAAAAAAAGGATCCAGAATCAGTAAAAAGAAAGGACACAATATTTCATTAGGATAACACTAGACCACAAGTTCCTCCATTACAGAGAGTTGGGAAGATTTCACTCATCCACTGTATTCATCAGATACTGCACCTTCTTTAGATTACAGTTCATTCAGGTTTTTACAGAATTCTATTCAATTCCTGGGAAGACAGCAAAAAGTCCCTAGAGGAGTTTTGGGGTGAGAAAGATGAAAAAATTCCAGGAGGATGAAATTATGTGGTTGCTTGAAAGATGGGGGAAGATAGTGAAACTGGACAATTTTATGTGAATTTGTCCTCACAGAAAAGAAGGAATGATTTTAACTGAATTTGTATTATCATTCTGCTTGTTTGTATTCATTTCTACTTAGGTGTCTTCTTACATCAATAAAACTTGATTTATTTGTTTCAAAATGTTTTTTGAGTTTTATTACTCCTTTCACCTTTTGATGTTTCTCCTCTTGCAAAGTAGGTGAAGCACACATTGAGTCAATTGTTGTCTACAGGAAATAAAGCATAGTATCTTACAGCAATAGAATTTTCATTCTCTTCATATCTTCTATTATTTTTCTTCTTCATCTCCAGTCAACCATACCATGTAAGGAACTAGAGTAAGAATGGAATATGGTGCTCATGTTTGAATGGGAGCAAAAGAGACTTGAGCTTCACTACAACTTTCATTCATTACTCATCCTTCATAAGCCAGAAACCCAAAAATTGAATCATAGCAGTTGTAGACCATAGAAATATAGACACATAGCAATCAATGATGATAATAACAGATTGACTGATTTCATGTCTTTGTATGTTATCATAGTTGATATAGATATATTTGATAGGTAATAAATTATTTTAATTTTGCGAATATTTAATGGTTTATTAACATTATCTTTTTTTAGTCACCTCCATCTGTATGTCTTGAAATTATCCATATGTACATGTATAAAAATAATTGGAACAGATGTTCAGAAATAAATTCTTTGAGGAAATATTTCACATATTTCTTGAAACAAATCCCTTTCCATTAAAATGAAATGCAATCTTGAATTACAAATACTTTTTAATTGCATAAACAAACTGTCGGCAAAATATTTTTAAAATTCTTCTAGAAATTAATTCAACTAGAAAGCGCACACAAAATCCATACTTATGCCAACACCATTGACTTAAATATGTTTATTGATTTATATAGAGAAAATCTGTCAATTGAAAACGAATTCCTGCATCATCAAAAAATGTAATCAAGTCTTATTTTGTCCATGGCCAACCCTTCCCGAATATAACATAGAAATTCACCGAGAACTTTGAGTGAATACATAAATACATGAAAAAGATCTCTCAATTGAAAAGAAATTCCTGGATCCGCTTAAATCTTCAACCAATTCTTTTTTAGATCATGGTCTACAGTCCTAGAAAATATCGTTGAAATTCATTGAGGACTTTTGGTGATATTGTGTGATCAAATAAACAAACGTGTGAATACTTGTACCTCTTCCAACTTCGTTTGGCAAAGGTAAAACAAGGAGAAATTACAGCAAAACATATTAAAAAAAAGAAGAGAAAAACTTACTTATTAATCACGTTAGGAATATAATTTGTGTGGACAAATGGTAGAATTGGAATCCCAGGTATAAAACGGCCAGCAGTTGTTTTAAAAGACTGAAGGAGAAAATACTTTGAGAGGTGGACCAGCAGTTGAATGTATCCTATACCCTGGGTGGAAGCAGTCGACTCTAAGGATGTTTATTGTTTACACACCGAGAGGAGGCTGAGAGTCAACTGTGCCTGTCTCAGGTACCAACCATAATTTTGGTGGTCTGTGGGTGTGGCAATTTGAGAGGGATAAACAAAGCGAATAGAGAGATGGGGAAGGATGGAAGGAAGGTAGTCTCAAAAGAAGTAGTTATGGTCGTTGGTTAGAAGGTAGGTAAATAATATAATGGGATGATGGTAGGATGTGCTATTATATTGAGTCGAACTAAAATGTGAAAGGGAGAACGACTAGATGAGAAATGTTATTTAATAAGCCTAACCGAATTTTGATCATGGTGCTCCCACTGAGGATCGAACACACTACTCAGGAGTAATTATCAGCGAGATCATATTGAACTGAATTAGAATATGAAACGGAGAATAAGAAAAAATGTTATTTTTTTTACCCAACGAAGTTGGGAGAGCTATAGGTATTCACTCATGTCTGTCTGCTCGTCTTTTTGTCCTCACAGCATCATAGGATTTCAATGACATTTTGTGAAAAGATGGGTCATAAGAGAGATTAAAAACGAACATTTAATAATAAGAAAGATACATTTGAATTTCAAGGAAAGTAATTTGATAGTTGCAACTTTGAAGTTCTATCCCTAGTGTTTTATCTATTTATTTATTTTTCATTCAATTTTTAGTTAGGGAACAGTGTTGACAGCGTTGACAGCGTTGACAGCCCTCTCACTGCTTCCTTGTTTATTAAGCTTAGTTTAGTTTAGTTTTTGACAAAAAGCCACAAGTATGAAGCGCCAAGTGCGGATCGAATTCACTACTCAGTATTAATGATTAGTGAGAAAAACTTGCTGAACATTACACCACGACAGGACGACCAACAAAGGAAAAGTTAGAGCGACAAATATATTTGTATAAAACGAAGTATAAAATAATTCCATAGTTGAAGCATACAGAAATTTTATACAAAAACTTCACACCAAGATTTTGTGTCTTCTAAAAAATTTTATGTTTATTTATATAGTCAGGCGGCAGGAGTTCAGATTTTGAACCTAGCCTACTTTGCAAAATTTACTCTGGCTTCTTAATTTTATTTTGATCTTTACGTGCTAATTTACTGGATTCACCTTGTTGCCACATTTGCACTTTAATTTTCCCTCATATATCGAAGCTCTAAAGGTTTTCATACTGAAGTCATCAAAATATACCAAAATGACGTTCATGAAATTGATATATGTTTTATTTTTGGTTTGATATCTATTGCATGTATTTTGTTCACTAAATTGTGTCGAAGACGTCGATTCATTTCTAAACATATTAGCAGGGAATCCCGATGTTACTCGGGATGAAATAACTTTTTGCACACCTGGGAGCATCTTCCAATATAGTAGTGGAGCTGTTGTAGAGCCCCATAGGGAATTTTAGAAGTTTAATGGAACCGATTTGACACGCTCTTAGAGGGACCTCAAGTGAGTAAGAATATTATAGGTAGACATTCTACATCAATTGCCAAAAAATAGCACCATTTTCCATAATGGCAGATTTCACTGTGGTGCCTTAGAAAAAAATGAAAAAAATGAACATGGCTATATTGTATGTAGTTGGAAAAATCATTTCATGCTGAGTGAAGTTCATCAAAGAACCATGTACCACAGAGCCAGTAATTTCGAGTTATCGGCAATCACAAGTCATAAAGTCTTGCTTTAAAATTAAAAACATCTATAGACTGATAGCATTAAAATAACTGAAGTATTTTTATGGATCACCTCTAAAATTTAATTAGTTCTCTTATAGTCTACCCTTCCATAAAATCTCATTGAAATTCATCGAGAAATGTCGGAGATATTATGTGGACAGGGAACCTTCAGAGTTATTGCGTGGTGCAGGCAGTCAACTACGACGTATGGATTCCTGACAAGATCTTATGACTTCTCTCGTAGTTTGCTCACTCTTCTAAGTTTTGGAGATATCACGTGGACGACAGATGGAAAGAACAGTATCAACATTTCAAATCAGCGTGTTTCATTTAGTCTTGGCTCTTCTGTATCTCCTAAAGTTCTAAATGAATTTCAATTAAATCTTGATGAAGGATGGGCAACAAACTACAAAATTCAAATAATTCAAATTGAAATAAATACGTCGAATGTACTGCGATGATCGGCTTTATTGAATATTCTTGTATATTTCATATTTTGCCCGATTTTAGTAATTACAAGTACTAATTCAGTACATATTTGGAAGGGGTCGGAATTTATGGTGTGTGCCATGGATGCTGTATTTAACTATCGTATTTTACATTTTTAAGACCAAGGATTGCTGTTTCCTATAAATTACGACGCGGAAAGTAACATGAACCTTTACCAATACCAGACTAACATCTAAACATCCGTGTTTGATACTAGTCCCTGATGACTACAGTATGAAACAGATGATTATATTATGATTACAAATATTTCTTTTCTACAATGTTCATTAGAAAGAAACGAAAAGACATACATGAGTAAACACAAAAAAATGAAGCGTGCTATTGATGCCAGTTTCCAACAGCGACTTGTTTTTTGAAGGGGTTGCAAGCTTTTGGGAGGGCAAGATTAACCCTCAAGAAAATTCTACCAGCAAGAAGTATATACAACCAATGCATAATCCCGATAGTCACCTATGCAGCTGAAACAACCTAACCAAAAGACTGACCCTTAAACTGAGAACCGTGCAATGTGCACAAGAGAGAATCATGCTCAACATAACACGGAAAGATTACAAGACCACACGATATATTAGAGGAAAAACAGGAGTCAGAGATATTATAGAATCCATGAGAAAACTTGAATAGCAAAGGACTGACCATGTTGCGAGAATGGCAGAAAAGCGATGGACATCAAGACTCACAATGTGAATCCCAAGAGATCACGTGCGAAACCGAGACCGACAAAATATAAAATGGCGTGACTAAGTAAATAAGATGAAAAAGTACTGGCTCCGTAATGCCCATGATAGAGAGGTCAGGCGAATCTTGGGGAAAATCCGTGTCCAACGTCGGACGCTAAAAGGCTGCTGCTGCTGCTGATGATGAATCAGTGAGCAAACAGATAGAGTGCTTACTTTATTTGCCAGAAGGACCAATTAATAGTGGTAAATTCAAGGCAGAACATATAGGAATTCAGTAGACGTTATCGATTTGATTGCATTGTTGAATGTTTTAGTCGAAGTATATGGCCTATTTGGAGAGGCCAACGATACAGGCCTACGGTATTTTTTTTTTTGGTGAGTCGCATCTTTTACCCAAGTAAACTAGCTTGATAGGAGAATTTCCAGTCAGACACATGTTTGTGGGAGCACAATATTTCCTCGGGCCTGAGATGCCTTTCAACTAATAATGCCCCTACCCCCAAGGACATGGCACAACTGTCCCGGTACTGCCTTAGCCCACCCTGGCACTGTTTTTGCCCACTGGCTACGCCACTGTATCCAGTAGCCTCAGACCAAAAGCATATCAATGGAAGGCAATAAAGTTCACGGGAAGTGTAGTTTTTGGAATGTCGCTAAATATTACTAGCCAAATTATAAGTGCGAGTTATACGGTGGTTTGCGTTATATAACAGGAAATGCGCTATTTAAAAAGTGACTGCACTCAATTATGAGAATAAGGTATAAAATACTGGATAAGTTCATTCTTAGGCAATTATTCAAAATTTAGAGGGACGAAGGAAAAAGTAGGAAAACTATTATTTGGCTTTCGTTATATTTTAGAAATTCCTCAACTGAAATATAGGTTCCAGATGAAAGAATTTAACCGAATTCCAACGTCGCCCACAACCCCTGTCACCACGATAACATAGTACTCAAGAGCAGGGACAGAAACATCATAGCTATGAAACTAAAAAAAAACATCTTCGATCTATATACACATTTTCCTGCTACCCGAAAGTGGAGTGTTTCTATAAATAAACAACAACAAAACAAACCTTTCGTGAGCAGGAATGGCGTGAAGTGAAGAAGCAACTACCGTCAATTTATACGGTAAAACTATTTGAGCGTTCCCAGACCCCCCCCCAAATGGAAATGATGGCGCGTTAGGCTGAGTTGTTAGAGGTTGGGTTGGCGGGAGATACAGGAGACTAGGGTGTAGGAGAGAGGGAAAGAAGCTGCGTGCTGGCTCTAAAAAACGGCTTGAACTTTTACGATGCCACGTCAACCTTCCTGACTTTTTATGACCGCTCTAAATTTATGTTCCATTCGTATTATTTATTTGTCTTGCTACGGATTTGCCATATTCTTCAGTCTGTCTGCCTTTTTCTGTAGTGTCAAATGATATACAAATGGTTGGCACACTGTGGCTGGCGACGTGAAGACATAATTGCATCACCATATGCATCACATAAAGAGCATTCTCAGATGCCAAGAACCACGTGCTTGAATGTCGGCCTTATATATAACTCGTCTTTGTCGATCACAGAAGAATCATGATTACCGCTAACAAAACACCATACATATGATTATTTCTTATTTGTTAAAATAATGCATACTCTTCTCTCTTGTTTCTTTCCATTCCATGTAATTTATTCAATATTCTGCTACGCATTGCTCATTTTAATTTTCGTGGACTGTAAATATTTGCATTTAAGTCGAATTATGAGCATATTTAAAATTGAGAATGTCTTGAGAAATACGCTTGGTCTTCGAGTCCTCCTATAACGTGGGCTTGAGTCAGGTCTTGTTGAGATACTGTGAATCAGAGTTGATCGATGTTTCTACGTAATGTTTTTGTACTTGCGATGATAAATGTCTAAAGCAAAGAATGGATATACAGACTGAACTCTCTCTCTCTCTCTCTCTCTCTCTCTCTCTCTCTTTCTCTTCTCCCTCTCTCTCTCTCTCATTTTTCGCACTTTTAACAATGTTTATTGTATCAGGCCCTTCCCTCCCTAATCCTGCAGCCATTTGGTAGAGATGGTTTCCTCCTGTAAACAATCTTATACCAAATGTCCCGCCCTAGCAAGGAAAACAAAACACTTTTACCATCGGTATGAAGTCAGCTGGGATAATAGGAACACATAAAATCTTGAATCCATTGCATTTTCCATCCTTTACAACACTCTCAAGTAATTCATTAAAGCAATTTTGAAAAATACTCATATCTACAGCAGTGGTTCTTAATATTTTTCATGGCGGCACAGTAAGTAATATATTTGACAGACGGGGCACACTAACCCTTTACTACATCAAAATATGAATATACATTGGTTTTGTGAGGGACATTTTTTTTCTCTTTGATCACCATCTTACTTCCACGTAGCAGTAACATTTGAAGTATAATTAGGGAGTGTACTGTAATTGAAATGATTTAGACGAAAACATTTCAGTAATCAGTGAATAATTTTTCTAAATCAGCATATAGATTTATACATATACGTATGTTTGTGACCCCTGTTTTTTTTTTTCATCTATTGCTAACCAGGTTGAGATCTCTCAAAATTTAATGATAGGACCACTAGATTGGCAATTCTGCGGCTGAAGCAAGACAGACATAGATCTCGTAATGGAAACGTTCTACGTATGAAATACACGTTTACATGTTTGGAAAAGTTAACCCGGCACAGTTGGGAGATAGTTGCGGCACATTCAGGGAACCACTGTAAGCTGTAGCTTTTTCATCTTATGCCCAAATTCAGCATCGAAGATACTGCACGTCATCGTGAGAGATTTTAAGAGATCCCTGGGTGTAGTTAATGGAAGTTCGCTTTAGATGTTTCATTTGAATTTGATGTAACATCATTAAGGACATCAAAGCAAACATATTTCTCATGTTAAATTAACAAGTCATTTTTATTGTTTCCAGGCTTTTGCCCCACGCTGTATTTTTGACTCCCATTAGAAAAGAAATCAGCATGCAAACTGTTTCATCTTTATACCAGAACGGATACTATTTTCAGAATAAAGAAGTGAGTCTGTAAAATTACAAAATAATAAGGGAAAGAAAAGTACTTCAAAAGAAAACAGTGAAGTATGTCAAACTAAAGTCGGTTATAATTGCTATTTAGGTACGTGTTCATTTTACAAATGAACTCGTATCCAGTAGTTAGCTCCCTTATTAATTTTCGAAAAACTATCTCATAATGAGATACTCATAATGTTGTATCATTTTTTGTACTAATTGTTGTTTGATAAATAAATGCAAATAAAGGAAGATTAAAGACATTTTGGCAACTCGGCTGTTATCATTTTATCAGGAATGTATTAGGTAAAAATATCTATCGTATTTCCGCGGAGTTCAAGCAGTTTCTTCTGGTTCTCCCATTTATTTGTTTGTTAAAAACTTCTAAGCTGTTGATAGTGTAAATAAGTTTTTACGTCTTACCATTTCATCGGAGGTTTTATCAAAAAGTTACAGGACTCGTTAAAGTGGGAGAATCCATTGTTTCACACAGTGGGTAGGAAATATTTTTACTAGCAAAATATACATTTTATCTTATTACGTATTACAGACAGGGGAACAAAGAAACAATTAGAAAAGGTCACATTGTACATTATATTGATGGATTGTTTGCCCAAAATTGAAACAAATTTGGCATCTTTCTCTTTGGGTTTACATCTTTCTAATGCACCAACGAATTCCACAAGTGTTTGCTTAGCTCTTTACACGAATAGGAAACTGAAATTGACATCAAGACTATTCACATTCTTGCAGAAGATGAGGAAAGCATCAGATTTTCAGCCATCAGGTGATAATTGAAAAAAAGCAATTTTAGCACACCTGAGAAAATCTTCTGTTATCTAAGAAATGATGCGTAAATTCTATGAAGATGAAGAACAGGAAAATAGGTGGCTGGATTTGTTTATGGGATAGCCGATTTGTCTGTTTTTGCTGCTTAGATGTTCTGAGAAACCAATTCTGAGATTTTGGCAGGTGTCTGTGATATTTGCCAGGCTAAAGTCGGTATTGGGATTTGATATCATGACCAGGGATAAATTTAATGGGTTATAATGATGGTTTACGAATTGGTCGAGGATAATCAGTTTTGTGGAAGTACTTTACGGTGAAAAAAAGAATCAGTTTTGTAATGGTGCGTTTGTAACCATTCATAATATCAAGATATTCTGTAGCAGGGAATCATAGTGTGAATGTATGCATGAATAAGCAAGAAAAACTGAAGAAAAATTACGCAGACAAACCTTATCTATTGTTTTTTAATAATATATGTTTGAAAGGAGAAATGCTGCCTGGGAACGAAAAACTGTGATTATGCATGTTATTTTTCTTTAATTTTAGATTTTTTAACGTCAGCATTATTTTAAGTCGGTACAATGTGAAAACGAATTCTTCTATGGGTAAAATATATCACTCAGTTGTTAAATATATTCAAAATCCTCCTGGATTGTAAGAATGAAACAGTGGCGAGCAAGCTAGTCTTGCAGACCGTCATATAAAATATGTAGACAGTTTTCCGTCCCTAACAATCAAGGTTTTGGCTCTTGATAATGGCTAAACCAATGACTGGTTGTGCTCAAACAAGAACTTGTGAATAATATTTATACACACTTACCAACGATCTACAATCACTCGGACGAAAGAAAAAATGGATAAGTAGAAATTTCAAGAAAATGCTTAGTTGTTGCCTTTAATGACAGGTAGTACTGAAATATTCTAGCTGAAGTACTCACACAAGCACACACGATTTTAGGGACCTCACCATGTGATACTGGCCTTTGCCAATGATACATCTGTACACGGTTTGTTGTTATTTGGCTATCATCTGCATCATCTTTTTATACACATCGGTGACAACTATTCTACTGCATATTGGTGACCCCGAAAAAGCAGCGATAACAACATATGCAGTCAGATTTTTTAATTGAATTTTGAATTGGAGATGTCTGCTGAAGTTATCTGTACTTAAATCTAGAATTATCATTAGTTGAAACACTTCTTTTACGAGATGAAGAATACACTGGAGAAAGAATAAGATGGCCAAAACGAACGAACAAGTATGAGAATACTAATCCTGATAACTCGTTGACTGGAGGACATCTTTTATGCAGTATGATTTCTATAATGTTCCAATTGCTTCTTTATGGTGTCACTTTGTTCTCTTATCAGAGTCTAATCATGAATTGTTTTTTCCTAGAGACCAGCAAGTAATGGCTGACCATAAAATTGGGTCTGTGCTTAGGGATTTTTATCTGACAATGAATTAGGCAAATTTGCCTGAATTTCAAGACAATCTATTGCTATAATTATGCCATGATGAATTTGCCAACATCTCATTCCCCAAAGGTTGAGATTAATCTCTAGGCTAAGCAGTGTAGGAGTAGATCAATTCATAAGAGAAAGCAGCGTGCCAACACGAAAAATTTGACAATTATTAGCAGTCGCAGGTCTGAGAAGAGGAGTTTCAGAGGACCTGGACTCTCCTTTTAGGGCAAAACACGATCGATTTTTTCTTAAATATCTGCATAGAGAAATTTTATAAAAAAAAACCCTAAATAATACTAAGTAATCATGAATAAACCCGCAAAACAATTTTGTTTTTAAACCGTTTTTTAATTAGACAGATGGAGTGAAAAAAGGGGACCCTAACTGTTATGGATTGTTATTTTTTTACATTGCAAAGAATAATGCTAAAACTTACTAATTCATATGCAGATTCAATGTGGGTAGAGATATATTCCTTGTTATTGGATGTTTTTGAGCCTTTTACAGCAATGGTGTCTACCCAAGAAGTTGGACTCATTTTCAAGTACAATTTCAGATGAAGACAATACTGCTCAAGATGCTGATAACATCAATAAAGCATTTAGAATGAACATAACTGCAGTGTAAATTTTACAATGCCAGTACAAAAGGTTTTGGTCTGGAAACATGGATACGTTATACATGATAAAGAAAGAATAGATGATAACACTGTATCCATCTGAATGAGACCAAGTGTTTTGATGAAAATTCTCTGATAGCCATCGAATGTGATAGAAATTTGAGGGAAGCCTGAAGATGCAGAGGCTGGAGCATTGAGATAAAAAATCATGATGACGATGCTCATCCAAACGAAACATTATATTGGTTAAGCTTGAGCCTGTTCTTTAATTCTATATATTCTAGATGCAAGAGATGGTGACTTTTAAATCATAGAACATAAAAAAATTGTTTACAAACTACTACAGAGGAGGAAAAGCTCTAAAGATATTTTTTATCAATCTAATTCACTTCTATGAACTGGTTTATTTACAAGACTAGTTGCTTAATTAATCATACCATTAAATATTTTTTATGTGGTAACTGTTATCAATGAACTATTAACAACCCTGCTGTTTCTTATATTGTTCGCTTTATGCATGAAGAGGGGTTTTTATGTATTTAGACACTAAAAGAAATCATCTTAAGTTACATCAGTTGTTATCTTCGCATTGTAGATGTCAATCATAATGGATTATTTTATAATATGCATTTATCAGATAGTTTGTACCACCCAACTGCAGTCATGTATATTTTCTAGCTATGAGGTAGGTAGGCTTGTCTTTGTTTATATATCAACACGTGTATCCACCAATGCAAATATTTTTCTGCGCTAATTTTAGCTCAAGGCTATGTACGTAGAGCACCCTGAGAGCATCAACATACTCACTAGTAATGATTTGCATGGTGAGCATGATAAGCCATGTGTTGCAGAAGGAGTTATTTGCTCTTGGATATAACTGGGGGAGTCATCCAAATAAATATACAGGTTCACAATCTCTTATCCAAAACTTTGGGGATCCAGCACTTTTCGGAATTTGGAATTTTTCAGATTTTTGAATGGTGATACGGTTACTGTATCAATAATGACAGAAACTTCCTTCACTGTTTTTCACTGTAACCCACAGCTCTTTTTGACATTTTACTGTCTTCTAAGTGAGAAAATCACTCAAAAATAAGCAAAATATCCATGAACAGCAGAGGTAAGTCTAACTAGTTGGAGCATTGAGACATAAGTATGCAATGTAGGTTGTCTAAAAATCAAACATCTATGCCCTATAAAGCCTGGTGTAGTGCAGCAAAAATTAACAAGATAACTTTGGTTGAGTGTAGGTTGCTTTTGGTCATGTTTAGCATCAACCACAAGCTTTTGTATCCGAACAACACGCATGAAAAATGTTTGGTTTTCAGAGCTTTTCAGTTTTCAGAATTTTGGATAGGAAATTGTGTACCTATATATATGCATATATACATGCGTGTGTGTATAGTTTTCAACATTTAATGAATTAATTAACCAGAGGAATGCATGCAATATATAGAAGATAGCTTTTCATCATCTAGATTCTAGATTGTTCGTAAGATTTATTTGGTACAAATACTTTCTTTAATGGTGTATGACTCGAGCCTGCTTAAAAACACATGAATATGTATGAAAAACCTGCAAAACTGAAATTCATGAAGTATTTGATTTGTCGAGTATTAAATCATTCATAAAATTTTAACAAAAATTAAAACAAAGCAAAAAATAACATCTCAGTTTCAGGCGATAGCTGGGGACCCTGCTGGTAAATGAACAATGTTCTAAATATTGTGGCTCAGTTTTGTGGTCACAGGGTTTATTTGAACTTGGATCAATGGCATAAAAGAAATTAACTTGAAATCACAAAAAACAAATATTTCTTTTGAAGAGAAAAAGGAAAAGTCATTGAAAAGAAATTTGATTATGAGAAACAGTTTCAAGTGTAAAATTCAGCCAAGTTGGATACTTGAATAAAGTAATGTTTTAGGAGTGTGGAGAGAATTTTCATCAAAGAAGCCACTTACCAGGGCCCATTTGGTTTTGGATGATCTTCGTCCTTTTTGACGTCTTGGTCGAAGTTCCACCATCTGAAAAACAATAATAATGATAATAATAATAATGATGATGATGACGATGATGATGATCTTTCTTTTTTTTTCATGTGAAGGGGTACATAAAAATAACAGGAATTATTCTTTTCACAAATCCCAACTTAGAAAAGAAACCTTTGGTCATTTCTAACTTGTCCCCTTCCTCAAATTGTGGCATAGATTCAATGGATTGTTTTCTGATACCCTGTGAGCAGACAAACTCGAATTTAGGACAAACACATTTCATGTTTAGATCTTCTGTTAACATTCACAGGCATGAACTCCAAGACAAACCAGTCACCTCAAATATCTCAGGAATAATCCATCAACAATTGTCATCGATTACATTGCAAACTTTTTCAAGATTTTCCTAATTTTTGGCATGTTGAAGGTTGGCCAGATTGTGGTTGGTCTTCAAGTGAGATTTCACAAGATCAATATACACCGTCTTTGTATCTTAAGATCAGCCATCATGATAGTCACCAAAGTGCTTCCAAAAACTAGTAAAAATGACACAGGAAACTAATCAATCCAGAACCATGCTATGTGGCAGATGAGCCCAGAAAAGAATTGATTTGTGACAGTTCAGCAAATTCAAATTGTGTTGTTTGCTGAGGTACCCTCTTGTATCTTTCTCTTCTTCTTCTCTTCATCAATGTCCACCATAAAAGTTTAACAATAAATCAGATTCAATTTCTGCACTGGGTAAACTGATGTTGTCATGTGATTATTTGATTGCGCACATTTGGTCTCACTTGGGCTCTACTTTGTCCAAGAATAATGGATGGTTTGACTGAATCAAGGAAGAAAGATTGACAATCATCTTTTCTTACACCCAAACAATTTTAAAATCAATCCAACCTATAATTTGTGTCAATGTGAGGATTATATATCTTTCAAAGAATACTAACAAATCTTGCAGTGATTTCATCATTATATGTGGGTTGGTTCAAACCAATTTCTTTGTTTCTGATGTTTTATTTTCCCCCACAGCTGTTTCCTCTTCAGCCTTCCTTAGGTGCCTGCTGTGTTCTGGTATGTTGTTAAATCAGTCTGAACCAACACGTATACAATGATACTGACAAGGCTCAGGTCATTTCACATTCAAGTTGTTCAGAATTTTTGATCATATGTAAACGGCAATGAGTCAGTCAGATTCTTGCACTGACATTTAATCAGTGAGAAACTTAGCGTTTAAAAATAAAACTCTGAGACCCCAGCATTCATTTGTCCTCGAGCCAAAACAAAAAATGATTTAAGATGGCTACTTATATTTCTGAGATATATTCATACAGAAAGAAAGGCCCAAAGTTTACAGTAGTTTATCTTCAATGGAATTAGATTTGAATCTTTGATGCCGGATGCTGCAGGGATTGCAAAGGTTGAAGTGTGCCTGAATGATTAACAGCTGCCTTTTTCAAGATCTTGCAAACAGATAAAACTATCTTAAGTCTCAACTTACATGCTTCTCTGATAACATAACTATTTCATGATAGTGGATTTGTTTAGTTTACTGCTTTAGATTAAATACAAAATGCATATCAATTATTTCTGTATGGTTAATCTTCTCCTCATTTTTATTATTGTGGATTTTCATTGTAACTTTGGATAGATATTCTCTTCAACTGATGATAACAATGAAGAGTGTATCAAGACAAAGTGTGATAAAAAGCAACAATAATAAGATGGAATAAAACTTGTGATAATATAATTGTAATAATGTGCTTTGATCCAGAATATTGTGATAAAAAGCAACAATATTGATAAGGAATAAAACTAATAATAGAATAATATTAATAATGAAATATGTATTGATCTAAAAAAAACAAATATCAAAGCAACAATAATAAGAAATCGGAACTATCATGTGACCAACCTCTTTTGGCAGCATGCCCTGTTGGCTTGATGAATTAAAAAAATGGGATCAACGAATACCCCCATCTAAAAACCTATTTATGGAGGATTTTCAAAAAAAACAAAGTTTTTTTTATAGACATAATAAAGAGTAGATGTTTGAATTTTCAGTCCTTTACCTCCATTGATGCAGCCTATATATGCAATACATACATAGCCCACCAGCCAGAAGGACCAACTTAAAAACTGAAGAAACCTATGGTGACAGTTTCGGTTGACGATTTTTTAATGAAAGAAATAATGATCAGAGTTGAGATAAAAAGTAACAAAAACAAAATGGTGTGAAACTTATGATATAATAATAATGAAATTCTCCATCAAAATAACTTTTTTAGAAAGTCCAAATAAGTTATGATGGCTCCATACCTGGCATAGTTTTTGTAGTCACTTCAGTTGTGATAACTCTTGTTTCATTTTTATCTGCAATGAGAAAAAAACATTTTTCAGTTTTCTTTTAATCATTATTCTTAATAAAATATTTCAATGGTAATTTTAGTCCAAATTTGATTTGAAAAGAATCTTAATCAATTTTTGAATTTAAGCAAATCATTCATCATAATTTTATCAAAATTTACAAATCATGAATTTTCATCCAAAATAAGATAATCAATAATAAATAAGAGAAATAATCAATAATTTTTTGAAAAATCCAGGTCTTTCTGAAAGAAACTTATATTGACATCATGATCTTCTAAGTATAAAATTACATATAACATATTCTATAACTTGTTTGAAGAGTTTGAATATTGGCAATTTATATTCATTGAAACTCTGAGATGTTCCTTTCATGTATGTATGGGATGTTCCTTTTATGTTATGTTGGGCCAAAGCCTGAATAACGGAAGAGTGTTCAGTGTGGGGCTAGAAACTCTACCCCATAAAATTTACTTTCTACTGAAACTGAAGCAGCATCATCCCAGCGATTACCACAGCTGGAGCCTGGTTGGTAAAATTCCTCTTCAGTAGGGCTTATAATGTATACTGGCAAAAAGCCTTTAAAAAGCTAGTATGCCAAACAACCTTGTAAGAACAACCTTCAAATGTCAAAGACAAAAACCAAGATAGGGACCAGGGTCAACAGAAACCTGTCTGAGAGTGGGAAATCAGCAATGAATGGTGGACTAGAATCCACAGGGGAAGAGAAGAGTTGAGTGATGAAATGGGACTCAGCCAAGACAGAGGCAAAACGGCTTTGACTGACATGGCCCCAGCTGAGGGGAGTTACCCATACCCGAATCTGCTGGTCTTGAAAAAGGAGATTGGAAATCCAAGTTTTCCACAAAATAGTCTCACAGTAAAAAATATAACTACAAAAATACTCAAATGTAATTGCACAATTCATCTTGAAAATATAAATTCAGATTATTTAAATGCATTTTCTCGGGAGTTAAAAAAGCATAAATCTACATTTCAGCCAATTGTTTTTTTGGGTTTTTTCAGTGAAATTGATGTTAAATTTAGAGGAAAGGGCAGTTTCTGAGAAGGAAAAAGATGTTAAGATCTACATCAAAGTAAATGAAGGGGAAATGAATTTTAGTTGAACATAAAACTGGTTAGAAAATTCTAAAAAACGGAAAAAAGCGGAAAAAATTAAAATACTAAAAAAGAAAAAATGATAACTGAAAATTTGAGAAAAGAAAAGTGCATTTGTTTGTTGTTTAAATGAAAAATGAATTTTAGTATGTGCAAAAGCTAGATGAAAGTACAGAGAAGAACTGTAAATAAATTGAAAATGGAAAGAAAAAAAAAGGAGACAGTTTAATGAAAGAGAAGAATGAAATAATAAAAAATAGATGGAAGGAAGAAGTAAGGAATGGAGGAAAATAAGGAGCAAGGAGGAGAGGAAGAAAGTGAGTGAGAAAGGAAAAGGAGCCAAAAAGGATAGAATGAAGAAAGGAAGTGAGAAAGCAAAGAAGAGAGATGAAGGGAAAAGAAAAGGTGTGGAAGAAAGAAGCAAGAAAGAAAGAAAGGGAATGAATGAAGAGGAGTTGATGAAAGTGAAAAAAGCAAGGAAGGAGAAATAAAAAGAAGAAACTAAGGTGAATGAAAAAAACAATGAAGTTTTAAGAATCAAAGGTAAAAAAAAAAGGATGGAATATTTTTGATTAGTCTTTTCTTCATCATAAAGCAAAAAATAATTGTATAATCAGTGGTGGAGACTGTCTCAAGCCCCTCTCCACTACTCTATCTAGGCAGTTGGGTGAAAGGTACATGCAGGTTGAGCAGGGTTGGGTGGGGTGTACATGCAGATATTCCAAGTACCTGTAATAGTCTGCACAGTGGTCACAGTGGTAGTTTTGCCATCTTTTGAAGTGACAGTTGTAGTCTCAGTTGTTTCTGAAAAGGGTTAACATGTCAATTTGGTCAATTGATGATCAACTAACATAAATAAAGAATAAGATACAGCATCAAGTGAGATATTTAAGATAATCTCTCTGTTTCTTTAGGCTAATGCAATCGCAGTTGCCAAAGGAGAAAATGGGAAAGGCCTCTGTCCAGCAGTGGACTTATAAGGGCAGATGGTGATGATAATGATGATAATGAAAGTATCTTTTGGAAATGCTGATTTCTAAACATATTGAACACATTTTTCCTTTGGAAGCTTTCAGCATGGTCACAACGGTGTAAGTGGAACATGGGTATAACACTTCCATACCAAGTACCCAGGCATAGCAGCTAAAAGCTGTTTACCCATGGTCAATCTGGGCCAACAGAGGCCCCATATATATATATATATATATATATATATATATATATATATATATATATTTATATATATATATATATATATATATATATATATATATATTTATATATGGGTGTGTGTGTGTATGTGTGTGTGTGTGTGTGTGTGTGCGTATACATATATACATATATATATATATATATATATATATATATATATATATATATATATATATATATATATATATATAAAAACATGAACATTATGCAAGAAGAACCAAATTTTGTTTCCAATCAACATAAGAAAATGTACGGCATGTGCTGTTTTGTGGTTCTGAATGCAAAATCTTTGAAAAATGTTTTCTCAATAGAATCAAATTGTTAAATGTGAAAAAAAATTTTTTTTTCTATCCCTCTAAAACCTATACAGAATTGATCAAGGAGCTTGAAAAGGTGAACTCACATTGCTATTTGGAAGAGTTGCCAAAGTAATAAGCTAATTTGGACCCCCAACTGCTATCTGAGGCAATAAAAAACAGATTTTGTGTTCGTTCAATTATTAACGAACACCACTTTTTATGTAAATGATAATTTATTTTCATGAAAAGTACTATTCACAAGTACTATGTGTATATATATATATATTAAATACATAGAGGTGTCTGTGTGTTTGTGGGTTTGTATATTATGCAATGAAAAGTACCTAAATATAAATGTAGCCCAACTAAATATGGGCACATTCAATGGACCTAAGGCGAGGTTTTAAGACAAAAGGTTTAGAGAAAAATATTTTTGAAGGGATTCAATTTATAATGTAACAATAATGCAAAAGTGAAACCTACTTTCTGCTCTTATACATATGTCTGTATTTAATATATTTATATATAATTCTTTGAAGAGTGTAAAGTGAAGGAAAACCAACCATCCAATGGGTCTAAAGTGAAGGAGCCCTTTTCCAAAATTGAAAAATCAAATTGAAAAGTTTTGGAAAATTTTTTTTTTTTTCAAGATTTTAGAAGGGGCTCTATTGATAATGTAACTATAATGCAAAACTGGGCCCTTATTTACCATTCAGTATTTATATATACATACATATCTCTCTCTCTCTCTCTCTCTCTCTCTCTCTCTCTCTCTCTCTATATATATATATATATATATATATATATATATATATATACATATATATATATATATATATATACATATATATATATATATATATATATACATATATATATATATATATATATATATACATATATATATATATATATATATATACATATATATATATATATATATATATATATATATACTAGCTGCATAATCTTTCCATGGGAGAGGTATTTAGCAAGCATATGTATATACATATGTAATTTGAAGAACCATTAAACACTGAGCAGCAAATGATGTTATTGTTGTAGTTTTTGTTGTTGTTTTTGTGGTCAACATTTAGAAAACCTTGATATCTGGATCCTAATGTTATCATTTCTGCTTCTTTCTTGAGCAAATTTGATTCTCCTGAGATCACAACACATGGATCTTATAATTGTACAAATACTCTTATACTCATCATTATTATTAATATTACAATTGATTGATTGAATGATTAATTCATTCATTGATTAATTGATAAATGAATAGGTCAGAATATTTCCTATACCTTTTGGCTTGCCGTCATCTTCACCTGCTTTTTCCACAGCACCATCTTTCTTATCTGCAATACACATAAAAAAAAACAGTTCATATGTGAGGCAAGAATAATTTAAAATGTAAACCATTAGTGAATACAAAATGTTGAAATTTCACAGAGAAAAATAATCAGCTGAAATGAAAATCAATGAAGTTAATAAAACAAAGACAAATGAAGTGTGAAATAGGAACATCATCACATCAACAGAAGAGTCATATAGAGTGATTGATGCACTTATTGTTAGGTTGGACTATGTACAATGCATCCACCTGAAGGACTAATGTTGAAAATTATATCAGGATATGTAAATAAGAAGAGTCATTCAATCATTTTTTGTTGCTCGCAACCACTGTGAAGGGTTCATCTAGTTATTGAACTGGTTTGATGTTGCTTCACTTCGGTGATTGTATGAGAACTGGTAAATCCAATGTGATTTGGCTGTAATAACGGGAAGACTAAAGAGAATCTACACTAGAGAAACGGTTAAAAAATCAAAAGTATGTGACCATTATAACATCTCAGTAAAACTACTCTGTAATCTCATATACGTTGAACTTCCATGTGAGATAAATCTGACCAAAAACTGTGTAATACTTATGTAGTATGGAACATGATCCCTTAAAATTACATTTGAAGAATATCAGAAAGTCATTTTCTGAAGTGATATCACTCAGTCAGGAATAGCTGAACATATTGTGAAAGAAAATAATAGCAAATTATTTTGGGGGTTTGAGGTTCAAATCATGATGGCTTGGCTTTGTGAACAAAGATTTGGGGGGATTTTCCATACCTAGCAGGCCCTCAGGTGCCATCAAAGTATGTATGCAAAAAACCATTAAGCCTGCCTGAGGCGCTGTGTGCATGCGACCGACCACGACACAAGTTGAGTTCAAACTCTGACCGAAACTAAAACTGGTACTAATGCCCATGGGAAATGTATGAATTTGACTTCTCCTCCTTAATAGGGGTAAAGTAGCTCATGGTGAAGTAAGTGATGCCACTGGGTGCTTGTTGCCTCAAAGTCAATTTCACAAATGACAAAAACATTTGAAGAACTTTCAGATAAGGAGAAACTTGTTATATATGAAGCAGGGATGGTTGTTGCCATGGTCAGCATAAGGGCACTTACTACTTACTATTACAGAAAAAATGCATTAATATAGATAGAATCACTGAATGAAATAGAATTAGTACATCAAGAGAGAATTGTGCTCAACCTCACCTGGAGAGGTCACTAGACAGCACAGTATATTAGAGGAAAGATAGGGGTCAGAGATATCATAGAAACCATTAGAATATTTAAATGGCAATGGGCTGGCCCTGTTGAAAGAATGTAAGATAACTGCTGGACATCTCAGCTCACAACATGGATGACCAGAGATCAAATGCAAAAATATGGCCAGCAAAATATGAGTCTTTGTGATGAACTAGACAAGTTCAGGAAGTATTGGCTCTGTCACTCCCAGGAGACAGAGGTCTAGCAAATTTTTGGGGAGGTCTATGTCCAATGACATACACTAAAAGGCTGCTGCTGCTGCTGATGATGATAATGAATATTTCATTTATTTTTTTTTTTTCACTGTTTCTTCTCAGACCTTCTTCAGGTATTATTCCCTTGAAATGACAAGACAACTCTGCTAACTGGTTAAAACAGACTCAATGCCAGACAAAACACTAATCTTTCTTATACACATCACAGAACAAATGATCCAAAATGTACATTTAATTACATATACAAGAGTCCAGTAGTGTAGTGCTATGGGAAAGTGTGGGAATAGCTTTCCCTTCCCTTTTTTATTCAGCGGGGCAATGTTTTCTCATTATCCTGCTGTAGAGGCTTGCTTTGTTCACCGGATCACTGCACTGCACTAGAGAAGGCAGCTCTGCATTCTCTCACTTTTTTTTAGCACTATACCACTGCTAAGTCAAGTCTAAAGTACATCTTCTAAATGCTAGACATTGTTATGAACAAAAACGCTTGCAACAGAACACATATACCTAGACGCATTCTAATAGCCCTAGAATTTCTAATCTACATCTAGGCTTCTTTAATCATTGTACGTGGTTTAATTAGACTAATAAGAAACCATCAACCAAAACTGTCGACTTGAGTTTCTTCAGTTTTTGATTAGGCCCGACTGGCTGGCTATGTATATATATATCAATGTATATGTATATATGTATAGCCTGCATCAATGAAGCTAAGTTACCCCCTCCCAAAGGTTTTTAATGTGTTGTTCAATTCACAATGTAAGTTTATGTTTAATTGGTCCCTTAGTTTGTATCCAGTGGCATTCATGGTTGTTTATGCAAAAATTCAAACTTTTTTAGTGATTGCTATGGAAAAAAATGTGAGAAAGAGACTAATTCATTGGTCAATCCTTAATCGAATTTTTCAGTTGATCACCCCCAACATGGTATGCTACTAAAAGACATTGGTTATGTGATGGTTTCTATTGAGAGACTAAACAGAACAGTTTCCTACTTGTGTATTTTTCATAACATTTCAGCCATTTACCCTCAAGTATTCTAGAACATAACAGATACCTGAAGAAGTCCAGAGGGTGTACGGCTGAAATGTGAAAAATAAGCAACAAAGACAAGGAAATTAGTTCAAATAAACCACGTACAATGAACAAAATTGTTAAACAAAATTCAGACAAGAAACAGACTTCCTTATACACACACAATAACATCAGAATACGTTCACCAAAACATACAATGTATTAGATCAAATGAATCGACATTCTTATGCACACACGCTTAAAATAGAATAGATATACAGTGCTGGGCCTATGCTTGGTGTCACATGGGACGGTAACTCATGGTGTGCCCCCCACATTCTAGAACTTGCCCTGTTCCTAGGATATCTAGAATTTTGATGTATTTTCTTGTTCTAATACATTATACATTATTCATCACGATTCTCACATATTATCCGATGTAAAACATAAGTTTACATTAATTAACAAATCTATTCATCTTTAGTTTCCAATTTTTCAGTTCTGATTTTGTGAAATAATATTTATCAAATAAGGATGAGTTCCTTGAAAATGTTTTCATTCAAGATTTAATCACTTCTTCCGTGGCTTACCATTCATCTTTTTACAAATTTTCATAATCATTCATTGGGAAGTTTCGGAGATATTGTGGACAGTCATGAGCATATACAACCCCCCACCCCAGGAATATCTCTAAATCAAAGAAAAATTCCTGGATCTGCCCTCAAATTCAACCATCCATTTTTTTATTCTATCATCCAACCTTTCACAATATTTCAGTGAAATTCATCGAAAAATTTTGAAGTGGAAGTTCGTGGTCAGATAGATGTTTCATTGAAAAATGATTACTGAAAAACTATATGTAAAATTTTTAGGCAGTCCTCTTGGTGTCACCCTCTTTGATGGTGTTGCCTGGCGCAGGCTTCCACTGGTCTACCACTGGTCGTATATCAAGCTGTACCTTCTATTAAATCTTCTAATCACTAGGCTTTCTTATAAAACAAATGCTTATAACAGGACACGTATACGAAGACATACATTTTATGACAACTTTCAAGCTCTAATCTACATCTTTTCAATGTAAAGCTTCATTGTACATATACACTTACAAAAGAACACATTTATCAAGCGCTAAAGTTTATTAGCTCAACTAAGTTCAAATCTACATCTAAATACTAGGCTTCCTAATGCCCACATACTTACTACAGGACATGTACAGGGTGTTCCAGAACAATGTAAACACTTTTTTCTTTGCAAGTAGATGCTCTGGTCCTTGATTAAGGATTCATCCTGTGCCAATAAGTTCAAAAAATGCTTAGTCTCCATGAATCAGTAAGCCTGGGAGCAGCACCTACCCATGGTACCAAGAGGGAAGAATGGGTACTTGTACCAGCACTTTTGCGACACTAGTTGCGGAGACTAAAGCTGTATTTGAACTACCCACATGCACACATGTTGGCCCCACATTAAACTGACCTTGTGTTAAATCTCTCCTTGAGGGAAGAAAGGTAAATATACTTAACTGAAAATTGATTAAACCCTTCCATAATGAAGAAGAACATTTATTCTTCTTTATGGATAGGTTTAACTAACTTTCAGCTAAGAACCAGAGCAGCTATCAACATGTTCGATGTGTACATATATTTTTCAGGGATACCCTGTATACCAAGCTGCTGATTCTATCGGATCAAATGATCCACTAATCTTCTAAACAAAGGAACATGCTTTTGGTACTGAGACTATTTTTTCTGACCTTCAGATTTTTCCTCTGCTTTGTTCTCTTCTTTAACCTTTTCTGCAGAATCATCTTTTTTTCCTGTAAGATTAGGGGAAAAATCGGGTTTGAAACAGGATTGTACTTTTCATGTGCAAATTAAAAGAAAAAATTACCAAGTTTAGATTTGCTGAGACCTTTTAACCCTTTCAAGACTAAAATAATTTGAGTGTTCCATGTCTAAATTAAAATGTCCCAGGAGACTTCAAAAAGAAATCTACAGAACGTATATATCCCAGCAATGATAGAAATCAGAGGATATCTACATCCCAGTAGACTTCTAAAAGAAATTTACAGAACATATATATCCCAATAATGATAGAAATCTTGGGATATCTATGTCCCAGGAGACTTGAAGGGGTTAAAAATCAAGACTGAGCTAAAAAAAAAACACTCATGAACTGAGTGAAAAAATAAATATTTAAAAAAATTCTAACATGATTTTTAGTGAGTTGGTATGTGCAAAAAGAGCTTTTTAAATAAATTTGGATGCACACAAACATACACATCCACACACGCACACATGCATACATACAAATCAGAAAAAGAAAAAGAAACCTGTTTCTGAGTTTGGACAGGAAGTTATTTCCCCTTGAAGATCCTTTTGTAACAATCATCCTGATAGGTCATCTGATATAAGTATTCATCAAATTAATGGTTTACTTTATAAAAAAACTTTCAAAGACAATCATTTTCTTGCCTGATGCCTCAAAAAACAATGGGGATCCAAATATTACACTGAGTTCAAAATGCTGGTGATATAGAAAGTAGGTTGTTTACTCAAGACCTAAGCCATCCAATAAATATAAAATGAAATTCAATAAAATCCTTATAGGTCCACATATATGGTAGGTGTAAAAAAAAACAATTACCGACAAAAATCATCAATATATGAAATTAAGATTTACAATAATAATTGTAAGATAAAATAATATACATGGAAATTATCATATTTCTCAGAATCAGGGATGCTCTCACCTCAAGGATGCATCCCAAATTTGGCTTTCAAAATTTTGAAAAAAAAAATGATAAAAAATGAAGGAAAATGACCTCCAGCTGAAAAATGCAGGATAAATTTTTGAGACTTATTTTAGAGAAAAAATAACGGCTTTGAGACTGGGAAATATGGTAATTTTTATAAACTTTCAGAATAAATGAGTGCTTGCATTTTTAGAAAATTTATCAAGTCAAAAAATGAATAGAGCTTCATAAAAAAGTCTTTTCATATAAACTGAATGAAGCATGCAAAGAAAATTGCAGTTTATTGATTAATTAATGCATATGATTGATTAATTAATTTATCTAATTACATGCGCACATGCAAGCATTTGAGTATGGAAGTAAACATGTAGATATAAAAGTTGATTTGAGTTATTTTGTTATTCTGAGATCAAATATTTTCATTATTACATTTATTTTTATTATCAGTTTTCATCTTTTTCTGGTTGTCTATCTTTATATGAGAAAAAAGAAAAAAGAAAGAAAAAAGAAATAAAGAAAAAAAGAAAAGTTGAGAAAGACAGAACGAGAAGAAAGACTAAAAGTGAAAATGGAAATAGAAAACAAATAATTAGTAAACAGACAAATAAAAAGACAACATAAATAAATTTCAGATAATCAATAATTATCAATACATAATAAATAATCAATAAAATATTCTTCATTTTTCTTCTACTTTGATGACTTTTCCTGAAATATTGAAAACTTTTAAATAAAATCAAAAATCATGCTACAAAAAAGGTTTTAAAATAAAAAAAATCTGCAAAAAATCAACAAAACCAGATTCAGAAAAAAGTTATTCCTAAAGGCAAAGAAATGACTAAAGAAAATATATCTAGACACTACTTGAATGTCTAAATTTGAAGAAACAATTTTTCACACTGAAAACTTTACTAAAAAATAATTTTACTGTATGATGTTGACCATAGAAGATGCGTGGGTGGCTCAACAGTTAACAGCACAGAAAAAGAAATCTGCTAACCAAGTTCTAACTCAAGTTGGCAAACTTCAAGTCGAAAAACTAAATGAAATGATGGTTTCTACACAGCACAAAAATGAACTAATTTGTTACATCTATTTCATGACAATATTTTGATAATCTGCTTAAAAAAAGAAAAATGACTCTGCAATACCATTATCATCAATTTTTAAATACTATTTTCCTTCATTGTACCTTTCTATCACAACTTGATTCAGGCAGTTGATCTACGACAGTGAGTAAACAGCTGGAATCAGAAGTAAAGAATAATCACTTGGACACATGTCTCTTTTGCTACAAAGAAGCCTGGTTAAATGCATTTACTGCTCTGTCATCTAAGCAAAGAGAACTTCAAAGGCTTGCAGGAGCTCAAATCTTATCTTTAGACCTATTTTCTTTCCTGATCTCTCTGGTGCTATATCTGTTGTGGTTTCTCTACTGGTAGAGGAAGGAAAATAGTAGTAAAAAAATTAACAATAATGGTTTACAATACTTCATCTAATAAAAATAAATAATAAAGGATGATTATGCACTACATAAGGGACATGCCTTGCAGGATCTTTTATTATATTCTGTACCTTCAGGTTTTTCACATACTTCTTCTCCATCATTCAATTTTTCAGTTGTGCCTTCGTTTTTCTCTACAAGGTTAAATGAATAAAGAAAATAGTGAAGAACAAAAGATTTCAAAAGATTTTCCATAAACAGTTCCAGAGAGAGGGTTGATTCACTACAAACAGAGGATTCTAACTTTCCAAGATCTAAAAAAGAAGACATGCTCAAAAGAAAGACAGGAAAATAAGATCAATAGCCAATCTATAAACAAGTAAATGATTTACTCAATTCATGTATACTAGCTGAAGCAGTGAAAGTTTCACTGATATTAACAACGAAAATTATCAGTTATCTCATGTTTCTGCTCTTCTATCAACCTTTGCTAGTATCTTCTCATTCTGTCCCTTATCCCTTCCAATCTTTGTTATCTGTCTATGTTTTTTATCAAAATGTTATACAAGCAGAGATTAGTTTAAAATGAGAAAATCTTCCTTCTCCCTCAGCGAGCTAACTCAACTTTTCTTCTGCCCATTCCCTTCCTACCCTCATTTTGAACCAGCTAACTTTCTTTACTTCCCTCTCAACTTCCTACCCTTTCATTAAACTACCTAACCTCTCTTTCTTCCTAACCATTTATTGATCTCACTAACTTCATTTCCTGCCCGTTTTTTTCCTACCCTCTTGATAAACTTTCTTTTTTCACTTATCCCTTCCCACTAATTCTGTCACACAAATAGTATCAGTAGCAGCCATCAGCAAAGACTGTTGCTGTACACAAAACGGGTCATTGACAAAAAAAAGAAAGATTGTGCACTATGTTAGGGATATGTCTTGCAAGATTTGAATTGTATTTTGAACCTTCAAGTTTTTCTTCTACTTTTTCTCCCTCATTCAATTTTTCCTCCATGCCTTCATTTCACTCCGTAAGGGTAACACAAATAAAAGAAACAGGAAATTACGTTTTTGAGAGATTTTTACAGCGGTGACACTAAATTTTTCAAAGATTATTTTTGAGATTTTTCAGGATTATTCAGATACATTACCCCCAAAGAGCTTTGCAGCCACACAGTTGTGGGGTCTGTGGGACTCATGTAAAACTTATTTTCAGTAAACAGTTTTGGAAAGAAGGCCATTTGATTTCATACAAAGGATTCTATTTCTCCAAATTCCAAAAAGTAAGACATGCTAAAAGAAAGGAAGAACAAAGAATCAATGGTTATCAAATAAATCAGTAAATAATTTACTCAATTCAGATATAAGTGTATATCTATATATATTTATATATATATATATATATGTATATGACATAAAAGACCTTCTGAAAAACCTTTTTCAATGTTTAGTATTTGAAGCTGTAAAGCTTTCTGTACTATGTATGTATATATATATATATATATATATATATATATATATATATATATTCATATGCACACCATCTCAGATATATACATATATATATATATATATATATATAGAGAGAGAGAGAGAGAGAGAGAGAGAGACACACACACACACACACACACAGAATGGAATGAAAATTAAAATTTTAAAACTAATTCAGAGACATAGATAGATTGTTAGACTAATAGACGTGTGATCTAACTATATCAACACAATTAACATCTAATCATTGCAACTACAAACATCTAATCAGACAGAAAGACAGATTGGAGTGAAAATGAAAGTTTGAAAAATAAACTGATAGATAGATAGATAGATAGATAGATAGATAGATAGATAGAAGTGTAATCTAATCATTATCACCACTAACATCTAAAAATTGTTTCTCTAGATATCTGAATATAAGACATGCAATTCTATTGACGTTGATGCCGGTTCGATACCTTCAGGTTTTCCATTGATATCTTCTCCTTTTGTTTTGTTTGTTTCATCCTCTTTATTATCTGTGAATTTGGGATGAAAAAAAATCTTTGAATTAAACGCTATTTCAAAGAATTTTGAAGAATAAAAACAAACGTGCCTGAGTATGTTAGAATTTTACAACCAAAGGAAAAATCATTTTTTACAGTAAGAAATGGAATAATCAGAATTTTTTAGTTATTCATGTCTGTAGATATGTAAGTATAAATTTATGCATGTGTTTATATATGTAAGCTCAGTCTGGCACTGAAGCAAATGATCAGTAATACACTATTGATAACCATTACTTCATGATAAGAATGTTTTATATAGTTTGCATGTACAATATTTCCTGGGTCTTCCGGAAGACCCTGAGAATTTTCTGAAAATTTTCATTGATACTGTTTTCTGTGCATACAAGTTTTCTATCTTTTCATCTCAGCACATGAAATCCTTCGCTTTATTTTGAATTTATCAAAATCTGAAGAGTTTAATGATTTTCCAGGTTTATATATACAAATGACCATCATAATTGGAAGAAATGCGCATTCACGGTTTCTATATTGAACCAGGGAGTTTTTTTGTTTTTATTTGGCTTGTATTACAATAGGCTTTTGGAAAATTAATTTTTAGGCAGCAGAAATTTAGACATCCTATTTTAAGAATGTAATTAAAATTTCAAAGAAAATTTTTTTTCAGTAATGTAAGATCATGGGTGTTGACAGCTTATCGACTTAATGGAGATTAGAAGCTTTTCCTCGCCTGAAATTAAATTTAAATATCAATTGATGACAGCATAACAGTAATAAATACTTGAAAGATTTGATCAGTGCTGTATACAAAACATGTCTAAAATGATTCATTCAATTAATAAAAAATATTATTTGAGTATTTGAGTTGACCTCTAGTCTTTCATTTTTCCAAAACAGCTTTTAATGAAAAAAAAACAAAAAGACACAAAAAAATACCTATGTACAATATCCTTTTTTTTGATTATTTGATTATTCAATTCATTATTCTTTATGATCAACAAAATTTCATTATGGCACAGACAATGAAAAAGTAAAACAAGAATTTCTAAAAATAATTGAATCATTCAAAGAAAAATTTTTTAAAATGAATTAAAATTAAATTTTAAAAATATCAATATGAAAAAAAATAGTCACCAAGGAGAGCAATATTTTACTTTATTTTAAAGTTTTTTTCCAAATCCCTAACTGAGATGTTTTGACAGGCGCTCAGACTTTCTTTTTTTAAATAGGCAAATAGAATTTAGATTTCCATACACTTATTCTCATACATATAAAAATCATGTTGGTACAAAAATTATAAGTAAAAAAAAATCATCAAATGAATTGAAGTGGGTCGGAGTATAATCACAAAAGAAAAAAAAAAATTTCCCAGAAATTTGGATGTTATTGAATTTTCAAAAATTTGTGTATGCATGTATTTGATATTATTCATGTGTTGTTATTCATGTTTGTATCTTGCTCTGGGTACATATGTTTGCATGTAGTTGTATGTATGTACATGTACATAAGTGCATGCTGGTATGTGTGTCTATATATGTGTTCGTATATATCAAGATGAGGAAGATGAAAAAAAAATGCAAAAATGAATACATTTTTCTCTCACAATTGCTAATGTCCAAAGAAAGACAATAAAATTTGGGACAATATTTTGTAAAAATCTACTGTCTCCACAATATCAAGATTCAAATAATCTATATCAAATATTATTGGAGAGAGGTAATTTAAGGGGGTGCAGTGGCCTGAGGGCAAAGGGCAAAGAGAGTTGTATCAATATAAAATAAGTTCTAACTCCAGCGACAGTTTGCATTCACTTTACACTAATGCCCTTTGGAAAGGTGTGAATTCATTTCCATCCCAACTAGGGATGAATAGCAAATCAGTTGGAGACCTTACAACTAAATGCCATCTACAAGTAAGTCAGATATGAGGTACCTTCGGGTTTTTCAACCGTTTTCTCTTCTTTCATTGAACTTACAGTCTCATCAGCTTTTTTCTCTGTAACATCAACAAAAAAAAATGAAAATATTATATCAATATCAAGGTAAAAGACTTCTTATTTGAAGATACCAATAAGGAGGTGTTTGAAACTAAACTAAAGGAATTCTAAAAACAAACCATGACTCACATAAAGATCAACAGAAAGAGCAATCTTAGGAATAATTATGTAAGATAAACAGATGTCAACACAGATCTAAGAGAAGATTCAACATATTACAGATTGAATGACAAAAAAAAGGACACATTTCAAGAACAAAGGATAACAAATAGTCCAAAAGGTTTGTCAGATGGAAACCAAAGAAAAGTAATCATGGTAGGAAAAGACCTGATAGGTGATGGAAAGACAAGATAGAAAGGTTTGCCAAAAGACATTCTAGAGGTTAGCACAGTCACAGTTGGCATAAAAGGAGCTGAGGAGTTTGCTGTCATGTAATGGACTGAAAATGTCAGATTATGATCATAATACTAAAGACTATTTAAACTAACAGTACAGATACATGTATGAATACATATGAATATGAAGAGAAATGGAAATTGGTGGGACTCGTGCCAATAAGGATCGAAAATATGTAATGCAAAGGCTGGTCAGATGGAACTGAAGGGCTAGCAATCACAGGAGAAAACCAGATAGAAGATAGAGATAGTTTGCTAGTTTGATATGGCAGTTGGTAGCACAGTCAAAGTCAGCATGAAATGAGCTGGTGAGGATTGGTGTCAAGCAGTGGACTAAAAAAACAGATGATTATCTCAATGATGATGACCAACCAAACTTTCTACGCAGATACATGCAAGTGTGAGAAGGTCAGCTTCTTTGTACCTTCTGGTTTTTCGATAGTTTCCTCTTCTTTCATTGGTGTTTCAGACACATCATCTTTTTTCTCTGTAATATCAACGAAAACAATACTGAAAAAAATATCATACCAATGTCACTGTACAAGACCCACTATGGAAAGGATACCAAGAAAGACAGCGTGTTACAAACTAAACTAAGGGAATTTTGAAACAAAGTCTCACAAAGATCAATTGAAAGAGTAATATTAAGAATATCTTCATGGAATAGAAAGAGGTCAGGTAAGGAATATCATAGAAGAGATAGAATGATAAAAATGAAGATTCGTAGGATACACGGGAAGGAGTGATAGTACATAACGCTAAAGGCTTGTCTGATGGAATCCTAGGGATAAAAGCAGTATCAGAGAAAACCTGACATAAGAAAGACAAGATAGAACAGTTTGCCTGTATAACATGGCAGAGGTTAGCACAAAGTCAGCATGGAATGAGCTGGGCAGGCTATTGTCCAATAGTGGATTGGAAACTTTGGATAATGGCCATAATGATGGTGACTATCTAAACTATCTACGCAGATACATGCAAGTGTGAGAAGGTCAGCTTTTTTCTACCTTCTGGTTTTTCAATAGTTTCCTCTTCTTTCGTTGATGTTTCAGACACATCATCCTTCTTCTCTGTAACATTAACAAAAACAAAATGGAAAAAATATCATACCAATATCACAGTAAAAGACTCCCAATAAAAGGACACTGAGCAAGACATGGTGTTCCAAACTAAACTAAGGAAATTTTGAAAACAAACTCAGAATCACACAAAAATCAATGAGAAGACTATTGTTAGATATAATTGTAAGGAATACAAAGAGATCAACATGTTCCTAGAGCCGACCAAACTGGAATATATCATAGAAGAGATTAGGGGATAAAAACAGAAATGCATGGGACACATTGCAAGAAGAAAGTATTACTGATGGTACAAGTGATCATAATTACAGTAGGAGTAGACCTGACAAAAGATGGGGAGATGAGATAGAACACTTAGCCAGTATGACATGGCTGAGATTAGGATAATCAAGGTAAGTATAGAAAGAGCTATGGAGAGCTTTTATCCTACAGTGCACAAAAAATTGTCAAATTATGATCATAACGATGATGACCATTTAAGCTATTGACACAGATACATGCAAGTGTGAGAAGGTCAGCTTTTCTGTACCTTCTGGTTTTTCAATAGTTTCCTCTTCTTTCATTGGTGCTTCGGGCACATCATCTTTTTTCTCTGTAACATCAACAAAGAAATGAAAAAATCATACCAATTTCACCGTATGAGACTCCCATTAAAAGGATACCAGGATCAAAAAGCTTTTCAAAATAATCTGGTGGCATTTTGAGAGCTAACACGAAGTCACAAAAAGATCAGTGGAAGGTACAATGTTTGGAATAACTCCAAGACGTAGAGAGAGGTCAACATGGATTTAAGAATGAACCTTGGCTAATGATATCATAAGGGTGATTAAGTGATAAAATTGGGGATGGGTATAATATATCTCAAGAAGAAGGTAAAACTGATGGTGCCAAAGGCTTATCAGATGGAACTCCCAGGACAGTAACCTGAGTTGGAGAAAACCTGATAGGAAATGCAGAAATGAGATAGAAATGTTTCAAAGTGCAAAATTCCAGAGGTCAACACAATCAAGACTGGCATGGGAGGAGCTGGGGAGGATCAGTGTCCAGCAGTGGACCAAAAATGTCTGATGATGACCATCTAAACTATTTACGCAGATACATGCAAGTGTGAGAAGGTCAGCTTTTTTTGTACCTTCTGGTTTTTCAATAGTTTCCTCTTCTTTCATTGGTGTTTCAGGCAAATCATCTTTTTTCTCTGTAATATCAACAAAAACAAAACTGAAAATATTATACCAATATCACTGTACAAGACCCCAAATAAAAGGATACCAAGAAAGACAAGGTGTTTTAAACTAAACTAGGGGAATTTCGAAAACAAACTCAGTCACACAAAGATCAGTAGAGAAAGTTATCTTCAGAATGACTTCAAGAAATAGAAAGAGGTCAACATTGACCCTAGTAGAGGTAAAGACATCATAGAAGAGATTGGGTGACAGAAAAGGAGATTGGCAGGACACATGTCGGTAAGGATTGATAAAACATAGTGCAAAAGGCATGTAAGATGGATTCAAAGGATTATTGGATTCAAAGTAGAAGACCTGACAACAGATGGAGAGACAAGAGAGAACAACCAGAAATATATGGCAGAGCTTAGCACAATAATAGTCAGCATAGGAGGTTATTGTCCAAGAGTGGAATGAAAATGTCAGATTATGATCATAATGATTATGACCATCTAAACTATCGACACAGATACATGCAAGTGTGAGAAGGTCAGCTTTTCTGTACCTTCTGATTTTTCAATAGTTTCCTCTTCTTTCATTGGTATTTCAGATGCATCATCTTTTTTCTCTGTAACATCAACAAAAACAAAATTAAAAATATCCTACCATCATCACTGCGAGAGACTCATGATAAAAGGATATCAATATAGTCTAGTTTTTCAAAATAATCCTGTGGAATTTTGATAGCAGAAAGATCAATGTAAGGTACAACATTAGGAATAACACTGACATAGAGAGAGGTCAACATGGATTCAGGAGTGGGCCATGGTTAATGATATCATAGAGGTGATAAGGTGACAAAAATGGAGATGGGCTCATCTTATTTGAAGAAGAGGGTATAACTGGTACTGCCCAATGGCTTATCAGATAGAACCCACAGGTAAGTAATCATAGTAGGAGAAAACCTGCTAGGAGGTGGAAAGACAAGATAGGATGATTTGCGAGTACCAAATTCCAGAGATTAGCGCAGTCGAGAATGGCATGGGAGGAGCTGGGAAGGTAGTGGATTGAAAATTTAGATAATGATCATAATGATGATGACCATCTAAAATATCCACACAGATATATGCAAGTATGAGACGGTCAATTTGTTTGTACATTTTGGTTTTTTAACAATCCCCTTTTATTTCATTGGTGTTTCAGTCAAATCATCTTTTCTCTCTGTAACATTAACAAAAAAAATTGCATTTCAAACTAAACTAGTGGGAATCTGGAAATAAACTTAGAGTCACACAGAGATCGATGGAAAGAGCAATGTTATGGAATAACTAAAAGATATAGAAAAAAATTAACATTGCTCCGCGTGCAGTCTTTGGCAAAAGATATAGAAGAGACTAAGTGACAAAAATAGAAAGGTTTGCCAGAACGAAACTCGAAAGTTTTGCACCGACATCATTGGCACCAAAGGAGATAGGGAGGCTATTGTCTATCAGCGGACAGATGGTTTCAGATGATGGTCATATTGATGATGACCATCTGAACTATACAGGCACATGCAAGTTTAAGAATGCCAGCTTTCTTGTACTTTCTGGTTTTTCAACAATTCAATCGTCTTTCATTGGTGTTTCAGTCACATCATCTTTATTCTCTGTAACATTAACAAAAAAAATCTGTTTCTAACTAAACTAGAGGAAATTCAAAAACAAACAGAATTGGTGTCCAGCAGTGGACCAAAAATAACAGATGATTATCATAATAATAATGACTATCGAAACTATCTAGGCAGATACATGCAAGTGAGAGAAGGTCAGCTTTTTTGTACCTTCGGGTTTTTCAACAATTTCTTTTTCCTTCATTGGAGTTTCAGGCACATCAACATTTTTTTCTGTAACATTAACAAAAACAAAACTGAAAATGTCATACCGTAATCTCTTAGACTCCAAATAAAAGGATACTGAAAACGAGGAAGTGTTTCAAACTAAACTAGTTGAATTTTGAAAACAAAACCTGAATCACACAAAGATCAACGGAAAGAGCAATGTCAAAAATAACTGTAAAAGATAGAAAGAGATTGAAGTTAATTATAGAGTGGACCAAGGTAAAATATAGAAATGAATAAACTACAAAAATGGAGATGTGTAGGACATATTATAAGAAAGTAGGTAATAAGATGATGCCAAAAGCTTGTGACATGGAACCGGAAGAATAGCAATTGCAGCAGGAGAAGATTTGATAGAAGATATGGAGACATGATAGAGCAATTTGCTAGTAAGATATGTCAGAGGTTATCACGGTCACATTTGGCATTTAAAGCGATGGGGAGGCTGTTGTCTGCAATGAAAGGAAAATATCAAATTATGAACATAATGATGATGACTATCTAAACGGTTTATACTGATAGATGCAAGTGTTAGTAAGTCAGTTCACAAGAAGTGATGATATAATGCTCCCTTACTACCATGTAACTACAATAATGCTGAAGTTGGATTCCAGGTGGAATGCCGACTTATATGAATTATATCCCCTTTTATTTTGTATGAATTCTCTTATATCTTTCTATATCTTAAATTTTGTGTGGCTTGCGATATTTTTAACATGTGGTCATGTAAGCTATACTTCTGTAAAAATGACAGAAATTAAGTACCCATTTAAGCATTACTTTTTCCATACACGTTATGGTGCGTTCTCTGGTAACCTTATTAGGTAACAGTGTTTTGAGAAAGGGGATTCTGTTTTCTTATTTTTTCTATTTTTTCCCTAGAAGCAGATGTTGTGGGATGGTACACAACCTTCATTGGGTGTTTCAACCCTTATATTACAACACCCTTCAGTTGGTGTGTCAGAAATGGTGACCAGATGATTAAGCATTTGTTATTATAGTTGCAATGTAAATACCTCCCTCATAAAACATCAATTTAGTTTTTCTCGATACTAAAGAATATTCAAATGTTTTAGAACTCTAATGGATTGAATGCACCTAAAATTGAAAGGGAAAAAATTCTCCTATCTTATGTATTTAATAAAGGAATATTACCTAATGCTGTTCCTCAATTACCACAGGTGAATAAATTTCAAATATTAACTATTTTTTGCTAGATCTTATTTTTCAAGTGTAGTAAGATTTAGAGGTTTCCATTCATATAAAATCTAACTCTAGATATCTTTAGAGAATGAAACAGAATGTCAATGAATTTTTCTTCTCTTTTTTAAAAGATGGATAATTATATAAAATATAAGTATTATCATGTAAATGTTAATGCAACAAGCCTGGTTGCAGAAAGGTCAAACTCCACTCCTATTCTATTTCAACTGAAGAGTATGACAGCAACTTTCTGATTGTGTATATCATAAATAAATTTATAGATATATACAATTGTCAGTTTGGTCCAGCTAGTGGAAAAGCTGCCAAGCAATCACCTGGTTGTGATTTCATATCATGGTAGGGATGTGCTATTTTTCAATCATTGGATTTATTTAACATGATAGGATAAACAAACAGGTTAATTCAAACATTGACTGGAGTTTCAAAAAATGGTTTTTAGGTTTTATTAACAAACTTTTGTTTAAAATACAAAATAAAAAAGTAATTCCTACATTTCATTGTTTAGATTAACATGTATATTTTCAGGGTAAAATAATGGCAGAAAATGATTCTAATGATTGAAAAAAATTGCCAACATCTTTCAAAAGTTGCCCAATTTGCTACTTGTAGCCCTATCTAGCAACCCTACCTCACTTACACAATGAATATAGTGGAAACATGTTCAGAAATTTTTCATACATTCCCAAATTATTTTTAAAAAAATGAAATAATTGTTGCTTATATGGCTGTAAAATAACTTTCTCAGTATGGTGTCTAGCTACAGTATTTCATACTTGTGAAATCAAGGAAAACTGAACATTGAAAAAACACTTCACCCCACCCCGCCACCAAAAAAAAAACTGTATGATTCAAGAACATCTAGTGACAGTCACAATTGTCATTATGTAATAAATCTTGAAAGAATGGATTATTGATTGGTGAAGATCCCATCTATCTATCTTCATCAATGTCTGAGTTGTTGAGCAGCAAAAAGCAAGATGGCTAGCTAAGGCCAGGCCATGTCAGGTCAGGTCATTTTCTTAAAATTTGAATAATTCTTCAAAATACGTCTTTTAATAGAAGTGAAAATGTAGATGGGCAATACATATTTTTAGGAGAGAAGATAAAATGACGCAATAGGCTTATCAGATGTAACAGATGGGAGAGCAATCACAGTAGGAGAAGACCTTACAGTGCTACATTAGGTTAGCACAGTCACAATTGGCATGGAAGAAGCTAGGGAGGCTGTTGTCTAGTGGAGAGAAAATCTAGAATTTTGATCATAATGATGATGACCATCTAAAATATCTATACAGATACGTGCAAGTGTGAGAAGGTCAGTTCATTTGTACCTTCTGGTTTTTCAACTATTTCATCTTCTCTCACTGGTGTTTCTTCGACTTCATCTTTTTTCTCTGTAATGTCAACAAGAGAAACTGAAAATATCATACCAATATCACAATAAACTACTGCAAATAAAACCATACAGAGAAAGAAAAAACGTTTCCAACTAATCTAATAGAATTTTAGATACAAACTCAAAGATCAATGGGAAGAAAATTGTTAGGAATAACTAAAAGAGATAGAGAGAGATCATCATAGAAGTAACAGCAAACCAATGGATAATATATCAGAGAAGAGATTGAGTGGAAAAAATGGATGTGGACAGGATACATTGCAAGGTGGAAGGATAATAGATAGAGCAAAAGGCTTGTCAGATGGAATTGCAATCGCAGTAGAAGATCTGATCTGACTTTAGATGGAGAGATGTGATATGATAGTTTGTTGAAATGACATGGCAGAGGTTAGCAGAGTCACAGTCAGCATGGAAGGAGCTGGATATTGTGTTGTATATCAATGGACCAAAAATATCAAATGATGATCATACTGATGATCATCTAAACTATCTATACAGATACATGCAAAGGTGAGAAGGCCTGTTTGTACCTTCTGGTTTTTCCTCTTCTTTCAATGGTGTTTCAGTGACATCATCTTTTTTCTCTGTAACATCAACAAGAACAAAACTGAAAATATCATACCAATAACACTGTAAGAGACACCAAATAAGAGGATACTGATCAAGACCGGGTGTTTCAAACTAAACTAGTAGGATTTTGAAAACAAACTCAGTCACACAAAGATCAGTTGAAAGAGCAATGTTAGGAATAGCTGTAAGAGATAGAAAGAGATCATTATTGATACTAAAGCAGTATATCACAGAAGCAAATAGGTCTGAAAAATGGCGATTGGTTGGACACATTACAAGAAGAGAGTATAAATGATGGTGCAAAAGGCTTGAGAGATGGAACTCAAGGGATACCAATTGCAGGCGGAGAAGACCTGCTAGAAGATGGGGAAACAAGATGAAAAAGTTTGTCAGTTTGGATTTCTAAAAGTTAGCACAGTAACAGTTGACATGGAAGGAACTGGGGAAACTGTTGTCCAGTTGTAAACTGAAATTTAGATTATGGTCATAATGATGATGACTATCTAAAATATTTGAACTATCTACGCAGATACATGCAAGTGTGAGAAGGTCAGCTTTTTTGTACCTTCTGGTTTTTCAATAGTTTCCTCTTCTTTCATCGGTGTTTCAGATGCATCATCTTTATTCTCTATAACATCAACAAAAACAAAATGGAAAAAATATCATACCAATATCACAGTAAAAGACTCCCAATGAAAGGACACTGAGCAAGACATGGTGTTCCAAACTAAACTAAGGAAATTTTGAAAACAAACTCAGAATCACACAAAAATCATTGAAAAGACTATCGTTAGATATAATTATAAGAAATAGAAAGAGATCAACATTGTTCCAAGAGCAGACCAAGCTGAAATATATCATAGAAGAGATTAGGGGATAAAAACAGAAACGCGTGGGACACATTGCAAGAAGAAAGTATAACTGATGGTACAAGTGATCATAATTACAGTAGGAGTAGACCTGACAAAAGATGGGGAGATGAGATAGAACACTTAGCCAGTATGACATGGCCGTGATTAGCATAATCAAGGTAAGTATAGAAAGAGCTATGGAGAGCTTTTGTCCTATAGTGGACAAAAAATGTCAGATGATGATCAAAATGCTGATGACCATCTAAACTATCGACACAGATACATGCAAGTGTGAGAAGGTCAGCTTTTTTGTACCTTCTGGTTTTTCAATAGTTTCCTCTTCTTTTATTGGTGTTTCAGGCACATCATCTTTTTTCTCTGTAACATTACCAAAAACAAAACTGAAATTCTACTAATAATACTATAAACTACTACAAATGAAAATAAACAGAGAAAGAAAAAAGTTTCATACTAATCTAGTAGAATTTTAGGTATAAACTCTGTCAGACAAAGTCAGTTTTATTTTTGTACCTTCTGGTTTTTCAACTATTTCATCTTCTCTCACTGGTGTTTCTTTGACTTCATCTTTTTTCTCTGTAATGTCAACAAGAGAAACTGAAAATATCATACCAATATCACTATAAACTACTGCAAATAAAACCATACAGAGAAAGAAAAAATTCTAGTGGAATTTGGGAAATAGATAGTCACACAAAGAAAGAAAAATGTTAGGAATAACTAAAAGAGATAGAGAGAGATCATCATAGAAGTAACAGCAAACCAATGTATAATATACCAGAGAAGAGATTGAGTGGAAAAAATGGATATGGACAGGATACATTGCAAGGTGGAAGGATAATAGATAGAGCAAAAGGCTTGTCAGATGGAATTGCAATCGCAGTAGAAGATCTGATCTGACTTTAGATGGAGAGATGTGATATGATAGTTTGTTGAAATGACATGGCAGAGGTTAGCAGAGTCACAGTCAGCATGGAAGGAGCTGGATATTGTGTTGTATATCAATGGACCAAAAATATCAGATGATGATCATACTGATGATCATCTAAACTATCTATACAGATACATGCAAAGGTGAGAAGGCCAGTTTGTACCTTCTGGTTTTTCCTCTTCTTTCAATGGTGTTTCAGTGACATCATCTTTTTTCTCTGTAACATCAACAAGAATAAAACTGAAAATATTGTACCAATATCACTGTGAATGTCTGACAATAAATGGATTCCCAGAGAAAATGTTTGAAAGAATACTAGAGGAATTCTTCCAAAACTATAAATGAAAAGAAAACAATTCTCTTGGACGAAAAAACTATAAGACTAATATAAAATTCAACAAAAATAAAAGAAATCAAACAAAACTAATTATTGAGTTGATTCAATATTCTGAGCTGGGATTGCTCATGTAGAGAAATAATGAAAGAAAGAAGATACGTATGGGTTAAACAAGGAGAAAAAAAAAGGAAAAACGAAAGAGAACGACAAGAAAGAAAGAAGAAAAGACTCTAAGACTAAAATGAAAATCACCAAAGATAAAAGAAATCAAACAATGTCTATAACTAATACTAATCAATAACCAGACTATGAAATATTCATCATTTTCTCCGTTTAATTTTTACAAAATAAAATAGGCATGCAACTGAATTTTAAAATCCAAATCTATGTATAAAAGTGAATACATGTATGTCAGTATATCTCAATGTTTGTTCTAAGTTGTAGGCTACGGATTCACAAATTATTCTTGATTTAAATAAATTTGCAAACAGTAATTATGTATATTAGAACAGTATCAAAAAAAAAGGTTATGAGAATGGAATTTCATTTTAGGTCCTATATTTATTCATTCGTCTTTATGTTTTTGCAATCTTTTAAAAAGGTAAAGTCTTCCTAATTGCTTGGAAGCTATGATTCAAATAGAATGAATATTTAAGGACCAAGTGAATACTGTCAGCATCTTTTCAAAGCAATTGATAGAAAGTATGATGAGTTATTGCATTTATTTTGAGATATTTATAAATCCTGGCAAGGCTGGGTATATTTGCTTATCTATATGCATAAAGACCATAGTCACCAAGTTCGTTTGTTTGTATGTCTATTCACATCAGGGTGAAATAAGTTTTACTCTCTTCCTCTCTTTACAGCTGATTAAAAAGAAGAGAGGAAGACTTATGTATCTGAATGTGGCCAGCAACTAAAGTGTGACTGACTGCTGTACCTGAGTCTGTGTGTAAGTTTTGTGTCCGTGCATAAGATTGGCAGGAAAACATAAGTTTTACTCTCTTCCTCTCTTTAAATGTAATTAAAGAAAGTAAGACTTATGTGATTTGTAACAAAACTTTACAATAGAAATATTCTTAAATATTAATCTAATCATGGATAACATAAAGAAATCCTGTCATTTTTGATGGGTACAATTCTAGTAATAGATAAATTCAGAATGTTACGATTCAAATATACAGATTTCATGGGGAAGAACAAGCCGACAATTCATACATGAAATCATTCTGCCAAGATACCGTTTATAATTGTGAAAAGAGCAATTAACATTGGAAGAGATTTTAGGAGAATTAAACTCATCTTGTTGATTATTTTTGTTGTTCCCACATTTTGGACAATTAATTCTACAACCTTCTTCAAGCTTATTATCCATGTGTAAAAAGAGGTACTCCTTTTCCAGTAGAAGAAACAAATGGTAGCAAATAAAAAAATGAATAAAAAACAGCAATGCTTACAACATAATTGGCAGATGTTTTTCATTCTTTCATTTGTTAAATATCATTTTTTACTTCCTCCTATTTTTCTCTTTCTAGATATTTTTGGCCATCCAAGATTTTTCCACTTCACCTTTAGTTATAACTTCTTTGTGTTCTTTCAGCTGACTTTAAAGAGATGGTTGGTCTCCCCCTTGTATTGTGAGAACACTAGAATTTTTTCTCAACTTTTCCTGTTAACTATTTATGCTTCTCTGAAATATTAGCATAAAAACCAGCTACAAAAATTACCTTATTCCATGGAAGTTTTAGTCACATTCCAAAGATGCAATTTATATTTTATTATCTATCTCTCTATCTATATGTCTGTTCTTATCTATTTATCTACCTATAATAGAAAGATTGAATCAATGAAAAATGTTGATGTGTGGACAATCTCATTTGTTTACTTGAGTTTAATTCAAGTGTGCTTGCAATTTACATTCTATTACTTCTAAAAATATTTGATTATCATAAAACTAATACATAATTATTATAACTAACAAGATCTAATCATTAGTACTACCAACATCTAAAAATTAACTATACAATCATCTCACTGTAGGACATGCAATTATATTGATGTTGACACTTGTATACCTTCGGATTTTCCTTCAATTTCTTCTTCTTTGGTCTTTTCTGATTCATCCTCTTTTTTATCTGTGAATTTGGGATGAAGAAATTTTTGAAGCCATTTCAAGGCATAAAATAATTTTGAGGAATAAGTACTATGGTTTCTACAAAAGTTAGAATTTTGGAACAAACTAAATGATAAAAATATTTTGTAAAATAAAAAATGAAACATTTAGTATTCAGAATTCTAACACAACTAGGATTATCTACAACAGAAAAGAGAAAGCAGAGAGTGTCCACACTTGGATACAGGCTACATCTGCAAATATACATGAAAATAAATATATCAATAATAATGTCATCAACAGACAGATGTTTCATCGTATTACAACTGTTCAGTATGGCTATAGACTTGATATTTATCCACTGCCACCAGTCCAGTGTTCTATCCCTGCCCTACGCAGAACTAGGTGGTTGATAGGACCAAATTTAGCAATATCTATTTTATACATGATTCGCCATCAACTAGAGCGCTCAATTCAAGAACTAGAAGAGCATTGCATATTTGCATTTGCATATATATATATATATATATATATATATATATAAAAACAGGTGTATAAAAATCAAGTATAAACTGCATACTGGTATACCTTGATTAGTACAGTTAATTTGTTCTAAGACTGTTCAAAGCCGAATTATAATTTAATGTTTTTTTAATTTCAGACCATACTTTGTTGGATTACTTTATGCAGCAATACCTCAACTGTACTAGATCAAGACCGATTCTAATCAAAACTGTACTATTCAAGGTATTCCTGTATTGCAAATACATGTAAATTAAATTAAATATCCAAAATTATTGACATCTTTTCTAAACATTAATCTCACATTTGATGCATGCTGTTTGAACATTACTGAATAAAGTAACATTTTCTTTCATGTTCACAAATTCAAATGGAGACGGATGGACATTTAGCAAGAAGAAAGGAAAACAAACTGAGCAAAAGGTGCCCATGTGACAGTAAACAAAGTAGGACCAGACACATAATGGAGGGATGAGATTGAAAGATATATGAGTAAGACATGTCAGAAGTTAGCACAATCATGGTTGTGATGGAAGGAGATGGAAATAGCCTTTGTTCAGCAGTGCACTTATAATGTCTGATGAGAGAGAGAGAGAGGTAGAGATAGAAAAAGAGAGAGGGAGAGACATACCCACACAGAGTAGAGAGAGGCAAACACATACATGAGAGAGCAATACATCAAAAAGAGGAGAAACACATTTAAGTAGGAGTTTTTCTTACATGTCTTATCTATTGTGAAGAAGTCAAACATACTAAACTATTTTGGGGGGGACATGAACTATCTACTTGGAGTAATTTGAAAACCTGGGTTTAGTACCTTCTGCTTTATCTGAAATTTGCTCTTCATTTTTAATGTCTGAATCCTTTACATCTGAAAGAAAATGGGAGAAAAACTTCACGAGACCGAAGGATTGAGCTTACTCTAAATGAGCTGCACACCAGTCCACTATCCACCACATTAAAGGAAGAATCAGGGAGGAATTTCAGTCAGAGAGGGAATATATAATGGAAAGTATAATGATAAAAAATTACAACATGATAATTCAAAAATGGGGGAGGGTAATGACAATTCTAAATTAGGGAGGAATTGAGGAAACTTGGGCGCACAAGGAAGGGGAGGTGAGTGCACTACACTATTACAACTAATGAAGTTATAGGCTATTCTAGAAAAATACTAAGACAAAATGAAAAATTTTCTACATCAATTTTAAAACCTAAAAGATGAAGGCAAATTTCTTGATAATGAGTCTTGGATTCACAAATAAAAGACATAGTTGATTTGTTAATACTTGAATATGTATATTCTAATCATCCTCAGAATGTTTGAAATAGGATCCAATAGACCACTCATATCAAATCATGGCTTGGCTTCATGAACAAAGAATACAATACTTGCAATAAGATAATCATCAAAGAAAGTGAGACAGAGAAGTTCAGGAGAAACACAAAAACACATAATGCTTTTAGGAAAGAACACTCTTCAGAATTGGATGCAACTTGAAACATAAGGAATAAGGGAATTATTGCTCTACAACAGAATTAATTACTGAGGGATTATAATCTATAAGGTATGATTATTAATGAATTACTTATTACTATCTATAAGGTATGCATTATAAACCTAAGACTTGTACCTTCTTTTTTATCTGAAACTTGTCCTCCATTTTGTTCAGTCTTATTGTCCTCCTTGGTGTCTGAAACAAGAAATCATTATTTGCTTCTGTTTAGTTTTTTATTTACTGAAATTTTCAAAACGATTTTCTTCGCATTCAAAGACAGGTTGGTTCTTTTATGCACATGCACGTACACATATTCACACACATGTAGGTAAACGCTCACAAAAACACATACTGATATGAGACTTTTACTATCATACATACATACATACATACAGAGCGTAGCTCTATTTTAGTATAGATTATTATTTCCATATATGTTGGCATATAAGTTGACCCCAAAACTAAGGTATTTATAAGAAATTAGTAAGATTTTTGCCTGATAAGTTGACTCTCCAACATTAGGCAACATTGTGTCCATCAGAATGTCAATTCATAAGATTTAACTAGACTGATACAATCCATTAGGGTAAATACTTGACACTTAAAAAGTCAACTTTTATGCTGGCATATATGGTTTCATAACACAAGTATTTCCTTTGATTTTGAATTCATTTTTTGTTTTACTGAAATATATATATATATATATATATATATATATATATATATATATATATATATATATATGTATATATATATATATATATATATACATATATATATATATGTGTGTGTGTATGTGTGTGTGTGCATATATATGTATATATATATATATATATATATATATATATATATATATATATATATATATATATATATATGTATATATATATGTATATATATGTATATATATATATGTATATATATATGTATATATATATATATATATATATATATATATATATATATATATATATATATATATATATATATATATATATACACACACACAAACATTTCACACTTGGATTCATTATAGTCCTTGAAAAACAAAAAGATGATTGTGAGTCAAGATTTATTTTTCTTGTATAGTATCAAAATAATGATGAGCAGTTGCTGGCTGAACATTGAAAAGAAGATAGATAATGAGAAAATATAAAAACAGGAATGTTATTATAAAATGGGCAATTGAAACAAAATCCAATAGATACAGCCATCTGATAGAATCCGCTGGAATTCAAACAAACTAAGAGAATTCACTGAAAGATAAGTAATTATGAGAGTAAAGTACAGAAGAAAAAGATAGGAAATCCACAAGTTTAAAAGAATCTACAGGGAACATGCTGGAACTATAATTTATAGTTTTTGATTTATTAAAGAACAGAAAATATGAGTTGTAGAAAATCACCTGTGAAGTAACCTTCATTTGAGGTATTCATTATTTATTTGCAATAAATACATACATACTAAAATGTATATTTGTATAACTTATATGTAAATAATTCTGTCATTTTAATTTTTTTTCTGAGAATATCCTCAAAAATTATATTTGATTCTCCAAAGTGAGTAAGCAACACACATATCACTAGAAAATATACTATAAGGAATTGGTCGGACTATTTCAGAATGAAAGCAAAACATAATCTAATAGGAACACAACATATAATGGGATCAAAGGTACTTCTGGTTCAATGTTGACAACAAAGACAGGGAAAATAGTTTGACTAAACCACATAAAAAGAAGAAGGTAATATTTATTACACTTCATGGCTACTCTAATCACACTTCATTCAGTAAATCTATGGAAAATCCACAATTCATGCTCTATCTTTTGTACCTTCTGCTTTATCTGAAGGCTGTTCTGCCTTTTCTAAATTTTCAGTGTCATTGTCCTTTGTACCTGGAAAAGAATCATGATATGTTTGTCATCTTGACAAGAGAAAAATCACTTCATGCAATTACCAAACTAATGATGCAAGGTGGCCTTAAATTAAATCTAAGGCCAGTTAAGGATTGAAATATATTTCCTCAATATTTGATAGAATGACTTTTAGACATACGGTATGAAATGCAATAAAAAAAGGTCTGTTTTATTGAGTTATTATTTGAAGTAAAAGGAATGGTTAGAATGCTATAGAGGAACTAAAATCAAAAGGAATGCAGAAGATGATAGAACCATTCTTTAAAAGAAATTCTGAAAGTAAAGTATTCAAGTAGTAATATCATCTTGATTTTGTTTTTTTAATAGATGAAGCATTGTCAGCCATTATTTCTCTCCAAGTATTATCTTCTTTCATCTTAATTATAATTCTAGTTGCTTTTTATCGCAAATACTCAGGCCATCAGTTTACAGCAGTGCGTAAATAGAGCAGAAAGGGAATAAATTAAATTTTTTTTCAAGTAACTGGAATTAGAATTAAAATGAAAGAAAATGCTAATCAAGAATTAATAATGGTTGATAATGCTTCATCACAATAATATAACTACTCCAAATACAGCTAATGTACTCAAAAAAAATTACAATTATAGCATAGAGCATTCAGGAAAAATGGAAAGGTAGTTTGAGAGTTAGGATTGATTTTCTCTTAATCATAAGAGTTCTTGTAGCTCAAGTGGTAGAGCAGCTGGTATTGATAACCAGGCTTCCAGAGACAAAATGGATGTGATTAGTTGATAAGAAAAATGATATCATTACAAGAAAATGAGATAAAAATAAATCTGGAACAAGGCAATGTATGATATTAAAATGGGTTACAAGGGAATAGTAGACTATCTAAGGTAATATTTCTATGATGGTTGATATTTTGTAGAAAATAAACTACAAGTTAGGTTAAATGGGTGAGTTTCATGCTAAGAATTTCTACCTTCTGTTATAACTGAAGGGGATTCAGCTTTTTCCTCTTTTTCACTATCAGCTTCTTTAGTCTCTGAAACAAAGGAAGTAAAACATCAAGATAATTTGTTTGTTTCAAGAAGAATTATTTAATTAATCCATCTTCATCTTCCTTGATTGAGGCATAAATATTTGATTATTTTCAAATCATATAGAAGATATTCAAATACTTTGGGCTGGGATATTTTACATCTATTTTGCCCTCAGGTTGGGTATTTTTCAAACTTTAATTATAAATTTGACCCCTTTTCCCTGTGATCATATATCATATAAATGTGAATATGAAATTTTATATCAACAAAATATATCATCAGCTGCTTCAGGATAATCATTCCTTTCAGTCTTCATCACAATCTACTAATTGTCTTAAATCACTTATCAATTCACTGCAAATTAAAAAGACCCAAAATTTGCAGAAATACGATAAAGTTTCACAGAAGTGTATGCACTCATTGACACTGCAATTTTCAAATGCCAGGATGTTGTTTACTTGGTGCTGTCTAAATCACTTTTACTAGCAGAATGCATGAATATCACTAACATATTGAATCAGAATTTCTTATGAAGGCAGGAACATTTAATGGCATTTTTTTCCGTACAGCATCAGTATTTCCATGACCAGGACTGAGAATTTTCTTTTGAGATATCTTGTCAGCCAGCTTTAAGTGGTTTAATAAAAGTCAATCTTGATATTTATTGAGTTTAGCTTTGAGATCAGTTAGTGAATAAATATGTTCTCATTTGTAAGGACAGATTTTTCAATGTCTGATCTTTTTATAAAAGTATCACAATAAATAAATATATTCATAGGTCTATGAAATTCTTAATGAACAATAAATATTGCGCTGATGCATTTTTTGCAACTCATCAGAGCTCTCGAATATTTTTATTTTTTCGTAAAGAGACAATTCTCTACGTTTCTTATTTGCTTCTACCATTATGATTAAGGCTATTTTGATAACCGACAACAGCCATTTTTAAATAATGTTTACCTTAATTTTAATAATACTACCTGGAACATTGATTACAGTAAGCAAATAAATTTCAAATCATTTTAAATTGAGTGTTTGGGACTGACTGATTTTGATAACAATAAATGTTTGATAACAGTATCTGTGATAATGATAAACAGCTTCCTCTCTATCAAATTACAAGTGAATGCTTAATATAAAATACGTATAAAAATTGTGTCCTGTTTTGTTAACTGAAAATCCATTGAACAACCATAGCCACCACAAGTGGCGAAGGGTTCCTCTTTTTTTGTATATATATTGGTTTGTTTGTGAGTTCCTTTGTGTGTTCTTGTGCTCCTGGCCATACCATTGTCTACAGACTTGAAAATTGGCATCAGTACTTCACTAGACACTTTCTAAAAAAGTTTTTTTGATTTTTGAGAAAAAAGCTTTTTTGGTATTTTGGGGCCTGATTTTGATGGGTTCATTAATAACATTTTGATTCTCCAGAATCTAGATATTTCTAGATGCTTTTTACTCTATTTTTTACTCTATTTTAGAGGTTTTCTAGTGGAAAACACCAGTGTTGTCATAAATAGAATTCATTCTGACCATATTTCTTTGATGGATTTTTTTCACATGACTCAAATGATATGGTTGTTAAATTATTGAATGTAATGGTGAGTTGGTATCAATTCTGTTTGCTGTTTGTGAAGAGAAAATGACAAACATTCAAAGGTATGAGGAGGGTGAATAATAATCAGAAAGTGTAAGAGTCGTACGTGCAAACAAGTAAAATAATTGTATAATTCTATTTGCTGTATGTGTAGACAAAATGAAAGATATGCAAACTTCTGTTTCTGACATTGATCAGGATGTGTCTGAAATTTTCTTCAGTAAAAAGGTCACTGTCAACTTGATGTGAATCACCTGCCTTTCAAAGTTAAGTATTTCTGGCTCCATTCACCTACCTTTTAGGGCTTCCTATTTCTGAAGAAGGGCAAATGAATTCCCAACATTGATGCCATAAATAAAGGTCGAGTGAAACATCTGTTGCATTTTTTTTCACTCTAAAAATAACTAAAGAATCTTTTGTTCCTCTTGACAAAAGCTCGAAAGGTCAGCTGAATCTAACTTTACAATTTGACAAGGACTCTGAAGTTATGGAATCTTTTAAAAAATGCCAAAGCAGAACTAATCAAAAAAATCCTCCTACCTAGCCTTTTATTAATTTTTCTTATTTATATGAAAATAATTTTTAAAGAAATGTACAAATATTTATATTACATAGGTATGAAGAGTACTTTATTATTTCAGCTTGGATAATTTTTTAAGCAACACCATAACTTTACATTGAGTCAAAGTTGGCTCTGGGCTAAAGTGAAACTTGGCAAACATCTTTTGCATATTTTTTGTTACCTGAAAAGTAACTTAATACCTTCAGTGGCAAAGTTTTCTTTTTTTTTTGCACTTAACTGGTAAAGTAGTGGAAACATTTATAAACATTCTTTGGCACTGAATGTGTTAAGTTTAGACTCTACTGTTTATCTTGGCAAAAAATCTAATGTTAGAATTTGACAGGGGCTCTATATAAAGCTATGGAATCTGTTAAAAAATAATCCGAGCAGAAATATCTTGAAGTTATTTTCAAAATATTTTTTCATATATCTATAAAAAAGAAAAAAGTAATGAAAAATTAATGAAAGTTTGTGATAGTCATAATTTATAGATACTATAAAAAATTAATGCAGTAATGCTGTAACTATTATTTCAATAAATGTGGTAGATATTATCACCAGTTTATGCTTGCCATAAAAATGATGGCAATATTCAAGTAATTTTGCAATTGCATTGTACTTATAAAATAATTAAAAAACCTTACATTGTTCTGCATTTTTTTTAATCATGTTCAATACTTTCTGAATCTCAAATTATAATTGAAGCAAAATTATGTAAAGATAATAAATAATTGTGTAGATTCATTTGTAGATTTAACATAACACACAATTTTATTTGCATTGTATTATCAGAAGAATACACAACATAAACTTGAGTTGTTCACCTATATCTATGTAGCAGACTCTTCTGGTGGCATAGAAAAGACTTACACATAAAATATATATATATATATATATATATATATATATATATATATATATGGATATTCATTTTGTTTGACACATGTAGATTATTATCAATTCTTATTATTATCAATTATTATTATTATTATTATTATTATTATTATTATTATTATTATTATTATTATTATTATTATCATTATTATTATTATTTGCAATTCACACCAGTTGCCTGGTAGTCACAGCTGGAGACTGAATGACAGCAAGTTTCCTCAAGTCTTGAACCTTCTTCACACTCTAACAGAGATGTGGATTGCAGTTTCTCACCAGGCACCTAGTGGTTATCGTTAACATGAATTTACTAAGGTACCCAGCCCTCCTCTCATATTATGCTAACCTATCACAGCAGTGCTAATTATCATTGCTGTCCTCTGTCAAGGTTGACAATGGGTATAACAGCTTTTTTCCTGCTTCTGTGTGGGTAAGCAAGCGAGTGGTTTGTCAAAGTGCTCACTCAACCACTCTCAGGATTGGCCTTTGCCAATGCTGGTTCTTGCCAAAGCTGGCTCTTGCCAAAGCAAGCTCTTGCCAAAGCTGGCTCTGGGGATAACAGCTTTTTACTGCTACTGTCTCAGCAGGTGAGGTAGTTATATATACATATATAACTATAGTGTCTGCTACATAAGCTCATCTTGCACCATTTCATTCCTTCTTTTTCAGATTTATACTAATGCTTTATGGGAACAAAGCATTTTATTGAGCAATGCCTGAATGCCTTTATTTTACCATCTATAATTCAAGACCAGCTGTTTACACTCTTTATAAGCACTGATTGTGCCACCTCCCAAATCTCATGGATCATTTTTCAAAATGAAATAATCAAGCTGGGCACATGTGATACAGACACCGGAAGAAAACTTGTTTGTCCCTGGAACAGCAGTTCAAGCCAAACAAACTTCAAAGGAATCTATGGAAGAACCAAAGTCTTATTCTTTATAAGAAAAGGAATATCAAGTGGCAACAAGTAGCACAAACGACTTTGTAAGGCAAACAAGAATGTTGACTTTGTTCTTGTTGATTGGTGTTCACTGGGATATCTTATTTCTAAACGTTTGAATGGGTGGAGGAAATTGCAAATTCTGACAGAGAAGGATAATAAACAAATGTTGGTGAAAGAAGAAACCGATCAACTTACAGAATCTTTCATTTTTTTTTTTATATTCTTTTAACCTTTTCTACTTTAGAACAAAGAAATTTGTGTGAGAAAAAAGTTACCGTATTTCCTAGCATCAAGGATGCACCCCAATTTTGATTTGGGAAAAAAATGGTTAGCTTAGCATATATATATATATGAGTGTGTGTGTGTGTATATATATATATGAATATATTTGCCTACATATATAGGTACATCAATGTCTGCATCTTAATGATGAAATCCAGCTAATAGCTACATGTCAAGCTACACACATATTTTTCCTTTCATTTGCCTGTGAAAAAGTCCAGAAAACAGATGAATCATTAGAATAAAATTTCAATGATCTCAAAATAAAACTTCCTATTTTGTCATTCATTTCTCATATATATAAATATATGTATTCAAACAGGGCACAAACTGTTTGTGCAGCAAATCCTTACTCCATCATATTTTAAGCTCTACTCTAAATCAACTTAGCATTTTATGTTGAATGAAAAGCTCTTAATGAAATAAATCCATCATACATCAGATATTGCATTATATCATATCATATTATATTGCATTCTTGATTAGTATTGTGTAGTATATATATGTATACATACACACACACACACACACATGTATATATATATATATATATATATATGTGTGTGTGTGTGTTTGTATATCTACGTTAATTTATGTCATAAAAATCTGAATATTCTTGCTTCTGAAACATACATTACAAGGGAACTACTTCAATGGTGATGTTAGAAACTGAGTATTGGGTTCAAGTATTTTTTTTCATAATCAAATTCCCTGAATCTTAGCTGAGTATCTTATACACATACCAAAATTTGCAAATGAGAGATGGTATCAACTAAATGTGAAGGTCACAATCTCAAGCTGACATATGCACATTGATCTTTGATGGATCAAATGTCTCTGAAAGGAGGTTAAGTATGTAACAGAATGTTTACCTGACATTCAACCAATGCCTACAAAGATTGATATCATCTGATTCTCTGTTTAAATGTCTTTTCAAGAGTAAAATGCAATGAAAATCTACTCTGAAATAACAAGAGATCAGGTGTAGGTCATGTGACCAAACTGGTGTCAATAAAGATTGAGCCCGATTAGTCCAACCTTTCACATTCAAAAGGCGTGGATTGAATATCTTAGCATTAGAAGAAGAATGTGGCAAAGCCGAAGTTAACAAGGATTTTTGAAACTGATCCTCACTTGATAATAATGTTTACCTGATACCAGTGTATGTGTGCGTGTGTGTGTCTATGTGTATGTGTGTGTGTCTATATGTGTGTGTGTGAGTGTGAAGATATGATATTTCAGTCTCTCTTTATATGCAATTGTATTTGTATCTACATATATGTAGGTGCCATCGCTAGCAAAAATTTAATGAAAGTTTCTGATAGGCATCATGTATAGGTAATATAAGAAGTTGATGCAGTACAGCAAGTTAAATCTTCACTAAATAGTCACTCAATAGAAACCATCAAGGAACCAATGGCTTTTGGTAGCATGTTATTTTGCAGATGATCCATTAGAAAAATTGGAAAAAGGGGTGATCAATGAATAAGACACTTCTCTCATCTTTAATAGGGAAGTGATCCCCAAAATAGTTTGAATTTTCAACAAAAAAAATGCTGCCAGACACAAACTAAGGGACCTATTTAGCTTAAATTTACATTGTAAAGTGAACCTATGGAAGGATATTCTCAAAAAACAAAAAAACGTTTTTTTCTAAATATAATAAGAAGTAGATGTTGAAACGTTCAGCCTTCTAGCTCCATTAATTCTGCCTGTATGCATGATATATATATATATATATATATATATATATATATATATATATATATGCAGAGCCAGGTAGACCAGCTTAGAAACTGAAAACATTAATGTTGACAGTTTTGGTGACAGTTTTGGTTGATGGTTTCTAATTTGCTGACACAGGCAAGAATACATTCCAAGTTTTCCCCTCTTAATCATCTCCTCTTAGCTGTAAGCATTCATTAACATAATGGCCCAGTGTCAGGGGGAAAAATATGGAAGCTTATTCATAAGAAACTATAATTATTCCTAATAAATTCTTCTGGATTTACTCATATCCTCACCTGAATTCTTACCAACTCAAGAGGCAAATGGTTTGATGAGGCTTACAGCCAGAATACCCTTGCAACACATCATGGGCCAGCATGCCAGGGTGTGGACCATCACTACCCATATTGTACACTTATAACAGCAGACTTATTAAGGGAAGGCTGACGTCCAACAAAGAACTTTCAAAGCTGATTATGATGAATCCTGCTAGCTGATTCCTTTCTTTTTATCTGAACAATATCTTGCCTAATATTCATCTTTATTTCCAGATGATAGAAAGTGAAATACACAACAAGTCAAATGACCAGAACTGGGCAAAGTAACATTTTGATAATTTGACTTCTATCAGCATTGAAGTCAGAGCCCTGGCCCCACAGTTTATGAAGAATGGGTGCGAGAGGGTACATCTTGCTATTATAAAGACAGACCTTGGGGAAGGCCTATGGTCTGCAACAGACTCTAAAGCATGATTATGAGGATAATGACAGACAAAATATATATGAATGGAGGATATAAACTCTGATTTGAAAAGTGATGAAGCAGAAAAAAGCACCCCACTTTTATGCTGTCAGTCATTTACCTCTTCGAATGAAGTTGGAAGAGGTACATGTATTCACTGGTGTCTATATGTCTACTTGTCCACACAGTATCAAGTTTGCAATAAAGTTCAATGATATTTTGTTGAAGAGTGGGCCAAGGGCTAAGGAAGAAATGATAAGATTAAAGGTTGGATTTGGAAATTTTTTCATCAGTTGAGAAAGTTTGTGTAGGATCCAGCAGTACTTTTGGATTGGAAGATTTTTTTTTCAATACATTAACAAAATTGTCCAAAATATGGAAAATCAAAATTCTCACACTAACCCCCTGATCTGGAGCTATATATAAATTGAATTCCAATTACTTTTTAGTTACTGCGTAAAATATTAGAAGCAAGTGGTAGTTACCATTTCTCTTTACTGCTTGTGTCTATATTTGTTGCTTTTAGTGACAAGGGCATTAGCAGAAGTAAGCATATTCTACTTTATTACATCAGTACATCTCAAGAGGAATAAAGAGCTTCACTCGCTTGTGAAGAGATTGTAATTTGAAGTCATGAACTGTTTCTCCTGACATTGGGAACTCCCTGGATGCCATGAAGCACAAAAATAGCAACCAGCCTTGAGTTTCATCAAAAAGTTTCAACTAATCACTCTCTCCTCATTTTTTTTAGCAAATTGCTGAGTTTTTCATTACAAAATTTAATGACCCTCAGCTGGGCTCAAGGGTTTTGCATTATCTTTGGCTCCCTCATAAAAATGAATCCAGTAAAGATGAATCCAGAGTTGCACATGGTTTAATGATTAGCATTACAGGAAATGGAATGGGCAAATCAAGTTCAAATTCTATCTAGGGATAGTGTGCATTCACTTTGCAGTAATGCCCTTGGTAAAGGCATGAATCTACCTCTTTCCTACTGCCTGGCTATGGATAAATAGCTTCATCCTCGAATGGTAATCAGTCTAAGAGATGCAAAACTGGTAAAGAATGTGTACTTGAAATGTACATTCAATGGGGCTCTGGTGAAGCTTTGATATCCCTAGCAAGGCAGATGATTATAATAAATTGCTCATGTAAAATAAGGTGGATTTTTAAAAAAATGGGCAGATAGAATTGTCCTCTCCACCTCCATCCAATACTTTAAAAATATGTAGAAGATGAATAATTAAAAAAAAAAACAGCAAAATAAAATTAAGGAAAAAGAAGCAAATGACTCTCTGAATATCTGGAGGTGATTTTGCTTTAACCATTTTTAAATTACTGTATATTTATGCAAATAGCTTTCTTTATCCTCAGTAATCAACAAGGATCAACTCCACCAAAAAAAGGTCAAGATTGGACTGTCCAAAGGTAGGAGAAAAATTAATCACATGGAATAATAAGCAAGTTATACAGCCTTCTAATAGGTTCTTTGTTTGGGATATTCAATATTCTCACAGTCACCCATTCAGTTGTTCCGAGCACATTGTTGCTTAATCTGAGCAGTTATTTGTTTTGTTTATGAGTCATGACCAAATGCTCCGCTCTCTCTTTCTTGCTTTCTCTCTCAGAAACATACATAAATACACATATGCATATATTTACATACATATATACATACATATGTAAACAACCTTCAACTTGCCAAAATGATAGATCCTGGAAATGTTCACCACGCAATCAATGAAGATCATCACTGAACGATGGAATATACATGTGAGGTGACTGGTTTATCGCGGAATTCATACTCGCAAATATTCACAGAATATTGGAAAATATAACATATCTCCACAAAATTCAAACCTCATTTGCTCAAAAAAAAACAACCACTTGAATGTGTGCTAAGATTTAAAGGAACAATTTTGAGTTAGCCCACAAATTCTTTCCAGAGTTGTTAATTTCTGTCATTTCCGGTTACCGCCTTGTATCTTCATCTAAATGTGAGATGAGTTGTATTTGTAACCTCCTTCAAGTACTGGTGACTGTTTTTTTAACACAATGAAACCATTTTTTTTTGTTACTGGGTAATAAGTGTTATTTTCTGATTGACTACGTCTTAAAAGAATAATAAATGTCAATTATTCTCATCAAACTTTGCTCCTCTGACCAGGACAGGTATAATTTGAAATCTACTCATCTGCAATTTAACAATGGGCAAATTTTTACATCTTTTATGATAAAAAAGTAAAAAAAACAACTACATATGAATATCACTATCCTGGCTACAAAAGCAAATTTAGAAGGGAATAATAGCCATTTTCTATTCTTCCTCCACAAAAGCAATCAGAAAATAACACTCACTACCTAGTAATAAAAATTGTATGGCACAGTGTAAATAATTACATTCTATGCTGTGAAAAGAATTTTGAAAGAAACCTGCTTTTGTGGCTATTCTTTTGTTTCTCTAGCATGACAGCAGGTAAACCCAAAATAAACAAACTACCACCAGTTTCAAACTTACAGGAAACACATTGGTAGGATTAATTAAAGCAAAAGTGGATTCCATTGAATGATAATTGCCTTCTTTTCAGCAGCACTGATGAAGTAGAGCAAAAGCATCCGTAAGATAAAAAAGTTTCTCTACTTTGATCTGGTTAGCTTCTGATTTATTTCAATATGATATAAACTGCAAAACACTTACACCCACACTCTTACATACACAAACACAAACACACATTTCTCTGTATAATATTTTTCAAATTGACAAATATTTACTGGTGTGAAATAACTTGTTATCGTGTTCCATCTATCCATAAAGATTGATGGAGCTTCATAGGACACTATTGTATATAATCAAGACTAGGTGTTTGAAGAATTACTTCTCTCAGTGCATTTTTCAATCAAGTGGTAGTCACTGTAGTTTGTCTTAAGCAAGAAAAGAAAGACAAACGTTCAAATGCTGACCAATGTTCTTTCTCAAAAACCATTTTCCTAGCTTTGAATTTTTCCCAAATGCTTATAAATGACATTATACAATTGACTGATTACACAAGCTCATTCACGTATTGCAATTTCAGATGATGAAAAGTTATTTGTGTTTATTACAAAATGGTGCCTTCCTTTCTCTTTTTATCTGTGATCTTATTGTACATTCTCTTACTTACTATCATTTCAGAAATTTCTATGGCATTGTCTCATTCCCTGAATGTACAAATTCAGAGAATAACCATTTAAGTAAGACCACATGATATATGACCAGATGAAAATAAAGATTACACGTATAACAGATCTGAAAAATTAAACATAAAGATGCAAAGTTGTGCTTTCATACAGTTTGTATACTCTTGTTTATGAAAAATAAGAAAGATGCTTCATTTAAATTATAGTCAAATAAAAAGAACTCTTCTTAGTAAGAAGAATTTTGTTACACAAGGTGTTTTATTCATTGCACATGATTTAATCAAACTAATTTCCTTGTCTTTGATATTTGTTTTTCATAAGGTTTTGATCAAGTGTGCTCCATTCTTTCTTGTGTATCTGTTGTGTTGTGCCCTGGAGTTACATCCAGCAGTTTGAAATACAGCAAACATTCAAGAAAGGCTGGTGGGTAAAACATGAAAAACAAACTGTAAAGACAAGGAAATTTTTTGTTTTTCATTTCATACAAGCATTGTAACACATTGAATTAATTTTGACTTCTACTTTTTTTTTCAGCATCTTAATTTTTTAGTTCTACTGATTTTAATTGATAATATGATTAAAATCAAGATGACGGTAAAAATAGTAGAACTAAAAAATTAATATGATGGTAAATAGAAGTCAAAATTAAAACAATGGGAAATTCATTAAAGTTAGTCCAAATAAACTATATACGAAGATTGCGAAAAGAGATTCATGGCTTTAAGAGAGACCAAAAGTTGAAAAAAGACAATCAAAGACAATCAAAGCTAGATGACAATGAACAAGTTCAAATCTGTCCATTCTGAACATCAACAAAGACAAAGGGAAATAACTGCTTGTTTGATCCAAGACAATACAAATATTTTTTAAAGGGGATAATAAAAAATCAGAAAACAATTTCAAAGATATATAAAGAAAAAAAGAAGGGGAAAAACAGGATGGAAAAAAATAAAGGTTCTCAAATCTGGGAAAAAGTATTTCAAAAATCTTTACAAAGAGAAAAATATTGGCCAAGATTAGGTTCACATCCATTGACTTGCATAATTTTTATCATTATTTTTATTCACTCTGAAGCTACCTTTGATGGCCTCTAAGTTCATTGTCAATTCACTTTTCTTTCATAAAATTCATACTGAAAGTAAAAACTTATTCTTCTTATTTTATTGGTAAGGACTGTAATTAGCAGCTAATAGACCTAGAGTTACCTCCCTCTACAGACTTTTGAAAAAAATTGACTACTCCAAAACTGGTGACCCAATTACTTGAATTAGCTTTTTTCTCCAAGTTAGGTTATTCAAGTGTATTGCACTAACAAAAAAATATTTTAACAATATGATGGATGCAACTCAATCATGTGAAGGTAATTTCACCAAAATTTCGACCTTTTTTTTTTCTTTGCAGTGTAGACAAAAATACAACATGGTTATTGAAGAAATAGATAGGTTAAGGCAACTGGGTAATCAGGGTATAATACAGGAAGAATGTGATGGTTGGCAGGAATTATGGGAAATCAAGAATTCAGTGGAATTGTAGAGGATTCTTTAGGGTTTGTTTTTCTCACCAATATTTTCTTTGTTGGCATCACCAGTTTTTGTGGAAGTCTCAGATGAAGTTTTGGTGTCAGGAGTGGAAGCTGCAGCTGCCGGCTTTGAGTCTGCCGTGCCATCTTCTGTAATTAAGGAACCAAATCATCTTAGTTCCACAGTTTCTTTTTCATTTTTGGAGTCATGTCAAGCATCATGCCTATCTGATAATATTCAGGTTCATAGAGGTTAAATTGTTAGTTTATTTACTTATAATTGGTTTATTATTACTGTACTTAACAAGTTTTTCCACCAATGGTATCAGGTGACATTTGCTGCTGATCCAGTGATTGCAAGTCTCTTCAATAGATCAGCACAAAGTGAATACCAGCTTATAAGCAATGCTCTTTGCCTCAGATAATGTCACTGAAAAAAATGTCTGAAAATCAACTTTTCATTAGAAGATAAATATATGGGCTTCTTTTGGAATTATTTCTGAAAAAAATAAAAATGAATTAAAACAAAAACCCAAAGGTGAAAGGATGAATTTCCACTGAAATCGAATAGGGATAAATAAATAATACAAATAAAGACTTGTAATATTATGAGGAGAGACTGAAACAGAAAATTAGTTGAAAGAAATATAGGAAGTAACTGAGATGGACAACTGGTTAGAGCAGGGGTTGGTGAACTTTTTTGTAGGTGTTTCAATGCTTCTATTATTTTGCAGGTCAAAGTGAATAAAAAATGTAATACTGATCATGGGGCTATTTTTTGTTTTTTGTATAACTACTTCAAAGAATTTTTTAGTAGGAGTATATACCTACATAAACTTGTATAAACTATAAATCAATGACAACTATGAAATTCTTTCTGAGGGAGGGAACTAAATACTGGATTTGGTCTGTGGGCTATAATTTGCCAACCCTTGGGTTAAAGTATCAAAAGTTAATGGAAAACCTTCACTAGAATTTGTTACATGAATAAATAAGAACAATGAAAGGAGACATTTTCTTTCATTCAGTCATTCCATACATAAATTTATTTTGTTTGAATTCTCTTAGACAGGATGTTTTAATCATTTCTTTGTCTTTGTTGTTCATTTTCACAATATTTCGGTCAAGTACCCTATGGCCTCTTCAGGTGACTGTCATGTTCTGGAATGTTGAATCTAGTTCCAGGGGTGCATGCACATCCCCTAACATACACCTCATGCCCCTTTACAATTCTGAATTGTTGGGATTGTCTCCTCCAGACCCAAGTGCAGATTTCATGACCCCACCCCCTTGATCCTTGTTTGCACTTGCTTTTTAAGGGCCACGCCCAAGGAATTCTATGTTCATCACCAGTTCCTCCCTGATCAGGAGTTCCCCTAAACTATAAATGCCGATACTGGGTCTGCTGAATAAAATAATTGAAGGAACCAGCCCAGAAGCTAAGCTCAGATAATTCAATCAGCAGGCTGTGTATGGATTTGAACTCTTTTCTATCTGTTCGTACTTTAAAATGAATTTGTACTGGTCGCTTTTTTTCACTTGCAGAACAGTCAGCTGATTTCATTCCCATGGAGGAATGAAAAAAGGATCTTCTAGTGATTTTGTCACATGAGTAATATTCAGCCATGGTTAGAGAGATAAACTGATGTACAGAATAACTGATGAAAAGACAAAGGTCCTCATGTTCCGTCAGTTCTTAGCTTCCTACAATTTGGGTTCTATTAGCAGAAATGGTTCAGAGAAGAGAGAGAACAACAAAACCATTTTGTCCATTCTCGCTTCCGTTAATCACAAATGCTCACAATATACATATATGTATGTATGTGCACATATATCTGTGAGCACAAAAAACAAGACACAAAAAATGTAAATAAAAATAAGTGTGTGTAAAAGTGTGTACATAAATAAGTATATTTGTATATTTGGTTTTACAGGATGTCTTGAAAGTGACTATACATCTTTTTTTTTCAGATTTCTATCCATTCTCAGTGAAATTGATATCAATAGCTCAATGTCTGAGAACATTTTTGACATTTTAGCTCAACATCTATCCCCATTATTCTGGCAATGAAACTAATATTAGAACAGAGGTGTAAAATCGCAACCTGGTAAGGGTTAGGGTTAGCGATTTTTTTTTGAGGGGCTACATCAAGAACAAAGTTTATGCAACAAGATCGAGAGGCCTTTATGAACTCGAGGCAAGAATCAGAGATTCTTGTGCAAAAATCCTGCTGGAAATGCTTGCTGATGTCAGGAATGTCTGTGTGCAATGGAGAAGTCAGCTCAAATGTAGAAGTCTACCATTGGAGTAATTCTCATTTGAACTTGACAACATTTGAATAACAACATTCTCAAACATTTTAGTGTTTATGAACCTATTCCAAAAATTTCTGTCTGTTTATTTTTGGAAAAATGAAAAAATAATTGTATAGAGATCTCCAAGACGACCTGCACACTGTATTTGTAGGTGTTAATATGCAGGTGACTATTGTTGATTTGTTAAGAAGGAAATAGAAAAAAAGAAGGAAATATTTTACAAATTTATAATTAAAGATGAGATACATGTCCAGATATCCAGATATATAATTTTTTGTGAAATTTGATAATCATTCAGTATTTATTAAAAAACTGATATTGTTCTTTTTTACATTTTGGCTTCCTGAAAGGCCTTTTGGACACCCAGCATTTAAATGAAACTTCAACTACTTTATCTAATACAGATGGGTATCATCTCCACTTGCATATGACAATGCTGAAAATGGATATAGTAGCCAAAAAGGAAAGCCAGAAAAAAATGAGGAAGAGAAAAGAGTTAATTACAAAATCAAAGAGTAAAAGAGAAAAAGATAGAAAGTTTAACCAATGAGAGAGAGAGATAGAAAGAAAGCTAAGACAAAGAAGTCTTATATTGGCTTTATAACTACATCTAAAGCAAACAAGCCGTGACTATTCATTGTAAGCTCTGCATCAGCAAACATGGCCGCTTTTTAATGAAAGAATCTTTTATCTTTGGCGTGTGAAACTACTGATTTGTCCGCAGAAGCTGTGCGTAATTCTCAAAAGGCGAGCATCCAAGACTTAGATTCAGAGCATTTGCAAGCAAAAACAATCCATATTATCCACTTGGGGATTAAAGCAAGTTTTATTTATTTTTGCTTCCTTGCATCGAATTCCCACTGAATAAAAATGGTGAAAACAAAAACAGAAACATGTTTTGAACAAAACATATTATTACCCCATAGCTGCGAGAAATTTTTAAAAGTAGACACAAAAAAATTCTTTTAGGTTCTTTTTAAAAAAAATATTGAAACTGGGTTTTGTAATCTACATCAAATCAAAGAGAATCATTTTTTAAAACTAGTTTACCTTTGCAGTCAAAAAATGACTGCAATATTCAAGTTATTTTACAATTGCAATTTCATAAACTCTTAGAATTTAAAGAGATGGTGTGAAGCTAATTCAATTGAAAAATTGTCCAGAATTCAAATATTACTGTGTACAACCATCTTTCTCTTATAAATAACAAAATAAAGGAAAATATAAAAGTTATTTTCCTCAGGGTGTTACCAACAAAAATAAATATACCCATTATAGTTGATACAAAAACAGAGTCTTTATTCTAATTTCAACTTAGAATTGTTAATTCATTTGTACAGAGAAACCTTAACAATCTGAATTTTTTTGTTTTCCGAACAAGATTTCAAGATCCTATAATTGTGTTCAGTATTGCTTTCTTTTTTATCATCAGATCAGTGATCTGAACAAAATACCCCCATCTCATTCAGATTATCAATGCTTTCAGTAAAACAACAAATGCATAAACTAAAAAATTGGTTTGGGTAAAACCAAAAACAAGAATAGAAGATGGAGATTTGAGATTATAAAATGAAGGAAGGCTAAAGAAAAAAGAAGAATTTAGCCCTCGAATCCCCATTATAATTCAAGATGCATCCTCAACAAAACAAAATTCTTCCTAAATTATCATTCGTGAAGCAGAAACTGGTGGCAACAAGAGAGTATAAGCTAGAGCCATGCAACTGTCAACTCTACCTCCAGTCTTTATTTCTCTGCTCTGTTTGGCCATTTGATCGTAGAGCTCCAGTTTCTTTCTCTTCTCTTCATCTGCCTGACGCTGACGATCCTTAAGGCCATCTTGGGAGGCCTGCAAGCGTCTATCTTCTGTAAGTGCAGTGACGTTCGACTTTTCTTTGTAAGCCTGCATTACACGTTCTTTCTCCACATTTGCACGCTTGACTTTCTCTTTCAAAGCATCATTTGCAATTTTTTCATTTTCTAAACGTTTCTCCTCCCATTCGTCTGATTGCAGGAAAAAATTGAGTGAGCGTTTTAGTCGTCATTGAGATGAAGGAAAGTGGTACTGCTAACCCAAGCTGGTACCAATTCAGCTTTAGTATCCATAAGAAATTTTGAATCAAAAAAACTGAATTACTTTCCACTAGATTTTTTCACCTAGCCTCATATTTTAATCACACATCTTTTCCACGAATGAAAATTAAACATAATTCAAAATTTTGGACCAGTAAGATTCGGAATTTGATAAACAAAAATACATGGCTAAAATAAGAAAAGTCCTCCTTCATATTCGAAAAGTGTCACACCAGATATGAAGAGAAAAATACCATCTTAAATCCAATATAATTAATTTCATCTATATCATGACATGAAAAAATTCACAGATATATTTCAATTTCTATAAGATTATTTTACTTTTTATGTTTTTTTATTTATTCATTTTTTTTCACTGAAATTGTATCACCCTAAACCTAACCTTAAAAACAATGATGAAGACTGGATACTTCAGAAGTATGTGATTAGAATACAAGGCAAGGTAGAAAAATCTAAGGGAGGTAATTCAGTCTTTTCAATCTGGAATTTACTTGGACTGCTAAAACCAATGTCAGACCAGCGTGGGTAAATAGTACCAGGAGAAAAATAGAACAAAACAGTTGCTTTTTTTTCAAAAAGAGACTGGATTTAACAAAGAAAGATAAAATTGAAGTTAAAGCTGAAAATTCTGAAAAGTAAAGAGAAATCAAAAGTGGCAATGACTGAAATGCATTTCCAAGACTTAAAAAAAACATGAGGATTAGTCAAATGATATAAAAATATTGTATTTCAGGGATTGTGGTTATTGAGATTCAAACCATTTGGGATTCTAATGTTTTGGGATTTCAACATTCAGGACTAAGGCATTTGGATTGTGTTTATCAGGTTTATCATCAAAATTCATATAAAAATACAGTTGTTATAAATGAGGGAGCTTGAAATAAGTCAAAAAAGTTTGAGAAAGACTGCAACTGGTTCTTTATATCAGTCAGGAGTCTCATGCTAAGAACAACATAACACACGTGGCTTGTATAACCTCTGAAAAGAGCTGATGAGAGAGAATCACCACAGCCCATAAGGACTGTCCCTGAGTGTGCACCTCAAGAATTTGACCTGTCAATCACATTCAGGTCAAACAATGACAGCACAGCCACAGACATCATCAGAATGATGGTCAACCAATTATACTATTAGAGAACTGAAAACTTTAATTGTAAACAGACTGGGAATTATCTACTGGATGGGAAAATTCAAGAATAAGTACATGCCTTTTAGGAAAGTTATAAAAGGAATATTATTTAGCAATGGAAGGTGGAGACTAAATATTTTTTCAAAGATAAGGACAGGATATATTGAGGTTGAATTCCAAACTGCTGGTTAGCTGAGAATGGGACCCACACATTGTACCTGGGGCAGAGTCTTCCAAATCTTCATCCTTGTAAGGGGTGAGAGGTCCTCCATCAGCATCTACAATTATTTGAGAGGGAACTCTAGTCTTTAGTTGATGATATATTTAATTATAATGATGTAGATTTTGGTGATGTTGATTATGTACAGGAAATGGTCTTGGTATGATGATGATGTTGGTGATTATGATGTTAGTGATGATGAAGATGTTGATGTTAGTGATGTAAGTGCAAATGGTCGAGGTGATGTTGGTGATGATGATGATGTCCAATCATTGTTTTCACTGCCTTCACCACCTCCTGTAAATTGTCTGGAATCATAATTCAATTCACTGCCAGAAATTTCTTGCAGGATATCTTGATATCCATTCTCGGGTCAAAGAAATTTCTCATCAGTATCTCGTCAACCACTCCAGGAACAAAGAATGTCCTTGACAGGTATCTTGTTAACCACTCAAGGAAACAATAATGTTGCCACAAAATATCTTGTCAACCATTCCAGGAACAAAGAAATTTCATGGAAGATATCTTGTTAGCAGTTTCCATGAGGTAAAAAATACCTACAGACTTAAATAATTATGAGCTGAGTACAACAAATAACAAGTTGCAAGTAATGGAACATGAATATGAGATGCTTATATTTTATAAAAGCCAATTAAAAATGTGTATATGTGTATTAAACACACAAAATGAAACAAGCTATAAGAATAAAAAATTGTTTACAGATATATAAATATGGATATATTTGTGTGTATATATGCATGTGTGAATTCATATAAGTGTGTTTGCATCTATACATATTTATCTGAGCAAGTTAACAAAGCAAAGTAACAAGAAATGCAATAAAGCCTTATATATATATATCAAATTTTATATATCAATATATATGCATCAAATATATACGTGTTTACAAGTACATATGTAGGTTGGTATGTACCAATGAATGGACAGATCGATTTAGAGTTAGATTGGTACTAGGTCTAAGTGACTTGCTTAAGTTCTTAGTGTTAACTTGGAGACAAAATGTCAAAAGAAGAATCTTACTCATTTTCTTTTCTCTGAGTTCTCGTATGCGAGCTCGAATCTTTTTCCTTTCCTCAAAGTTCTCCACTTTGCTCATCTGACAAAAAAGAAAAAAAGTTCATTTTCAATTTTCATCATCAACACATGAATCTACCAAGAAGAAGACTTTCAGGTTAAGTTTTTGTTAATATTAATGGAAAAAAGATGTACAAATACTGAAATTATCCAAATGCCAAAAAGTAGATGGGCTGAACATTTAGCAAGGAGGAAGAACAGAGGGAACATAAGGCAAACTGATCAGTGCTCATGGGATAGTAAACACAGTGGGAAAAGACCAGGCACAAGATGGAGGGATGAGATAGAAAAGTTTGCTAGAAAGACATGGCAGAGGTTAGCACAATCAAGGTCGTCACTGAAGGAGATGGAAAAGGCCTTTATCCAGCAACAATGGCTACTGCTACAGCTAATGCTATTTATATGTGACGTACAAAATGTTAATATATGTATGTAGTAAATAATATGATTATACACATATATAATGTAAAGTTACTGAATATTTGTTAATCCAATGGCAAAGATATAGAGAAAGGCCATTTCAAAACCAACAAAGATTACCAGATGCATCATACACCTGAAGAATGAGCAAATTGACTGACACACTGTCTCAAAAACTTCAGAGACAAAGAATGCTAGTCAGAATACTCCATAGCATAAAAATGATTCTTAGCAGAATTTTAAACAGTATTTGATAAAAAATGCACATAAAAAATAGAAACACATTACAGGTATACATTTCTAAATTGAAACGTGTGCACTATACATACAATTACAGTCACATACACAAAATATATATTTAGTCCTACAAACCATTACTAATAATGTCAGTTTAATACCCACGGTGTGCCCTACACTGGTGCCCTTGTGTTAGACAAAACTATACTGTTTTAGGAAGCTTACAATGAATCAGTGGTTAGCAAGCAAGTCCTACAGACCATTACTACTGCAGTGAATTTGCTTCTTACTGGGTTCCCAACACTTATAGCCTCATGCCAGACTATCTTGGTGCCTCACCATGAATCAGTGGTTAGCAAGCAAATCCTACAGACCATTACTACTGTAGTGAGTTCCCTAATGGGTTTCCTTTTGTGGCTTTTATGCCAGATAGAGTGACGCTATTTTAGGTAGATCCCCATGAAGCAGGGGTTCGCAAACTAGTCCCATAGACCACTGATACTGCAGTGAATTCAATCCTCACTGGGTGCTCTACAGTTGAGGCCTTGTATGCCAAGCTTAGTAAATATCAATATCATAGAAGACCCCCAAACCATACACACTCTTTCACTAACATATGCATATCAACAGATATATTTCCATATACATACAAACACACAAATGCATAAATATACACACATGCACCAAGACTTATACAAAAGCAAACCAAACATATCTTTATGCAAATATATATTGCTAAGGAATGGCACAGAGAATGGAATTGATGAGCAAAGTTCAAAACCAGACTGAGACAGTTTGTGTTCACTTATAATGCTCTTCTGGAAGGCATGAATCCAACCTGACCTTCAGCTATAGGTAAATAGCAGTGCCAACTGGGCTCTTTAGCTATGGTTGGCAACCAGTCTAGGATTCGAAAACCAGCCTGAAGAGGAATGGGCTCCATCAGGCTATTTTGGTATTGACACACCCTTGATATAATCATCTGCGGTGCCCCCGCAACCCTGCACTGGGTTACATGATAAAAAATATAAGAAACATATCACTATCCCAAATAGCATCTCTGACACTTTGCCTGAACATTTGTTATATCAATTCAAAGACAAAGAAGGGTGTGGTCTCTTCATCAGGTAAGAAAAGCAACGAAAATTTAAGGCCAGATGTTTGGGTGGGTAAACACACCTGAAGGCAGATATTTAGGTGGGTCACCACACCTGATAAACTATAAGTAGAATATACCTGCCGTATATTATATTACAAAGAAATGAACTTCACTTGTCACTCCTGGGAAATTCCTGAACGACAAAACAAGCAAGGATACTTGGTTTCTCAAATTGTTGCCAAAAGCAAGATTTTGCAACAAGCAAATTTAAAGAGATGAAAAGTTGGCCTTTAGGTGAACGGCACAGACAGTGGAATCAGCGAGCTAAGTTCAAATTCCAGCTGAAGTAGTTGGTGTTCAGTTCATACAAATGCCCTTGGGAAAGGTATGCAAGTATTGTCTCTGTTTCAAAAATAGCATTCAGTGTTTGCATTTTAGAGGCAGCATGCACCTTTTTCCTCTCTCTCCTATACCTTGTTACTTTAACTTCCAACCACCCCAACCGCCACTAATATACCAGCATGATATTTTTCTGATCTGGGTATGCTCAAAGTTTTTCTATATGAATTAATGGTAATTATTTCTCTACTTCAGACCATTTCAACTTGGGAAAGGTTTTCAAAGAAACACTCTCCTTTCAGGTCACTTGGGAAACCTGTTTCTGATCAAGAAAATAAGCAAGAATATTGATTTATTGAATTGTTGCCAAAAACAAAATTTTGCTGCTATGCCAAATTAAGGAGATGTGAAGTTGGCCTAATGACTAACAGTACAGAAAATTGAATCACTTAACTGAGTTCAAATTTCAGTAGAAGTAGTTTGTGTTCAGTTCACTCTAACACCCTTGAAATAGATATAAATCTGCTGTTGGTACCATGTAACCGAAAACAACCAGCCACATGATACTTCAAGGGAAGATAGACATTGCTATGTGATCTCTATAACCCTGAGAAATGCTTGTTCTATTTTTTTGCAATTGCAACTGATGTCATAAGGGACTGATCTTGTCAACCATTTTTTCTCTTAACTCTAATATCATAGACCACTTGATACTACTCCTAACTGACAGCACAGTTCTTTGGCAGATGGAACAAATTTTGTTTAATTTATCATATTAGATGGAATGAAAAATGAATTAAAAAATTTATGTAAAGCTGGAAGAGAGGTAACATTGATCAGTAGTTATTTCCTCAATATTAACATTTAAAGTTTCCTATCTGAATATAAGAGTTAACCATTAGTTGATTTAGTTTGAACATATTTCCTTGTCTTTGTTGTTTTGCTTTATCACAACATTTCAGCTGCATAACCTCCAGCCTTCACCAGGCGCCTGTTATTTTCTGAAATGTCTAATCTCACACTGAGTAGGCATACACTTGCTCTCTCATTCACACCTGTGTTTTCATGTGATTGTCAGGGTGCGTGATTCACGGCAAAGACCTTATCTAAAATGAAAACTTGATCTAAAATAGAACAAAGTCATTTCCATCCTCCACACCATAGAACTATGGGATATATATCACCTACAGTTTCAATTCCAAATTGTTGAATTTTTTGTTCTGTCTTTCATACACTGAAAATAGCTCTAAGAATTCGGTTAATTTTCCATAAATTAGTTTGCCTTTTTTTTGGTAGTCGTCAATTCAGTCAATTCAAAAGTCTACTCATTATAATACATATAACAGCCTAATTTTGTACAAGTAACTCTTACTTGAATTATGATTGCTATTAATCCCTTCTTGATTTTCAATGTATTCTGATAATAAAATCATTAGGAATGCATTTGCATAACAATAATAGCCCTATTCTGTTAATAATGTTTACATTATTCCTGACCACTGACAATCCCTTTCTTCCTGATTTTCAATTCATTTGTATATGAAAATCAATAGTAATGCAGTAACATTTTATAACGCAAAAGCCATTGTTACTTTGTATATTTTTTGTTTGATGGATTCTTTGTTGATTTTCAGTGATGGTATAACAAACAAAAAGAAGGGATGGAAGTACTGTGAACACACAGACGCAAAATTAGCTACTACTGCAACTAGTAAGCAAGGCCCTGGAGTGAGTGTTTTCACTGATTTAGGCAGGCAACTGTAGCTGGGAATATCTTCAATACTACTATTCCTGTTGATGTCTCAACTTTGTTTTTTTACCCTATTCTATTCGACATATAAATATCTCATTTGAGTTATGCGTCTTAGAAGCTCAAACATAATGATACTTGAATACTCATTCTGTATTTGTTGAGATATTTCCCAACATGTCATTTTGAACTTTTTACAAGAAAATAAATGGTTATAGAGCGAACACAGTGTATGTATAAAAATATGACAAAATATTACTGGAAGCATATAAATAAAAAAACTACCAAGCTGCCACCATTTTTTAAAAAATTACCTGGGAAAATGTTTGCATAATTAACTCCCCATACATTGGTTATACTCATCATAGCCTTAATGTAGAAAATATCTAAAGCTTAGTGGAAAGTAATGGAGTAGCTGAAGAATCATAGCAAAGTGATAAAAAAAATTCTCCCTTACATATACCATATTCAAATGCACTTATTTCTATCATTATTCGGACTATCCTCATCCTTTTCATACAACATTTCGGCCGTTGTACTCAACAGCCTTCATCAGGTATCATCTGGTAGATGTGGGGAAGTAACGAACCGAACCCGTTATTTAACCAACGGGGGTATATTGACCGCACTCCCCTCTTAGCATTAGTAGTATTTTCGAATTATTATTGTCTCACACTGGGATTGAACCTAGAACCATCAGATTACTTGCAGTAATTTTGTCTGATTCTGTAACCACTACAATATGTGTCCACACCTTCCAGATGATACCTGATGAACGCCGTAGAGTACAACGGCCAAAACGTATGAAAAACAACCAAGATGAGGATAGTCCAAATAATAATAGAAATAATAATAATACCTCATCTCAAAAATTCAGAGATATATCAAGTGCACTTCATGCTAAAAATGCATCCATGATTATTGTCAGAAGCTGTCAACCAAAACTGTCACCAAAACTATTAAGATGGGTTTTGACAGTTTATAAGTTTGGATGGCTATGTATGAATGTATATATCACACATATAGGACGCACCAATAGAGCAATAAGGCTGAAATTTTAAACATTTATTCCTTATTATGCCTAGTAAAAACTGTTTTTGTTTCTTAAAAATTCCCTGCCAAGTAGGTCTTTACTGGGAGTTCAATTTACAATGTAAGTTTAAGCTAACCTGATCCCTTAGATTCAGATATTTTTCGTGATCTCTACCCAACAATAGTGAGAAGTAACTCCATTGATTATACCTGGTACAGCATGTTGCCAAAAGATGTTAGTCACATAACAATTTCTATTGAGTGACTAACCATACTTATTTCATTTTTTTCTCATACCAACAGAATTTGTATCACTTAATAAAGTGAATAAATGTTTTGATATATTTCTTTAGTGAATCCTCTCCATAATATCAAAGATTACATAACAGGTAATTTACATTTGGTGGAGTGGCCAAATGTTTAAAAGCATAAAGAATGGCATCAACAAGCAGAGTTCAATCTCTGGCTGAGACGGTTCAAGTTCACTTTGCATTAATGCCTTTAGGAAAAAATCCATCTATTCTTCACCCAGCTATGGGTAAATGAAAAATCAGACCAGATTCTCTAACCTTTTTTACCAGTATTTCTTTCATCTTAATTTTATCTGCTTCTCATTGCAATTACTCAGACCATCAATCTATGGCTTTCCGTAAACAGTGTAGTGTGAAAATGAAGAATAAGCTCTCAGCGAGACTGGAACTCACAGTCCTATCACCTCAGAAATCAGAAGAGCAGTCGCTACACCAACTTGATTAAAGTTTTGCACCCTCTGTGTGTATATATATATATATATATATATATATATATATATATATATATATATATAAATACCACGGAAAATTCTTCACAGGACAAATTCCTCTGTGCATTCAACACCTAATTGAGTACACCACAAGTTGTTTGATCTGGGTGGAAGGCATGTATCAACCATCTTATGGTCGCATCCTCCCCAGAATGAAAAGCATGTATACCATTACTCATCTTCCAAGATGCCTTTCCAGCATGGAAGATTATGGCTTACTGAAACCTGAAATGGGTTATGTATTCTGCAAAATAATGGAGGAAGCGTTTATAATAAAACTGTTTATACATGTATGAATTGCTTTATATCATATTGAAACTCTATTTGAACTGATCTCCCATTATTATTCAGTGAATATATTATTTGGCCTGGACAGCATAAATAGAATAAACAATTAAAGAAATTGTCAGGGCCAAATTATATATTCACTGTGTAATAACAGGAGATCATTTCAAATAGAGCTGCAGTATAATATAACGTAATTTATAATCATTTCTGTCAGATTATATATCCATTTTCTTATAATATATATATATATGTATATATATAAATATTCATATATTTATAAAGTTGAATAATGGATTTACTGCACAAACACGTTCATGCTTCTGCATTTCTTGCTTCTTCAGATGAATGATTTGGTTTATTCAGATCCCTATTTAGAATGTTCTTGAGGGTGGGGACTATTTTCTGGGTGGAAAAACTCTTTTTTCTTTTTTCATTTTTCTGTTTTTGTAATTGATCTCACTAGAGGGAATTTTTTCAGGTTTTCTTGTTTTTTTATTTTGAATAACTGATTTTTACTTATTTATATATATATACATATATATATATATATATGAGACAGGGAAGGAGAAACAGTTTAATGATAACTGAATTTGAAAAAACTGTTAAAATTTTGATTGTTTCACAAATGGATTCAATTCTTTCACACACACACACACACACACACACATGCCTACACATGTGTGTACACCCACACACACACACACACACACACACACACACACACACTCACATGCACACAGCAATATATGCAACTTGCTACCTCAAACTTAGAAAAAGTTTTATAGATTGATATATTTGTTCATCTTTCATGATACCCAACTTTTCCTGTGTTTTGCTGGACATTCCACACATCTCTTGAAATTATTCCACCATTTTTACCAATTCATTCTATCTTTGGGAAACCATCGTTTTGGTGACTTAATTTCCTGATCTTTTAGGCAACCCATAGATATCTGTGAGCAATGTATAACAGCGGATAACCAATATATTTCCTATCAAGGACAAATGCCAAAGTTTTATTGCCAACTTGACCTCAGCATATCCGACTTAACTTGATTTGTCATCAACAAAAAGCAGAAATATATCAAAAGGCTTCAAGATCAAGTTAAAGGTTGTATCATCAAGTGACACAAAACCACAAAGCCAGGTGGTATTGAGGGGTATTGCTGGGGAGTCCAAAGGTAATGGTAATAATGCCTCAGCCCTGAAACTATACCTGCCCCTGGGGTCATCATCTAACAGAGACTTTGTTGGAGGAACTTCTGCCTTTTCTTGCAAAAGTAGTTGTATGAATTTTTATAAACACTATAGTATACACACATGATTATGTTCTACATACCATTTCATGCAACTGATCTTCATCCTCAATTTCATCGTAGGACGTCATCGTTGTTGTTGTTGTTTGTAAGAAATCACCACAGGACGTTAATATTTGTCTTGTAGAAACAGTAGTTGTGGTACTGTGGGTTATTTGACTGGAACTTTCTGGTAAAAGACTGGATTTAACAACAGAGACCGATTCCTGAAAGAAACAAAAAGCAGATTAGAAATTTGGATCTCATTATTTATTAAAGAGTTAGCATACTAAAAGTTATAGAATTATATATGTATGTATGATGTATATATGAATGTATTTTTGTATAGAAGTATTAACAGCTGACAAAAAAATGCCTACCTAGAGAAAAATTCATTATTCAGTAGATTATCCAAAACTCTTCAAATTTTCTGTTCTTTAATAATTCTTAAACAATAAAGCAACAGAATCTGATGCAAAATTTCTTTTTAAAAAACAAATTTCTTTATTGCGGAGAAAAACTCCAGTTCAGGGATGCTTATATATCTTTCCTGTCCTGCAAAGAAGACAGTCATAGTTGAATTGGGAGTTGTAATGTAATTGGAAACAAAGATATAAAGAGAGAGCTGTTTGGTTTAGAATATGCCAACACACAGACATAACCTTTGCTTCACCCCATTCTATTCTTTCAACTTGCATAAGCATGACAGAATCAAGCAAACAAACAAACAAGCAAAAATGACAATGGGCTTTTATAGAATCAACTGACAAACAAAAAAATGACAGTGAATTTTATATCATAAAATGCTAAAAATTGAAAAATATTCTGTTCATTATTTTAGGGTTTATTTCCCTTTTTTTTGTTTTCAATATTTTCCTTCAATCATTTCAGTGGATTTCAGTCTTCAGGACTTTTCAATTTAAACTCTCTGCTATAAGGTTACAAAATATTTTGCCTTGGTTCTGGGGATCCAGTTGCAGTTCAATACCTCACCACTCCACTTACAGGAAAAAGTGAGCAAATTCCATAATGTCTGCAGCTATTATGTCATTTTCAAAATTATGCTATCATGATACCGAGAAGAACTGATGAAACGATGATAAAATATAATGATACCAATTATGATATGATGATGTGACATTCATGTGACTCAATGTCACAGGTTTCAGTCCTGTTGTATTATGTTTCAGACCAGGTCAGGAAGAGATAAAAACATAGTATTAATAGTCATTTTTTGAATGTCACAGCTTAAGTAGAGGAAAATTTCTTTTTCTTTAATCTTAAGTTTTTTCAATCCATTAGAATCTTCAATTATCCAGAAATTTGTGAGTTTTTTGAAAAAAAAATTTTCTCAGTGTTTCACAAGGGGGATTCTATGTAACTCTGGAGATTAAGTGGAAACTTACTTTCTGCCATTTTCAAGCTTACATGAATTATTGTCTCCTTCTTCCGGTTTCTTCCCCTAAAACCATCGATCCCAGCCCCAACACAAAAATTCATACATAAACAATCGCATCATTTTTGACAGGTACTATGCAAGTCTTGCAATAAACATAAGCATGACAAGTGAAATATGTTCAAGAAATTTCGCTGAGTACAATTCACCCGAGGAAAGCAAGAAATTGAAATGTTTTAAAAAGTCAGATGAGATAATAGTACCAGAAAATCATTGAATAAAACAGGTTTCTTCTTGTAGAAGAAATCGTCAGTGCATTATAAGCATTTCCATTCCTTACAGCAAGACGTTAATAGAATGTGTCTTGCCTATAGCTTCAATTCAAAATTGTTGAATCATTGGGATGGGACGTCTTTATTTTAATGTTGCTGGAGGGAAGAGTAAAAACAAAAAAGTAACAAGGAGAGAGAGATTAAATTAACAATAGCATTTTTCTGTCTGCCTCTCTGTATGTTTCGAGAAAGGAATTTTCGTCTTTTCTTTTTGGCAAAAACTAATAGGAGTATTTGCTATTTCCAGGGAATTATGGCAAATAAATAATTTTATGTGGAAAATGGTACCATATATACTCATAGATATGTTGCAGTTTCTACTAAAAGAAAAGACTGAAAAAAACGCATGTAACTTATCTTCTGAACCTTACATAATGTGTATATGTCAAGTAGGCAATAAAAATGTAATGATATGTATACTGTATTGTCATAGGTATGAGAGAGTTCTTTGGTAAAGGTGGGCCAAGGACTTGATTTGTCTGAAATTTGACTCAGATTATGAAACACAAGTAGGGGGGAGGCATATGGCTTGATTTGACTGAAATTTTATACAGATTAGAGACAGACACTAAGTTGCGATAAAAAAATGCAACTTGACTGAAATATTGTTCTCCACCTTTCTTGGCAGCAAAATATCAAATGCCCAAGTTCCCCCAACTGTTTTGCCTGATTAAGGGGGGGCTCCATATACATACTCCATATGTATCATTCATATCTGTCTAAACTTCTTACCTATAGTTGTTATGAATATAATGTTCTATTGGGGGCAGGGAACACCATTTTGTTAAGAAATGATTTCAGCTGGGTTTGAAGTGTTGTTTCACTGAGAAACGTAGAAGTAGAAATCAAAATAAGGACTAAGGTTATAACAAAACGAAAAACTTATAAGTTTTTTGTTTTTGTTATATATATTCTAAGTAGTGAAAACTTTAGGTAATTAGGTAATGCATATAAGTCATTAGACTTATGTGCATTACCTAATTAGTTGAAGAAAATTGACTGAAGGTTCTTATACATCATGCATCAACGAAAAGAAGAGAATGAAAGACTAGATTAGACCATGCATGGTTAGAAACAATTATTTATTCAGAAGAGTGTGTATACTGATGAGGCTGAATGTTGTAAGGGAGTAGGGGTTTGTTGTAGGCAAAGGTGCCGGAATAATGGGGGCAACAGAGGCAGCTGCCAACCTGCCCTCTTGGCATGGGGGCAGCGGGGACAGCTAGGTACCCTCAATGAAAAAAAGAAAGTGTAAGACACACTGAATCAAATATCTATCTCTAATCACCAACTGGATAAAAATTTTCTCATAACTGCTGAAACATATTCACTATAAAATAAATTTCTCTGAATATTCAAGTGAAAATATCTTGAGACATTATCAATTACCATGTATTATTTTAGCATTTTTTTAAAGTGTATCACAATAGTTATATATCTTCTTTGAAATTTCAATTTGGGGCTCTGTCCTTGTTTCAAGGTCCAGCCTTTTGCATAGTATCTGTCTTTTCATGTCAATGAAACAGCAATAATTTTCTCTTCTAAATATTATGGTTCTGATAGCTTCGTAGACTCTTAAGGGTCTGCGGCTCCAAGGTTATGAAGCATGCCCTGCTCTTTCACCATAACCTTACAATCTCAAAACAAAAATATGTCATAAGGTGCCTTTTATGAAAACCTGTCCCCACCTCTACTCCAAATTAATACTAGCACCCCTGGCAGGAGTCTATATCCTAATGTGAAACAAAGTTTAGTTGGTAGAGTGTGTACATATCAGCAGAGCACATACTGCAGTAGATCTCATGTAACTTATGTACAGGCCAAAGGCTGTAGCCCCCAAATAATTCAACCGCAAAGAAGGTGCGTCTTATCTACCCCTGCGACTTGTAGAAGAGGATATGTGATAAATGTAAGAATCCAGCTCAGCGGGTAATTCAAAAGTTATTTCTGAGGATGGTGCATATTCATTATTGGCCTTTTTGCAGCAACTACCAGAGCAGGTAACCACTGACAACTGTGCATAAAATGCTATCATCCCCATCTTTGACTGTTTTTTTTTTTTTAGAAAAGTTCTATTTTTGGATAGAGAACGAAAAATTTATTTTGAAAATTCCATAACCCAGAGCAGGGTCATTAGGACACCACAGATGATTTCATCATGGGTGTGTCAAGAGTGAGATAGCTTGACAGAGCCCATCCCATGCTTGTTCATCAAATAATTTTTGCCACTTTTTATCCTTCATCATGAAAGTAAAGATTGCATATTTGTGTGAGTTCATTATCTCATCCTCATTGCCACTTGTTGGATATTTTTTTCAAGTTATATGATTGAAGTCATACAGTGTAGTTGGTGGTAATATATGCTTTTCATGTAAATAGGTTAATATACTCTAGAACAGGAAGTGTTAATTTATTTCCTTTTCTTCAGAACTGATATCTGCTAAGATCTGAAACTTATACTAAGATTTAAAACTAATATGATCTCTTTGCAATTCATCAACATCTTACTCTGATAGTATGTGGCACTGCGTTGTTTTTTTAGTTGGAACCCCATGCAATGTAGCACCTTGCTCAGTGCATGGGGAAGATTCAGAAAATTGTTGAATTCCCAAAGTCATCAGGGAAAAACCCTGACCCTCAGGGCTTGACTACAGACTGGGGGTGGGGGCTTTGATCATTTAGGGGTCTCCTCCAACACTCAGTGAAGTGATCTACTATTCATAAAGCTTTTTGGGGTCACCTCTATTGGGGGCCAGGGAGATGAGTTGAAATCTCTCAGCTATGCCCCTACCTGACCCTACCCTTTTTTTTTGCAATGAGGTGGTTTCGCCTGGGGCAAAAGGGCCTAGGAACTAGACATCTCATATGAGAATTGATCTGCTTCCCCACAAGGACAGAATCACATAGAGAGCCATGGAAAGAGCAATGCTTGGGAAAATTCTAAGAGATAAAAAAAGACCAATAAGAATCAGAGGGAGGACTAGAGGGAAGGATATCATACAAATAATTAGGCAACAAAAATGGAGATGGGCTGGACGTTTATCAAGAAGAGATTACAACAGATGGAGCAAAAGACTATCTGATGGTCGTCATGGGTAGAGTAGTAGTCTTATAATGGCTGATAATGATGATTAGATTTGAATTAGTGAAAAGGTATGATAGCTCTGAACATTATTCTCTTGCAAGGACTACATAAATATCATAAAGAAGAAGATAGAGAGAGGGAACTAAGAAGAAATGTTGTCTACACAGAAATAATTGGTCAATATGCATGTAAGTAAATAGCATAATAGATATATAATTGATCAAAGATAATTATCATGTAAAATAACATGATGTCATTAAATTGTTGTTGGGTTATGGTTGGATTCTTCTTAAATTACCCCTTGATCAATGAATATATCTGTTTGGGCATTTTCTCATCTAGTATTAAAAACTTTTTTGTACACATAATAACTATAAACAAACTATCATGGATCATAGACAACCAGCTAATTAAAAAACCAAACATTTAACCTTTTTAATTTCAGCTATGTGCAATAAATTGCAGACATAGATCTATTTTTCTCTTTCCTTTTGCCACATATCTTTCTGACTATAATCTCCATCTTTATTGCTTTAGTGGATAAGTTCTTCCTCTCGAGTATTTTGCATTTGATGGTCTTTAAATGTAAACTGAATAATATATGAGCCATGAGCCATATTGTGTTAAAAACGATGAAAAAGAAAAAAATACTCCAAAAAATATCTGGAATAATGAAAATACTTAATCTCAAAACAGAAAATAAGTAGTATTCTCTTCAAATGTATCTGCTTACAGCATCTGGTAATCTCAAATGGTTACTCATTCAGTAAGAGCCAAGTTCTTGATTGCTCAACTTTGAGAGTCATTCATAATTCGAATGCAAGCATGTTCACAGCTCCCTTGGAAAAGGCAACATACTGTGCAACAAATATAAACATGTCTGTTGATCCAAGTTGCAAGGCAGAAATTGTGTCTGGTGAGTTTCTGTTGCTATTTATATCACCTTAAATAAAATTAAACTTGAAAGGTCAGGTAAGTCACTCAATAGAAATCGTCACATGACCAAAATCTTTTGGCAGCATGTTGGGGTGATCAATAAAAAATTGGGAAAAGGGTTGATCAATGGATAATTTACTTTGCTCACCTTTTTATAGTCTGTATTAATAAAAAAAAACAAACAAAACAGATACAAACTAAGGATCAATTTAGCATAAGCTCAAATTACAATTTGAACCCCCACAAGAGGGGGGTTAAAAATGAATAAATTTGTAGAGATGTGAAAGAGTGAAAATCAAAGTTTTCAGTCCTCTTGCTACATTGGTGAGTACAGTACACAGGATACATACATATGCTGTAGATTGTTAGCGTTAGTTAATTAGTGATAAAAAAAAACTAATCAATTAAGATGAAATCAAATAATCGTCAAAAATTGATAGTAATGTAATACATAAACAGGGTTGGTAAATCACTGGATAGGAACTATCACGCAACCCACATCTTTGGCAGTATGCTGTGTCGGGTATGATCAATTAAAAAATGGAAAAAGGGCTAATCAATGAATATATAACATTTTGTTGGGCAGTGATCACTAAAAATGTCTGGATTTTCCACAAACAAGCATGAATGCAGTTGGACAAAAACTAAGTGATCAATTTGGCATAAACTTACATAGCAAATTGGACCACCCACTAAAAACCTATTTTGGAGAGAATTGAAAAAAAAAACATTACTTTTTTTGTAGATATAATAATGAGTAAATGTTTACATTTTCAGTCCTGTAGCTCCATTGGTGCTGTCTGTATGCATGATGCATACATATATACATAGCAAGCCAGCCAGTCGGACCAACTTGAAAACTGCAGAAACCTATGTTGACTGTTTTGGCAACATTTTTGGATGATGGTCTCTAATAATCCAGTCATTTTGGGGGGTATTGATATGAAAGTGATAGTAGCACCTATTATAACTGACATGCTTTAAGTTGTCCCAAAGAGCTTTGCAGTTAGTTTAGAAGACATCAAGATCTCTGAAAGAATGGAAATCATCCTGCATGACACCATTACTAAAACCAGTTGCTGTCACTTGATCTTCATCTATTGGTGTGAGAACTCAAGCAGCAATCATAACAATTATAAAAAAAAGATATGAACAATAAGATGCTAAAGTAAAATAAAAAGGGTGTAAAATTACTGTGCAAAATAGAATAAAAAGCTATACAAACACACACATGCAAAAAGTAAGCACATACACACACACACACACACACACACATATATCTATAAATATATACATATATATATGTATATATATATATATATATATATACATATATATATATATATATATAAGTGTGAGTGTGTCTGTATATACATGTATCTATATCTATATCTATCTATCTATATATATATATATATATATAAATACATACCTGCGCAATACACATCCACATGCATATATATACATACATACACACACATCAACACAAATACATACACAGACATACACATACATACTTGTATTTCATATCAAAATTTACAGACATCTTCAGATGACAGATGAGAAATATCACTTTAAACTCCAGCATTTGTTGGGTGATTTTGTTCATTGAGTAAAAAGTTTGTCCTAACACTTCAGGCGACTCCAATCGATGAACATTAGAGTGTTCAAATTTCTATTGTTTTGTTGTGTATATTTCATTCATGTATGAACAGGCACACGAGATACAGGCTTTTACTGTTACATAGTGCAAAAAATCCAGGCATCCTTGAAAAAAATTCTTTAGAGTTGAAAAAAGCAAAAACATACTTAAAATAATGCAAAATATACACTGAAAAATAACATGAAAGTGGGATATCTGAACTTACAAGATTTTTTTATGAGTTTTGTTTTGAAATATGGCAGCTTAATAAGCAGTTTTCCATAGTGAATGATAAGACCTTGTTATTATCATTATTATAATTATTATTATTATTGATAATAATAATTACAATAATAACAACAACAACATCTTAGCATAATATCAATATTATATAATAATACTAGTGTATCCGTGTCATCAAAAATGCCGGCATAGATGACAATTACTTGAAATTGATATTTCATCAAGCTCTTATTAAACCAACTGAAAAAATGAAATGAATTAGTCAAAACATCCAAGTTATCAATGAATGAAACAAACTTATATACCGGTATAC
>OY735235.1:26435455-26475455 GCA_963457665.1 Thysanoteuthis rhombus
CAGTCTTAAGCCCCTATTTTACAAGGATGCAATGCCCAGGTGTGGGATTGAAAGGATGGGCTGTAGCCTCACCTGACCCAACAAGTGATAATCAACTATTCCCTTACCTAAACTGACCAATCAACAATCTCTTTGTGGCTTGGCAATCTCTTCATTCAGCAGGAAATTAAAATAGGTAATCTTAATTACACAGCTGGAAGGGGTAAGTATAATATTATCAAGATTCTTGCCCTGTATATGACTGGCCATATACTCTTGCTATTGTGGATAATATCAGGTTTTATCATTTTTGGTCATCCACACTTGAACTGTCCCATGGAATGCTCATAAACTTAAGTGGGATTTCATCACATCACAGCTATAAATAAATATATTTTTCACTATATTTCGAGTCAAAAGTTATTTTTTTTCAAAAGCCAGTCAAGTGATCATTTAATTAAATAATTTCCATAAAATCCTATATTTCTATAGTGGCTACTTTATTTTTGGAAGATTTTGAATCACAGAGTTAAAATATTTCTGCTGGCGTACAACAATCGTGGCATAAACGAAGTTGATTTTGGATAACAAAAATATACATCAAAAACAGTCTAAAACCTACATTAAGAATCCAAAGATAATAATTCTTTTATGGTTAACTTCATGGTATTTTCTTGCAATTAAAACCTAAATAAAGCTTACAAAAAGACAGATCTGGTTAGGTACTCAATGAAAACCATCAAGTGACCAACGTCTTGGGGCAGCATGCTTTGTTAGACAGTGATCACCAAAAATGTGTGAATATTCAATGAACAAACATGATTGCAAAAACCAAGGGATCAATTTATTATCGTATCCTGGTCAACCAGTTTGTATAGGATTTTGAAATGACCATCAGATATTAAGAAAACTCAATGATAGACAGAGGATGGAGTTGATATTTCAATGTTTATTCGATTAAACTTCAGCATATTTAATATTTAATATTCTTATGTTCGGGAGAATGACATGAACAGAAATAAAAATAACAAAATCAACCAGTTCTGGTTTATCAACTGAATATTGATAACCTGTAAGCATCAATATTATCACCATTAATATTAATTTTTTAATATTATTTTTCTTTCATCTCGATTTTTTAATTGCTTTCAATGCAACTCAATCAGCCGTCTGTATATGGTAGTGAGTAATCAGTGCAGATTGGAAATAAAAGATAAGCTCTCAGTGAAACTCAAACTTGCATCCATTTTGCTTCAGGGAAGACTGGTTATATGTTCCAGCTGCTCTTACCTACTGAGCTACAAAAACCACAGATATGTAACCTTTAGACATACCCTCTATTCCCCTTCCCCCTATGATCTCTCTAGGCACCATATTTTTTTATTGATTTTGCACTAGTAGTATTAGTAGCAGAAACATCATCTTCATTTTTTTTATTAGTATGTTTTGATTATACAGTGGAGTCATGAATAGTCTTTAGTCACAAAATAGGCTTTGGAGTAAAGGTCTGCAAAAAAAAAAAAAATACTTTTGATACACCCAAAAACTCAATGTGTGTTCTTTAATGTAATCTAATTATAACCCTACCTGCCCGTCATTTCTTTCTACTATTGTTACCTGTTCTTATCTTCTCAGATGCTTCAATTCTCATTTTTCAACTACCCTGCCAGTGAAGATAGCCGCAGGTTCCTGTTATTGGAGTCTATTTTTGAACTCCTGATAGGGAATCATTCCCCTGGGGGGCGGGGGGAGGGCACACAAGACTCGATATGCCAAGACCATGGCTGGTCAAGGAGGAGGTGCGGCTGACCTTTAAGAAAAGATTTAATTTTCTTCTTTCCTGTTCGGATGATCCAAACAAAAAGGATCAAAACTATTTAGCCTTCAGGTAACCTTCATGCAGGTGCAGGTCCACAGAAAGGTCTAGGGCACATTTGAAAGCTTTATTTTGAAATATCCAGGTAAAGAAATCTACACAATCAAGTAATTAGTAATATTTTTTGTCAGTAAAATTTGTCAAGGAAGATAACAATTAAAACCGAGTTCATTCTGGTTTAACATAAACAAGAAAATGCAAACCAACATTATGTTAGATATTTTCCAGTGAAATGTAATCGCAAAAGTATTAAAATACTGCAGTCATTCCTTATGGTATGGGTGAACTAGAACAGAAATATTCCCAAGTAATCATAGATTAACCATAACAAAAAAAATGTATCATTTTATTTTTCAAAGTGTATAAGTAAGATTTCTTCTGTCTTAAAAATCATTTTATATAATGATTCTATGGTGAATTTCTCTGATTGAATTTTTCACTTGATGCTTTTGTCAATCTTGGCACTTAACAGTTACGACACAAATAAAAGCGCAGAATGCCAGATCGCAGTTGTTTTCCTTTTCGAGTATTTATTTGTATTTCTGATTCAAACTTCTCCACCCTGTTCAAGACCCTCGATCCACCCCAGTACTTACCCCACCCTTTCTTTTCTATGATTATTACCTGTTTTATTCTCCTCAGATGCTTCAGTTCTCATTTTCCACTACCCTGCCCTATAGGTAGACGCAGGTACTCATTTCTTCTCTTCTTTCACTGACCTCTCGATAGTGATTCATTCTCTTGGGAGGTACTGACAACAGCCACGCACAAGATATGCCAGAACCCCAACCCTGGACCCCACCGGTGTTGGTCAATGAAAAGGTGGGGCTGACCTTCCAGAAAAGATTTTTTTTTTCTTCTTCCTGTTTTGCTAAGAAAAAACCAAAGAGTCTCTGAACATCTTTGTTTTTCAATATCCAGGTCACCTTCATGGTTGAAACTCCCGAAGGTTACTTAATCTTCTATGTCACAAGAATTATTCCAAGGAAAGGCATTGAAATATGGTTGGCACTTATCATCTCCTTCAGATCTTTCATTTTCTTTACTTCTTCTAAGTAAAGAATGTTATTTACAGAATTTTTTTGTGGCACCCCTCATGGCTGATTCAGCCAATGTTCAATTGGCAAAGACAGCCGCAGTTGTAGCACCCGAAGATACTGGATTTCGATGTTTGAGTACCCGTTCCCTGCTTTCTGCAATAGTGCTTCACCTACAAACGCATTTCGCCAGGTAACCTTGTCCAACACAAGTTGTTCCCAGAACTTATATTACATATTGCATGGTTTCATTGTGCACATCTTTATACCTTCTAAAAAGGTATTTGGGAATTTACAAGAAACTTCATGAGATCAGCTTTAAAGGTCGGAGAAGAATCTGCCAGAAAGTTATGATAAAAGCTATAATAATGAGAAAAGACAAGCCCAAAATTATTAATAATCTATGTACATAAAATATCAGATATATATTTTCCCTTCATTTGTCGCATAAATAAGTAAAAACTAAGTTAATCTGAGGTTCCTACTCCAAAAATTGAACTTCACATAAAGGTTGTTAATAACCAAGACTTGATGTTTGGAAATTTGGGGGTCTGGCTCATAGACCAAAACTTACTTTAACAGTCAGTCTAAAAGGATGTCATGAAATATTAATAAATGAAGGAAAGATGAGTTGGAAATGAATAATGAGAATGTGTGTGCGTATGTGTGTGAGTGTGTGTGTGTGTGTGTGTACAAGACCTAGGAGACTACTTTGAAGGAAATCGAGGAAACTAGGTGTTAGAGGGAGTATTTTTCTAAATTACCTGAACTTTTAAGTTGCTCATCACATATATGTACATATATACACACACACACACACACACACACACACACACACACACATATATATATATATATTATTATTATTATTATTATTATTATTATCATCAAGAAATGAGTAGATGATACGACAAAATGATTATAAATTATGTTATATTGCAATGAAACTTATTTGAAATGAACTTTCATTATTATACGGAGAATGTATCACTTGACCTAGACCACGTCAATATAGAATAAATAATTAAAGAAAATGGGGCAAAGTCTGGCCCAAGTAATACATTCTCCATATAATAACAGAAGATCAATTTATAATCAAATATTTGTATATGTATTGCATGCGTAGGAATATATATATATATATATATATATATATATATATATATATATATATATATATATATATACATATATATATATGCATATTATACAATATTTGATGTTTGAGAGGTTTATTTCATTAAGTGCGCTATACATTCAACATTCAATTAATGTAAAGCTTTAAATATGATGAAATAATAGATTTGCTACAATAACACATTTGACTTTCAGCCCTTTTAGATTTCTCCTGAAGAAGCCCAAAAGGGCAGAAACATAATTGTGTAAATGTAGCGAATCCATTATTTCACCAAATATATATATATATATATATATATATGCACACATACATATATGCATATTGGTATGGTAATGCCATTTCAGGGTTCCCAAATGAAATACACATGAGAAGAGCTCAAGAATGCATCACCTTGTGACAAAACAACAAAAATGAAGATACTAATCCAAATAATATTTCATCTCAGAATTGGAAACGTTTTTCTTTTATATGTATATACTGTACATATTTTTGTCTGTAACAGTTGTCAAGAGAGATAAATATTAAATTCTAATTGCAGAATAGTCTTGATATTTTCAAAGTACAGTGCAATAACAAAATTTCCAAAATACTGCCATCATTTTCAAACAGCATGGGTGAACTAGTCAGAACATTATGGTCCCCATGTATTTTCATATGTTGTTATCTGTTTGCATAATATTATAACTCTCTGTGATTCACAAAACAGAGTTATAGCCCTTTCTTTTTAATCTTAAATCAGTTATCAAAGAAGCCATTGTGATATTTAGAAAAAAAATAGGTTAAGCGTTTGAACAAACTCATCTGGATAGGAATAAAAAGCAAGCCAAGTTCATGATTGCTGGGTGCGTAACCTTGAAAGACACCATTTCTTATAATATCTACAGAAGATGCCCTTGTCAGGAAGCTTCGACATCAGCAATGAGTTAAGATTAAAGTTACAAATGAGTTGGAATTTTAATGGTCATTATCTTCACCAGTTGTCATCCAAATTAAGTTTTTGAATGTTTTTTTAGAAAACCCAACAATAGGTTCTTCAGTTCATAAGTTGGTCTAGCTGACTAACTACATGTGTTTATACCATGCATATAGGCTGTACTAATAGAGCTAGAGGGCTGAAAATTTCAACATTCATTTAAGATTATGTCGAGAAAAAACAGGATTTTTTGTTTTTTTGAAAATTTCCTCCATTAAACAGATTTTCCATTTTGGGATCAATTTGCAATATAAGTTTATACAGAATTGTTCCCTTATGCTTTTGTTTGAAAATTCAAACTTTTTCAGTGATCACTGTCCACCAAAAGTGAGAGAAATTACATTCATTGATCACTCCTTCTTCCAAATTTTTGATTGATCAACCCCTAAAACAGCATGCTGCCAAAAGACTTCTATCACTTGATGGTTTCTATAGAATGACTAACCAAACCTGTTGGTAGGTCTTTCAGTGGTTATTGTCAATAATTTTGAGAAGAGTCATTAATATTCAGTGAGTTTTTGAACCATTGAACTCATTCTTGTTATTTTTGTTGTTCCACATCTTAATTGATCCATTCTTTGGTCTTCTTCAGATTGACCATCCATATGTGAAGAGAGGGAAACAGCAGTGAAAAGTGAAAATGGTAGCTAACTGTATTTTTAGACAACCACTGAAATTTTTCAGACAATTGGACTCATTTTTCTTTTACTGGTAATGCCAAGTGAAAAATAGTTGCAAATAAGAAAAACAATTTTTTGTAAGCATCAACACATGTAACATAGGTTGCAGATGTTTTTATCTCCTTTCTTCGAGAAACAAACAAGAACATGGAATGGAATTCATTGTTTAACAAAAGGAGTTTAAAACATCTATGATTTATGTTATAAAGTTTCTGATAGAAAAAAATTCAAGGGTTCCTCAAGTCTACCAAATGTTTACAAGCTATCAATTCCAATTCAGTGATTCTGCACTTGCAGTATTACAATAGTAATATTCTGTCCTCAATTTTTTATGATTAATTTGGTGTCTAAGTTCAATGATTTTAATCAATTATCACCTTTATTGGAGTTATCATTGTGACACAGTAATGAACAAGAGTGTGGTACCTATGTGATACATGTACAATGTATAGTTGTGAAGGTATTTGAAACTGAAGTCATAACCACTGCCCACTGCAAAAAGATCAAAACAAGAACAAAGTAATACAATTGCAGAATAGTATTGTTGTATAGCAAATGAGAAAAATAATTTCCTTACCATGCCAGAAAAAAAGTCATATATCTTAATATTTATGTGTATTTTCTAACTAGAACATCACAGCCAAAATCCTGGCTTTTTATCTGGACTCTCAAACACCAAAAGTTTGCTATGGTATGGCCATACTTTAGGCAGTGCTACCTGTGCACACAGGGCCTCAAGATTCTAGGGGCCCCAAAAACACATGTTTTGAAATATTCTAATATTTTTTTATTTTTTGTCTTCATTAAAACTTTTTTTGAGGATTTATCAAGTTACATATAGATAAAGTATTAATCTTCAAAGGATTTAGATGTCAAATGAAACATCATAATTTTATGAATATTTCCTTTTTGTTTTGAATTTTTTGTGAATACAGAAATTGAAGGGTCTCCAAGAAACATAACACACAAGGCACTGTCAATCTTAAATTCAGCCCTGTATGCTAAAATTCTTCAAAATATTAGTTATTTCAAGCGTTCCCCCAGTTAAAAAAAACCATCTTAGAAGATACCCGGGTCAAATGGAGGGAAATAAGATATAAAAAGATTGCTGCTATCTTCCAACTGATGAGGACCTGCTTCTATTGAAAATCTTGGCTTTTTTACCAAGGCTCAAACAGCAATCATTGGGACTGGGGAGAATTTTGCAACCAGGCAAGCCTAACAATCATATACCTCCTTAGCTTTTCATCTATTTCTAGCTAAGTAATGTGATCTGACCACTGCTTACATCAAGAGCTAACACCCCTTAAAAATAACCAAACATAAACAAGTAAGTATCAACGAAAGATGTTGCCATTTTGAGGTGGCCTATTTCTCAATGTTGTAAATCAATGATTTTAACGAAGATACCTTAACAAAAATTTATCCATTCGAGATAGACTACAGCCTCATTTTGAAACATGATCCATCAAAGTTTCAAGTTGGCCACAGTTCAAAATTGTTATCAGTCAGAAATTTGGTTTGGCTCCAATTTAAAATATCGGCTGTCAATCTGAGAAGCATTGTAGAGTTTCACAGAAATCTCAACAATCTCAAGCAGATACCAAATACCACAAAGATGTCCCAAGATGACAGATAATGAATTCTAGGTATTTTAGGAAATATTTCAAAGAGTTAAATATCTTATATATATATTTATACATATATATATATCCAGGTACATATACAGACACCTTTTGGAATTTTGGGGATTTTGGAATGATGGCAGATGTACTGTTAAAAGGGTAAACAATTGTTAATTGTTAAGGAATGGCAATGTCTCTGCAGTGAATATTCACAGTGAGTGGTATAAATTAAGACTATGAATACAATGATAATAATTTAACAACCATAGCCATCAAAGACGATGAAAGATTCTATCCTTTTTTTATAAGTGTGTGTGTTTGTTTGTATGTGTTTCCAGTGCTCCTTGTCATATTGTTTTGTCTATAGATCTAAAATTTGGCATCAGTCCTCCATAGACCATTTCTAAAAATGTTTTATTTGATTTTCGGAAAAAAAATTTTTTTGAACATTTGGGTGCCTTATTCTGACAGGTTTATTAATAACATCTAGATTCTCCAGGATCTAGATGTTTCTAGCTGTCTTTTTATTCTATTTTAGATGTTTCCAAATGGAAAATACCATTGGTATCATAAATAGAATTCATTCGAACCATATTAATTCTTCGATGGAATTTCTTTACATGACTTAAAATTTTGACACTATGGTTTTCCAATTATTGACTGTGATTGCAAGTTATGTTAATGTTCACAGTCGTAATTATAATGAGAAAGATAGAACATGAAATTTTCTGGTATACTTTTTATACCTAATTACCAAAAGTGATCCCTAAAAAGTCTGAATTTTGAAAAAAACAAGTGGGCACAAACTAGTGACTAATTTACAACAAACTTAAATAGTAAATTCCCCCCACACACACATACACCTTATTCAGGATGTGAATTTTCAGAGAACTTGGAAATGTTTTTTCTTGACATAATGAACAAATATTGACAATTTTTAGCCCCATAGCTCCATTGGTGCAGCTTGTACATGTCATACATTCATATACACAGTCATAGTCAGACAGCCATACCAACTTGGAAACTGAGGAAACCTGTAAGAGCAATGTAGCCAACCCAAGAAGTTTCAAGTATGATTTTGAATGATTTTTATATGGATGCCAATGATAAACTTCAAAAGAGACCAAGACCTGATTTTATTGAGGAAAAATTATTGACTTCAGTCGCAAACTATGGTTTGAACACTTTCTACAGACTTACAGATTTCAACAGTGACCTTATCATGTCATCCAAAGGCAATAGAAAGGGTTAAGAGAACTGAAAAAATGGGCCCCCATATGACGTGAATTAAATGTTCCTGACAATGTAAGACTCTACACAACTACACTGACTATGTCTAAGCTGAGTGAATTGGAATATGAAGTTTTGCAGCATTTTCCATACTCAGCTGACATTTCCATTAGAGATCTTTCCGAACATTTTGAACTCTATGTTCATGATAAAAAATTCAATGATAGAGAAGTTGTTATTTATGGTTTTGCTGAATTTTCAACCACTAGACAATTTTACTGAGATCGTATGTTATTATAAGAGGATTGTTGGAAATAAATCATATCTTGATTAAATATTTACCATTTTTGTTGTTTATAACATCCTTCTTCTTACTATGCAAAAAACAAAATTTTATATGTAAAAACCCAATACATTCATAGGTGTATATCTATGTATGGATGTACATAAGTATGTACCTATATGCCTATGTGTGTGAGTGGTGTCTATTATCTCATGAGTTCCAGAATCATGTTTTGCTGTTCCCCAAATAAACTCTCTTCCATTTCAGCCCACTAAACCCCCACCCATCCAAGAAGACCAAACGTTTTTCAAATGTTTGTTTACAAAAAGGCCAAGAACTGTTTCGAATTGCCTGCTTACAGGATTCCATATGTCAGCCTTATTTGCTTTCAGGGTGGCCGCCATAGACAAGGCCAGGCAGCATCTTGTATGAATTTAATTATTCAAGTTCTGATCTCTTTAACTTGGTGGTGGGAAGGATCTGAGCTTAAGGTTTCAAAGCTAAGTTATATGAAAGAACTCTTGTTGATAAAGATAAATGTGAATTTATCATAAGCATACATCCGGCACAGGTCGAAGGGGGTGATCTAGGGGGTAAGACTCGCCTTGTTTCGGCAAAGCACAATCATTTTTTTTTAAATATCTAGATAAAGAAATTCTATTAAAAAATCCCCAAATAATCCCAAGTAATCATAAATTGACCTTTGAATCAAAAACTGAGAAGCCAGTCATTATGATTATAAATTATGTTATCAAATGGATATTAGAGACCATTAACTAAAACTGTCAGCATGGGTTTTTAGGTTGGTTTGGCTGGCTGGCTGGCTATATATCACATATACAGGCCACACCAATAGAGCTAGAAGGCTGAAAATTTAAACATTTACTCCTCATTATGTCTAGAGAAAACATTGTTTTCTTTTAATTTCCCCCCTGAATAGGTTTTTTTTGGTGGGGATTCAATTTGCAAAGTAAGTTTATGCAAAATTGGTCACAGCATTCACCCTACCTTTTTTAATGATCACTGCTCAACAAAAAGTGAGAGAAGTAACTTATTCATTCATCACTCACTTTTCCAATCACCCCGAACATGACAGTTTTTATAGAATGGCTAACCAGAGATACTGTTATCAAAATCACTTGATTCCAAACAATTTGAAAGTAATTGAAAATCATACTATAATATTTATATCAATTACATGGATTTTTTTATGATATAAAGTTGCTTATAACTATGATTTTCATAACATACAAAAGAATTTATAATATAAAATATACATCTATGGCAATGAATTTGAAATGTTCCAGCATTTATATCCTCCGCTCAGTTTTATCTGCTAGTTGTTGGTATCTAAAAAGTGATGACAATTAGGGGCCCCTTTTTTGTGTACATACATATATTCATATATATATATATATATATATATATATATATGATCAAGCTCTAATATGGATTATGATTAATCTGGCAAAATGAGATTTGAAATAACAATATTGGAAAACTTTTCAAGAACAAATGATAATTCTATTTCAACGCTTCGTTTTTAAAAGAACTTCATCAGGAATGAGAAAAAATACAGTGAACATATTTTTTTATGTACTTTGAAGGAAGGTAAGGGTGGTAGTTAATTGAAAGGATATGTGTTTTGTAAGTCGTTTCTATGTATTGACCAAGGTCTGGTATTATCAGATGTGTTCGAGTAGGTGTAGGTAAGTTCCAATGTTGATATTATGAAGCTATGTGTGGGTAAGTAACGATTGCAGAAATTGAATCTTGCTTACGGAAACAAAGGATGAAGTGTCACTTGTCTAAATTAAATGAGCAAAACCTTTTTATCAGTGCAAATGATACATGCACATGCATACACATACATGTATATACGTGCACACAAACATAAATATGCATATATATGTACATACAAACCTGCTCAGTGTGAATTGTTCTATCTTAGCAGTGTTTTTGAAATCTATGTTTATAAGTCATATATACATTTATCTATCTGTGTTTTCTTAGTCTGTTCATATTAATCTATTTATTAGTTTGTCAATCAATGTATATATAGACTTCCACAAAGTCAAGCATCACAATAATTATATGCATGTATAACATCAATTTTAATAAATATATAATACTTATATAATGTGTGTACCACATATTTTCCTGTATGCATATACACACACATATATACGTTATTATGATGTTTTTGAAATCTGTGTATGTATAGATCATATATATTCATATAAATGTCATAGTGGCGTTTTTTTCAGTTTATTTGTGTGTGTGTAGATCATTCATATATATATATATATACATATATATATATATATATATATATATATATATATATATATATATATATATATATATGTATATATAATCATCTACCAGTCTGTCTTGCTTTGTTTATATATATCTATCTATCATCTATTGGTCTATTGATCTCTTTATATATATACACATCTCAGCATATACAAGCAATAAAATAATCATGTGCATACAGTGTTGATTGCAATAAACACATAATACATACACGTGTGGATATGTCATATTCTTATGTATGCATAAATAATCACATACACATATGCATACTCTATACTTGCAACAATCGCACAGTTCAGTCTGTTCAAATCTAACTATATATTTATCTATCTATCAATACATGTATTTACCTAAGCAATGGACAGCTTGATTACATAAGAAGACACCTGCTCCATGTATTTTCCTCATTCTAGATGAAGTTCCGATATTTTCATTTCAAATCTCATAAAGAGGAAGCTGTTTATTATGATCATGGATTATGTTACCAAATGGTTATCAAAATTGGTCAGTCCCAAATACTCAATTTAAAATGAGTTAAAAATTTTATTGAAATATTTATAGTGAATATATTCATTTTCTTATAGCATAAATTGCTTATATCAATGAATATAATAACATGATAATGAATTTATTATAGTGTGAATGGTAGTAGAAATTGACAATGTGGAAATGAGAGTTCGAGAAAAACTTTTAAAAGACTTATTGCTTTTTGTTGTCCAAGAAAATGTGAAGTGCAATTGTTATCAAGTAAATGAATAGAAACCAGTGATTGTTAGTTGTAACCAGGAGAAAGGAAGAAAGTTTCAAAGAAAGTTTGATATGGGTCAAGGGGTCAGGACTGAGATACCCTCAACACAGTGTATGAATGCAAATTTATGAGAATGAGTGTAAATTAATAGCAATGGATGTAAATTTTCCAATTATTATATCTCTTGCCTAATGACTCAGTCCCCAAATGATCACAATAAGTAGTTTCTTCTGTCCTTGTTTTTACCAAATTATAAAAGTACAAGGGAACTCTGGAGTTTCAGGGAGGATTTTTTTTTTTTTTTATCCTTTCTCATTTTCAAGTGATAACAAGAATGAATGAAGGAAATAGCAAGGAATTTTTCTTTTTATTCTCTTTAACAAAACATTTAAAGAATCTGACGCTTTGTAGAAGGGCAGAGTTTATCAGCGTTGGGTTCTTACTTTTGGTTCTATTAGAAACTGTCAACCTAAACTGTCAACATAGGGTTTCTCAGTTTTCATGTTGGTTTGGTTGACTATGCATGTAAGTATCATGCATACAAGCTACACCAGTGGAGATAGAAGGCTGAAAATTTAAACATCTACTCCTTGAAATATCTTTAAAAAAATGTTTTTAGTTTTTTTTCGAAATCTACCCCCCCTAAATACGTTGGTTGGTTTAGTTTGCAATGTAAGTTAAAGTTGAAATGATCCCTAAGTTTGTGTCAGATAGTATTAATGCTTGTTTTTTAATTTAATTCGGAATTTTTTTAATGAACATTGCCCAACAAAAGGTAAAAGAAATAACTCATTCATTGATATCCCTTTTTCAAGTTTATAATTGATCCTACCCAACATGGAATGCTGCCAAAAGACACTGGCCATGGGACAGTTTCAGAGAGAGTAGGAGAAAAAGAGCTCAAAAAAAAAAGAAAAAGAGATTGCAGAGAGAGAGAGAGAGAGAGAGAGAGAGAGAGAGAGAGAGAGAGAGAGAGAGAGAGAGAGAGAGAGAGAGAGAGAGAGAGAGAGAGAGAGAGTGGGTGTGAGAAAAAGAGCTCTGTGAAAGAGAGAAGTAAAAAAAAAGAACTTAGAAGGAGAGAAAGAGATGTGGGAGAGGGAGAGAGAGAGGAGAGAGAGAAAGAGAGAGAGAGAGAGGGGTCAGGTTAATCATTCGATAGAGACCATTATGGAACCTATGTTTTTTTGCTGCAATCCATGATGGGGGGGGGGTTGAAAAATTTAATAACAGGATAATCAATGAGTGTTATTTTACTCGCACTTTGTTGGGCATTTATCATTTAGCAAAAACTTTCATTGTAAATTGAACTCTCCGCTGGAAACCTACTGGAGGGATTTTTTTAAAAAATTTCCAAGATATAATTAGGAGTAATTGTTGAAATGTTAAGCCCTCTAGCTCTATGTGGGATACATATATATATTGACCCATTTAAAAACTGTGGAAACCTATGTTGACAGTTTTCGTAAGAGTTTTGGTTGACTGTTTCTAATATGGAAAAAGAGGAAAGAAAAGCAGTCAAGATATGAAAAAGAGATAATAGTGAATAAGAGATAAAACAGAAGTTATAGAGGAGTAAGAGAAAAAGGGAGACAGAGAGAAAGATCAAAGGAAAGAAAAGAGAGATATGAGGAAGGGGTGGGGAGGAGAAATCAGAGGAAGAAAGAGGCAAGAAGAAGTAGAAAAAAAAAAGAATTATTTTCTCTCCTTCATCCATCTTTTCTTTCTTATCTTCCCTTCTAACTTCATTTTCCATTCACTGCCAACATTTTTTCTTTTTTGATTTTTTTCTGTTAAAATTGCCTACGTCAATAATCAGACAACACGTAATTCTAACGTCAGAGTCTTCAGGTTTTACCTTCCGTAACTCTGACGTCAGAGGCTTGAGGTTTTACCTCCTGTCTATGCTTCATCACATATCAAAGAAAGCACAACACCAGACACCATGGCACAATGACTTTTCTTCGCAGTGGAGAGAGAAAAAAAACCAAGGATGCTCTGTATTGCAAACAAGGCTATGTTTATAAGAAACAGTCAACCAAAAAACATGGGTTTTTCCAGTTTTTAAGTTGGTCTGGCTGGCTGGCAATTCATATATGTATCAGGCCACGTCAATGGAGCTAGACAATCCCTTAGTTTGCATTCTGCAACATTCATGTGACCCCTAACTTTTTTCTAATTTGATAATTGAACATCCCCAACTCATTATGCTGCACACAGATTTTAATTAATATGATGGTTTCTATCAAGTGACTAACTAGAACTGTTTATTTAAGATGATTTGTCTATATTATAATGATCAGATTTCTGTATGTTTGTTTGTATGGATAATTCTATGTTTGTCATTATCACACAGCAAAAATGGTACATCATAGCGAGATTATTGTTCGTGCCATACTGTTAGAATGCTGTAAATTGGAGAATAAACAATTTTCAGTCCAATTTGCAAGTTAATGATGATAGGGTTTGCTCTGCTTTTGCACTAATCCAAATACTCCATATTCAAATTAGCTAAATTTTCAATGGAACTTGAATATGATTGCAGAGTTGTAATTTCAGTTGAATAAATTTCATGTTTTAGATAGTATGAAGAACTCTACCTTAGGACAAATTTCTCTGTGCACTCATTGGCTAATTGAATACACTTCAAGATGAGTGATTAGGGTGAAAGTCTCTCTTCAGTGGACTTGTATCCTGCCAAGAGTGTGGTCATGAAAACTTGTTGGAATTAAGTCCTGATCTCGACCTGACTTGAGATTTGCAAGGATCACCAAGCTGACACAGGCAATAGAAACCAGGCCTTTGGCACTAGCTGTCTTACTCCATTAGAAGTGTCTCTTATGAAACAAACATCTTCCCTTCGTCGACTATCCAAAAGTTGAGTGATCCTATAAAAACCTTTCGAAAGATGAAATGGTTTAAAACAAAGAAGAAATTATCTTTAATTAACATGGGAAAAAGTGTTTCTGAACCGAAAAATGATGATGATGATAGGTAAGGCAGATTCATTAGAGGTTGGTGTGTTGGGACATCCAAGAAGCTGAGAGAGAGGGGAAGAGAGTGCATTCACAGTTAGGCATCATGAGAACTTTATATAGTTTCTCTATTGTAAAATAATTCCAGAACGTGGCTAAGAACGTAATCTACTAATATATGCCTCTAGCTTTATTAAAAATATGAAAAGGATCTGTGTACCAGCAGTCTATGGTTGGCATTGCGACATGTGTAAGCCTTTCCCACTTTGAATCACAATGCTCTTAACTCATAATCACCACATATTGTTTTAAACGTTCAGATAAAATGGTAATCTCCGATGAAAATGAAAAGATTTTTACCAACTTGCCTCTCAAAGACTTTTCTATTCTTATCTTTTTGTCAAAGATCTAATTTTTAGATGTTTTTTTTAACCTTTCTGTGTTTCGTTTCATGAACCACACTTACTCCTTGTTTAGTGCACTAATCCTTAAGCTGTTGCTTAAGGGGAAAGTTGTTTTTTTAGATGCAGTTAGTGATCTGTGAGAACAACAAGTAATTGCATTGTTTTAAAAATATGTCTCAGGTGAGAGTAAATTGGGGTTTTGGTCTGCAAAAAGCATACAACACTTTGCAGAGTTAATGTTAAAAATGTACTCATAGACAAATTTAGACTTATGGAATTTTCTTATTGTGTTGCAGTAGATTTTAGAGGCATGAAGTCATCTATTTGGTTAATGCCATGTTGAATATGGGAAAGAGGAGAGTGAGGGAGAAAAGAGAAGAATAAAATGAAAAAAGTGAAACACAAAAGATAAGAGTGAAAGAAAATAAGACTTGAGGAGAGAAGAGAGAAAAAAAAAGTAAGTAAAATGTTTGGGAGAGAAAAAAGAAGAGCAAAAGGAAAGAAAAAGAAAAAGAGTGAAAGAGAATAAAGTGGATAGAAAAAAATGGGAGAGAAAAGTGGAAGAAAAGGTGAAACAAAAGAAAAGCGATGAAAAAATTGAAAGAAAAAAGAAAAAAATTGGAAGAGAAAAGAAAGAAAAAAATGGTTCTACAAAAGGGAAAGAAAAAAGAAAAGACTAAAAAGAGAAAAGAGACGAGTGGAAAAAATTCTCCCATGATGCTTCAGCTGTGAGTGCTACAAACTGAAGTCAATGAGTGCAAAGCTTTAGAAGAATCAGACATGTGAATCAAACTGAAAAGTTACTTTGCGCTTGGTTGATTAGCTTTTCTTTGCTATTTTTTTAGCTCTGATGGAATCAGACTTTTGGAAAATAGGATTCTACTTAAGAGGAAGGAAGGAAGGCACCACAAAGAATATTCTCCAAATGTCAAACCACCCACAAAGGCAGAATTTGACACATCCTAATTTATTAGTTTGGAGGTGACCATTAAGGTCACTCGACCCAAGGTAATATTTTTTGGTTGGTCATCTAGAAATAGCCTGATTTCTAGGGACTTTGTCCCTGCACCTACTCCACTAATCCTTCAGTGCTATGGGGAGGAGGCGCTGTCTGGAAGATGGGTACCTATGTACTTGGCTTCAATCAAACAGAATTATATAAATTATTTTGTTTGCTTGTTTGCACAACTGTCATGCTTTCTGTTTTTCATTCATTTTTCACTCAGGTGTCTCTTGTTTATATAATTACCATTAGGCTTCAAAGCTGTCTCAGACTACATAGGAAGCATCACCATACAACTCTCAAAGAGGTACAAACTGAACATCATCCAAGTCTATGCTCCCACTTCACAATTAACCAAAGAAAAAATAGACAACTTCTATGATGACTTGAACTTCCTACTGCAAGATACCAGAAAACATTTCCATGTTATCATGGGAGACTTCAATGCACAGGTGGGACAAGGAAATGAATGTTGCGTCAGCGAGTTTGGATACAAAGTACGGAACAAGGGACATGAAGATCTTGTAAACTTTGTAACTTGAAAATGGACTTGAAAGAGCTCCTACCATGAAACTAAGAATGAAATAGAATACGTCCTATTGTGGGAAAGTGACACTATCAAAGATATTTAAGCCCTAAATCAAATTAACCTAGGAAGCAACCACAGAGTGGTAAGATGTAAGATGCAAATAAACATCAATAAAGAACACAGAAAAATGTTCCACACCAAACTTCAACCAAACATACGAAAAGAGCTCACCCTATACTTCAAGCATAAATTGAAAGACAGATATAAAATTTTTACTGAAGAGAACAACACCAACACCAACATCAACAAACTCCACAACAAAATAACAACCTCTCTAATAGAAGCTGCCACTGTACTTGAATCAAGGAGAACACAAACCTTTAGAAAAATCTCAGATGAAACCAGAAAACTCATTGAAAAATTCAGAAACCTCAAGCCACCATCAACAACAAGAAAGAAAATTGAGGAGACTGAACTGAACAAAATGATAAAAAAGAAACGAAGAGGATACAAAAGAAGGTACATGGCAACAGTCATCGGAACAACTCTTGAAAAATCCTGGGGCTGCAAAACTATAAACAAAGCTCTCAGTATGGGACAGAAGTAAATAACTAGCATACTTGAAGAGAACGGAGGCCTTACAGAAGTACTAAACCATGGATCATCTCCATTCAATAAATCAGCTGAAAGAAAAAGCAGCAGAATACAAAATGCTACTTGCTGTAGCATTTATTGACTTCAAGAAAGCTTTCAACTCAGTGGAAATTCCCACAGTCATGAAGGCCATCACTCTATAAGGTGTAGACCCTGTATACATCAGAGTACTACAACATATATACAGTGACAGCAGCTCTTTTATCAGACTTCATAAAGACTCAGAGCCCTTCCAGCACCAAAAAGGGGTAAGACAACGTGATACCAGCTTGCCCAAACTCTTCACAGCCTGCCTCGAGATGAACTTCAGAAACCTATACTGGGAGAATGAAGGAATCAAAATAGATGGTGAATATCTGAGCAACCTCAGATTTGCAGATGACAGCGCCCTTTTTGCAGAGAACCTACATGACCTCAAACAAGAAATCAAAAGCACAACCGAAGCCAGCAGAATGCAAGATGGAGAGACGAACTAGAAAAAGTCAGAAAGTATTGGCTCTGCAACACCTATGATAGAGAGGTGTGGTGGAGCTAGGTCTGTGTCCAATGACGGATGATAAAAGACTGATGATGATGATATATTCTTGTCATCTAATTTATCATCATCATCATCAGTCTTCAATCATCCATTGTTAGACATAGACCTGGCTTTGCCACACCTCTCTATCATGGGCATCGTGGAGCCAGGTTCATGTCAAATGGCAGATGATTAAAGACTGATGATGATGATGATGATATATTCTTGAATATAAAACAAGATTTTTTATTGAAAAAAGTCACCTGTTCAACTTGGGTCTGTCAAAAGTTGCCTATACTTTTGTGTACATGAATACAGCATTTATAGACATTATGCACAATAACGAAGGATAATGCCCATTGTTTCAACTCATTTCATTTAACATCAATTCATTGCCATGGTTTTGAATGAACTTTATGGCAAGATAACAGCTTCGACTTACATTTAAATTGATCAATTTTCTGAAGTTTTATGCCCAATTCTGAATTTTCAGTGGACTTGTGAGAATATATGTTATTTTAACATGTTCTTGAGTTTCAATACTACTTTACCCACAGTGGGGTTAAATCTAAGTTGTTTGCATAGTTCGTACTAAATCGCTATCTCAAACCCAGTCATACATACTTTCATACTCTTACTGAGCTTTTCGTGGTTCTTGTCATTCTTGTAGTTGTTGCTAGAAATGGTTTATCATTCAGGATTGAACTTATGGGAATAAATAAAGGTATATTTTTGCATTCATACATGTATTTTATTTTTTTATCTTCCATCAGTAATCAACGTGTTGTATGGAGGTGGAGTGGTAGTCAGGCTGTTTAGCTCAATGGTCAAGTGTGACACTAAGCAGCTACCGAATCGGTCACTGTTTCAATTCCTGCAGCAGCCCTATTTTTCTTTAATTGTTTATTCTATTCATGCTGTCTGGGCCAAAAGACTCGAGACAACGAGAGGTCATTGAACTCATTTTGATTTTCATCACCTTTATTCAACCGTCTGGATTAGACAGGGCTGCTTGGCCAACAATGATGCTGTCACTTGGAGATTGATGCGGTGCGTGTGAATGCAAATACAGGCAACTGCAATGCTACATTGCGACTAGAAATCATTTATATCTATACTTATGGAAATTATGCAGTGTTTTTGTGTTGTTTTAGTCATGTTATGCTAATGAACACACAAACAAATATGCAGAAATCAGATCAGTATAATATATTGTTATGGTTGAAATTTTGTTGACATTCATGATGATGATGATGATGATATTATTTGTGTTATTTCAGCTGACTTAGTAACTTTTTCCAACTCGCTACCTGTTGTTATTAAACAGGTAATATGTTCAACTAATTGTGGTTAACATATTTTAACAGCAGGCAAAGCAGATGGAGGAAAAATAAGCTGAAGAGGATAAATTACTGGAAGCAATTAACAACTCCCACTCCAACCTGCCAACCACACACACCCTCATTTACCTATCTACCTTCTCAATTGCAAGAAATTTGCGGTAGAAGCAGTAGTACCATCATATGCAAGATCACATAACCATTGCCATAGTAACCAAACAGAACTGTTAAGTCTGTAAAGACATTCTAGCAAAAGGTACTAAGTTTAGCATGAGAGGGAAAAGATTGAGTTTAAGAAGTACAGTAAATCCTTGGTTCAACAGACTTTGGTATAACTTTTTTTCAGATTTAGCAGACATTTTAACTGTGCATGTTGAGCAGCTGAAGCTGGACTCTTTCTATAAGCAAACTCTACTGACTACTTGTACATTGCAACCTCCCACAAGCAAAGAGACATCAGTGCCTTCAATAATGCATATTTCATAAAATTCTGCTGCTGAGGATTCCTCTTTGTCTCTACATTGTAGGGGAAACAAGTAAAGCTGGACATTTTCTTTTAATGATCTTCACCAACTTGCTTTGTATTATAATTCAATAAATTTCCATCCTATATTGTATTGAAGCTATTTTTGCATTGAATTATCTGAAAAGAGTAAAAAAAAAAGGTTAAAAAAATACTCTTTCTCTCATAATATTTAATTCAACTGACTTTTGGCATAAATGGACACACATTCATCTATATTAGTCTGTTCAATCGAGGATTCACTGTAATGCTGTTCGACATCTAATATCTTTACCCCAAGGAAATACCTGAGCTTATCTACAAAAACAAAGAACAGATAGGAAACAAATGGAGAAAACAGCCATCTTTCATAGGTTGGCATCAGTTTTGGGATTTTATTATCAAGTGTGTATCGAGGAGCTCCGAACCCCACTGTTGTTGAGTTAGTGTAGAAGTCTATTCACATGAAATGGAATATGTTATCTATGTGTCCACTTGTAGGTAGAGAGTGTGAACAGTTCGCTCCATCGCTTTCCAGTCCGTTGTATTACATTCTTGTTTTTAATGTTTGAAATTTGTTTTTTTTTTCTCATATCTATTTGTAAAAATAAATTTTTCCATTTGGAACCCCCTTCCGCAGCTCAGACCTCAGGATCTGCCCAACAGATAGAAAACAAATGGTGTAAACAGTTGTCTTTTATCAGTTGGCATTAGCTTTGGGATTCTGATATGTTCTCTTGATTCTAAGAATCTTGATTATATTAGCCAACATAAAGCATCACATACTCAATGTATCTTTGTGAAACGTTCATCAAAGTAAACATGCGTACAATGATTACTCTGATATAGATATTAGTGCTTTAATCAAACATGTTATGTTGGTAAGATTAACACATTCACTACCTCAGATACCATAACATACATTGCAACAAAATAAGCATGTCTAGTACAAGGTAGAAACTGAGACTTAAGCTATTTATATTACCTTGAATATTATGTGATATTTGTGCACATGTGCATTAGCAGTAATACACAACATATTCTTACATCTCAATTTCATTCAAAGGCAAAATAATGATTATCATTCAAGTGAGAGTTGGACCTTGATTTGAGGATTTATCGGACAATTTTTTTGATTTTGAGCCATTGATATTGTATGAAATTTCATTGATAGATCATAAATTTTGTTAGTTTTCTGATTTGTCAATTCAGTCACGGGAAATGGGAAAATGGTATTTACAGTGGCTTTGTCTTCTTATGTTCCCTTTCTTTCATTTCCTACCTACCAATCCGATTCAGGGCATCAGTTATTTTGAAAAATATTTCCATTATATCTACATCTATGTAGTTATTTGATTGACTGATTCAACTTTGATACAAATGCAGAACTCTTTTGGCTTTGATCAATTGCTGTAATCATTGGATTGAAATTAGTTTCAACTGTTCTTGTTTTATTTTATCGCAATGTTTCCAACCAACTGCTGCTGTTCATTGCCTCCCTCTTGGTGCACATTGGATAGGTTGGGGGTGACTGTGCCAGTGGAGTGAGGATAACATAGTATGGCAGGAGAGAATATGACAACAAAAAGCAAAAAACGGTGAAGCTCAAAGATATGACTTTGAAAAGTAAACCCAATTTTGTTATTGCTTAATCCAGTTGAATATCTGAATGAAAAAAATCTCAATCAAAAACAACTTGATATTATTGAATTGAAAAAATAGTCTGAATCATTCATGACTTATGCAAGTATGATTTTGTGTATGAATGTGTGCAGTTCTGGATTCGGACTAAATTAAAAAGTATATATTGGAGAGAGTCAGGGTAACTTTTTGAAATTAATAAAGAATGTAGTCCTCATAGGATTATCCAATAAATACTTTTACACTGAAATATGTTTGTATAACTCATCCATATCCAAATGATTCCGTCATTTCTGACAGATACTATGCAAATTTCATGCTTTTATTCATTTTTCATAGGTTAGTTTTGACTGATCTTCTTGCTTTTTGTTATGTTTTATCACAATGTTTCAACTGCATATCCTTTGGCTTTCATCAGAGGAAGACATTCCAGACCACAACAGACACCCAAGGAAGGCTGCAGAGTGAAGGTAAAGTCGTAAAGTCTCCAATCTCTTGAGAAGCAACTCCCAATTGAGTATGGAGTTCGGCATCAAAGTCTCAGTTTCTATTACATGAATCAGCTTAGTGATCCTTGCAAGTCATTAGTCTGATTGATTTACACGTTCAATGTATTCCAACAAGTTTTCATGTCCACCCCTTTGGCAGGATGCAAGTCCACTGTAGGGATACCTCCACCCAAATCAAACAGCTTAGAGTGTACACAATTAACTGTTGAGTGCACAGCTAAATTTGTCCGCTCAAATGATGTAATTGTTAGTGCACCTCCCTCATGAATAGAATGTCCTGGGTTTGATTTCAGGTATAAGTGGAGAGTGTAGAAATCTTTTCCTTGGGCAGCAAAGTACGATGGCAAAAAATATTGTGATAAAACAAAACAAAAACAGATAAACTAACTTCAATCCAATGAATACAGCAATTGATCAGAGCCAAAAGAGTTCTGCATTTGTGCCAAAATTGAATTAGTCAATCAAATAACTTCACAGATGTAGACATAATGAAAATATTTTTCCAAATAACTGACGCCCTGAATCATTTCAATGCAGGAGATACAGAAATGTCAAGAAAAAATAAATTCTAATCATAAAACAGAAGATGAAACAAACTATTTTGCCATTCCTGTGCAAAGTAGGAAATGAAGACACATGTACTTTAGCTCACTTCTGGAAAGTGTGCTGGTCTTACAGAATATCTGTTGATGTATGGTTAATACAGGATGTCCCAAAAGTCTGGATCCATCGGCCAAAATGTATGCAAAAGTTTCATTACAGTAAATGCTCAAATTGATGGCCTTGATCTTTGCAATACTTGCGCATATGCCAGACTGTGTCATCACCATACATTTCCTTTTATAGGGATGGAAATGATAATTATACATATGAGAAAAAATGCACATGGATACAGACTTTTGGGACACTCCGCATATATATCATTATCATCAGCATTTCCAATATATATCTTCTTCTTAATCATCATCAAAATCATCATCGTCATCAGCCATTATAAGTCCACAGCTGGAGTAAGGCCTTTCCCATTTCCTTCCATGATTGTGCTAACCTCTGCCATGTCTCACCGGCAAATATTTCTATCTCATTCCTCTATCTTGTCTTTGGTCATTTCCTACTGTATTTACTGATCAGATTTTCTTTTGCTCTATCAGTTGCCATCAGTTCTTGATAAGTGTCCTGCACATCTGTATCTTAGTTGCTTAATCATTTGTATAAAAATCCTTCACTCTTTGATATTTTTCCATCTCCAAGAATTATCCCTAACATTGCTCTTTCCAAGGTACTTTGTACAATTCTAAGTTGGTTCTCAGTCCACTTTTTTAAATTCTCATGTTTTGCACTTATAAGTCATTGCTGGTATTATGCATTCCTCGGACTTTCCAATATGCCTAAAGCATAAACTAAACGATCAATGCAAAATACTAGAATATACATGTATATATGATATGTATAAACATATTACATATATATACACACACAAGGCCTGTTCAGAAAGAATCTTGCTATATTAGATATCTCGAGAACAGGTTGCGCAGCCATTATGTAACTTTGCAGCCAATAAGAGGAGACTTTACCGCGTATGCATCAATAGACATTCCCATGCAGTAGTGAGATGCCCTAAAAGGAGCTTCATGATAACCTAACCTTCCAATTTACATTTCCTGCTCACCCCAAAAAGGAGTTGTCTCAAGTCACCTTGCTACCCATGAATCCATTAATGGTTCTATTGAAATTGAAAAACATCATCTAGCCATTCACTGACATTAAAACTGAAATTTTGACTAGTCTTTGATATACTGGTCACAGGAGCAAAGCAACGTTGCTTCCAGTGTCATACAACACACAAGACAATGATATTGTCTCCATTTCTCAAACAATCCACGGATATCCAAACATTGTTTGTAACAATTGTTGTTTCTTTCAGGTTGGAAGCAAGTAGACAAGCAAGTTTTTTCAGGCCTGAAGTAAGTCAGCAAACTAGATGGACTGCCTTACTGGGCTAATGGGCTCAAACTACACTGCTATTTACCAATAGCTGGAAGGGATCCACACCTTTCCCAAGGGCATCAATGCGAAATGAACACAAACTGTTCCAGCTCGAGTTTGAACTTAATTTCCTAATTCCAGACTTCATGCCTTTAACCATTAGGCCATCTACACCTGCTACAGCCAGGTTATTCATTTTACTAAATTTGATATTTTTTATGCCCTCAGATTCAGGAATTTTTACAGTTACTCTTCCTTCATCATAGCTATATATGGACTGATTCTCATTCAGTCTTTGGTGGCAATTATGTTGGCAAGAGGTATGCTCTTTCTGAGTGCCTTCTAGTTTATATCTATATTTGTATAATTGTTTGTATATCAAGATATGTGCATCTTGATGAAATGCATAAAAACATTAGAAAGGTCAAAAGTGCATTCTGAAATGATTGCATCATTCCCTAATGTCTTGGCTCTTACAAGTATGTTTCTTAACTTGCATTTTCCACAGCCAACCCATCCACCCGTACCCCAACAACCACTGCCACTCAACCATCCTCAAACTCCTCACCCCACCTGCTTTGTTCTACTACCTGTTTTCTCTCCCCAAAATTTCCCAGAAGAATGGTTTCTCCATCAGACAGTCTCAGCACTACTTCGTGGCTGGAGAACAGGCCAAATATATACTACCTCTGTCCCATAATAGTTGTTACATTTAGTGTAAGGAATCCAAACGAAAATGTAACAACTATTATCGGACAGTGGTAGTAAATAAAAAAAGTTCTCCAAGACTCTTGTAGGCTTAATTAAACTTGTTGATTTTTTGCCACTTCCAAGGAAACGTATTCGTCTGAAGGTGTGGGAGATTCATCCCAGGAAACTAGACGCACACATCAGAACATAGAAGGAAGGGGAAAAAAAAGTAGTTGCGAAAAAAAAGAAATGAAAAACAGAAGAACTCCTGCCAAAGATAATGTGGGTGAGTGTATCAAATTTCCTTTAAATTTTTTCTTTCAAAGTTCTTGTTTAAGTTAAAATACTGTGACTAATAGCACCATCCGCGAAGTCCATCATCACCCAATGTGGTTTCTGTTATCTGCATTACTTTTGTAGTTATCATCATAATTGCAGCCTACTATCATCTCTGATATCATTATCACCACACCATAAGTCTTACATAAAAGCACTGTGGCTATCATAAGTGATATTTTTATCACCAAAAACATAGTACCCCTGAAAAAGGATAGGATTATTTACACACGGATAAATTACATGTAAATTTTTGCATAAATGTATTCATTGCAAGCAAAAAAACACATACCTTGAACAAAACTTATTTTATATTGATTTTCTACAACAGCTTATATTTTTCTGTTTTCTAATAATTCTAAGATTCTTTTTAATATGAAAAAACATCAGATTTATTCATAAAGAATGAGAGATACCTATGTTTTGCTAAATTATTTGCGGTGCTACTATCAAGACATCAGCAACAGTACTCATATTAGGATTGATGTAAACACAACCACACAGACACATTAGAGCCTTGCTTTACTCCCTTCCTCTCTTTCTATTTGCTTTTGCAAATGCAACACACAAACACAGTTGAGCCTTGCTTTACCCCTCTTTTCTTTCTATTTTCCTTGCTTTATTGTGACAGAAACCAAGATCAAATAACTGATGTAACCTTTTATATGATAAAATAATTGAATGTGCAATTATTTTCATCAACATCATTACAATCATGTTCATCATAATCCCCACCCTAACTATCATCATCATTATCATTACCACCACCACTACAATCATCACTATCATCATAACTCCAAAAAGCAATAAAATTATCATCATTTATTTTTACCGCTACCATCATCATTATCAATACCACATCTTCATCAATGTCAAACTACAAAATTGGAGTTAACTTCATTTTTATACCATAGCAAGAACAAGAACAACAAGGACAATCTTCATCAAAATTAGAAATGTAAACAAATTTGTAAAATGTTCTCACAAACAACTGATTGCCAGTAGGCTGTCTCACTGGCTCAGCTAAATTGACAAGTCTTAGATATTAACAAAAAGTTATCATACAGATGAGCAAAGACTCCAATCCGTCAGGCTAGGCTATAAGGCCTTGTACTCTCCAGTTCTCTCTTATACAATAAAGCAATACTTGTGAACACAGTTGTTTTTTGGTATCCACGGTCAAATAGGACATATTCATATCTTTTCTTACCAACATCTTTTTATTCCTATTTGGATTCAACATCTTATAAAACCATTTTCCTTTTTCTATAAGTCTTTCTCAAATAATCGGTATAGTATCCAATATATACTACCGAGGAATATCCATTCAGCTCAATTGTCCAATACATGAGGCAATGATTTTTATTCGTCTTCATTTCTCAAATAATCCATGGAGACCCAATCATTTTTTTGTAATAATGTGGGTTCTTACTGGACCAGGATGCCAGCCTGTCACCAAGGATGGACTGTTTGATGGGGTTAAAGGGTTCCAATGACCTTGCTTTTTACACTTAGTTTGAGAGCGAAGTGGATTCATGCATTTTCAAAGAGCATGAGTGCAAATTGAATGCAAACTGTCCAAGCCAGTGATTGAACACAGTTTGCCAATTCTATCCTCTATGCTGTTTGTTAACTATGAATCCATCCACACTGTCAAGAGACCATCCATTACACACCATCAAATCAGTTCCAGAATTTGATACTTGGAAGAAAAAAAAAAAACTAGAGGGCACTCAGGGAGCGCACACTTCTAAAAATAGAATGAAAAATTAGTTCAGACATCGCTATAATGCAGGAGAGATAATTGTAAATATCCCTATATCCATCCCAAAATTTAACCTATTCTTCCTTACTCCAAAGCCCTGCCTTCTACAAAATATCATTGAAATTCATTGAGAACTTTTGGAGATATTATGTGGATGGAAAGACTGACAGATGGACTGACAGACTGACATGAGCGAAAATATATACATCTTCCAATTTCTTTGGCAAAGGTAACTAAATTATTCTGCCAAGAGTTGAGAACAAAAAAAATAGAAATACAGATTCCTCAAAATAAGAAGACAATTTAACGAAAGAGAATTTTCCGCTCCACAATGTCTTGTCCGCTGATCCAAAAATAAATTTCTCAGATGGAAACAAGCAAAATTCCAACGTGTCTGGACTTGTTTATAGTAGAACTCAAATAAATGCCAGTGAACATTTTTGATTTTTATAAATACTGGATTTTACAAATTGATTCAAACAGATATTTAGCAAGCTTAGTTTAGTCTGGCAGGGGGCTACAACTGTGAAGGCATCCTGTGAATAATAAGCACAGAAGTTACTACTGTATATTTTGAAATGTCGACCATGAGCAGCTCTAGATTAACCATCAAGCAAAATAAGCACGTGCTTGGGGCATCAAAAGTGAAGGGGGCATCACAAGTTTCTTACAGTTTCCTGCATTATTACTTCAAATTGTTTAACATGAAAGTTTACATTTAAAATTTAATTTTTTCTTTCAAATATGGATTAAATTCAAACATTCCAACAATTCAACAATTCATACAAAAACTTTTGAATAAAACTGGTCATTATGTAAGCAGAAATTTCATTGGTAAAGATTTAGGTTAGTGAAGTATTATATTTTTGTGGGAAAATGCATTTTTTAAAAAGTATTTTGAAGTCACTCAAATGAATATGACCTTCATTTCCTCAGGAAAGTTTTATTTTTTCAAAATTTGTCAGTTAAGTAATGGGACACCTTTTTGGCCAGTACTTAGGGCATCAAGCAGCTTCAATTGTGTGTATAAGATGAGTTTGGAATTGGGCATAAAATTTTAGAAACTTGACTGACTCAAATATAAGCTGAGTCAGTTATTCTGCTATGATGTCATCATGAAAGATATTCCCTTCTTATGAATACACCGTTTATGGCACTAATTCAGCAGTCACTGAAACATTAATTTCTTTCATTAACAATATAGTAATCATTGTTTTCAGGTTATGAAATTATCATCAAATGATTTCAAATGGATATTACTCAAAATACATTGTATACTACCTATGTAGCATTTCATACAAAATCATTGTAATGAATTGAGTTATAACAACGGGCATTATTGCTTGCTAATGTGCATTGTTTCTATCATTACTGTATTCATATAGGCAAAAGTATTGGCCATTTTTAACTGACCTGAGTGTAAGCCGAACTGCTGATTAGGGGTTATCTCCTTTGTAAAAAACTGTCTTATATTCAAGAATATATAGTACTTTCCCAAAATAATTCAAATAATTCTAATTTTTTTCTCTCAATAAATCGATATTTTTTTTGCTGATCCTTATGCAGAATTATCTTTGAATGGATTTGTCAAGCATGGTTAAGTCCACATTAATTTGTCTTGCATGGAAATGTTGAATCTTTGGAACCACCCTTCTAAATCTTATGATACTATCTTCAAATATCATGACAACATTTTTCATAACCTTTCTTTTGAGTAATACAAATTTCTTGAGATATGAATCTATGAATTCCTTGTTGCAGAATGCTCAGAACTGCAGATCATTTATTTTTTGATTTTTCCTGAAACTATGTGACATTTGCCTGAAAACAAATGTTTGTTTTGGGTAGGGCTTCTTTTGCTTTCAAAGATGTATCACCTCACTGGATTCCTCGTGAATATATCTAGGCGACTATAATTTCTCTAGCTTGACAACCCATCTGTCATAGTACATTATTTGCATCCCATACCGGCTTCTCAGAATTTGTTAAATTGGATGCTGAGGAAGTAACTCTGCTAAGCTCAGAGGATTTGGGGGAAATGACGTGAATTATTAAAAAAATTATTTTCACACTAAACAAAAGCATTTACCTCCTTCATGTCATTATTTACTCATTTTCTGAACCGAAACTTTTTCATGGTATTATATGTTACAGTGAAAACTGGAACCATCACTTATTGCACAACTATTTTTTCTTATATTTCAGCCCTTTCTTCCTCTCAACCCTTTTCTTTCTCTATCTTTTTTAGCCTCTATTTTCTCTCTTCCTTCTTCCTCCTCCATTTTCAGTCTCTCTATCCCTTTCAGCCACTCTTTTCTTTCTTATTTTTTCTTTGGCCTCTCCTTTCCTTCTCTCTTTCTTTTTTCCTTCTTCAACCATTCATTTCAACCCCCTCTTTCTAACTCTAATTTCAGACCATCCTCTCTCTCTCTCTATCTTCCACCTCCTTTTTCAGCAACTCTTTTCTCTCCTGCTCTGTCTACATTCGCTCTCTTCTCTCCCTCTTTCTCTTTCCTTACTTTACCTGTGCATTTTTCTCCTCTTCCCCCTTCCATCTCTTTCAGCCCCCTTTTCTCTCTTTCTTTTTCTTCTTCCTTTTTTTCTCTACCATCCCAACTAGAATTCAAACATGATTTCCTGATTTACTTTTCTATGTTGACAAGGGCTACTACTACACCTTATTACCACTGCCAACATAGTCGGGGCAACATAGTTGGGACAACATAGTTGGACCAATGTTATGTCTGCCTGTTTGTTTGCTTGCTTGTTTATCCATCTGTTTGCCCACACACAAAAAAAAGAACAAGAGAAAAAGCGACAAACCAGAAGTATAAAGGTGTATACTATGTATAATGCACTGCATTCCATTTTTTTTAATCTCTGCCAACAAATTTCGATGGAGGTTATGTATTCACCCATCTTTGTCAGTTGTTTTTATTTGTTTGTTTTTCCTCGCAATATCGTTAGATGTTCTCAATGAATTTAATTTGGGGCCAAAGAACAATTGATTAAACTCTTGGTCAGATCCAGGGATTTTTTGTTAACACTGCAAGATAGGACTGGTTTTTTTTAATCTTTGGATGTAATAACACAGTAATGACGTCATCACCATAAGAGTTCTCTTGCATTTTCAGCATTTTTGTGCGATTATGCAATTAAAATGATTACCCCATCAGCACTTATGTTAGCCTTTTTTAAGGTTATAACAATCAATACAGTGCCAAGATAGACAAACTTCTTGATAGAGAACTTGAGATATTTAAACCAGATAAATTGCAGGTATGTTTAGTCACTCAATAGAAACCGTCCTGTGATTAACATCTTTTGGCAGCATGCCAAGTTGGGAATGATCAACTAAATAATTAGGCAAAGGGGTGATCACTGGATAAGTTACTTCTATCACATTTTGTTAGGCAGTGTTCACTAAAGTGTTTGAATTTTTAGAAAACAAGCATGAATACTGCCAGACACAAACTAAGGGATTAATTTAGCAAAAACTTACATTGCAAATTGAATCTCCCGCTAAAAACCTATTATGAGGAGATTTTCGAGAAGACAAAAAAGTGTTTTTCCAAGACATAATAAGGAGTTTTGATGAAATTTTCAGCCCTCTAGCCCTGTGGCTTGTACGTATGATACATACATACATACATACATAGTCAGCTAGACAAACTTAAAAACTGAAGAAACCTATCTTGACAATTTCGGTGACAGCTTTGGTTGACAGTTTCTACTAATTGTGAGCTTTTGTCACGGTATAGTGTGTGATCTGTAACCAAATTATTTAGTTCCTGGTGACAATAGCGTTGGCAGACGTACGAGCTCTCTGAGTGCTTTCCAAAATCAAATTTATCATTACTAGTCATTATAAAGGCCCAAAGCAATTTGACTGTTTTCTAGAATCACATCCTGATGCCACAGAGTTTTTAGTTGAAATGTTACTGTCAACAGCGAAAGACATGATATGGATGGATGTGATTCTTTGATAAAGCAGAAAAAAATAAACAGTAAAATGATCTGGGTGGAACAGAACCACACCCCAGAAATACAGATGCCTCATCTGATGTAATTATTCTTCAACTTTGTCTTTTTTAACCCCAAAGGAAGTCAACAAGCAAATAGGAAAATACATTTGATATATACTAAGTCTGACTTGGAAGTATCCAGCCATTTTGAATATCTCGAGAACGGGTTTTGCTTCCTTGATTCTACTTGACTAGAAGACTTTCTGTGCATGGATAGACAGACACACTCCTGTGAGGTTACTCAGTAGGAAGAGAGACATCCTTGAGAGTGCTTATATAGTATGCAACCAACGTATTCACAATGACCGAGCCAATCACATGTTATGGATGTTTTTGGCAAAAAGGTCTGTCAGCCCCACCTACAGTCTAGATTTGGCTCCCTGCATTTTTTGGCTTTTCCCAAACAGATTAAAGACCATAAATGTAATTAGAGAGAACAGGTAGCTTATGGTAATCCTGAAAAAGGACTTTGCAAACTATTTTGAAAAGTGGAAAGCATGCTGTGTGAGGCACCAAGGTGAGTACTTTGAAGAGGACTAAGGTACCATTACTCCTGGTAGGATATTTTTTCATTAATATCAAATGGCTTGATACCTTCTGGACATGTGTAATTATGAATGTGTTCCATTAATTGAAACTCTATTAGAAATGACCTCCCGTTATTACATGGAGAATGTGTCACTTGGCCAAAAGAGCCAAAATAGAATGAGCAATTAAAGAAAATGAGGCTGCTGCAATAATCAAACCTGCGACCATTAGGTTACTGCCTTAATGTAGTGTCACTCTTGACATAGTGCTAAACAGCCCAGCGGAAAGGCGAAGGCTCAAATAATTGCCCCTCATTATCATATAGTTTGTTCACTGTCCATGTCAGAACTATTGCTTCCTAACATGGACAATTATATTATCAAGAAATGGATATATGATCCGATGGAATGGTTATGATTATGTATCCATTTCCTAATAATATAATTATCAGTGTATATATGTATATATATATATATATATATATATATATATATATGTATCTATACACATATACAAAGAGAGAGAGAGAGGAGGGGAGGGAGAGAAGGAAAGTATGATATACAGTTTTAGAACACATTTTTATATATATGTGTGTATATATATTAATATAGATTATCGTAATGGAGCAAAAGGACAGAAAATTTCAACATTTACTTCTTATCATGTGTACAAAAAAATGATCGTTTTTGATTTTTGAAAACTACCCTCAAATAAGTTTTTTTTTGGGGGGGGGTTCAATTTATAATGTTAAGTTTATGCTAAATTGGTCCCTTTGGTCTCTGTGTTAGTATTCATGCTTCCTTTAGTGAAAATTCACTTTTTCAATGATCACTGCCTAATAATAAAAGGTGAGAGAAGAAAATAATCACTAATCGCCTGCAATACAGCCAAAATACATTGGTCACTTGACCTGATGCTCTCAAGTAAATTTTCTTGTGTTTCTGATACATTATAATTATTTTCATTAACATAAGTAAAAGGTAACTAATTAATCTCTATCACGGAACAATACAAGTATGTTGACTGGCACAGCATCCTGTGATCATTTGTTTCATTAAGAATGCAGGAACCCGAGAAATAAGTAAAAATGTTCCCCTTGCAGGAGATGGCACATGCTACATAAATAGTTTAGCTCAGTAATTGCATTCCATCAGCAACGGAAGACACAAAATAGTGGGTGTGTACTGGGGTGTGTTCCGTCAGAATAACATTATCTTTTTTCCCTGTCATGACTGCTCGACTGTTCGACTGGGATGACAGAAAGAATTTCATCTTTGTATTTCTATTGTTTTATCATTTTTTTCTCAAGAGTTTGAAAAAAGAACAAGCAGAAGGGAAAGAAAAAATATGAATAAATGGATGAATGAAAAAGGAACTCTTCATTGAAGAGTACACAAAAGGTATGTCAGTTGTTTTGTTTCCAGTTGTTTGAATGTATTTTTACAAGAATATATACACTCATATATGTCAGGGGCAAAGTTTACTCAGAAAAATATGCTTGTAGTTAATTAATTTATCTCTAGAGAAGGTGCAGTGGCCTAATGGTTAATGGCAAAGAGAATGGAATCAGCAAACTGATATGAAGCTCAGGCTACAACAGTTTACTTTCACTTTCCACAAATACTCTAAGGAGAGGAATGTAGCCACTTTTTTCTAGCGTTATGGGTAAATAGCAGGGTAGTTATAGCTCTTTAGCCCTGCACTGCAGTACATCTTGGGTGTCATGTTTAATCGGGCCCCATAAAACCCAACAATTGCTACAGACAATGGCTGGGTCTTTATGGATCATTTGAAAAATAGACACAAATCATTGCCCCACGTGTCAAACTGAGAGCTGGAATGTGTCAAAACTCTGGCTTTCTATCTTGAATGAAACTCTGATGCTGGTGGCTAGGATACAACAGCCTTAATCAAAAGGCAAGTGCATAACTAGAAGCAAATAACAGTTTTTTTTCTTGTAAAGCTCTTAATTACAATTACAGATAATGTTATCAAATGGTTATTGCTGTTGAAATCTGTCCGTCCCAAATACTTTGTTTAAAATGAATTAAAATCTAAAATAATAGATGAATTCCACATGAATTTTCATGATGTAAAGTTGTTTCTAATAGTGAATTTGATAACATAACACTGAATGTATGAAATAATAAATATTAATGCTGTTCCAATTTTTCAGTCCTTTGCTTAAAGCTGGTTATGTTGTCTGAAACATCCAGTCCAAAATTATCAGAATAATCAGCCTCCTCTATATTATCAGAGTACGATTCAAATATTTTAGAGACATTTTCTGCTTTTTTTTTTCTTTTTGGGTTCTTTTCTTTATTTGATTTGAAATCACCTTTTACTTTACGCCTTTTTTCATTTTTATAATTTTCATTGTAAATTTTCCCTCAGGGAAATAATTGTTTTGTACTCCATCATAAAATAATGTATTGTATTGTATTCTAACACATTGTATTGGGAATACTTCAAAATGGTCATGAACACATATCAAATTTCAGGTTCACAAAAATCAAGTTACGCGTAAAAAGGTGTATTCCTTGAGCTTTTGTGATGATCTAATTTATAGTCAATGGCTTGTGAGATCTGCATGCTAATCTTAGTTCTAGAATATCTGTCGCAATCACTATCACTAATCAGCCTGTTTTGAGGCATAGGCCTTTCCCAGTGTCTGCCATTTTTTTGCTTTTGAGTATCACAATGCCATTACATTCTAAACTTATCGAAAAAATCATCACGCTATCTTTATTTTTACCAGCCACAATTTACTGATGATTATGGAATCACATTATGAGTCGAAATGTTAAGCAGCTTTCAGATATTTTCGTGACATGGCCAGCCCATCACCATTAAAGTTTGCCAATGTTTTGTAGCATAACTCTATCATTTGTTTTCTCTCCAATATATTGCTTTGTTTTGTGGTCCTTTCATGTGATGTTTAGTGTGTTTCTTTCTGTGCACACAGCATGGTTCTCAGTTTGAGAGCCAATTTCTCGCTTTAGTTCCATGTTTCAACACTATAGGTGAGTGAAAGGAGAGCTGAAAAAGTAGATCACTTTAATTACTTTAGACAACTTATCTCCATGGAAAAGAAGAAAAAAGTGAAGAATCACCCAAGCTTTCTTGTGAGAAATAATGATCTTTTTGAACTAAAAGATCTCATTGGTCTCAAAAAGAAAGCTCCATTAGCAGTGCACTTCCCCAATGGTCAATGAAGCTGAAACATGGAACATAACCAAGAAATTGCTTTAAAGGAAAATGATGGTAAGTGTCACATGGAAAGATCATTACAACCTGTGTTCCGTTTCTTTGTTACTTTATAAAAAAGATTTAGGATTTGTAAAATGATATCTTTGAGGAACTTGTTTTGTTGCTGAGGAACAAAAGATTGAAGGAGAAAAGGAGGAATAAGGGGAAATCTAAGGGAGGAAGAATGGATCAAAAACCATGTCAAACTGAAAGGCCTTATTTACTTTTTATGGACCAGGGATTCAAAGAAAGAGAATAGTAAGATGAGTTAAAAACAAGAGGGAGAAAATTATGGCATAGGTGTGGGGGGGTGAGGTGGGTAGAAAATGATGGAAAGAATAAGTATGTCAAGTGGAACATATGAAAAGAAAAGGGATATATAGAGGAAGAGAAAGAATGAATGAAGAAAGAAAGGAAGAAAGAAAGAAAGAAAAGTGAAAGAACAAGAAAGAAAGGAGGGAAATTAAGATGCAGGGGTGGAACGTAAATTGATTGGTGGAATTGAGAAAAAACTGATCAAAAGAAAAATAAATGAGAGGGAGATCAAGAATGAGCAAGAATGAGAAAGAATCGGAGGATGAGGGAAGAAACAAGAGAATAGGAGGGAGAGAGAGAGAAAAAAATGGGGATAAAGAAAGTGAAAAGAAACAGCTGAGAGAGAGAGGGGGAGAGAGAAAGAGAAAAGAGGAAAGGGAAAAGAAGGAGAGAGAAAGAGAAAAGAGGGAAAAAAGAGAGTGAGAGAGAAATAGAAAAGAGGAGAGAGAAAGAGGGGGAGAAGAGGGAAAAGAGAAAGAAGAGGAAGAAGAGCAAGGAGTAGAAATGTTAAGGTGTCAGATTACCTGTGCAGGTGTGAATGTCATTAAGAAGGATTTGTTTTGCTCATTAAAGTAGCAAAAAAAGAGTCTGGTGAGTTGGGTTGAGAAAGATAAAGAGATTTAATGAATAGGGTCATGCAGGGTTCATGCCTAATCACTTGATCAAATGTTCACAAACCTAGATAAATATATCATCATGGTGTAATGTTAGCAAGTCAGTTTAGCAGGCCATTACATTTGACTAGTGAGTTCGAGCCTCACTGGGCACCTCCATACGTGTACTCTTGTGCCAAAAGTAAGCCAAGTTTAGCAAATAAGACCGCTTCGCAGATGACAAAAAATATTGTGAAGTATGCTTTCAACTAAAAATATGATTCTTTCATAAACAGACAAAATGATTTTGATAATTTCTTCTTGAAAATTTGTAAGTGTTTTTATGGATAATATAAAACTCGCATAATACCCAGAAAAAATGATTAGTTTGCATACATTATGTATGGATAAATAACGGACTGATGCAACATACTCTTCTGAACCCTATTTCCCTGCATTTAGTTTTGTGCAGTGCTATGTACTGGACGTAAACAAAAGAGAAGGCAGGCAAACAAGTTAGGCTGTGATCAACACCAACTTTTTGACCGGTGATATCGCCTGTGTGGTCAGTTGTTAATGAGTGACTAAATTTCACTCAATATTCAAGCAGCACAAAGTTGGCTAAATGTTTGACGGCAGGGTTTTGTTAAATTTATATCTATTTGCTTTAGCATGACTGATGCTGACAAACCAATAAACAAAAAAGGGATACTGAATCAGAAACAGATAAAATGGGGCATAATTTTGTTTTCTCCTGTTATCTAAAAACAAAAAAATATCCAGATATATATATCATTTTTTTAAGCATTGCTGGTGATCAACTTATAGCTAGTGCCAACATGAGCAAGTCTATTTTGAACTCATGTATTATTGTCAGTTGGAATTCGTTTTTGTTTTGTTTTTGTCTTTTTTTGTTTTTTTCTAATTCCATAACCCAGTGCAAAGTCAATGGGGCATCATAGATGATTTTCATCACAGTTGTAAAAAGGCCTGGATAGCCTGACAGGGCCCATCCCTTTTCAGGCTGATTAGGAATCAGAGTTGTCCATCTCCGAGAAAAACAAATGGATTCAGGCCTTTCCTAATGGCAATTGTGAAAACAGAGTTTGAATCAGTTTGCCAATTCCATTCTCTCTTCTATTTACTGTTCAGCCACTGATTATAAGCCTTTAACCAGACCTGTCAACTTTCACTGCTTTGTCATGTGACGTACAATTTTTCCTTCAATCTTAAAATCTCGTGGTATGGTGTCCATTTCACACGTTCTTTTTCACATTTTTGTGATAAACTTTCAAAAACAACCATTTCAATTGATTTTAACAACTTTTGGTCAGTTTTTAAGTGACCAATTCATTCAATTGAAACATTCTTATATTTTTTTGTGTTGTATGAATACTTTGCATGGCTGTGGATTGAGCAAGATTTAAGGATCTGAGATCCTGTGTCACTAATGGTAACCAGATGATGACCTTATGAAAAAAGCCAAGAATATAGTCAACTAAGAAAATGTTCATAAGAATTATTATTTAGATTAAAGAATTGACATTTATGGAATAATTAAATGAGTCAAATTCATTTTCACTTTTTTAGCCTCTCCCTATAATCTCTTGATTTTATCGTTTATAATCATTGAAAAAATATATTTTTAATCAGTATATTCTATTGTTCTCAACTCATAGTAAAACACCACAACTTGCTTTTGGCCATTCATTTTTGAAAAAATAATACTCATTATGATTTGTCTACGAAATAGATGAATTGGATGAACTTATTATCTTTCAAAACATGGCTGGAGATTTACTTACAAAGCTTGAGTACCAACTAGAGAAGGACTATTTTGAGCAGGGGTATTATTGTTAGTTGTGGGAATTGGGTGGAGAGATTAGAGAGTGTTACTTGAGAAAGGTTTCCTGTATCTTGTACCTTACTGATACCTTTGCCCTTAAAGTGTAAACAAGGGTAGTTGAGGTGAAGGGATGTTCTTCAGGGTAAATCCCCCACCTATACAAATTCTCTCTTGGGCTATGATTCACATTCCCTTGGCTCTCTCTCCCATTTTTTCCTCTTCCTAAATAGATATTAGAGTGAAAGGAATTTATTTGTGGTTTTGTGCATCTCCTTGTAAACATATACTTGCTAATAATCATGGAAATGTGGTTATTTATGTGGACATGGGTAAATGCTTTAATGTATATGCACCTAATATACACATACACACACACATATGTGTGGTGTTGTATGTAAGTGTATGTTTGAGTGTGTGTGAATATATATATATATATATATGTTGTCTAAATTGACTGATATATTAACCGTAGAACACTAGGCAATCATTTCAAAGGTTTCAGTGTCATATGACACAATTTATGATTCATATGTATATATATGTATATACATAAATGCATGCAAATGAGAGTGAGTATACATTCAAAAACATATATATATATATGTATATACAATATATTCACACACAGAGACAGACTGATAGATACACACATTACATAAGTGAAAATGTAGTTATGTAAGTTGATATGGATAAATATCAATATGTATGTATCTAATATATACAGATATATACATGTATATACATATATACACTCAGACACACAAATATATATCAAAATAAAAATGTAGTTATCGATATAGATATAGATAAACACTTCTAAATGTATGTATAGTATTATACTTTACATGTGTAAGTGTGTCAGTGAATGCAAAAAGTATCTATATATTACTATAAGTTCAATTCAATATACAAGCATACCTTGATCTGTGTGGTTGACTTATTGCAACATTTTCCATACTGTTCAAGACTGCACTGTTCAAGGTCTTATATTTTATCAAATATGTGGTTATAAGGGGCAGACTAATTTAAAAGGTTGGTAAATGGCATATTTGTGAACTCCCCTAAACAATGCTTATATGTAAGTTGTCCACTGCAAAAGAGGTTAGGGTAGATATTATTCAGTTTTTCAGGTTTTACTCAGTTACATTACTTTGTACAGCAATACCTTAACCATACAACATCCAAAGTCAAAATTATTAAAAACTTGTCATTCAAGGTATACCTGTTTTTTGCACCTTCAAAATTGAAAGAATTTGAATCAAAGATTTCTAATTTTTCTACATAACTTTTCAATGTTCGACCTTGTTCCAATATTTTTTTCTATTTTTGCATTTTTTAATCTTGGGTCAAAATTCAGTCAATTTTGAAGTTGCAAAATTACAATTTTGATATCTATTAGATATTTTATGCACCTACTATATAAATATAAATAGATATACATGTATTCAAATCAAGAAATGTAAGAAGGTAGGAATAACTTAGTAGATAAATAGATATGCATACGCTTCACTAAACCTGGCTTAATTGGGAAGGCGAAGTCTCTATTACATTAAAAATGATACCAAATACTTCTTGTATCTATATGTATTGAAAGAAAGATGTTTATATCAGCCTGCATCTATGCATTGGTGTGCTTGTGTGTTATATATATACTAACTGGCAACAAAGGAAGGGACCTCAAAGGTCAGTAACCCTACCCTATGTTAGTCCTAGTGTCGTTAGTCTTACATCACTCAAGTGTGTTGGAAATAAGGGTTCAGTTAGTAGATTTTTGTGGAGAGATCTTGTCAAAATCCAAAGTTTTTTTTTAACATGTAGTCACACACAAGCAGACACTTGACCACCATAGGAGTCTAGCAAGCACATGCATTCCTCTATACAAGGAATTGTAGGAAGTGATGAAAAATTTTTTATTGATGCTGAGAACAGAAGACCTTATAATGCTTCTGTCCTGGTTATTAAATCTTTCCACCAGTTTTCCATGACAATGATATACACATAACTGAATTCTCACACCAATTACCTGGTGGTCACCACTGGAGATTGAGTGATGGCAATACTCCTCAAGTCTTCATATTCTCACAGTCCATAGCAGTGCTGTGGTTTACTATTTTACACCGGTTGCCAAGTGGTTATTGCTGAAGGCTGAGTGACAGTAAGTATCCTCAGGTCTCCAGCCCTCCTTCCATATCTTCCTCACCTATCACAGCAGCAGCTTGTGCCATCTACCCAGTTCTTCCAATCTTGTTTTCAATGTCTTTGGCACAGTTTTGAGTGCACCTACTATTACTGGTACTACCCTGACTTTCATGTTGCATACTTTCTTCAGTTTTCTTACTAGGTCCTGGTATTTTCCTGGTTTTTCACTCTCTTTCCTTTTTATTCTATGATCTGCAGACACAGCCATGTCTGTAATTTCATATGTTCTCCTCTTTTTGTCCATGATTACCTGGTCTGGACTTTTTGCTTGGATGGGGTGTTCAGTTTGGATGTCAAAGTCACAGAGTAATTTATGGCTTCCATTCTGCAGGGCTGTCTCCTGTTTGTACTGGTACCACTTTCCCCCATGGTTGAATCCCGTTCATTCGCTCAGTTCTCAGTGTATCGCTGTTAACGCCCTATGTCTGTCTTTATAATCCTTCTGGGCTAGTTGACTACATTCACAAATTATGTGATTTATGGTCTCATCCCTTTCTCTGCATGAGCAG
>OY735235.1:26480455-26550455 GCA_963457665.1 Thysanoteuthis rhombus
AGGTTGGCTTAGGGCATGTAAATGAATATTTTTTAACCCAAATAAGTAAAAAGTAAATAATGATGAGAATTGGACTGAATTCTTAAATCTACACTGGATGATGAGAGAACCAAATTAATATACGCACAGTATAAACCGTGATGGATTATTTACTACCTGGGCCCTTAACCTGAACTTAAGGCTTTCTGTTGACCTTTATATGTTTGGAGCCTAATTTAGGGAAACAAATAAGTGTTTGTGATATTCTCAATACAAAAAAAAATATGAGCAGAAGTACTCACATGTACACTGAATTAAATGATCTTTTTGTACACTTGTTTAAACAATTTCTTTTGCTCTAGGGCCCTTCTACTCAGCCTAATGAATTACAAGAAGTAAAAACTGTCAAATCGAAAATTCCCAGAATCTTCAAGTAGAAATTACATTATTTTCATTCATAATGGTAATCATCATATTCCTCCAGCTTTGATAGAAAAAATTTTGAAAAATAAAGAATAAAAATAAGATGAGGCCTCTGAAAAAACAACTTTTGAGCCGTGGGACGTAGGTTGAATTTTCGAGATTTAATTAGGTAAAAAAATAGTGCCAAGAAATATGATATAATACTGAATCTTTCAAAATGAGGTGAAATTGAGACTTGATAAGTATCCAACCAATGATTCAGAAGCACAATTTTAAATTCATTTGCATATGTATATATATATATATATGTATATATATATATATATATATATATATATATATATGTTTGTGTTTGCCTGTGTGTTTGTATGTATATAAATAGATTGATCGATAGATATTGACGTATCTAGAGAGTGAAAGAGAGATTGATAATTTCTTCTTCTTCTTGTCATTATTATTATTATTATTATTATTACTACTACTATAATTATTATTATGATTATTAATATTATAATTACTTTTTTTTTTCTTCATGTAAATGCTTCAGTCTTTGATTTGAGTATTGTGTTGATTTTTTCCTTATTTATTCAACAGAAACAAAACTGAATGCTGGAAAAGAACTTTGAGAAATCCATCAGCTGACAAGAGACAGAGAAACAGAGGTTTGTTTCCCCTGATAAGCTGGGGATACATGGAAGACTTCACCTGAGTGATGAGAAACAGTTAACGAAGAGAAACAAGCAAAAACAGGTAACATAGGACAAAGAATAATTTGGAAAGGTGATTCTTACTTTGCTGAAAATCGAAACACAGGAGGCCAACAGTCGGACAGAATAGAAACACGGAACAGCAGTCAGACAGGTAAACTGGAGACAGTAAAATTGGCACCACTATAGTTGAGTTTCTTTTTCTTGCTTTAAAATTTTGCCCATTTATTTTATTATTATTATTTGCACTCATTAAGTTTTCACACCAGTGGTGATTGGTGGTTTCCACTGGAGATCTAGTGACAGCAAGTCTCCTCAAACTCCTGGATTATTATTGTTATTATTATTTTGTTTTCTTCTTGTTTTTCTCCTTCTCTCAATCCACCCACCTCGGAATTTCATATTGTTTTGAGGGCGGGGGGGGGGGGGGGTAAGTAGGTTGTTGTAATTATTTTGGTAAAGTTGTTGAATTCAAACTGAAAAAAAGAAAAAGAAAAGCAGGAATGAAGGGATGGGGCAAATTTAAACCTCAAGTGGAGTCTGATTCTTGTTCCTCATCAGTGGTTATTGTGTGATTCACCAGGCCAAAACAATAATGGGTGGGGAGTGGTCCAGCCCACGTAAAGAAAGGGTGGAGAAGCCAGAGAGGAAGGGTCATGGCCAAAAACAACAACAACCACAACAACACCAGTAAAACCAACAAACTTAAACAATTATTACTATAAACAGATCTAGTAGTGTGAACATAGCCATAGTAGCAGAAGCAGGAGCTGAAGTTGGACTAAGCAAGAGGAATACAGTTTGAGTGTATTAAGTCTGTTGTATGGGGTAGAGGTAAGGGTAGCCTGTCTGTAGAGATGGTTTTGGTAAGTTGGTAGGGGAATAAGTAAGTACCATACCTGAATGCTGTTGCCTCTGGGATAAGTAAAGAATGAAGGATAGCTAGCAGTGCTAGGAAGAGGGGAAATCCAGTCCTGAAAATCAGAGAAGCTGGCACTGAGGAGAAGCCGGCAAAGGAGTTTTAATGGATAGCCCAAACACTCTTGGATAACCAGCTTGGCAATATAAGTGAGTGAGAAATAGACTAAGAGACAGAGAAAATAACAGAGGCATACAAAATTCAGATGATATTGTCAGAGAAAATGTTAAGACGTAGGTGATGATACTTTGGACCAAAACAAAGTTTGTCTCAAAGAGTTGATGAAATAAAATCCAACTTTACTCTCTGAGTAGATATAACCTTCTAGTATAGTACCCCTTGTAAAATGATGGGATTATTTGCTTGAATTTGGTACTACTGCCCTGGAACTGAGTATATATCCCTTTGCTCTGCCTAGGATGAAAGTGTTGCGCTCCACCACTTATGCCTGTGGTATCTCTGTGTTCCGTGAGAAGTGATGTATATTTGTGAATACATATTGTGTTTTTTTTAAATTAAAATCATTGAATTATACAAGCCTTATAATGTCCCTGCCCTTTTATACTCGTCAGTATTCATTTTAAACATTTTTACAGAATAATGTTATTGATTTGTTGATAGAATACCATGTATTAAAATATTTGCATAGATATATATATATATATATATATATATATATATATATATATATATATATATATATATATATATATATATATATATATATATATATATATATATATATATATATATATACATATATATACATATATATACATATATATATAATTAGATAAGGTAAAGATGTGAGATATATTCCCAAAATAAATCTGTTATGTACTTATTGTACATCTTAAATGGGTAAAATGATTTTATAATGTTCCTTTTACATCATTGTTCTTTTGAAACACTCTAAAAAAAGCTATGAAAAGAAACAATGTAAAATCATAGTACCTAATTGTTTGGGGAATATATCTCATATCTTTGTTTATCTAATATATCTATCTATCTATCTATATATCTATATATATATATACATATATATATATATATATATATATATGTGTACACATGTATGGGGAATCTATGCATGAATAAATAAATCGCTTAAATTCAACCTTACTAACCGTCCAGTTCTGCGTGGAGCAGAGGTAAGATGCCAGCCTCTGGGTCTGAAGTGAAGGTTTCAATCTTACATATACAGGTCAGGTTGGTTAGTCGCATAATGGAAACCAACGTCTTTTGCTAGCATGCCATGTTGGAGTTGTTCAATTTAAACATTAGAACAAGGTGTGATTAATGAATGAGTTACTTCTCCAGCCTTTTGTCGGGCAGTGATCACTAAAGATCTGAATTTTCAAAAGAGAACTGGACACAACCTAGGGACCAATAGAGTATTAACTCACATTGCAAACTGGTCCCCCCTTAAAGACCTTTTTTTGTAGACATGAGGAGTGAATGTTGAAATGTTCAGCCCTCTAGCTCCATTGTAATGACCTGTACTGGCTGACTTGGAAATTGAAGAGACTTATTTTGACAGTTTTGGTGATAAGTTTTGGTGTATGGTTTCTAATATATATATATATATATATATATATATATATATATATATATATATATATATGATGAATATGTTTAACTGTCCCTTGGAGTAAAGCATGTCACAATAGTTAAGGGTGAAAAAAATAGATGGGCTAAGCACTCTCCAATAACTACTGCATGGGTAATGATAGCCTAAACATGTTACACACTTTGATAAAAACTTATAAGACACACGTTTTAAATTAAAATCTGACCTTCAAAATCACTACGTGTCCTTCACAGTGAAGGTCAGACTTCAGGTCAAACTTGAGATCTAGGAATATCCTTAATTCAACAATACTTCCGCATAAATAAACATTGTATATTACTCCAACATATTTCATGCTATTTAGGGTGCATCCTATATTCCTGTGCATCTTGTATGTCACAAAATATGATGTATATATATATATATATATATATATATATACATTTATATTCAGTGGCACAGTGCAGAAAAAAAGAATGAACTGAGGGAATGCAGGGTTGTCTGCTCCAGTGAGCATATAAGTCCTGTAAGTGAAGCAAACCTCTATGGCTGGATGGTTCAGAGTGAGGGAGCACTGGGTAGGTATCTTGATTTAATATACAAACCAACAATGCACTGATGCACAGTTTCAGCTGATTTGAGGATACAAACAAACAGAATGAGAATTTTAGTAGAATATAGATAGTGAGGGAATGCTATCCTCCCTCCAAGGCAAAGTAAGGGAACGCTGTTCCCATGCGTCACACAGCACTACTCCACTGTATGTACAGTTGTATGAAGTTTACAAGTAAGTCTATTGGAAGGTAGATAAATAGATACATATATGCATATCAGATGATTACTGAGGTAGGTAATTGAAGAAAAGACACGTGTAAAAACCAGGTGAGTTTTGGTTGGTCAGCCTCCTTTCCATAAGTAAATCCAATCACGACTGCCTCCCGATCATTTTTGGAATTTTTTTTTCCGCAGGATCCAAATTTTTACTTCCATTTTCGCCATCAAATTTTACGAAAACTACTGATAACCCACACGATTTCCTTCTCTCCCTCCCAGCCCACAACTCTTTTCTCTTCCTCTTCCTTACTTCTTTTTTCCCCCACCCACCAGCCACACTCTCTCTTTTTTTTCATCCTTCTCTTCTTCTACTCCCTCACACTCTAGGGCTGTCTTCTGGCCAAGCTTCTAATTCTGTCCAACCTCATGGTTATCAGTTCAATGCAACTATTTATTCTTCAAATAAGTATATACATACCCAAACGTATAAGCATCATTTAAAAAATAAATATTCAATTAAATTGAAAGCCAGATTCTGGATTTGAAATTTTTATCTTATCAAAACCTTAAAGACTTCATATATATATGTAAGAGTTGTAATAGAATAAAAAAATTCAAGTCCAGAATTTGATTTTTAATTTGATTAAATACACTTATTCTTTAAATGGTACTTATTAGTGTTTTGGAACCACACTCTTCACATATACATTTGTACACATGCATTTATGTATTCAAGAAACGGACCTCATTTGATTCAACAATAAATTATAAATTGTGTTGTATTATTTTTTTAAACAGTACAACAAAATTTATGATTTATTCTGTCCAATCAAATAATGCCTATTTCTTGAATTCATACTGTTGTGTTCAAGGAGAATAAAAAGACAGAGAATAGACGAGATGAGAATTTTGGTTGAAAGCAGTTATTTAACCTTTGCCTTATCGGTGGGCTGTTTAGCACAATGGTAAGTACATTGCTACATTGAAGCAGCTACCTATCGATGGCATGCTTGATTTCTGCTGCTGCACCATTGTCTTTAATCATCTATTCTATTTATACTGTCTAAATTGAATGATATATCAACTGTGTAATGACGGGAAATCATTTCAGATAGTTTTCTATACAAAATGTATACATATATGTATATATATATATATATATATATATATATATATATATATATATATATATATATATATATATATACATATGCATATCTTCAGCGGGATTAGCAACAGCAACAGCCATTTCAGGTCCAATGCCGAACCAAGGCCTTTCTCATTTCTGGGAAAGTACATGGTAGCTAATCTATCCCTCCCATTGCCAATACTTAGTGATGAACTGGTTTCAAATTAAAAGTTGTCCCTTTCCTAAACTGATTGCACCCCAAAAGATTAGAGAGTTCAGTCTGTTCTGCTTGTTTACCCTTAGCTGAGAGAAAAACAGATAGATTCATTACTTGAGGGCATTGATGTAAAGTGAACAGACTTGGCCAGAGGTTCAATTCAGATATATATATATATATATATATATATATATTTATATATATATATATATATATATATGTATATATATATATATATATATATATATATATATATATATATATGTATAATAGGAAGAGGATTCGCTACTCAAAACACGTACTATTATTTGCCTGATGAGGCCCAGGGAGGATTGAAACATAAACTTGTTTGTGTAGTGAATCCACTCCCTATTATATACTTCCAGCTTTGCTCTAAAGAAACTTGGCATTTGAAGAATAAAGTTGAATTTATCGAGCACTTGACAAAATAAATCCATCACATGTTATGCTATATTGCTAACCTGATCTGTACCATATGTACTATGTGTATACATACATACATATATATATATATATATATATATATATATATATATATATTTTTTTTTTTTTTTTAAAGGTGTTGCCAGAGTAGCAGAAGCGTGCCCAAAAAAAAGGTGCCATGACATATCCAAAATAATTTTTAATCTATTACAAATCTGTAATTTGTATCTAAAATCAAAACACAAGAAAGATGCAGTTTTGAAAAAAGTACATAGTTGTTATTTCGCACAGGAAAAACGAAACACAATAATTAAAAAACATTTCATGGTTAGTGTATAAATTTACATTTTTACACAAAATGAAAGAAAACAAAGCAATATGAAAAGTGCTTAAAACAACTACAACAGCCTCTTTTGTTTAGGCTCCATTTTTGTGGAGTTATCAATTACTTTTATGATAATCCAAATAGCAGTCAACTGTCTTCCAATAGAGAGAAAAGTTAACTCAGGTAATCTATCATTGCTCATTGTATAACAAAGGTATGATATAATGTGCTAGAATCGGCTAATGGTTTGCAACAACTGTAGTAAATGATGGGATTAGAAAAATGTGACAAAATGTAGATTCGTTAGGATAGATGAAGCTCATGTGTACATGAACAGAAGTACATTGCTTATGTTCAGTTTCTCAATACTTGAATATACCATATTGCGATTGCCCTTTATCTCCTTTGTAGCTTTCGTACATGTCTTTGAGGAAAATTCCTAATTTATTCACATTATCTGCATTGCTGATAATGCTTTGGATCTAAAGCAATAAATCTCGAAACCACATTTTTAAAAAGTTCAAATCTTTTACTGAAAGAATCTATTTATAATAGAACCTAGAAGACACTATATAGAATTCAAGTATAAATTTCTTCTGAGTATCAAATATTCCATCATCCTTCACAATTTCATCATGGAATCATTCCTTTATGTTCTTTGCACAGTTTGTATTCTGTATCAATATCATATTTTCCAGGTAACTCAGTTGCTTCATTCTCTGTCTCTTTGAATCAAGATTCATAATCATTTTGGATGTTTATCATACAAAAACAACCAAGAATTTGTAAGTACTGAGTATTTCCAGTAAACCCTTTGCCACAGTGAGCTGTTCAGTTCAGTTTTTTCATCTTGCCTTCTTTTGTAGAGCAACAACTGGAGCTGGTAATTTCTGCAAAATTGCCTCTGTTGCTGACTTTCTAGATCTAGAATCACAATGTTTCTAGAGAGTCAGTGCAAAAGATTTGATATGGTTTACACTACTTTGCTATAAATATACTAATAAATTGAAAGTATTGTCAAGGACTTTATTCCATAACATAAAAACAACCAAGAATTTACAAGTATCGAGTGTTTCTAGTAAATCCTTGGTCTTGATAAACTGTTTGGGAGGATAGTTTTTTTAAAACTCACCATCTATAATTCCTTGTTGAGCAACAATTAGTGCTGGTAAATTCTGCAAGACTGGGTGTACTGTCAACTTTCTGGATGCTCATCTAGTATCACAATGTTTCTATAGAGTCAGTGAGAAAGATTTGATATGATTGCATTGTTCTTCTCTAAGTGCTGAAAGACAAGGTAAACAGCCAGAAAAAAAGTAGAGATGCTTTCTAGATTTTGGAATAAAACTTGTTTTGAATATTGGAGTTACTACATCATTTAGAACAAAATTTGAATTATGTACGCAGCAAGACATAAAAATTGCATTTGGAGCAACTTCCAGGATTTTTGCGTGGACACAGTATATAATGTCTGCTCTCTCTTAAGATTGACTACATTAAATAGTTATTGCCAAAAGAAAAATTCTCTGCATTATATAAATCATTCCACTAGATCACTGAATTTCTGCTGATATCAATAGTAGAGCCAACAATTATTGCACAGCACTTGATTTCAGCTATCATCTTTGATAGAACCTTGGCTGATAAGGACTGTATCTGATCATTTTATATAGCAGGGAGAGATATGTTGCATTTCGATCACTCATTAATGAAAGATGCCACAGCAGAGTGTCATTTTTGGCAAACGTCTTGATAAGTTTTTAAAAATTGCCTTGCCAATGCTTGTTTTCCCAAATAGAGATCCATATCTATAATACAGATAAGAATTAATTGCCTTATTTTTCTCTATCATTCTTTTCTAGTGTTACAAAGCCAGCTAATTTTTTTTCAAGTTTCAAAGTGAAAAAGGAAGTAAAAAAGAAAGAGGAAGAAAAGAAAAAGGAGGTGAAAAAGAAAAGGAAAAGTTAAAAGAAGATAGGAGGGGAAAATGAAAAGAAAACAGAGAAAGAAGGAAAAGAGTGCAAAAGAATAGGTGAAAAAAAAGAAAGTGAAAAAAAGGAAAAGAAAAAAGAGAAAGAAGGGAAAGAGTGCAAAAGAATAGGTGAAAAAAAAGAAAGCGAAAAAAGGAAAAGAAAAGAAAAAGGAAGAGAAAAAAGAGGAAAAGAAAAGAAAAAGAAGAAAGTGGAAAAAAAAGAAAATGATGGAAAGAGAAAAGAAAAAGAAAGTGAAAAGGAGAAGAAAAAGACAGTAAAAAGAAAAATAGAGTGAAAAAGAAATAGAGGATGAAAAAAAGAAAAGACAAAGAAAAAGAAAAAAGTAATAGAGAAAAAGTTTAAAAAGAAAAAAAAAGTTGAAACAAAAGATAAAAAGGAAAAAAAAGGAAAACAAATAAAAAAAGTGAAAAGGAAAAAGAAAGAAGAAAAGAAGAGAAAAATATCATTAAAAAGATACCTAAAAAAATGAGAAGAAAGTAGAAAGATCAGTAATAAATATGTATTTGTGTTAATGAGGGCATTTGGACTGATTGCTCATTTTTATTCCTTCTGAAATCTTCAATTCCTTTGATGGAATTCCTCTCATCTTTGAGAATTTCCTTGTCAGAGGATCTAGGCCATCTTAGAAGACAGACCTATACCTAAGAATTCTTTCCCTAATTTGTTCTCTTGAGAGGGATTCTCTTATCTACCCTTTTACCTACCCTGCCCTACTCCGCAATCAGAAATCCCCACTCTCCAGATTTCTCTGACTTTCTAAGCAACCCATAAGCCAATGATCCACAGCCTTACACTAACACATGTACATGATTATAAACACTTACTTACACACACACACACACACACACACACACACACACACACACACACACACACACACGTACACACACACACGTTTACATTCTAATTAAAAAACTGTCTGCCAAAACAGTCAACATTGCTCTCTTCAGTTTTCAAGTGATTCTCACTGGCTGGCTGAAACGAGCTAGAGGATTGAAAACTTTTCAACATTTACTTTGTACTATGTCGATATTTTTTCTATTTTTCTACATTTTCCCTACAAATATTTTTTTAGGAAGAGGGTCCAATTAACCATGTAAATTCATGCTAAATTGGTCCTTCAGTTTGTATCCAGCAGTGTTAACGCTCAGTGATCCAACAAAAGACAAGATTAATAATTCATTCATTGATCTACGTTTTTTTCTAATTTTTCAATTGATAACCGCCAACACAGCTCTCTGCCAAAAGACGGTGGTCACTTTGTTTCTTTTGAGTGACTCACCCAATCTCTCTATCTTATAATGATTAAAGTTGACTACATGAAAAGTAAGCTGAGTCCAGCCCATTTCCACACAAATCTTTCCATCATTGTTACTCCTCCATGATTTAAATACATCCAGGCATTGACACATTCGTAACCATTTCACAACTGAATCAGTAAGGAATAAAAAAAAAAACACCAAATACTAAACCAACCTTCACCCAACATCAACCCTTCAAAAATTTCTTTGAACAGAGAAGTTATCTAGCCAGATTAAGATGTGGTGATCACCCTTCAATAAATCATTACAGAAACAAGCTGGACTCAAATCACACTTCATACTTCCTTCACTGTCCTGACACCCCACACACAACTCATCACCTGGTCATGGATTGTCAAGGCCCTCACTTATCAAAGACTGACCCACAATATTTCATTCCCTGTGAGTCTCAGACTGGGGTCCTTAGATCCTTGGGGGTCAGTCAAATAATGCTGTGAAATGGTATGATGGCAAAGTAACAACAAAATCCTTCTCACAGCTATTGAAAACAAATTATTGTACACAGACCTGTACCAGTTTTAAAGGTCAAAATTGCTTCTTATTGTAGTTCATTAATTAGTCTAAAAACTAAATGCTAAACATAGGGGTCTGTTAAAGTTTTTCTGTATAGAAAACAGCTACGGTTATATGTTTCTAAACCACTGCCTTATCAGTTTTACAAAGATACTTTCTAGAGGTAAAATAGGACTCCATCTTGGAAATACAGCCATCAAAACAATAATCATACGTGGAAAGAATTTTCAGTTTTACCTCGGGCACAAAGATCATTAGGATGCACTCCAAACTGAAAACAATAATCATTAGTACACAAGTCTCGCCTAAAGCATATGACACACTTGCGCTGATTTCAAGTCTTGCCTAGGACACACAAAGCCCTATATTTTAGAGAAGCCTACCTTGATGCAGACATCAATAATTACTATTAATTTTTTACTAGTATTTCTTTAATTTTACCAGTCAAGTTGCAATAAAATGCAACTGCAAGTAAAATGAAAAAACACTAAACAAAATTTAGTAATACTTAACAATGCTTCATTTAATCATTAATTCAAGACAATATTATAGCTAATACAACTAGTGAATGTAAGCAAAACATCAAACAGGTCTGGTTAGTTACTTAATAGTAAAGTGACTAACGTCTTTCGGCAGCAGCCATGTTGGGGATGATCAATTAAAAATGTTTGTTTGGCAGTGTTCACTACAAAAAGTTTGAATTTCAAAAAAACGAACACGAATGCTGCTGAAGAGAAACCAAGGGACCAATTCAGTAAAACTTACATTGTAAATTGAACTGGCCACTAAAAACTCATACTGTGGTAGAATTTGGAAAAAAAATGTTTTCTCTTGACATAATCAGGATTAGATGTTTGAATTTTCATCATTCTAGCTCCATTGATGTATTCATGATACATAAATACATAACCAGCCAGCCAGACCAACTAAAAAACTGAAAAAAAAAACTGTGTAGACAGTTCTGGTGACAGTTTCTCATATGTTAGCACAGAGTATTCAATGAAATGATGAATGAAGCTGCATGATTAGGTTTGAGCTTCTGTAATTGTTGGCATTCATAGCTCAATGAGTAGAGCAGCAGTCATGCTAAGATAGGCTTCTGAGGAAAGACGGATGTGAGTTGAAGTCTCATTGAAAGCTTTTTACTAGCAGATATAAAATGATAGTCCGGATTGTGATAAAAAGCAACAGAAATTAAGATGAAAAAAATGCTATCAAAAAATTACTGATAATTGAGAATGCTTCATATGAAAATCGAAATAACTCAAGACTATTACTACTATGTGTGGATGCCACATAAATAAGATGTAAGAAATACAAGTCGAAAATTAATCAGAATTGGCAATGCTTCATATAATTATAAAATTCAGGATAATATTACAGATATCAACAATATTTCAAGTAATATACAATTTATCCTGAATCAGTAAAGCGATAAAGAGACACTTACCTTACCACAAAATAGTTTAGGGTTAGAGTATGAGAATTTTTTTTCCTTCTTTTTATTGATATTTCCTTGATCTCTCTTATCAGCCAAAGATATCCGCTTCTCTTGAACTGTCACACAATTACACACTAAAATTGTGAGCCCTGCTCAATGATCAAAATTGAATTAATGAAAACTTCAGTGCCTTATTTTTTTATAAAAATAATCACTTTTTTTTCACCTGTTTTAACAACCCTTGTGTTGTACCGAACCAATAGACATTGTCATGGATGCTGGCCAAATTATTGCATGCATCTCCATGTCCGATCCAAATGCTAAAAATTCTATAGAATACTGAAACATTCTATGAAAATCCTTAAGTGAAGAATGATAACATCAGAGTAAATAACCTCATTTCATACTTGGCCAAAAAATGCCAGGCATTCTACAGAATACCAATGCATTTTTTTGTAATATCCAGTCATTCTATAGATTGCCTAGGTTTCACACTTTATTGGTAACACACACACATGAGATGATTTAGTCAATAAGAATGTGGAAACAGATGTAAAAACTTATGATATCAAAAGACTAGAGAAATTTCACAGTTGTATTCATCAAAATAAAGAAACATATGCAACCACCCACTCATTTTGGCACCATTTACGATCTCCGAAAATATTTTCACTAAGCATCAAACAACTAGTCATAAGAAATCATAGACATTTTACACAATTTCGAGGAGTGATCAAAAAGTTCAGGAACTGGTTGAACACAATCTATTTATGCTATGTATTTAAAAAAAAAACAAAAAAAACTCCCAATGAATATTCAGTTTTTATTCTGTAGTATTTTTTTTAGTTTTATGAGAAGGTATTGTCACTATGGATTATTCAGACTAGTATCCTTATCTTGGGGTCCTTGCCTTGCTGAGAAATATAAAGAGTTCTTATCAGTTAGACTTTCATTGCGGGACTTTCAGAGTAGTGAAGATTTTACATGCACATCAATGTAATGATTACTAGGGATAGGAAGAATATAAACCCCATTTTTTTTTGTCAGCCTTCTTTTTCGGTATGAGACAACCCAGTCCTCAAAATGGTTTGTATATTTGAAGAAGTTAGATCAATCAAATATTGTAAACACATTGTGGTAACAACAAAATCAACGCTAAAGAATCAGTTCGGTAGACTAAACAATTCTTAGAATGAAAATGACTCTTCTCAAATTTTCAAAAATTATCTTTGTACACCTAAATATGATCATAGAATGGATTGGCTGAAATGTTGCATTACTATTAAGAGAAGCATAAGATATGACTTCAATAGTCTGAAAAAATATTGAAATAATCAATCCAAAAGTCTCAAGAGGGAAAAAACAAATGAATTTCCAGTCGCTTTCAAAATACTTGCTGTTATTTTGAACATTGATTCATGGCTCTGAAGAAAAAGCAGTAACTTGAGCCTTTGGGTCACTGTTGTAGACTCCTTGATTGGGGCCCCCTGTAAACATACTTTTTGTAAAAAATATTTATCGTAATATTGTGCTGAAGTGACTTGAGGTTGAATGAAAGGATAGAAAGATCATTAAATTTAAAAGAAAATAACATTTCAAAATGAAATCTGGAGACATGTTCAATTCAAATTCTTGCATCAGTATTTTGACATTGAAATTGATTAAGAACTTTTGGAAATATTGTGCTGACAGACAAGAGCAAATACAGAAATTTATGAGAAAAAAATGAAAAAATATTTCTCAATTGGAAAAAGATCCCTGGATCCACTCCAAAATGAAACATTCCACTCCTTCTTTACAATGTGGCTCACTCTTCCACAAATTTCATTGAGAGCCATAATATGATTTTTATTGTATAGATTTATTGACAAATAATGCCATTAAAATGGTTGCCAATAAGTTTATATTTTCGGGTGAGAATTTTTTTGAGTGCAGAAAATTTTTACACGGAAGGTGAAGAATCTTGAAATCCTTTTTTGTTTGAGAGCTCTGTTGATTTATAAGATAGGGATTATATGACAAAGTGTGACATAAAAAAAAATTGTCCGCTCGCTATATTGTATCTCTCCACCAATACTATGGACTGATTAAAAAAAAGGCAGTCTATCTCTCTTTAGCTACTCTCTCTTCGGGATACTCAATTCCTTACAAATGCTATTAACTGATTTGAAAATTGGTCTTATCATAAAATTGTCTCCATACGGACAACCGTTGATTTTTGTCACAGTGAACAACAGCAAATTTTTTTATCTCTTATAAAATAAATATTTGCCTGAAAAATTGGATAGAAAACATTTAAGCTTTTGATTCTTCAAGTTTTGCTGATGAGTCATTTTGTATGGATGTGTTTCTTCTGCAAGAAATTTTAATTAATTGTTTATTCAATAACATATATATATATATATATATATATATATATATATATATATATATATATGTATGTGTGAGTGTGCATTTGCGGATATAGATATATATTTATACATACATCTATATATTTATATACATATATATATATAGTATGAATTAGAAGATTGTTAAGTCACATGGTAAGAGGATCACAGAACAATTATATCAAAATTATATCAAAACCAGAACAAACTGGAAGTTCCACAGAGTTAGGACATTCATTTTTGGCAGCATGCCATGTTGGTGTGATCAATTAAGAAATTAAAAAAAGGGGTGATCAATGAATAAGTTACTTCTTTTGTCTTTTGTTGGGTAGTGATTGCTAGAAAAGTCTGGATTTTCCAAAAAATAAGCATGAATGCAGTTGACACAAACTCGGGGATCATTTTAGCACAAACTTACAATGCAAATTGAACCCTCCTCCTAAACACCTATTCAGAAAGGAATTTAAAAAAGATGTTTTCCCTAAATATGATAAAGAATAAATCTTAAAATTTCAGACCTGTAACTTCATCGGATACCACACTTGAAAACTAAAGAAACATATGTTGACAGTTTTGGTGGGTAATTCTTAATATGTATCAAATTTTTTTCAACTACTCCTGCAAGTAACGACTCAGTAGCGCAGAAAAACAATTCCACAAAATACAGGCATGAAAAAAATGTTTTTCTCATATTGAAAAAGGTATGTTGCCATGTTGTTTTAAAATTACTTTTTTGCAATAAATATATTAATGCTAAAATATATATTTGTATAATTCATTCATATGTAAATAATCCTATTATCTTTTATGGGTATTATGCTACTCATGATATAGTAGTCTTAGAGTTTCAGAATTTAAGATATCAGATTGTGAGGAATTGAGGAATCTTCCGTCAACAAGGACGACTCTGGTTAAAGTAACAAAAATAAAAAAGCAAAATTCATATTATAATAAGCAACATGGCTGAACATTTGGTCCATGTCAATCTGTCACACTTTTAAGAGAAAAATTTTCGAAAAGGGGTTGTAGAAGAGAGGTTTTGAGAATGGAATCGTAACACAGTGACCCCAATGAGGTTGGAAATAGGCTAGGGGTACAAAGAAGGATAGGAGATGAAACAAAGATATTTGCTAAAAGAGAATGGCTGAATTTGCCCATAGAGAAAAGAAGAAATACAAGAAAGCAAAATAAGGTAAAATTGAACTTGCTTCTTAGTAGGTGCTGAGGATGTTCAGGCAACTTCCATGAGTTTTTCAAAAACCACAGTGCTTTAAATTTCCACCCTTAGGTACATCATAAGCAAAGCAATGGATATTTTACGAGTTGTCAGAATCTTGAATACAAATTGTCACCAGGTTATAAGGAATCTGTAGTCAACAAGAACATTACTTGTTAATATTACCAAAATAATAAACCAAAACTATTACTGGAGAGTCTGCAATTTGGCATTCCTTGAATCGAGGCATGGGAGACAAATCTAAAGGGGGTGGGGGCAGTTGTCAATGTGGCATTTGTTACCAAAGATCCACCCATTCCAATAAAAGGTCAGGGCTTTAAGAGAATGTAAAGGTTTGTGGTTTGGAAGTAAGAGACAAAACTTCTTTTGTGGATTAGGGTGTGTCTCAATGACCAGATGTGGATTTGCCAAACAGAAGCAGGAAAGACGAAAACCAGGATGAATAAATGACAAAACAAATAAGGGGAAAAAAAGGAATCGGGTTCAGTAATGGTTTTTACAAGATTCAGTTGCATTTGAAAAATATTTTACTAAGTGTGGGGGCAAATGGGTTAACATGTCCTCCTCATGTTTTTGGGCACCATGCCATGGAATAATGGTTAGTAAGCTAGTTCTGGGGTCGGCAAACTACTCTGAAGGCTAACTGGATTAGAAATGTTTCTATGTCTTGTGGGCCAAGGCATATAAAAAATGGACCAATGATCATACAAGGCTATGGAGACAGATTGTTATTAAAATATCTTAATGTTTTCCATGATAGGAGTGTACATCTGCATAAACTTCTATGTACTACAGATCAATGAGATACATACAGATATTTTAGTGATAGAACATTGATCTATTTTCAGCCATTATGAACCAAAGATAGAAAAAAAAACCCAAAAGAAATCCAGAATGCAATGTCACATATAGTAACTGGTCTGGATGAAATGATTTAGTCCATGGGCTTTCCTGACCTCTGCTCTTAACTTCCTCACCCACCTAAGCAGTACCAAAAAAGCTGTTATTCTCTGCATACAATCATTTGTAATAATTGGGTTGCGACAAACTGAATCTCAAATTCATGATCCACTTGAAATTAAAACTCTTATGTAAACTGAATTTTTTGAAAATAACGAAACTTACCTAAAATTTAAAATTGCAAGGGAAGTAACTGTGATAACTTATTTTAACATTTGAATTCATAGATATGAATCTAAGAGTTTAGGTAGATTCAAAGTTATCACATAAATGTTACACAAGTTTTTAAACTTTCTCCTGATTAACAGCACATCTAAATTTTTCTAATCTACCTATTATATAAACAAAAATTTCCAACACTCACAAAGGAACAGCTGCTCAGATGTGAAGTGTCTGAGATGGAACCCAGTATTTGCAATAAAGCACACATTTTTGTCATAGCACAGGTGCCAATCAACCTCCAACCTTTTACGGTACTTAAATCTCACAAAAGTGAAGCTCAACCCAAAGTTTTTTCTGCGCATCAAGAGTGAGTAACATACAAGTGTAACTCAGCCAAGGGGGAAATTTGCCTATTTAAAAAAAAAAAAAATCATTCATTCATTCATTCATTCATTGTCACTTGCAGCCAGGCCAGGCTTTAGGGAGGGTAGGCCTTAGACTTGCATTTTTGAGCATAGTGTAAAGATCAGTCACTTCTTGGGACAATTAATAGGATGGCTATAGGAGGCTCTACTCACGATTGCCCCCCTGATAGATCACCCATCTAGGTACTGACCAGGCCCAATGTTGCTCAACTTCAGTCATTGAGTAAGAACCAGTGTATCCAATGCAATTTGGTTGTAATAAAATGAAGATGCAATCATACGTAACCATTATTAATTTTCTATGAATATTTTCATTCATCTTAAATTTTATTGTTACTTTCAACAATACTTAGCAACATTGAGTAAACAACCTTCCCTAGGTAACATCATCAATTGGGGTGAAATTATGATGAATTAGCAGCACAAAAATTCAACATTTACCACCATTTTAGCACTATTTGTCAACAATTTTAGCCAATCTTTAGCTATTTTCTTGTCATTTTAGATAAATGTTGCCATTTTGAACTATTAAAAATGGCCATAAAACGGCTAGCAATGTTTTTTCATTACACATTTGGGTATTTTTTGACATTCTTTTTGGACAATTTAGCGTGAAGAAATTTTGTGTTGGCAACACTGGGTTACACCAAGACTAGGAACACCACTGGCTCTAGGCATGCATTTTCCCTTGAAAAGCTGCCTCCGTATGACACTGGGGGTGATACTCTGAGTTACTACCCAGGGTGACAACAAACCTAGAAATGCTGCTGGCTCTAGGCATGCCTTTTACTTCGATAATCTGCCTACATATAGCACTTCTTCACCGACTGGGCTACTAGAGCTCTAACAGCTGGCAGAATCCTTCATCTTTGCCCAAATATTTGTTACTCTTTTCAAGTACAATTGTTATAGTAGTAGTGATATTTTCCTAATTTAAGATGAAAAAAATAATTTATGATGAAAGAAAATACTAATAAAAAATGATGATGCATTCAAATGAAAAAAAATTATGATAATTAGATGATAAAGTTGATTCCTGAAATTCTTAGATTTCTTTATTCCATATATTTTTGAAATTCTAGGAATTCATTAATGCTTTGTATGAAAGGGATAAAAAATAAGGCAGAATCTATCTCATATATTCTCATAATGATACTATTTACATAAGACCTAAATACTCAGTCCTGTGATTCTGTTGGACTGCAATGTTCTAGCTGAGAAGATGATATACCTTTTCCTTTGTGCTGTCTAACTTAATTAAAGATACAGTTTCCATTTTCGCCCCTTAAAGGTATTTATCATTCTGAGTTGTTTTTTATCAGCACTCCTACCCAGATAAGGAGCTCAAATTTTACCATGCAAACACTGCAGCAAATATCTGTCATCAAGGCATCTAGGATGGTAAATGAAAATACGGATCAATGTATCAGAATTAACAATGTTTGAATGTTGCAAAATACATGGAATTAGATCTACTCTGGTGGTTCATCATAAATAGTGGACACTTAGGCCATCTTCGTGATGTGGGTCCCAGAATGCGAATCCAAGAAAATAAACAAGAGGTTTATTTTTCTAATCAGCATGTTTTCTGCTTAGTGCATTTTTTGATTCATATGCATTTTTATGCCTTACAACACTAGTTCCTTAAATCTGGAATCTTCAAAGAGATGCAGTGAACCAAAACATTGCAACGTGTGGGTTTTTGTCAACATATATCTTTTTTGACAGCAGATGAATATTTCTTCAACAGGCATGTCTTTCTAGTCTTATGTGAGAGTCTTTCAACTTGTGTACCTACCCATCATTTCATTTGACAATTGTATCATATTTTGTCTATTTCTACTTCATCACTCACCTGCCTCTTTTTTCTCTGCTGTAATTGTACATTCCCAGGACGACCAATGCAGAAATAAGAAAAAAGCAAATGAGTGAAACTCCATAAATAAACAAGGAAAACATATATTCCTGCTATAACAATAACTTGATAATGCCCAAGAGAAAAGAGAAAGAGGAGATGAAGAAGAAATGAAGGGTTACTATCAATACTATTTCTGTAACTATTAATAATAATGATGATAATAATAGTAAGAGCTGGGTTTGTCCCTCTTATTATCATCAGCTCTTTCTACCTTATTGAACTACCTTTCTTTTCTCCCCTCTCTCTTCCTATCCTCTCAATAAACTACCTTTTCTCAATTTTATCTTCCTACTCTCTCATTTAAGTACATCATTTTTCTTCTCCTTTTCCCCTTCCTACAGTGTTTGTCACACATAGTATCAGTAGCAGCTATCAGCTGAGCCTGTTGTTAAATACTAAGTTAACCATCAGCCAAACAATAAGTCTTGATAGTTAAAATAAGTGAAAATGCCCATGGGAAAAGATGAAGAAGATGAGCTGAAGGAGAAAAAGACAACTGGTAAAACTGCAAATCGAAGGAAGAATCAAAACCATCAGGATGACTGTAAGCTAGAATACTGAGGAGAGTCCTGGAGTATTGATAAGACTTATTTAATTAATCACTTAATCTCTAGAGCAAACCACCAGTTACTACTGGAGTGAAAACTCAGCAAGAGATGATAATAAAGGAAACATGAGATCCTGCAGTTGATGAGAAGTACAGATAATTCTTGGTTACAAGAAACAATACATCACATTGTATATGATTGCTGGCTGTTAAAAATTGAAACGAAGCACAATTTCTCAGGTTTGGGCTTTTGAATTCATTCAAGTTATCTTGTTCTGAATCACAAATTGTTACAGTAAAAGATTAAGAATTGGGTTAGGGTTGTTATGACAAGCAATAGTTCTCCAAGAACTTATTGTACTCTGAAAAAAACATGCGTTCAATAAAGAATAGATATTTCTCTAAAAAACGCACGTTAGAAAGAAATATTTCACTCACAAACAAGAAAGTATGTTTGCCTTTGAAAACACTTATATGCTTTGTTATACCAAAATCAGAACTTCATTTATCTATTCATCTATCACTATGAGTATAAATGTAAATATAGAATAAAGAACTTTTAAAACATTTATGATCTTTATTCATATTTGCCACCGATTCCTACTACAGTCCCATTTTCTCTAATCGTTCATTCTATTCACATTGTCCAAATTGAATGATATATTAACCATGTATATTGTGTATTTAAGAAATGGGCATATTTGGTCCGACAGTATGAATTATAAATTGTGTTATATTATATAGGAACTTATTCTCTTGTTGTTACATATATATATATATATATATATATATATATATATATATATATATATATATATATATATATATATATATATATATATATATATATATACATATATATCAGGGGTGAATAGTACTTTGTATCTTGGGTGCACAACAGATATATGCAATAGATGCACAAAAGCATAAAAATATTTTGATGTCTATAAAAAGCAATGGATAGTTGGAGTCTTTTTGGCACAATGTAGAGAAAGTGGTCCCAATTGTAGAAATTGGAGAATTAATGGAAAACAATTTGGTTTAGACACTTTTATCAGTGGATAATAGGGTAAAATCAAAATTTTATTTTTCTTCCATTAATTCTCCTACTTCTTTCCATTTTTTGGACATTTGTAACATCAAATGAGTGAGGTTGTGTAACTTTACAACTTACAATCAAGACCACTTTCCCAACATTGTACCAAAAAAGCTTTTTGTTACTGTCTGTTGGTTTTTGGAGACACAAAAATATTTTAGCATTTTTGCACATCCATAGTACACAGTACACCCAAGATACAAAGCACCATACATCAATGAGATATCTATATCTCTCTCCATGTATATCTATATCTATGTATAATATTTCTGAAAAAGACGCTACTTGGTAATCAATATTCGATTAACAAGAGAGTATGGATGCTTTTGTAAACTTCCATGTTCATTGCCATCATCCTCTGAACATTATCTACAACTAAAAAAAATGAAAGTAACTCTGAAAAACGTCCTCGTAGCAAATCCAGGGACAGCCCATCCATTAATCAAACCTAGGCAGTTGCCTAGGGTGTAAAAGGGCCTAGGAGTGCACTTCAAACTGAAAGTTGTTTTGAATGCAATCGGGGACACAAAATTCAATTATCTTCATCTAGAAAGGATGAAAGCAACTCTGAAAAACATCTTTGCAGCTAATAAATATTTGATTTAGGAAGAAGAAAGTGTAGATTTTTTTCTTCACATTTCCAGGTTTATTCCCATCATTCACACAACATTATCAACAAATAAGCAATATAAAATATCCTGTAATACAGTGCTGGGTCATTAGGGTGTGCCAATACTAATGGAGCCCATACCTCTTCAGGCCTGTTTTTGAATCAGAGTTGTCCATTTCCTACACTGGTTGCAAACTACAGCATGAGAGCCAAGTCTGTCTTACTATTAATCTATAGCTGGGAAGAGAAGAGATGGATTCATGCTTTTTTCAAGGGTATTAATGGAAATGAACACAACTTTTTCAGCAGAAGTTTGAATTCAACTTGTCAAGTCTATTCACTGTGCAAATAAAGTGACTCTTTTCTTACATTCAAAATAAATTGATTTAAAGAAATAATTTTCCTAATCTAATGATGAATGGAAACCTTAATGAAAACATTCAACCAATTCTTTAATCATACTAACTGGAAGAGAGACCGACATTGTGAATCCAAAGGGGAGTTAACTCTCAGTATTTCCTGCAAAGATTTTTAATCTTGTTCCATTGCTAGGTGGAGTCAACTTGAATAAGACATAACTGATGTACTTATAAGTGATAAGATTCTTGAAAAGTCATCAAAGGTCAGTCACATCTCTACTTGAGAATTGAGGCATGTATATTGGATAACAGTCAAGGAGACTTAGCTTTGACTTTTCAAATGTCTCCTCTGAATGCTGCAGTGACAGAGATTATTATTTACCTCAGCCAACTAAGTTCGAAGAGGCATATCCAGTTACTCACTTACTCTCTCCCTGTCCGTACAATATCTCCAAAGCTCTCAATGAAATTTTATGATATTTGATGGAATGCTGGGCCATGGGCAAATTAAGAATTAGTTATATTTGGGGGCAGATTCAGAGAAAGTGTTCCAAAATGAATTGTCTAGATTGGAAGACAGATCTCCAGGAACCAGAGTTATACATCTTATAATGATTGCTGATCATAAATATACAGATCAGGTATGATAATTGTGTTTTTACATGATATCCAGAATTTCCTGGGTAAATAACTGCAAATACAAAAACACAGGAAAAAATGTCTTCTATGATACATTCCTTCTTACAGAACAGAACAAAAGAAGAAAGATTATTTACACTTGAAAAAGTAGCAGGTACCAAAAAAGTATTCTGATGCTAGAAATAAAACAAACGATGTAGTCCCTTGCTTTGACAGAGCATCTGGATACACATTATCAGTGCTTCTCCCACTGGGTGCCAGTATGAGAAGGTCGTATCTTCAGAATTTTAGTATGAAAATGTTTTTCAGAGTTGCACAACGTTCCACAAACAAAACCCCATGAGTTTTTTGTTAATTGAAGAAGGCTATTTTAATTGAAATTGACCTCTGGTGCCCCCAATGACCTTGGAGGTCTGCACTACCTATCTTATCAAATTTGATCATATCCTCTCTGCCATTTGTAAGGCCAAAATCATCTTAGTACTTCCAAGCAAACTCATTATTTTCTTTGATTGGTTCGAAATGACCCCTGGTTACCTCTAATAACCTCCTAAGTCAATTTTACATGAATGTATGTCATCATACCAAAAATTATGCATTGTCCTTCAAACGTTATAAAGATACTAATAAAAAGAAGTTTCCAATATCAGTATAGATTGTTACAAGATATCACAATTATTGGTAAATATGACCAGAATTGATGAAAATACTATGGTTTGAACCATAAATTCATGATATTTATTTTTTAGAATTAGTCACCCTATAGAAACCATCTCTAAGCAGCATGCTGTGTTGGGTGATTAACTGAATAATAATTGATTACTTCCCTCATATTTTGTCGAGCAGTGATCACCAAAAAGTCTGAATTTTCAAAAAACTGATAGACACAAACTAATGGATAAATTTAGCATCAACTTATATTGCAAACTGAACTTCCCCCTAAAAAATCCCCTGCTCATTGAGGGTAGAGTGTGTGCAAAATTTCAAGTTTCTATTTTCAAGTGAATTACCTAAACACAGCAACAGTGTTTGAATCTGTCTGTTGTGGATTGTGGTGTTTAATAATTATTACACATATGTGTTACTACTAGTCATAACTGTTCTTATTGAGAGTGAGATTTATCATTAGGTGTAATCATGATTACTAGGTTGATCAGTGATTACATTGCATACTAGATATGATAGTTGTGATATGCAAAATTCTTTAAGATCCACTAAAGTAGCTTTTCTCAGCCATTTTAGACAGGAGGCATCCTTGAAATATCTTTCATATCTCAAAGGAGTCCCTACATAAAAATATTACATGTTGGAGGAACCAGTCTTAAACTAAGGGTAGACGCTATCAAATTAAGCAAGATATCTAGCAGGCTGCTTATAAATAAATGCAAAATATGCTGCATTACCTACAGATTAAATCAAAATATCAAATGTCATTTAGTAAAGCAAGATTCTAGATGATTGAAAGGAGATATTATCTAAAAGAACCCGGATAGGCGCCTTTCTGCTTTTTTGTCTCTGGCTCTGCCTATAGAACCAAAACCTTATTTATTGAGAATTCTTTGATAAAAGAATTAACAAATAATTATCCATACCTTGTATAAATGAATTATCATTGCCAGCATGAGTATCAGAACTAATTATCTAAATTTTTTATCTGGGCATTGCTAGTCCCAAAATGATTATGGACATTTTAAAAAACTCTTTTTGAAAAAACAAAAAAAATTGTTTTTATATGGCACCTAGTGGTGTACTCAATTTTCAAGATTGTGGCCCCACATTGTGACCAGGAGCACACACATATACATACTGAAAGAGAGAAGAATGGTTGGTTGGCCATTTACTGGGCTATCGTGATGCGATACAATTGGTAAAATATTTCTTCTACTGATGATTTAAATCAGTTAGAATTATAGAAAAGATGGGAAACCTGATCATAAGTATTTAACAACATCAACTAAAACTGTAACCAAAATTGCCAACATAGGTTTCTTCAGGTTTCAACTTGGTCTGGCTGGCTGGCTGGCTGGCTAAGTATGTATGTACGGCATGAATAGGCCTTTCCAATGGAGCTAGAGGGCTGAACATTTAAATATTTTCCCAGGAAAATTGCTTTTTTTTTTGCTGGTTTTAATGTGTTTTTAGTGGGGGTTGGATTTGCAAGATAAGTTTATGCAAATTTGGTCCCTTAATTTGTGTACAGCAGCATACACTCTTGTTTTTTGAAAATTCAGACATTTTAGTGATCACTGCTAAACAAAAGGTAAGAGAAGTAACTAGAATGTTAAACTGATCACTCCCAACATGGCATACTGCCAAAAGACATACATCATATGATGGTTTATTTTCAGTAACTAACCAGACCAGTTTTATAATATTATCTAAGATTGTAGGTTTTTAGAAATTTTCCTTTAAAAAGTGGAAATTTTTTATGATTCTAATAAATAATAGCTGCTGGGTTTTTTCAGAGTAAAATGTCATCAAGACAAAAGCTGCCATTTGTAAAGTCAATTACTTTTTTTACATGTGTAAGAAAATTTTCACAGAACCCTCAACAAACTCTCACAGAACCCTAAGATTCAACAGAACCCCAGTAGAAGCTGTTCTAAAAGTTATGTGTGTTTCAGTGATGAAGGAAAAGCCGCTATTATGAGTCGCCCAGTGAGTATTGAATCCAATCCACAAGAAGTAGTAAAATGAAACTAGTTTGGTATCCAACGTTATGTATCTGGTACAATTTTTTAGATGTTTACTAAGCTAAGTCTAGTACAGAGCTAAAATAATGAGATATCCAGTGAGGATTGGACTCACTCCAATAGCAAAAGTGTAATGAAACTAGTTTCCTATCCATCGCAGCATACAAAACACCTACGGTTATCTTCTTATTTAGTAATGAAATATTTTTATGAACTATAACACCATCCAATCAGCTTGCTTGGAATTTTTGGAATGCAATTCCTTGATCAGTTGTTATTACCTAGATAACCTTTATCGGAAACTAATTAGACCTGACTACTACATTCATTTCCCTTTCTTTTCATTACATAAGTAATCAAATTAATGAAAGGTAAGTATTAAACTTATCCATACTGCTTAAGCACAGTGTCTGTCCTTTCCTCCCTCCATTTATTAATACTACAACTACTACTACTAACACTATTAAAAGCAATGATTATCACTCATCAACACAGTGAATAATTGAACAACTGAAGCATAAAAATTTGAAGTCCTGTAAAAACATTTGATCCAAGAATAGATATGGTCAGAATTAATTTTACATATGATATCAGTGGCATTTTCCAATGGAAAACATTTAAGAAGTAAAAAAAGCAACTACGAACATCTAGATTTAGGAAAATCTGTCAAAATAAGGCCCCAAAAAGGTAAAAAAAGCTTTTCTTTCCAAAAATAACAAAGAACATTTTTAGAAGGAGTCTAGTGTAGTGCTAATGCCAAATTTCAAGGCTGCAGACAAAACGGTATGGCCAGGTGTGATGGAACACACAAATATATAAACCCATGCACTTTAAAAAAAAAGATAGAACTCTTCGCCATCTTTGAATGGCCATGGTCGTTCAATTCCATGGTAGAAGACCAGATCTTGTTGTCATGAATAAAGAAAATAGAACATGTCAAATAGTAGATTTCCCACCAGACCACAGGGCGAAGCTTGTAGAGGGTGAAAAGTTGCATGAATACCTTGCCAGGGAACAAGAGAAGTTGTGGAACATGAGGGTGACAATAGTGCAAATAGTGGTTAGAGCCAGGGGACCATATCCAAGAACCTGCCAGAAAGGCTGCAGGATCTAGGATGTCAGCAAGAATACTGAACAGAGTCCTAGAGTATTAAGGAGACTTGCTATCACTTGATCTCCAGTGAAAACCATCCATCTCTGTTGATGTGAAAACCCATCATAATGAGAAATTGGACACAAGGAAAAGAGAACCTGCCAAATTATAAATGTGACTATGCCTGCAGATCTCAGAGTGAACATGAAAGAGAATGAAAAGCTAGGAAAACTACCAGGACTTAGCCTGGGAATGGAGAAAGGCATGGAACATGATGGTTAGGGTAGTGCCAATAATAGTAGGCACACTAGGAACTGTGCCAAAGGCAATGTAGTTAAGGTTGGAGGAACTGGAGTTTAGAGGAAGGATTGAGACTATACGGACCACAGAACTGGAATCTGCAAGAATACAAAAGATGGTACTGGAAATGAAAGACAAACAAATGAACTCCAGTCATCAGAAATGTCCAAACAGCAAGGAAGAACATCTCAGGTGTTAGAAAAGTGAGAGAAAGTTGGGACAGTACAAACCACAGCACTGCTGTGATCTGTGAGGATGCTGAGAGGGAGACCGGAGATCTGAAGAGACTTACTGTCACTCAGCCTTCAACAATGATCACCAGACATCCGGAGAGAAAATGCAAACCACAGCACCACTGTAGACTGTAAGAGGGTGAAGAGGAGGACTGGAGACTTGCTGTCACTCAGTTCCCTGCGGTGACCACCAGGCAACTGGAGTGAGAATGCAAATAATAATAATAGTAATCACTACCAGAGCTGATTCTACCAAAGGACCCAAATGAGCAAAAGGGACAGGGATGAAATTCTGTTCAGGTCCTCTATATAGGTTTGGGTTGAACCTGATTACAACTACAACTACAATACACTCTCATATGGCTCAAATTTCCAGTTGTCTTCCTCCAAGTCAAAGATGGAGTAATTCACTTCTAAAATCCTGACAATGAAACCCAGTGACCTTACTGACTTTTAATATTTCTTTGGTATTTTTCCAGTGTTACTTGATTTTGGACTAAAGACAAATGTTTCAATGTATCTTCCATGACATTCTATTGCCTACAGGATCATAAAAAGTTGGCCTGAATACTCCAAGTTTTTTCCTCTCACAGCAGAAGAAACTTCCGAGAATTGAGGAAGTGATCCAAGATTGGAAAAGCTTAGAGAGAAATCAAGATTCCAACACTGACTGTAGATTCAGAAAACAAAGACGGTCTGGTGAAAATGGGATATGGACAAAAATCCCATGGGACAAAAGTTTGGCATTTTTTTGTAAATTTGGATAAATAAAGGTCTTATTGTGATACTATGTTTATTTTGTACTATATGTTACAGGAAGAAAAGAATAAATATATCTTTTTTTTTTTCACAGTAATAAATAAGCAGGAAAATATCATGCTTTTCTTTCGCTTTTTTTAGGCCAACTACAAAAATTTTCTTGTGGGATTCTAAATCAACGAAAAAAAAAAAGATGTAACTGGATTTTTTTAAACACTTGATGAAACAATATCATATTAGTTTAACTGTATTTTATGATTTACAAAAACTCTAAAACTGTGATTTGGAGTATGCACATAATGGTAGGATTCATTACATTAAGTGGGGTTTTTGTCTGGTGGAGCTTTTGTCAAGGATCCGCTAAAAACATTAATTAAGAATTCAGTGTCTAAGTTTGACTGAAATCTCAGTGATGAGCTAGTTTATAGTCAAGACTGCCAAAGTTGGTATGTTTGCAACAAATTTTGCACTTTCTGCATTTGTAGGTACCATGCCTGAAATATCTGTCAAGTTTTACATCTTCTGACAAATTAATCTTGTTTACGAAATATTTTGCCTTTGATTTCTTCTTAATCTCCCAATTTTTGTACATCAAAATTCTACCACGATGTTGAACCAGCAGAGTAAGAGAAAATGATAGAGAAATCTATCAGTGAGATAACTTAGTGTGAGATGAAGAAAATGAATAACATGAAAAAATTTAATATCTACCAGATACGTTATAGTATCAAAGAAAAATTAGTGGAGGAAGCAAGTTATTAATTAGAAAAGTATCTCTTCCATATTTTTTCAAATTAAATTTTTATTTCAAGTGATACTGAATAAGCATAATTAATGTATTGCTTAGTAAATATTTATAAGATAGGCTTGGTATGTTTTCAGACGATTTGGTACATTTTAGGCTATGATATTGGTACATTTGATAAATTTGTTTTGGCAGCCCTGGTCTCAGGTATCAAGGCCGCTCTGGTAAAAACATTCACTAGGAATTCAGTACACTAGTTTGACTGAGATCTCAGTGATTAGTGAGTATGGTGTTTATTCCTTGTCAGGGCTGAACTTAGCAATGATGGGGCACAGAGCATAACATTTCTTGGAGGTCCATCTATTTCTGTTCTTGGCAATTTTTTACACACAAATCAACAAAAATGAAACATAAAATTATGATGTCTAGTTTAATGAAAAGTCTTTTATGGACCAATAATCTACCTCTTCATAACATAATAAATCTCCAAACAAGTTTGGTCAGACATTCAATCTTTTTACCCATGAAGAATAAAAAATATTTTTTATGGCATAATTCTTGGGATCCTGTGCAGCAATTATATTTGAAGTCAGCTTTTTTTTTATTTTCCTTATTATGAGATTCAGTTATTGGGAGAGCAAGAAACTTATTAAAGTTCTATGACTTATTCTTTGAGTATTATGTAAGTACTAGACATCATTGGTAATACAAAAAAGTTATTATTGGAATTTGATTTTTCAATGTAATTTTTTTTGTTTTTCATTATTTTTTCTTTCCTTGAAGATCTGTTTTATTCATACTTCATTCCTTTTTTTTATCTGAATTCCTAAACTGAGGCATTGTTATTATTTGCTTGAAGGCCACCTTTGACAGCCTATACAATCATCCCCTTTCTATCTTCAAATGTTAACAGAAATTGGAGTTGCTCATGCAGTGAGCCAGACAGACAGCAATTTTCCATTATTTTCATCCTACTGGACCACCCATTGGGAAAAGAGATCTTAGTGAAAATATTGAACTCACAGCATGTATAATCATCTACCATAAATAATCTGCACCCACAATTATGCTTCAATTTCAAACGAAATATGTATGATCCATGTATTTTCTGCACCCCTTTACTCAATCTGATTGACAACTCCAAATTGTCAGATGTTCGCTGTGAATCAGAAAATGTAAATTTCAACCTAAATCTCACTAAGTAGTAATATATTATTTATCCTCAAATGTATGCTAGTTATAAATGACTGAGTGTTGCAAAGAATTGCTCCTTTGGAAACAACAAAAATAGTTATAGTCCATGGTGTAACTAACAATAAACAAAGAGTAGGGATGGAAGAAATCAATGAGTTAGTTGAATGAATGAACAGAAATTCATTTTAACAAATGATAAAGTCATGTAGTTGCCTTGCTTCAAGTTAATGTGCTATGCATATGTGTAAGGTAGTTGCATGTAGGCACAATTAGGAAAAAATTAATCATGCCTCTTTATTATGGTGTCGACTGCTTGCATATTTTCATTAAAAAAATATGATAAAAAAGCTTTTCACAGCCAAACCTACATTTTTATCATTTTGATACTTTTATAACTTGAAAGAATGTGATTAAAAGAATGATTTCATTATAAATTACTGCTTCTTCTGTCATCTGGTGAGTATGTTTTCAGTTTCCTATATTATCACCGTCACTGCAATATTGACAGTCAAAAGGACTTCAGTCAATCAACAGTACTGGAAAAATGTCCAACAATTATTTTTCCATAGATGATACACACCTTGAATTTTTAGCTAAGAAGTTCCAGAAAAAAAAGGCAAATTATCTATGAGGAATTATGGTAATAAAAAAAATTAATTTGAACCATCTTTTATTTGGAGGATAAAGTATAAGGGGATTTTTTCTTCACTGCTGATAGCATTTTAGGCAAATAAATTTTAAACACTATTTCTTGATACAATAATCTATTCATTTATCCCCATAATCCAAGTTGAAAGTGTTTAACAAATAAAACAATCCACCTCAATATGAAACTGTTCTTATGCATTGTTGAAGAGAGGTTTTTTTATTGAAAATTATATGCCAAGCTGGAATGGAATTTCTCCTTAGTGTTGATTTTAAGATTCTTTATTAAAAATTTCTCAGAAAATGGAGGCCCAATCGGACTGCACATTGCTTCAAGCTCCAAATCAAATTAATGGTTTTGTATAAACAAAATTAGTGCTATGATGTTTTTGCCGTGTTACAGTAAGAAACACACAAAAATTGGATCATTATAATATAGATATTATATTGATTAATTTGGACCAGTTTTCTTATCTTTGTTGCTTTTATCACAACATTTCAGCCAATGCACCCTTTGGTATTTTCAACTCTGGAAATACTGTTCTCCTTCTAATATCTGATGTCCTTTCTAGAACTTGTTTAGGATGTCAATTTACCTTCTATTGAGCTGGTGTATATTTCTGCACAGCTTGCCCCAGGGATTGAACTTGTGACTAACAAGGAGCCAGGTGAGATTTTACTAGCATCTTTATCCAAGGGGCCATGTCCCATGAGACACTGTAGAGCCTCCATCTTTTTCTCTAGGGATACAGTATTGTTTTTTCTCCAACCTTTCCTTCTATTTCTTAGAAAGAAAAACAAAGAAAAGCTATATAGTTTATTCCTTTTTTTCTCTAAAAGACTTTCATTTATTTTTCTCTGAAAGCTTTTTTCCTTCCCCTTCTCTCTTTCTTTCTTTTCGTCAACACCTTCTTCCTTTACTTTTTCTCTCGTTCTTTCTTTCTTTTAATAACTTTGCTCTCTATTTTTCTCAAAGAAATTCTTTCTTCTTTCCGCATTCGTTTTCCTTCTCCTTTACATCTATTTTCTGTAATTTTTTTTTCCTTCTACTTTCTTTGTAGTTTTCAAACTTCTGTTCTTCTAGCTCTTTTTTAGTTTTTCCCCCATTTTCAACAGCATTTCTCATGTTTCCTCATTTTTCTTATCACCTCTCCACGTTCTGGAAAGTGTTCACTATTGGCCTCTTGTCAAGTAAAATTATAAATGCCTTTACGAAACAAAACCTCACCAGAAAGAAGATGAGATGGGGTGCACAGTGATTGGTTGAGACTGATTCGAAATTCTTCACATGTTTTCTCTAATCGACTCTTACCTTCCTTTCTTGTTTCCCTTTTTTCTTTTTTCCTGTCTTCCTACGGATATTTTTTTCTTGCTTTTGTCTTCTTTGTCTCAGAAAAGACAGAAGAAGATGAAACCATAAAACATTTTCTAACGTCTTATTGAAGCTGACAAAATCACTATGATGGTGATATTGTGTCACTTTCAAGAAGAATCATGATTTTTAACAGAAGTCATTACTGCAACAACAGATGATAATGCATACTACCAACTGAACAATTGTTACCATAGAGCTCATTACAAAGTCCATCCAAAAGTATTCAGCCATTTACTATTAATGAAAAAATGGTCAGTTTTTGGCAATGGTGAATTAGTCCCCTTCAAAGTATTCCTGTTTGAACCACACACACTTATCTAAGCCTTCCTTCTACTTTTCAAAACAGTCAGTAAAGTCCTGTCTTTTCTTGTCTTTTTCTCCTTAATCTCATCTACTGCTTGAGATCTTCCCTGCCTCTCAATGGTAAGACTTTAAGAATGATTCACCTGTTCATTGTTAACGTGACGATTACATAGCATCTCACTGACAATAATGTCAAACAATGAGAGAGCATGTGATCTGATTGCTGAGTGGTTGAAAATTACATCAAAGTTACGCAACTGGTTATCAAGATATTCAAAATGGCTGGATACTTTCTGGACAGACCTTGGTACTTAACAAAATTGTAGATCTTGTTAAAAGAAACAATTTTGTATTCAAAGAATTTACTTGGATGAATTACTCATGCAAACAATGACACATCAAACAGACTGTTTCACACAGATATTGTAGGTAGATTTTTCTAAATATTTCAATGTTTTTTGCTTCAGTCTAAAAACATTTACAATAGTTTAGGTGAATAGACATAGAATATCATTAAATCTACTAATGATTTTCAAAGAGTTTTTTGGATGATCAAACTCCTTCTTATTGTTTGTGTTAAAAAACTCAATGTTTTGGCTGATTCATTCTATGACCTTCTTCAGGTGTAATATTTGAATGTGATGATGGTAAACAGAATAATCAAATTGTAGCTAGGATATGATTTGTGTTGATTCATTCCTCTTTCCTTGTTATGCTTGGATTTCCATACCTCATTCCTGAAAAACATATTCATTTATCATCGCATTTTACAATTTTTTCATTGATCACGCCTAACACAGCATCCTGCCAATAGATGTTGGCCATGTGACAGTTCCTATTGAGTGACAAACCAGACCTGTTTGTTAATTGAATTACCTACAAGCATATTTTCATAGCGTAATAATACAGATGCTTTACCATAGAGTAATGCTCAGCTTACTAGTCTTACAGACCGTCAGAAGCTTGGTACACAATGCTTGTGGTGTTATGCTAGACTAGACAAAAGTTTGTAAATATTGATTCAGCACACCATGGTAGAATATAGAAGCTAGTTTTGCATAATCCTACTGCTGTAGTGAGTTCATTTTCAACTTGGTGCCCAACATCTATGGTCTTGTGCCAGACTAAGTGAACTTAATGAATTGCAAAAATTCATTGTGTTCATGCATGTATGTGTGTGTATCTGCATGTATGAGTTGATGTAATTCTGAGATGGATTTCTACTAGGTCTGCCTAGAAGTTGTCCTGACATTTTGAGTTTAAGACACTATCAACCAAAACTGTCACCAAAATTGTCAGCATAGGTTCCTCTAGTTTTCAAGTTGGTCTGGCTGGCTAAGTATAAATATGTGTGTTTATGTATCATGCATTGTCGAGTTGGAAGACTGAACATTTCAACATTTACTCCTTTTTATGACTAGAAAAACATCTCATTTTGAAGATGAACCCCCGTCCCCAATAGGTTTTTAGTGGTGGGTTCAATTTACATTGTAAGTTTAAGCTAAATTGGTTCTTTATTTTGTGTCTGTTGAAAATTTGGACTTGGTGATCTGTGCTAAATGAAAGGCAAGAAAAGTAAGTTATTCACTGATCACCCCTTTTGACAATTTTTTAATTCATCACCCCCAACAAAATTTTTATCAACTAACTAACCGGACTTGTCTCGGTTGCACAGCTTTGATGTAACTTTGAACTCATCAGAAAGGACTTTTCGGTGTATGCTCAAAAAATACTCTCCCAGAGAGTCATTCAGTTTGATGCCACTCACTGAGTGAACTTTTGTTCTGTTCACTCAGGTCTATAAAGAAACCCTACAGTCCTGATTTGGCTCCCTGTGACTTCTGGCTTTTTCAAACTGTGGGCAAGATTAGGGAGAATGCATTGAGGCAGCTGATGGGGATCTCAAAAGAGCACTTAGCAGACTGTTTTGAAAAGTGGAAGGAACACTAAGATGGGAGTACTTTGAAGTGGACTACAGTGCTATTGCCCTAGGTGGGCTATGTATATATTTTTTAAATGACTTGATACTTTGTGGACAGACCTTGTATGTTGATAGATTCAAGTAAAATTATGTCTGTGGGTAATTCAAGCAGCAAATTAAGTATAAGAAGAATGAGGAAAGGAAGGAAGGGAGGAAGGGGGGAAGGAAGGGAGAATGAGAGGATTGAAGGAAGTGAGGAAAGAAAAGGAAAGGAAGGAATTAGATTAAAAAAAAGAAAGAAGTCGAGTCTTTAGCTGCCAAAAGTTACGAAAATTCTAGCGAACTTGTACAGGAAGGTAATCAGAAGGCACCTGAGAAATGTGGGACGCACGAGGAATCCAATTGCATCCAGACATCTATTTGTTGTCTGTTGTTGTTGTGATAGGTTGCTAAGGAAACATGTAAATCTGTCCAATAAAGAGAGAGAGAGAGAATTAAGGAGGAGTAGGCAGGAGAAGAAGAGGTGCAGAAAGAAGCAAAGAGAAACAGGGTTAATCTAAATCATATATATTATTATTTTTGAGGGTTGTTATCTATGATTGAAGATTGCTCAATATCAAATAGGTATACATGAATAAATTAGAGCCTCATCGAGTTTCATGCTTGTGCAATCATCAGATCATGTAGTACTCTTGTTGGGACACTTCTGAAATCTATGGTCTGATCATTGCACCAGCATGAAACTCAGTCGCCTTGAACCACTGATTTGTCTGCGTGTGTGAGTCTCTCTCAAAAAAGTTAGACTCACATGTGCACATAGAAACACATTCATGTGCGCATATAAGATTTTTCTCACTGTTGACTGAATAATATCATGGCAGTAAGGACCCCTCTGATTGGTTGCCAAATGACATCAAGGTCATGTAAACAACTCTTGAGATATTCAAAATGACTTGATACTTTTTGGATAGATCTTCCAGTGAACAACCGATGGCAAAGAGTTTGACCTTTTTTTATATGTGCATGTTTTTGTGTGTTCTACTGCAACTGGCCATACCCATTTGTCTACAGACTTGACTTGAAAATTGGCATCAGTACTCCACTGGACTCTTTCTAAAGATGTTCTTCGGTGGAGGGACCTTTTTAGGGTCTTATTTCAATGGGACTTTGATGGAATTTTTCTACATGACTCCAAATTCTGACACTTGTTCAATTATTGACTGTGCTGGCAAGTTGATTTCTATGTCTATCAGCGAAAAGCTCAATTCTTACTGATGATTTTTCAAGTTAACGCTTTTGAAAAATTGGGTTTCTTCAGTTTTCAAGGTGGTCTGTCAGCCTGACAGGCTATACATGGATCACGTATACAGGCCACACCAATGGAGTTAGAAGGCTGAAAATTCAATATTCACTCTTTATTATGCCAAGAAAAATATTTGTTTTGTATTGAAAATTACCCAACTAGGTTTTTAAGGGGGGGTTCAATATGCAGAGTAAGTTTATCCTAAATTGGTCCCCTAATTTGTGTCCAGCAGCATTCACGATCATTTTTTTTTAAAATTCAGACTTTTTAGGGATCACTTCCCAATGTAAGGTGACAGATATGATTTATGCATTGATCTACCTTTTTCAAATTTTTTCAATCGATCACCCCCAACATTGCATACTGCCAAAAGATGTTGATCTCATGACGATTTCTATTATGCGACTAATCACCCCTTCTTTTTTTTTTTCTATTGAGAAAACTACAAATTTTTTCTCAAACTAGATATTTATAGTTTCAGAATTAGGCTGTAAAACTTTCTTCTTTAATCAAAATTAACTTCTGCGACAAATTTATCTCGAAAGATAGGGAATGAGAACTTGACAGCACATATGTCAAAATAAGAGATTAAAGTAAACAGATTCACTTGTTGTTTTTTCATTTGTTTGATCTATAATTCATCCGGAAAAGAAAGACGACTTGAAGGAGAAAGAGAGAGAGTGAATTAATGGAGAGAGAAATTGAAATGGTAGAAATAGAGAGAAAGACAAGAAAGAGAGAAAGGCAAAGAGAAAGAGGACCAAAGAGGAAGAAAGCAAGAAAGAGACTGAGAAAGAATTTACCAAAATTGATGGGCCACCAGAATTGATGTGAAAAATTTCAGGAGGCGAACACGTGCTGCTTGTTATGCTGATAAGTAAGCGTCCACATGCATCAGGTATGAAATGCTTGAAGGTGCCAGGATTTCAATCACTCATGATTGGCTTTTTGCAGCACAACAGGCTCGTGGGGGTGGATAATATGATACATCAGTTGGTGGCAAGAAGTATTTTTAAAAGCATGTCATTGTTCTGACAGAACTAACAATAGATACATGTATATGAAAATACTAACATATATACAAGCACTCTAAACACACTCGGATGGATTTATGTATGTATGAGTGTGTGTGTGTGCATATAAAATGCACAGATACTACATTCTGAACCTGGGCAGTGGGCTGGAAAATGATACTTTGATCCTACAGAGAGCAAACAGATATTATACTCTGATCCTTGACAGTGCCATTCCATACGTAAATAATCCTGCCATTTTTTACAAGAATCATGCTTGTGAAATATGATTGTTACACTAGAAACTTTTTTCTAGTCTGAAACTAGAAACTGCTTCTAGCTTGTACTATCATGCACAGATATCAATCTTACGAAGATAGTGCACATGTAGAGGTCAATTCCAAATGTTTTGCCTAAGGTGGGTCATAATGTAAAAAAAATAATTGGGTAGGGTGCTGGGATCGAGAAACAAAAAAATATTTTTACAAATAAATATGTGGAAAAGAAAGCAAATTTTAAAGATCAGAAACAGGTAAGTAATATGTGACCTTCACTTTTCAATTACATTCGAGTCATACCTTTTTTTCGCTCTAGAATTGACAAAAGAGTGAAGTCGAAAATTAATCAAAAATATTTACCCCAAAACCAAAGAAGACAAATAGTTATGAAAAATGAAACGTAAGACATCTTACTTGTATTAGATGAAAAACAATATAATACATTTTTGTTTTTTAGCTCAATTCATGGTTACTTGAGGTTATTTGGATTTTTATCTATGTAATTTCTTTGAAGTTGCTTCGTAAATCCCTACCTGTGATTAATTTCAAATGATTGAAGAGATTCAAAGAATATGGTCATCAGTAAAAATCTATAAAAAGCCCCAAAGAAAGATTGTATTGACCACCACACCCAAACAAAGGCAGATTTGATTAGCCATTATTTTTTCTAAAAAAAACAAACTTTTTTCTCATGATACTCCAATTTACAAAAATCTTAAGCCTCACCCTAAGATACAAGAATCTCAATCTGATATTGGTCACATACTTTGGTTCTTATCTAAACAATTAGAAATGTATGATAGATATGTTACTGGAAATGGTCTATTGTATTTTTGATGATAAATCTAATAAAGTTGAATAAATTTCAGATCTTTGCTTTATATAGATGCATAATCAGGAATACTCAAGGTCGTTTTTTGCTTTGGTAAATATTGAAAACAAACAAGGAAATAGAAAGATACTGTTTCATAGGTCCTAAAAATAATTTGATTTTTAACTTTTGATAATAAAAGGGTGTGTAACAATTGTTACTCTCCAATGTTTTCTCATAAAACTAATCAAAGAAAACTAGTTCTATTCTTTCATCAACTGAAGGCAATATCATCAGAAATTGTGGTCTCATCCATCAACAGCCTTGTTCCTAATCAGGTTTTTGAAGATCACAGACCAACTGAGTGCTGTTAGGGATTGCTAAAAGAAATGATATTATGTTCTAGTTACAGATGATCTGCAAACAGAAAGAAAAAAATAGGCCTGGAAATAAACCTTGAAAAAGATCCAATAAAAGCTCCTAGGATTTGAGAGATTAGAATGAGGTTTACCAATAAATCTGCTTATCTATCTATCTATCTATCTATTTATCTAGAGGGATTTCTTCAGAGTCATTCCATTGCTTATGAAGATAGAAGGAGGCATTCTATTCTTTTTTACAAAAATGTTAAATTTATTTTACGCTAATAAGCTATTAATAAAGTGTGCCTACATTTTTGGGACAATCTATACATATATGTGCACACAGATTAAGTATAACAGCATGCACATTCCTTCTTAAATGATACATTCAATATCACTACAGGTAATGTATACCTGAGGGTGAGATTTCAGTTTCTCTATTAGAAACTGTCATATCAAACTGTCAAAAAACTCTCAGTATCTAAGTTGGTTTGGCCGGCTATGTTTGAATGTATCACATGCACAGGCTGCACCATTGGAGCTAGACAGCTAAAAAATATTTCTGCCCCCTTCCCCAAAAGTTTTAGCCAGAGGTGAGGGTCAATTTGCTGTGTGGGTAAATAGTAAATTTATCCTTTAGTTTCTGCCAAGCAGTATTTACACCTTTTTTTTCAAATTCAGACTTTCTTAGAGATCATTTTCCAACAAAAAGTGAGATGTGATTTATTCATTTATCTCCCCAAACACACTTGGCTGCCGAAAGGTGTAGGTCAGATGAAAGTTTCTATTGAGTGACTAACCAGACCTGTTTCTCTAAGTAATTATTTCTGACTTCTTTCTTTGGATTCATTCATTTTATTTTTCATTATCTTTCAAAGAAAGTTATTTTCAATGTGAAAATAACCATGTGGTGATGTTTATTTGACATGAACAGAGAATTACTCAAGATTTCTGCATGGAAGGTAGAAAGAGGCTGAATCTTGAATGGCAGGTGTTAGGGGTGGTGGGTGGTGAAAGAATGTATCAGAGTGCATTAAGCTCTGCAGTTAGTTCAAATATTTGCTATTGTTAGATCTCATTATGTATATGATTATAAGCATGTACACACCTGGGCAAAAAATTGAGCCAAGCACTTTCCATCATATCAAATATTTCAACACCATAGAGAGAACATATGGGCAGATATTAAGGCCAAGCTGGTGAGGAGCAAATTTGGGAACACTGACCATCTGTGGGAAGCAGTCAGAGATGAATGGAACAACATTGTTTCAGCACACTGTAAACAACTATTGGACAGCTTGATAGAGTGGCTCAGTTTTCTGAAGAAAACAAAAGAAGAGCTATCTTTACATGAACACAGCAGGCATTGTTGTATAACATCGTCAAATATTTCATCCATAATTGTTAAAATAGAAGAGAAATTGAAAAAAAAAAATGATGAGAAAGGCGTGGCTCATTTATTCTGCCAGGGAATGCACAAACACACACACACACACGCGCATGCACGCACACGCACACACACACACACACTAAAGAAAGATGATAAAGATATGACAAATAAAAAGGGACAATTCATTAAGTAAAGGAAGAAAAACAGGTCTGACACAATAAAGAAAGACAGCATTCTGAGGGAAATTATGAATCACCACCACTCATATATGCTGCGTTCAGGATGATCATTTAAAAAGTTTGAGAAAGAGGTGATCAATGAATGAATTATTGCTCTTTCCTTTTGCTAGGCTGTGATTACTAAAAAAGGTCTGAATCTTCAACTAGAAACCTATTTTGCTAGGGAATTCTAAAAGAAAACAAACAAAGAACGCATGAATAACCAAGATTTAGCAATAGAGATTAAACTGGTCCGCAAAGTAAAACAACGTAGAAATTGAATTCAGCTAGGTGGAAAAAATATTGTAGAAAAAAAATAGGAAAATTTTTTTTAAAGTGAACAGAAAAAGGAGAGGAGATAAAAAAGAATTATCTTAAATTTCAGAGAAGTGAGATATCGGATCAGTAACAGATGTTCATTTTCCAGTTGACACATTGATTTTTCATCTCAGTAAAGTCATATCTTCAACGGGAATAACTTCATCAAGGCACTTTAGGAAATCCACCAAATCATAATACCCTAGTCTGTGAAAAGATCATGAAAAATCTTGGCTTTCTTTTAGAAAGAGTCGCTCTTCAATGTCTGAAGATACCTCTGTCTCTGGTTGAGAATTTGCCACAAGATATCTCACGCACAAGTTTCAGTTTTTCTGAGGGTGAAAAAAAACAAACAAAAACATTGGGAACCGTGCTTGTAAATTTGAGAAAAAAATGTGTACGCAATGTATAAAAAAATATTATTGCAATACTCATTTTACTTGTTTACCTGTGTCTGCAATAATGCAGACAATTTTATTTTTTTATGTATTTTTGTTGTTAAATCTGCTTGTCTGGGCCATTATCTGCTTTAATGTATTGCTCCTTTCCTTGATGTCAACACCAAGTCATCAGTGTACTCATGACTTTTCTGGTAGGTAATCAGGCTGCTAAGATCTAAGTCAGACTTCAAATCAATGTGTTTACTTTTAATCTTATTATTGGTTGACAGAAAATGATGAATGAATAAAGATACATTTGTAATTATCATGTCATTTTGATTCTATCTGGTGACTGGGGACCCCTCTTTCAAAATACAAGTAGTTGCTGAGGTGATAAAGCACTGTTGTAGGGAAAGAAAGGTTAGTCAGTCTTTTCATGTTAATATTGCTTGTAGTGTTTAAAGTTAAGGACAAAAACGAAAAACACTTACTGTTGTTTGAACATGAACATGAATGGACAACTAAAGCTTACCTGGAAAAAGAAAGAAAACATAAAACCGTGTGATTTGGTGCAGTAAGTATTATCATCATTACAATTAGATTGATATTAAAAATTCTGAAAAAAGAAAATTTTTACAAGTAATTTTTTTATGCTGTCAATCCAATCAGACCTTTGTTTTCTCAAGAATTTTTGTCAGTTTTGTGAGGTTTTTGGGGATGAGAATTCCATTTACGATGTGACTACTACAATGAATTAACAGACTAGTAAGGGGGATAATCTGGTATTATCAAATAATATCCAAAGTAAACAAAACTTTCATCTTTCTTTATGAAAACTTTCATCTACCTTGGTGTAAATTTTTATTGCATCACTAATTTCATTCATTGATTATATCATTATATAAGCAGTTTGAAAAGAGGTTAGGAAACAGTAGAGGGAAGAAAAGAAGGTTAGGTACTTTGATAGGACAGTAGCAAGAGAAATAGTTCAGTTCTTCAATGGGGAAGGGAGAAAGGAAAAATAAGAATAGTTTGATGAGAGAGTTGGAAGAAAGAAAGGAGAAAATAAAGATGATTTAATCAGAGGGTTCAAAGGAAGATGGGCAGTTGGCTGCTACTGCTACTATGTGTGACAAACACAGCTCTTACTAAATACTTGATTATTACACTTCCACTATCTTAATATTATCACATAATCTTTTTTTCTAAAATCGTTGTTGGAGAGTTTTCGGTTGTGTCCTTCTGTCTTTCTGTCAGTCCTCATGATATCTCAAAAGATTCTTAATGAATTTCAAATTGAAATTTTTGGCAAAGTTTTGCTATGGACTGATTTGGAGTAGAATCAGGGATATTTTCTCAATTGAGAAATATTTTGATTATTCTGCATCAAAAAAGGTGAACAAAACAAACAGTCAATAAAAATACAAAAATTTTGATTTTCAAGGTAAGTAACTCGGTTTTTGCATATATTGTGTGAATTGCATTCTCTCCCCTGTTTTTGATTTTCTATTTCAATTTCCTTTTTAGTTAGTGTACAGTGTTGGTAAAGGTAGGTGTTCTCCAAAAGCTTTCTTATTTAAAAATGAGGCCATTGCTGCGGAACAAGTGACAGCAAAACTGGGGAAACAATCTCTCTATCATTATCAACATCATTGTAATTATTTTATACCTTTCTTTTCCCCTTAAACTTAATGGCATAGTATGTGTATGTGTGTATGTCTGTGTGTGTGCAGAAGTGATAAATATATATGTCTATCATTAGGTTAATGTAGAAGTTTTCAGCATGTTTTGACAGAATCTTCTATTTATATAAATTCATAGCATCATTATTTAGTCATCAAAGACTTTTCTTGACCTCATGCTATCTTTCAGTTAGATGGTACATTCCACCATAAAGCCTCCTCTTTCTGATCCAAACATGGAAAGTTTTCTGATAATTAGGAATCAACCAAAACTGTTACTTATGCTGTCAACAAGTTTCTTTGATTGGGTAGCTACATATTTTTGGAGCTATAGGGGTGAAAATTAAAACATATACTCCTTATCGTGCCTAAAAATTCTCCCCCCTAAACGGATTTTTAGTTGAGTGTTCAATTTACAATTCAAGTTTATGCTAAATTGATTCCTTAGCTTTTGTCCACCAGCATTCACACTTATTCTTAGAAAATTCAAACTCAGCGAAAAGTGAGAGAAGTAACTTATTCATTGATCACCCCATTTTCCAATTTTCAATTGATCAACCCCAACATAGCATGCTGCCAAAAGACATGGGTCACATGGCAGTTTCTATTGAGTGTTTAACCGGACATGTCATGTTTGTTTTTCACTCTGGATAATAATGGTATCAAGAGCTCTATTAAAAATGTTTCAGCAATATGAATCTAACTCAACATTGTTTGAAAAAATTTTCCAAGACTCTAACCCCCTGGAGGAGGGGGGGTATTTGCTATTTCTCAGGGAGGAGAATTTTATGAAGAAGTGTCTATTGTGTGGATTTTTGCTTTCTGAGTAATCTAGACAATCTCAAGTGTTTTAATGTGTTTATTTTCTTTATTGGGGATGTCAAAGTAGGTGGAGCACTCAGGGCTGGGAAGGCCAGAGGGGAGCAGAGTACCCCCTACACACACCCTGGTGCATCCCCCATGTATCTCCCACCACTAACCATCAATGGTGAAAGTGGGTGGGGTAATAAGGGTTAGGAGGGCCACTGAGGAAACAGAGCGTTTTGTTTTTTTTTCTTTTGTTTTTAATCAGAATTTTTCTCTTCTTAATGCCAGTAGGGAGGTGCAAGTGGCCTAGCTGTTAACCTGCATGGAGAATGGAATTAACAAATTGATTTCAAATTCAAGCTAAGATAGCTCACGTTCATTTTGCACTAATGCCCTTGAGAAAGACATTAATTCTTAGCGGGATAGCAGGATAGATGGAGCCTTTGTAAGTCAGTCCATCTTGTTCATTGGCCTAGCATTCCAGCCCCATAGAAAACTCACAATCACTGAAAAAACAAAGATTGGATCTCCAGGGATCATTTATGAAATGGACATGAAATCATTGCCTCATATGTTGGGCGATATGTGAAGCAATTTTGCTTTCAAGTGTTTTAACCTATTTCTTCTCATGTGAGATGTTGAAATGAGAGGGCCAGTCAAGAATGTTGGGGGCCAGGGAGCTGAGCATTTTGCTTTTCCCTTTTCAGAAACTGTCAACCGAAACTGTAAACATAGGGGGTGGTCTGTTTTCAAAGTGGCTTAGCTTGCTGGCTGGTTAAGTATGTGTGTATGTATATATGTGTGTATGTATGTATGTATGTATGAATGTATGTATGTCGGTAGGTATGTATCACATGTACAGAGTGCACCAATGAAGCTACAGGGCTGAAATGAACAACATTTATTCCTTATTATATCTAGTAAAAACGTTTTTGTTTTTTCTCAAAATCCTCTCAAATATCTTTTTGCTTGGTGTTCAATTTGCAATGCAATTTTAAGCTAAATTGGCCCCTTAGTTTGTGTCCAGAAGCATTCAAGCATGTTTTTCAAAAATTTAGATTTTTTTAGTGATCACTGCCAGACAAAAGGCAAGGAGGTATCTTATTCATTTTATCAATCTTTTTCATCACTTTTATTGATCACCCCCAACATGACCTGCAGCCCAAATACATTGGACACATAACGGTTTCCATTGAGTGACTAACCACAACGGTCTTTTGTTTTTGATAAAATTTTTTCTCTTTTTCATGTCAGTAAATCAGTTTCAAGTTTGGTTGAAGCCAATTCCATTTTCAACAGCTATTCCTTGTTTTGCTTATTCTGCTACTATCAATTAATTTCTTGGAATTCATTATTTAGTTACCTCTTCCAACTTCATTGGTACAAGTATTCACTCATGTATGTCTGCAAAAGAGATTTCAGAATGTGGACAAGATTAAGGAGAGCTTGATGAGGCAGCTGATGGTTATCCCGGAAGATAATTTTGCAGACCATTTTTGAAAGTGGAAAGTATGTTTGGGCAATTGTGGCAGGTCCCACGGGAAATATTTTGAAGGAGGCAAAAGCCTTAGGAAGATTATTTTTTCATTAATATTGAATGGCTGGATACTTTCAGGACAAACATCATATATGGTCTAACCAGCCATGGAAATGATTAAAATCCTTTTGATATTTTTACCCTTGATATTCTTATCCACATCAAACTGATATTATTGTTTACACTGATACTAAATACATCTGCAGCTGTTGAGTGTTAGTTCTGTAAGATGAGCAGACTCTCTGCCTGATCATAGCAAAACCTAAGGAAGTAAATTAATGCTAGATAGAGTATGATTGTAGAAGTCAGAAGGAAATATGAACTTAGTTTTCTAAAATGTATTTTTCTATGTCAAATAATTGAGATGCTAAGGTAAGAAATTATTTTTCAATATCCTATTCCCCATACTTGTAGTTATACACACACAAACAATATATATATATATATATATATATATATATATATATATATATATATATATATATATATATGCACTAGAGAACCCATGTTCAAATTCATAGATTGGAATAGTTATCCAAAAGACTTATCATACCTAAAACATTCTGCTAAACAATTAGCTGTTTCTGAGGTCTTCTATAATTCAACAAATATAATCTCCATGGTGTATTTGACTTGGTCATTAATGTGTTGATATGACCTGCTGAGAGGTGGGAAACATGAATTTTTATTTGGGAGGGGTTTCAATTGCAAAATACACACAATATCCCTTGACCTTGTATGAGTACATATGCATAAACCAAAACCTGCTGCCCGAATTTACATTATGTATAAATGTGTTGTATTACTTTGGAATGATCACCCGTCATCACACAGTGAATGTATCATTTGGCCTAAACAGTATAAATAGAGTACACCATTAAAGAAAATGATCCCGCTGCAGGAATGGAACACGCAACCAATGGGTAGCTGCTTTAATGTAGCACCAACATTGAGCTAAATAGTATCCAGTAATGCAAAAAATTCCTGTCAGATTATACATCTATTTCATGGTAATATAATTGTTGTTTTGAGGTACAAATAGAGCAGATATGAACAGTGAATGAACAGAATAATAATTTAGAGATAAAGCAGTTATTTGGGCCTTTGCATCACCAAAGACTGTTAATCTCAATGGTAAGAGCCATCAGCTGAAGAAGCCCAAACTGGGTAGAAACATTGTGTGGTGAATCCTTAATTTCATCATACATATATGAATACATCTGTATACACCAAAGTGCAAATAAGTAATTCAATATCCGATGTGAGATGGATTTATTGCATAAAGTGCTCAATGCATTCAACACTGTCAAATTAAAGAGTAGCTTTATATATGATGAAATAATGGATTCGCTACTCATACACATTTATATTTCTGCTCTAGAAGCTCAAACAGGGCAGAAACATAAATGTGTAAGTGTAGCAAATCTATTATTTCATCATCAGCATCAGGATCATCATATATATATATATGTATGTACGGTTTTGCATGTGAATACATGCAAATATATATCTGAATATTCTGATTCATAATATAAATAATCTTAAGAATTTTCTTTCTTATTAAACAAGCAACAATTGACTTTATTTCATTCAAAATCATTCAAATAGAATCTCTCAATTCAACAAACAATCTGCTTTTCTTGCCGAATTTCCTTTTATTTTTTCCTTGTTGAAACCAAAGCAGCTCATTTTATCAACACATAAAAGTTTCTGTCCATTAAAATTTCCCCAGTGGTTTATAAAAAAAGAAACAGGAAGGAAAATAACCAAAATGATTGTAAAAAAAAAAAAAGAATTAACTTCTTTCTTTTTTATAATTACTTTCTTTGTTTCTATTCTAAAGAGCTTGATTGTTCTCATAGTAGCTTGGGAACCTATAATTTTTCTACTGAGAGCAAGGGGGGACAACTCCACCCAACTAAACCATCAACACTTATTCCCAAAAGCATAATAGCATTTCATAATTTATAACTATTTAGACAAATGGGTGAACCAAGAGATTAATCTGTGGGATTCTTAGTCATGTTAATGTTTTCCCTCTTCATTTCATTCATGACATGCTTAAAACTTTTTATGAACTTATGAGTCTTTCCAACATGACCCATAACAAATATAAAAATACAGAATTTTGGTTCTAAAATATTGGAGCGTATCAAAGTATTATAGTTTTTTACACGTCTTCACTTCAAAGATTACTTCACGTACGAATCTAAAAATCATCTATGACTCCAATATATTATCAATATAATTATCATATATATCGCATCATTATCAATATCAATCAGCCTATCTTTTGTTGCAGATGTTATAATGGTAAATACAAGTAGATTCTGGCATTTTTTTGGCATTATTTTAAACTGGACCTCAATCATGATGATTTAGAATACCAGGTAGAGGAAAAACCAACCACCAAATGTTTGCAGCTATCTTGAATATATCAATCAATATCTTGAAAGGAAAGCTGAATCTCTTCACTGAGAGCACAAATTTGGTAAAGCAATTCTTAACTGAAAAAGTAATTTCATTCATTCAAAACTGGTTGCAGGTGCATGGTTGTGCCAAGGGAGAAATATTGGGTGGGATGGCAACGTGTTACCAAATGTTTGGTGTCAAGGAGGTGACCAAACCAAATGCAGCTGAAGGTTTTGAATTTCCTAGCATTTAAGGCCCAAAATTCCTTGTATCTTAGCTATCTGAGGAAATAAGAAATAAAATTTTAAGCAGTTTATTATTTGCATAAAAGCATATATCAATCTGGTTCCCAGGAAAAATCTAAGAAGTTCTGCAATTTTGGCATAATTGTAATATAAGAATGGCTAATAATTGCAAAAGTTATTTCGAAATGGTTCATTCTTACTTTCATATTTTGTTTTATTTTTATGTCCTTTTTTTTTATTTGTAAAAATTTGGGGGGCCTCTGCACACCCCATTCATTATGGCCCTGAGATGTGAAAATCTAGTAATTTTTTGCTCCAAGTGTGCCAAATAAGAAGAGGAATCACCTTAAATAAATAAATAAATAAATAAATAAAAGTAAATCATTTAAAAATTCATCTTTTCCAATAAATAGACTGGTAATTAATGATTAATCTCCTGTTAAGCTTCTGTCAATATTACAAAAGCTGTAAGCATGGCATTTGGCTTAAAGTTCAGAGAGCTTGAAAGAGAAGTGAAGCTTACAAGCTAAAAGCTTTATTCAAGGTGAGCACTTTGCTAAGCAGATTTATTGCACTATAGTAATAATGATAATGATTCATCTAAGAAATTTACCCAACTCAAGACTATCATTATTACTACTACAAGGTACAAATAAGTAAGTCTATTAGTACTACAAGGTACAAACAAGTAACAAATATAAGATGAAAGAAAAACTAGATACTTTATTCAAGAAATTCAAACTAAAGACTATTATATCTATTACTGTGTAGCATCTCCATTATTTTTAGTTAAAATAAGATATGAAAAAAATAAATATCAGCTTTAGCTACGAAACCTTGAATTTAGCTAAATATACTAAACATCACTTTCTCTTTTTACTCCCTATAAAAGCTTGGAATGCAAGTGTTCACCCAGCATAGTTTCCATTTTTAGACCATGACTATATATATATATATATATATATATGTATATTGTCTTTTGTCACTAATCTTCCTTGATGTGGGAATTTACTAGAGCTTAAGCTACTCAAAGCAAACACTGAAACTATTTCACTTATCTCATATTGTCAAAGAATGGAAACTATGCCAGCCGCAAGTTCAGAGAGAAGCAAAGGGAGAAGGTAACAGGCTATGGAAGCCTGGGCAAATGAGTGTGTGAACAAGTGCATTCAGAGCCCTAATTGAGAGTAGATGAAGGAAATGATGTTTTGAATATGTAGTTAAATTCAAGGTTTCATAACTAAAGCTACTATTTATTCATTTTTCCATGTTTAATTTCTACTTAAAAAAATGGAGCCACTTCAACTGCTACAAAGTATAAACAAGCAACCAAAATAAGTTGAAAGAAAAACTAGTAATAAATTAACAATAATGACAATGCTTTATCCAGAACATTAAAAAATGCATGAAATAAAGATTTTTCTGATAAGCATAGACTAGTGGTTCTCAAACTATGTGCCCCAGCACAATAGTGTACCACAAATATCTCCTAGGTGTGCCATGTAAATTTTTCCAAATACATTTCAAGTCTTGAATGTAACCAGTATGGGTATTCTGTCAGTCTTGTCTCCACCTCAAAGTTGTCAATATAGTGGTTTCATTACTAGATTTTGTGAGATCTCAAAATTTTTCAAGACAGGAAAGGAAAAAGGAATGATGAGTGCTGATATAAAAGATTTGTTCATTGATTACTGAAATTCATTTCATTTTTAGTGTAGACTTCTCCAAAGTATGGATCTTGACTCATTGCTGCGTTGCAAAATCCTTTCGATTGAGTAGCAGGCTCACAATAGATTAAAAAAAATAAATAAAAGGTTAATATTGGGGACAATGAAATGATTAAGATTTGAAATATGAATGTTTGTTTCATTTTATCAACAGTTTAAACTTTTTGTGTCATCCTCCAAGTCAGAATTTAGTCGGACTTCACCGTAAAGCATATATGAACATTTTATGTATGTGTGTATGTATGCATGCATAAATCATACTGGTAAGAAAATTGAAAATCATATTATATTTCTGTGGGTGCTAGAACTATGCGTCTTTACATGATATGTATCACTGGATCTCGAGGTTATTCGACAAAATTAAATTGGGTAGTGACTGAAAAAGTTTGAAGAACTCTGCTTTTTGTGTCACAATAAAGTTTGTGAACCACTATTATGGATAATTTTTAGAAGATCATATCATATTGCCGTGAATCATTGATAGTAGATTCCCATGTTGACAAGGACAAAGATTAGTATTGGTTAGTACTTCAAGCTGCTTGGTTAATATCTTCTGCTTTTTGTAGCTGGCTGTTAGTATCCTAGTTAGTATTACAGGAGTAATCCAGTGTTAGACAGAAGGTTTTATGATGAGGTAATCCACGGTAACCTTGCACATCTTGAGCTGAAGAGGAGATAAAAAAGCATGAGAAACATCACCTCAATTTCCGCAAACACCAGTTTATGGACAAAACAAGCAATGAGTTTGGAACAGTGGTGTAGTGCTGTGGGAAAGCGTCGGAATGTCTTTCCCTCACTTTTGGGGGGTGGGAGAATGTCATTCCATCACTTGCACTACTAAAATTCTGTATTTGAACCATTCACTGATAAAAAAAATTAGCCAGTGTATGTCCAAATACTCATCCTACATGGCCTCAAAATGTGTCTGAAATTTGTTGAATTTCAAAACCTTTTATATGGATGAGGTCTTAAACAACCTCATCCCAGCAGCTTGTCCTCCCTCATTGTTTCTAGCACTACACCACTGGTTTGGAAGCAAAAATTACATCAAGTAGTCAAAATATTAGGAATGAATATCAAAGAACGAATTCAGTGTACAAATGAAGAATTATAAAACATTTTTATATTCATTGCTAAACAATAGCGCCTCCCCAATGAACTTAGCATATTCATGTAAAACAAGCTGTACCACTGGAAATTTCATGGATGTTGACAATTGAGGTATTATCATTACTCTCACATATATATTTCTGCTACATATCATAATGTCATGTTAAGGTAATTTATCACCAATGGAATGTATCAATTTTAACTTAAATAACTTGAGAAGGCAAATGAAACTAATAAAATTGTTATTATTATTGATTACCTTTTCTATTTATTTACATTCCTGTGTTCGACTACAACTATAATTTTAGTCTTTAGATTTGTTAGGGAGGAGTGATGAATCAAAGTTATAGTGGAGTCTCCTTTGCTCCCATCCAAACATAAGTAACCTCTTCCATTTTTACCCTTGTTCATTGTATTGTAAATAGTTCTTTCCGTTGCCATTCAAGCATAAGCAACCTCTTTCTTTGACTCTTACAGCAAAGTTATTCATCTGACAATGATATGGATAGGTTTATTCAAATGCTCTTCTACAATACAAAAGCACAACTTGTCTGAATGAAACCACGATGTAATAAGTGATTTATAGATCTTTTGTATAGCCTTTCCAAACCTTTATAGAATACATATACTAAAAGATTTGCAGAGATGACATCAACCAATGTGACAGCTTATCCTATGAGATAACTTCAAAATGGCATTTATACTGGTGGTGCAGAAGTCTGGACCCACAAGTTGTTTAGTATGGGAAATATATCAGATTGTTAGACCATTGCTGATAAGTTGGCAAAAACTAAGGAAATAGTTTACACCAACAGATCTAGAACAATACATGGACTAAAGGATAACATCAGAACAGAAATTGATGCCTTGAGAATAAATATTACTCTACTGACGAATGTGTTCAAGTCTTGAGTAGACTGAGTATGAAAGTGTTAAGAAAAAGATGGACATCAATTCAAACACTTATTTAGTGACTTAGCTATAGATTGTCAGAGATTTGACTTCCCCGGGGGATTTGCTCCTCGAAAGTCCCTATCGAATATTTTGTGAGAATCGATGAAAAAGGAAAACTTCTATAAACCGACACACACTATCACCTAATTAGTGAAAAACAACCCCAAAGACTCAATCATTACTTATGCAATTCATGTATGTACAAATATATCCCTGTTATTGTTCAATATCTGTATAAATGCAATCAGTGAAGTACGATTTATAAAGCTTTCAGGAGGCCCGATAGGCATTTTCATATAGCCTCAGCACTTGCTTGAAACACTGAAGTGGAACATTGATTTGAAAACTATTTAGTCAGTGGTGTATGGTTGATCTATATTCAATTTATACTAAGCCTTGTTTCAAATATGAACTACTTATGGGTCCAGATTTTGCACCACCCTGTATATTGAATAAATCTTTTGTTTATCCTTATCAAGCCTTTGAGAAAATAAATACAGGGCTTCTAATAGATTTGCTGACATCAACATGACAGCTTATCATGTGAGATAACCGCAATCTGGCATTTTTGTAAATAAACCAAGATGAGAACTCTTGGATTCAGCGATTTGTTATCTTTGAGTATCCAACTGTGATCATTGAATACTTGAGGGTTTTGCATACACTTGTACCCTGTGATGTATGACCCAGGGTCCCTAGGCTGAGCTTTACTTAAGCTCTCCTGACATTGCCCCTCTCTGCCCTACCCTTCATTCAATGGAATATTGTGGCGGCAATCAAAAAACTTATATTGTTGTACTATGTATAATGTACTACATGTATAATACCATCAAGTTTATGGATCGGTTACAGCTTTTTTATTCATATTTCATTGAAGAAATAAAAAAATATTTTTTTTTATAAAACAAATATGAAATCAATACATGCAAAAGTACAGAAATTCCATCTGATACACTTACTTGTGTACCCTCAATTAAACTATTTTTGTTCACTTAATTAAACCATTTCTTTTGCTCTCTGACCCACTTCCCTCCAGGCCTCCAGGCCTACTCAACCAAATGGTTATTCTGCCATTGATTTTACACAAAATCTAAAGACGAATTCTATTCTAAAAAGTATGTAATCTGAAAGATATATGATAAAAATACCCTTTGACGCAATATCTCTCTTCATTTTATATATATATATATATATATATATATATATATATATATATATATATATATATATATATATATGTATATATATATATATATATATATATATATATATATATATATATATATATATATATATATATATATATATATATATATATATATGTATATATATATATATATATATATATATATATATATATATATATGTAAATGTTGGTTCATCTAAATAGGGAAGCTTCAATCCTATTTTGAAGCTTCCTTATTAAGATCAATTAGATATATCATTTCTGATGATTCTGATATTATTGTAATGTTATCAACAAACTATGAATAGTTTAAATCAAGCGAAAGCAGTGGGAGAAAACCAGACATAAGACAGAGAGATGAAAAAGAGAGGTTAACCAAGAAGACATGACAGAGCATAGCATAAATTCAGAAGAGCTGGGAAAGGCCTTTATCTAGCAATTGACCAATGGCTGATGATTATGATCTATCTACCCACCAATCCATCAATAACTCCATAGCCTAGTAATGAAAAAAGCATTTATTTTACTCAATAAATAATTATTATATAATTTCTTTCCTTGTCAATGCACTTAATTCAGGGTTGAATATCAATCATGTTTGATAAACATTAAATGGTGAACATTTCAGATCAAAATAACTACGTGTCTGACAGCATAGTTTCTGATTCACCTTTATATATATATATACATATCCGGTTGATACACAGTATACAGTCATACATTCACGTATGTCAGCTTAGTCAAATACATGATACATGCTTAATCATTGATGTTGGGAATGTAATGTGCGTACCAGATCTGGTTCATACTTAAGCCATTCTGCAATGGTATTATTTTTGTGATGTATCTCGAGGTGTTGAAAAAGCCCATTCCTAGCATCAGTTGTTAAGCATGTATCATATACGTGACTAAACTGATATACACTGATATATGACTGTATATTGTGTATTAACCGGATTGATGCACAACGTTGTATGAGTAAATACCCTTCCTACAGCTGTGTAACGTATATATATATTCATATGTATTAGTCATTTTCAGCACTAACAAATATAATTGCTAAGCAGAGGAAAAATTATTGTTTAAACATCAAATTTTGTAATTTTTCAGTTAAAATTTGATTGAGCATCTTCCAGCACATAATCAGTTTATCATATATGAGAAATCATGAAGTAAGAGATTTGCAGCGGTCAAAAATGTCTGCTGCTGTCAAGCTACCCTGCAAAGAGAACTAAAATAAACTTGTGCAAGACTTTTGTTGTTTGGCAAAGTATGATTTTAATTTTGATAGGGCAAGTACATTAAGGGCAGGTTTGCAGGATGTTTTGAGTGCCAACAAAAAACTGAATGATAGAAAAATGCGTTCGGCTAAGCAGTCATGCATACTGTCATCTGTGAAGACTTCCACATTAGCGACAGCAGACACCAAACCTCGACCTTCAACATCGAGGCACGCAGACAGAGAAGAAGGTAATTTTTTATACAAGAGTATGCTAAAAAATTTCTCTTATGTAAATTAATGTTTATTTCTTCTTTGCTTCATGCCATGTCAGACAAGCTTTCTGAATCAGGTACCAACAGAATATCATTTGGAGAACTACAACTATAGTACTAATACCTATTAGGTGTCAGAATTCAATCAGTTGATCATTATTTCAAATCACGGGATAGGAATTTGAATTCCTTCTCCCATGAATTTTTGTGAGGATTGTTCTTGTCATTTTTGTTGTTCTCATTACAGTAGAAAAAGTCAATTCCTGGTTTGGACTGGGATTTGACAAAAATTTGTGGATGAATAAATATACTTCAGACAATGCAAGAAGGTCAAAGAAAGGATCAGCTGTAAACAAGGAAAAACAATTAAGAGTACAGTTTGCAAAATATACGGAATAATGAAATTACTCAATCTGAATGTTCAAGAAAATACAGGATAGCTGAAGAATATATCAGCTGAAACATCATATAACACATAACAAGAGTTGTGTCAGTCACATTCATAGTATCAGAAGCAGCCATTAGCCTTTCTTCCTTCCTACCCTTTCATCAAACTACTTACCTTTCTTTTCTCCCCTTTCCATTTCTACCTTCCTTTTCTACTCTCTCTCTTCCTCACCTCTTATCAAAAAACCTAACTTTCTTTTCTGTACTTTTACTTCCTATCCTCTTATTTAACTACCTAACAGCCTTTTGCCCCCACTCCATTCTTACCATGTCTGTCATACTTATAGTATCAGGGTTGTTGTTTTACACTTATGATAACCGTGAGAGAAACAACACATCATGGACAAGTATACTTGAAAAGACTGCTTGCCTGTTTGTTTGTCTGTTGGTCTGTTGTGGAGGGGTGGGCCCTGGTGCAAAAAAAAGGGTGAAAATTTGGGGACAGAACCAGGAAACTTTTTTGATTGAGAGATATTTTTCGGTCTTTTTCAACTACATTTATGTATATACTCATGTCTGTCTACACAATATCTCCAAAGGTTCTCGATGGATTTCTATTCAGTGAAGGGGTAAACAGTGAACTATGGGAGAATCAATTCAATTTCAGAGTAGATCTATGCACAATTACATCCCCTACATCATTCAAACCACATAATAACACCAAAATTTCTTATCTATGTACACAACATTTCCAGAGATTTTCAGAAATTTCATTGATATTTAGATCTATGTGCAATTACCCTCCCACATAGTAGTTATACGTCAAAACATCATAATATTGCCAATTTAGTTTCCTATCCGCATGATATCTACAAATCAACAATGAATATCAATGACATTTTCTGGAAGGATGAATAATAGGTAACAGAGGAACTGATAAAATTTTGGAGCAGATACATGCACAATCACCTCCCCTACGTCGCAGCTATACATCAAAACCACATGATATCGCCAAAATTCCATGTTTAGCTACATGATATCCCCAAAAGTCATCAACAATTCTCAATGATATTTTGTGGAAGTAAGGACAATAAGATATGGGAGAACTGATGAAATTTGGGCGCAGATTCTTGCTCAGTAACTCCCTCTGATAAAGGCGTAGTCAAGGGTATGTACAGTCTGAATCCTCATGTCAGTCCGTCTATGACATAACAAGCAGTAAGAAGGGGAGAGGTAATGTAAACACACGAACACAAAATTGGTTGTTTTGCTGTATGGGTGTGTACATGTGTTTGTTAACTTGGCTGCTGATAATATAATTGCTATAACTACTACTTTACGACTGATATAGTCGATTTCGTTTATACAAGATTTTTCATTAACAATACCTTGCGTTAAGCGTTTTAATTACAACGCAAATATATAGACACAAAACATAGCTTCTGGTATACTACTTGCAAACCAACACGCATTGAAGGAACGAAGAAAGGAAGTTTTGTTTTTTTTGGAATAGAAAGCACTCGGAGAGCACATACACTCGCCATCTAATCAATTCTTCTTTAGCCCATTGCCCACACTTTCACAAAATTTCATTTAAATTCATTGAAAACCTTTTGTGATATTGTATGAACAAACAGATGAACAGAAATACAAACAGACAGAAAGACACAAGCGAATATATATACCTCCTCCAACCTTGTTGACTAAGGTAAATGAAGAAGAATCTTTGAAAGCAGAGAAACTTATGTGGTTGAGCCCCACATGGTCGATTTGAGAGTCAGTACAACCACAACAGTGACTGACTAACATATGCAGCTGGAATTTCATGTTCCTCACAGACTATTAAAAGATGTTGTTGCCATGGCAATAGATAGGCCGGTTGTTTTTCCTGCGTATTCAAAAGCAACAGATAAAAAGAGATTCTGATGCCGTGGTTCTCAAACTGTGCGCACAATAGTGTGCTACAACTATCTTCCAAGTGTGCCGCGTAAATTTTCCCAAACTTTTTTAGCGACAGATGAAAGGAACAAGGAGTGATGAGTACATTATCTCAGTATGCTGATATAAACGTTTCGTTCATTGAATACTGGAATGTTTACATCCAATTCATTTCAGCTTTACAGTACGCCAACTGATACATTTTTCTGCAAATAAATTTTCAAATATACATATAGAGTTTTATCTATAAAAATCCATAACAAATATGTATTTTTGAATTGACAATATATATATTGGTGACCACAGGACCGAAAACGCAGTGAAGAAATACCCTGAATCGACCTTTGTAGGTTAACAGGGGTCAGAAACACCTATCCTACACACATTTCCAGCTTTAGGATGCAGCCGTCTCCATTGGATAAGAAAATGCAAAAATTCACCTCTCCAACTAAATTGAACTGATCTGAACGTGATTCTCAGAGGTAACAAGGAGTTATCACCATCTATCCTACATTCATCCTGGTGTCAAGTTGCCCTTTAACACAAATTTGCAACTTCAGGGTGTAGCCGTCTCCGTTAGATTTGAAAACGCCAAAATTGATCTGAACCCAAATTATTCTTCAGAGGTCACTGCAGGTCATGACACTTATCCTATGTTCATCCTGGAGTCAAGTTACTTTTATTCACAAATTTTCAGCTTGTTGAGTGTTGTATAGAATTCCATAGGAACATAGAAACACACATTCGTCGTCTCATAGAACTAGATGTAGGCAGGGGGATTGTTGTTTTGTGTCTGGGTAGAGAGGGGTTTACATTGTGGCTTGTGTAATTAAATTCTTCTAGTCCTCTCCTTGAAAAGGAGATCTCAACCCTTGAAAGAGTCAGGCCATGAACTTCACTGATACGGGTAAAGAGAAAAAATGGAACTAGATAAAGATTGTATAAGCTTGTGTCGTCAGGGAAAGAAAGTTGAAATTCCTCAGTACTTGGTAATTCACCAAGCAAAAAACACCCATCTAGTGAGAGAGTATAAGAGAAGGGAATGTTACTGGCCTTGAACAGGTGGTGGAGAGAAAAAGTCTGGACTTATACTGAGTTAAAACTTAATACGTAGACATGTTTTTTTTCCATCGGTGGGACACGGGCTCTAACTCCAATCTACATAGGCTGCTAAACTACAGGGTTATTCCTCTGAAAGGTTAGCATACCTACATTTTGCGCAAATCTGATTCTGAGGGAGTGTCTAGGATCTGTGTTTAAAATTGCAAGTAGACATATATATATAGAGAGAGATTATATCTGACAAAATGTGATAATTGTAGAGACAATTTATTTGGAGACATGTTCCGTTCGGCACCGAAATTAACTGAGTAGCAAATTGAACTGCCAACCAAGTAAATGAATAAAGGAAATGAGTCGTTGCGCTTATTTTCTTCATTCATGTACTTCAAACAGTTTTGAACTTTCCAAAGCACTCATCAACTCCTCGATTCCTCGACGCGCAGATGTATCGAAGCATTCCTCATATCCCAATGCAATACGATAACCCTGAGGTATGGACATTTTCAGACTGTAAACCTTTTGAATGCATTGATTTTGTAACAGAACATCATAAAAACAACATGCTACGTTAGCATACAAGCAATCGGTCAAAACACAACAGACCCTTTATTTTACAGTATGAGCACACACATACCAACCTTTCAAAAAAACAAAGAAAAGTCTCATGCACCACCAACCAAAAGTTTAAAAAGCTGCAAACCTACTTCCATTCCACCTCATATATATCAGCACCATTAAATGTTAGACACCACCACAAAATTTCTAAGTATTCTCATCCTGACCCCTCATCCCACACACTGTTCTTATCTCAGACAAGCTTGATTCATCTACATTGATACAATCAACCCCTTCCACTTCTACGAAAAAAACATAACACAAAAATATCCCCTTTTCATTTCTCAAATCTCAAACATGTAATCAGCCTTCAGTTTTCTCAGCATACGGCTGCAAATTTTCTGAAGAGGAGGGCTGGCAACCATTTAGATGCACCAGAATATGCCTACGTGATATTTTTTCGTACCCCTATTTTTCTCTTAAATTTTCTCTTTACCTTCCAATCATCATTTTACAAACACACACACACACACATAAATATATGGGTTATCCATTTAAACACTAGACAATGTCATAAAACCTGTAATTCGACTTTGACAAGTTAAAACTCTATCAATCAAGCAAAATCTACATTGACAGAGAACCTAGATCTCATTATACAATCAAGTCGTTCCGTTAGCTAACATTATTGCCCTTCCCCGCCCTTCTTTTCCAGGGGAGTAATCCTTACCTAGGTTCCAATCTACACAGGCTGCTATCATGTCGGCTTACTCCTCTGAGAAGGTAACAGGTAACGGTCAGTGCACGTACAGCTCGGGCATCTGCCAGGGAAAGATACTCCTGTCAAATCTACGATCTACGGGGCCCTGCCCCTACACACACACACACACACACACACATATAGCTGTAGCATTTATCGACTTCAAAAATACCTCTGACGCAGTGGAAAATCCCAGTCATGAAGGCCATCACTCTACGAGGTGTAGACCCCGTATACGTCAGTGCTGCAACTTATCAGCAGCTCCTTCATCAGGCTACATAAAGACATAGACCCCCTCTTGCCTCAAAGAGGGGTAAGACAAAGTTATACAAGCTCACCTAAACTCTTCACAGCCTGTCTCGAGATGTTCTTCCGAAACCTATACTGGGGAAATAAAGGAATCAAAGTAAACGGCATATATTTAAGCGATCTCAGATTTGCAGACGACAGCGCCCTTTTCGCAGAGAACCTACGCGAACTCCAACTAATGCTAGATGAACTAAATGGAGAAAGCAAGTCGGCCTACACATGAATTTCAGCAAGACAAAAATCAGGTGCAACAACCACGTTGAATATAAGAACGCGAAGATCAAAATTGAAGACGCCGAACTGGACAAAGTAGACCACTACATCTACACCGGACAACGAATCTCCATTGGCAGTTCAAAAGAAGAAGAAATCAAGCGAAGAATCACTTTAGGGTGGCAAGCCTTCGGAGGAGCAAGCTCAACCTTCGAAAACAAGATGATCCCACCCCCTAACTAGAATGCATCATCCTGATTGTACTTATTGAACTGAAACAAAGAATCTAACCAAGAGATAGACCCGCAAACCATGCAACGTGCATACTAAAGAATCACCTCTCATAGAGATACTGCAAGACAGCACAATATACCGAGAAGAAAACTGGAGTCCAAGACATCATGGAATCTATTGAAAAAAATTCAAATATTTGACAATAGGCTGTTGCAAGAATCAGAGACAACCGATGGACATCACGGCTTGCAACATGGATCATCTCTTCAGAGATCACAAATGCAACCGAGGCCGGCAGAGTATTAGATGGAGAGACGAAACAGATAGATTTAGAAAGTACAGGGTTCGCGACTCTCACGATAGAGAAGTTTGGCGAATCCTGGGGAAGGTCTATGTCCAGCGGAGGACTTTAAAAGACAAAGACTGATGATGATATATATATATATATATATATATATATATATATATATATATATATATATATATATATATATATATATATCCAAATTATGGCCTAATCTATACAGATGCATATCGACATTTTAAAGGAGAAAAGAGTCGGAGTGCCGTCAATTATATCTCTTGGTGTGCCATCATAGAATGTGAGAACCACTGAAATAAACGATGTTGCAAAGAAAAAAAAAGACTGATAAATAATTCTGCAGGTGGTTAGGGATGGTAAAGAAGTTGAAGGGAGATAAACAGAGGGACGGGGGAGCAAGGATTGAGATGGAGTGGAGAGTGGTGGGAGAAGGAGAAAAATAAAAGAAGAGGGAGGGATAAGAGATAGAGGAATGGACGGAGTGACAGGAGACAGAGGGTAAAGAGAGAAAGGGACAGGAGACAGAAAGGAGGGGGAAAGGGACAGGTGATATAGGGTAGGAGAGGGTAGAGAGGTAGGTAGTTGGGATTCAAAGAAACCAGAGAATGTGTAAACAGATAGATAAAGATAGTGAAACAGAATAAAAGAGGATGAAGAAGTTTGGGCAGATGAAGACGGTGATGGCTGAGCCGAAGATAAAGGGTGGAGAGTGAGAGAGAGAGAGAGAGAGAGAGAGAGAGAGAGAGAGGAAGTGAGAAAAATTGAGGGTGAATAGAAAGAAGACATAGAGGATGAAGAGATAAACAAGTAAAGGAAAAGAAGAGAAAGTTTAAATGGCAAACACAAGAATAGCTTGGAAGTACCCAGAGAGCGCATACCACCACCAACGCTTTCGTCACGCAAAAAATTACCCATCGCAGTACATGCCATGACAAAAAACTTATGATAATCATCCAAGGCATATCATCAATTGTTTGAAAGAAAAAACAACTATAATTCGACGTGATGATGTTAGTGCCTTGTTATTACATCCAACAAGCTAGGGTAACATTTTGTTGTACTATGGTAACAAACCACAGACTATACAGAAATTGGACCTTTACGTAAATCCAAACCAAAAGTTTCAGCGCAAAACCAGGAACTACGTCATTTTCTATGATCATGTTTTAGCTTTTTCAGTTTTTGTGTTTTGTTTGTTTTCAAGTTTGCTGCGATGAGCAGATAACATATATTATTGAATTTTCCATCAAAAAAAGGGGTTCAAATTATACTTGATGCCGCATTTTCACTTGTGTAAATACGGTCAAAATACTGAATATCGAATGAAGAAATTAGATATTTAATTGATGGAGATTCTGTGATTGTATACCATGGTAAGCTTTTTCAATCCATTCGTAATTTGTTTGTAAATATGATCTACGATTTCCGGTGACATAATTTCTTTTTCTTTTCGCTAAAATCAGACCGTCTGTCTAGCGACTTTTGCTACTTTGATATCTGCCCCCCCCCAATTGATCTGACTGACAATACTAAAGGCTTGAAATTATGTTGACTTCATCTCTTTTGCGATTGCTCAAATGTATGCAAGAAGTCAATGTCAGACGATTGTGTCGCAGAGGTAACTCTCAATTTCATATCTGTTTATTCTATTTGCGTTGTCTCAGGCGAGCGATACCATTTAATGACGGAAGAACATTTCAAATAGCTTTCTGTGTAATATAATGCAATATATATATATATATATATATATATATATATATATATATATATATATATATATATATATATATATGTAAACTCAATATATCCGACGATTTCAAGATGAAAAGGTTGAATACAACTCCCCAAAACATGCTTACAATGAATGTCCGAGTGATAAACAAGTGCTGGATGCTGGTCTCAACATTTCAATATTTATTTGTATCATTTTTAGAACATTATCTTTGCAAAAATGTTCTTTTGGGGTCATATTGTCTGTCCAAGGCCAGGGTAAAGGGGAATGGTTCGGGGTATGAGTAGCAGCTGCAACCTGTAAAACCAACTTGCTACTGAAACCGCTGCATCCTCCCCCTGGCAATTGCTCATCAGAGGGACTCATGGTGCATGCTGGTGAAAGCCTACGGAAAGCCAGTTCAACAAACAATCTCAAACGAACCAGAATAAGGACTGGAAACATTGAAAAAAGAGATGGCCTGGAATCTACAGGGGGTCGATAAAAGTTGGAAGGCCCCATCAGACCGAGAAATGATCAGTCGAGAGTATTGCAAAGGTGATCGAAATGATAAGGTCAAGCTAAGGCAAGTTGCCCAGATCTGAATCAGCTGGCGTGGTTCGGTTGCAGCCCAATTTTTCACAAGAAGTTTACCGGAATAAACAATTAGAACATAGGCTGGAATTGTCATTTTTATCCATTAATCAATAACCTTTCTTAGTCTGACACAAAGCGTAGGAAGAGTAGTGGGAATAGCGCTGCATCAATCTTCCGGCTATGGAGAACCGACTTACCTCAAGAATTAGCATTCGAAATCCTCGCTCTTACCTGAGCTCCAACACGTACAACCGGTGCTAATAGGAGATATACAACCGTCTCAGCCACCAAAAAGAGCTAAACCTGAATATTTACTCTGTTTATCTAAGTCTAGCATATATCAATAATGGTGTGACTCCCAGTTACGATCGACCCCTTACACTAGCAACGGTCTATGAATTTGCTAAGTATCGCTTTATGGCAGACATTATATACATCTGATTGAATCAGAAGTTCTGTTGGATGTTTCAATCTATTTGGAAACTATTATAGTGGTGATCAGGGCCCATGAGAGAGGGGTGCAGAATCGGAGGGCTAGGAAAAGGGATCTGAGAATTTCTCAAGTAGAGATATGTATTGGAACTTCCAAATCGGTGCAATATGTTCTTTAATGAAATAGGTTGATTCCATCGTTTACCGTAAGGTGAATATGATATGGTGTACTAAAAGGGTTATTATAGATTGAAACCGGATGGCCAAAAGACGAGGTTGATTGTGCAGTGAGTTGAGTTGCACCTCCTTTTAATTTTTTCTCGGGGCTCTGTTGCTGATAAAAGACGAACATTAATTAAAGATACACCATTGATATACTTTCCTTTACTTTTGATATCCTAATTTCTATCCACAAGGTTTTCGATTTCAGATGAATAAAATTCTTTCGATTTTGAACTTTTGAAATGATAGACCAACTGATTTCAAGAAGGTCTTTGGTTCATCAAAATGGTTTCGCAAATTTCTAAACAAATGATAGTCAGTTGAAGCAAGGTCAGTCGAGAATATTGGGTAAATCCTTTTCTCCAGTCAAATGCCTCAATGAGATCTTTGGTCCTGCAAGCGGTATGTGAACGTGCATTATCGCCATGAGGAATGAATCCTTTCTGTTCACTAAGGATGGGTATTTTTCTGTCCTAAGATGTTTTCAAACGTCGAGATTGTTGGCAATAAACTCCAGCTGTGTCTGTTTAGTTATCGGTTCAAAGTTCACAATAGATGATTCCTTACACATCCCACCAAACACTCACGGTATTTTCCTTATTGTCACCATGTGTTTACTATACTAGTAAATAAATGTAAACAATAATGAAAGCACTTCATGTTAGAATCTCCAAAACAAAACTATCCAGTTTTGTTAATATCAACTGCTAAGCTAACTTTAGTTCGATACAGAATCGACAGTGTTGCCAAATGACTTTTGCCATACGAGACCCATTTTGCATTTCCTTGGCACCGAATTAGGTAACTCCAGTATACCAAAAATGATTAATTTAAAATCTAGCATTAGACTAGGATTGCAGGAAAAATGAATGAAAATACATATTCTAAAATCTATTCATGTATATTTATGTCATATCATACCATTCGAGAGTAAAGAATTCTTTTGTTAATTTTCTTTCAATGCCAAATCTTTATTTCCGAAACCAAATAGCACTGTTTTGTACAAAATTTGCCAAATTTTGACCCAAGAAAATACCAAATGGCAACCCTGGAACCAAATAGAAGAACATGGAATGGGAAGATTTTGTTGCTCCAATGAGTAGAAGGCCTCCCAGCTGCCTCGAAAATAATTGGTTTTTACATGAGCTCCAATAATGAAACTGAAACTAACCGAAGATTAACACTCCTTATTTAAGAGTGAATGAAAGCATCGGCTAAATACGCTGTGATAGTATCATAGAAAGTTAAGGACCTACCTAAAACCTATCATAAATTCAGTTAACCCGCTTTTCTGAAGATCACTTTACACCACTTTATTTGATAATGCCACGAGGAAATGTGCAACTATCTTAGCCATTGAGCAAGCCTAAATCAATATATTTACTATGCTAATCTTAGTAAGACGTAGATCACCAACAGTACGACACTAAGCAAGGATCGAACTCTCAACACTAGCAACGGTCGGCGAAGAATGTCTGCACGCCCTCATACACCAACAAAAACATTTAAAAATTTTTAGAGTGTTTCGAGACTCCAAAATAATATTTTTTTTATATCTGCCTGCCTCAGTGTCGAAGGTCGAGAATAAGGTTTCTCGTCCACAGTGGATGATGTGGAAGGCTCCAAATACGACAGCATGGTTGACTGATTAGCCTAAAAACACCCTGTTAACCAGCCCTAAACATGCGTGCTCTTAGAAATTTTGACCTCCTGCTATCATTGCAGCACAGTCATTCGTTGCAAAAATCTCTTTGGTCTGGAAACGCTCAGAAAGATTTTCCATAAAAATTGAGGGTAATTGCTACTATCCACCATTCCAGCTTTCGAAAGTTGTAGAAAAACTTTACTTTCGGATAGACTAGAAGCCAGCATGTGTAATTATAGAAATCTCTGATATGAAAATCACAATGTTAGGCAGTTGAACAATAGTAGCAACTAAAATGATTTTGTTTTTTAGAAAAAAACTCTTTGACCCTTTTCGACCTTATTTTGACTCCTTTATTTATAATATCTAGATTCTCCATATTTTTTTTAGAAATGTATTTTACATGACTTCAAATTTTGACGCTACAGTTGTTCAGTTATTGACCGTGATGTTGAGTTTCTGTTAGCTGATGAATAGACTGACAGAAATGCAGCAAAAATGAAAAAGGAAATTAGTCAAAACTAGTACAAAATATATGCATAATACTTAATCTCAGAAGCTCAAATAATTTGAAGAATTGTATAACTAATTTTAACTGCTGAAAAATGGTTCGATTTGAAATGCTATAAAAAACGATGACAGAAATGATAATAAAATACTTGTTCTAATAAAGCTTATTCTTCGTACATGTTTAAGACTTTCACTTCTTTGATGACACATCCACCTGAAGCCAAGTAGTTATGACTTGCCCACCTGTGTATACAAGAAGATATTATTACATAAATACTTTCACATGCATACTTATGTATGCATGCTCTCATAAGCACACAAAAACATACTTATATACTCAAGAACCCAGTCTGATAGTATAAAAAAGATTCTTTATATCTCTTCCTTTTCATGTTTACCCGGAACGTATCAAATTACTTCCTTCCGCATTGCGATAACGTTTCCCGATGTGTCTCTCTCTCTCCTGGGGATATTTTAATCGCTATGGAGCAGTTGATGAATGTGATTCTTTTTATTTCATCAACATCTATGTTAGTCATTTGGCTCCCAAGACATTTTATAAAATTGTTGCGGTTTCAAGACGTATCCAGGGATAAATTTGTCCTCAAGTTCTAGTAATTGATTTGAGCTTGAGTATTGATGCATGTAAATTTTTTGTCTTTTCTTGTAGATTCTTTGTAGGCATTTGAAGTTTCTGTAGCAAGTAAGGTTTTGAAGATTGAAGTTGCTTTCCCCACACTGAAGCTTTTTTTTCTGTCAGAGTCTCTTAGATGTAATGCTAAACAGCTATTTTACTTAAAGTTTGGGGATGGAAATGCTTTCTTGTCTTTCAAAAGAGTACAAATTTTTTAAAATAAAACTCAGCTGAGTCTGGCACAAGGTCACTATCGTTGGGTGCTCATTGCAAAACCTAATTGATCTGCGAAACCAGCTTACCATCATGTTATGATAAATATCTTCATCCGTACATTCAACAGGCGTGCCAGGGTATATTGTTAGTAAACAGAAGTGTGCTTAAAGCACGACCCGAACTGTAGTCGTTTATCTACAAACAATAATTAGGAATGAGATTTTGGAATGACGTTATGATCAAGCGACATTTTTATTGAATATAAGCAACAGAAAGTGATGAATAAGTGCCGGTAAATGAGTTGAACTAATGTTATTTCCCTTGTAATTAGCCTAGTAACAAATGTCACTAAAATGAAAAGGTATAATTTGCCAATATTTTTGATCAGTTACAAAAAGCAGGAATACGTATTTTGGTACACTTATGAGTAAATGCGTAATTTAGTGTTTTGAAATTCCTTTTGCAACACCGACATAAATGACCACTAGTTGTGACGTCTCATCGTCTCACACGGAAATGACCTCGGAGGCCGACATAGTGGGATCGTAACTGTGCGAAGACCCTGTCTCTTCAAAATAGGTTACTGCACAAATCTCCACTCCACAAGTGTGTGCTTCAAGAATTGGACTTGTCCGCCATATTCGGGTCCAACAATGACAGCACAACCATTGACATCAAATTGGAACAATGTTCAACCAAAAATACCATTTCAAACTTGTGTTTGTCGGTAAGAATCAGACGGTTGAACCAAACATTTGAAGATGTCGAATTACTTGATGAAAAATCGAAGGTGGTGAATTGTAGTCCGATAGACAACAGTATTTTTTATGTCAGATTTGAAGACTTAGATGGTTGAATCGTCATGAGGATAAGAGCGGAGAATTTCCAGTGTACAAAATTATTAATGCATCGTCCGTGTAAAACAAACTCATGGGGAGGCAAGTTTGAATCTCTCGTTATTCTCATTTCATGCTGTAAACTTTAATGGTCGAAGAATAATGCGATAAAACATGTTCAAATTAGTAAATAATGATTATAAGCATATACACTAATTTAGAAAACTTGCAAAATGCTTCAGCACTGACGGTCAGTTATCAAAATGATTTGATCTAAAAATATTGACCTTTTCTCATTTTTTTCAAATGTTGCAATAGATATAACTGCAATCAACAGATTTCGGATTCTTGAAACAATTTGATGTATATCAATGATTTTAGACCTTTTTGCTCCATGCCCCAACTATCCTAGCTGAAAATATTGAAGTTTCATTTTGAAAATATTATTACGTTCAATTTTTTAATCAATGCGACCATGACCCCGATATGTACTGCAATTGGTCTTGATTTCAGGCTCTAATTCATTTAGCTACATTCTTTTTTGCACGACTTGCTCTTAAAGTTCCTAATCACCCCCGAATATTATTGGAACATTCCTTTCAGGGGCTGGCGCTCCACATTCTGAATCACTGGTGTTCATGAATTTCAATGCTTCACTCAAAGTAAACAAAGTTCTGTTATTACATTCAGTCATGTATGCACTTGTAGGGAGCATTGTTAATGAGATTGGGAGTCATAAAACCAAAACCAAACAAACAAAAATTCTAAGTAAATTTTTATATGAAGCTTAAAAATTTCAAGGGCATTTAAAGATTCTGAGTAGATCAACACATGTTCATTCAGAGATGAGGTGAGATCACCAGAAAAAGGTTCCTAACTTTGCGAGTAACCTGATAACAAAACAACGTGATGGTCTGTGGGGTTGAGGATAGAAGCAACTCTTTGAGCAGATGATAAAGAAACCAAGTAACCTAAAAAATACTCCAAAGTTGTCCTCGACAACATAACGTCTGGAGGCATTCAAGGTTGAACCATTATTACTACTATTGAAATACCCGTTGCTTTGCTTTCGGTATACCAAGGGGTGGAAATCTAAATCCCTGCAGTAGCAGAAAAAAAAATCAAGGGAGTTGCCTGGTACATAACCAAATTCCATACACATCCGAAAGCTAGTTCAATTCCACTTCCCTTTACTTTCGCATCTTTCTTCTTTTCACGACGGCCGAGTTCATCCGTTCTCCTTCAGCGAATATCACCTTTGACCCTTTCGTGTACTTCTGCCATGCTTCTCTTTCTTTCTCCCTAACTATTTAATCCTCAGAACCTATCCTCTACCCTTAACCCTATCAATATATATATATATATATATATATATATATATATATATATATATATATATATATATATATATAATTAGTAGCTACAATGTCATCTTGATTCGATTTTATTAGATGAAGCATGAAGTGATTTTTTTCTGAAATTTCTTTCATTTGAAGACATATCAAACTTCTTGCAAAGTCTCTCACTCTCTGTCTCCACACACACACACACACACACACACACACACACACACATATATATATATATACATATATATATATATATATATATATATATATATATATATATATGTGTGTGTGTGTGTGTGTATACTGAAGATAGTTTTGTACAACACTATGCCATTCAGGTATTAGGAGGATAGGGTTTCATCACTCTTCCAGACAGGTAGGGCCTATCTGTCTTGAGATTTGCACTCAAGATCCTTGGAAGATCGAGGAAACAAAGGGTGAAGAAAAAAGGAAGAAATAAGATGACAAAAGAAAGAAAGGACACAGAGAACGCATACCTTCACCAACACCAACGTCAACGTCACCGTGATGACGATAGAGCTGTTACAGCACTATACTCTTGTTGAGATGTCGTCATCATGATAACGTCAGTATTGTGTTATTAGATCTGGAAATCTGAAGAATTGTCTTGCAATTCTGACAAAATCTGAAGAATTCCTGAATCCGCCCGAAAATTCAATCAGTTCTCCCTTGATCCAAAATCCACCTCTCCCACAAAATGTTATCGAAATTCATTGATTATGAGATATTGCGTGGACAGACAGGCAAACAAACAAACATACAAGCATTGATGGATACACGACCTCTGTCAAACTTTATTGAAGGACAAAGTCACAGAGGAAGCAAAACCAAAGAAAGAAGAGGATGGAAAGAACAGTGAAAGATGAATCTAACAGGAAATGAGCAGAGAAAATAAAAGGTAAGTGAAAGCGTAAAAAAAAATGAAACGTGAATAGTTGGGAAAAAGTTGGAGGAGTGAAGAAAAAAAGAAGGTGAAAGAGCAAAAGAAAAACAAAGAAACAAGAAAGAATGAAACAAAAAAAAGAAAAAATCAATAAAGTGTACAGAAAAAGAAAGGAACATGAAAGAGTAACAGAAGAAGAATGAAATATATAACATGAAAGACAAAAAGAAAAAAAAACGAAAGAGGAAGAAAAAACAATCCCAAAAGAATACAGGGAGAAAAAAAAGGACAAACTAAAAAAAGAAGACGAAGGAGAAAACAATAGAAGAGAATCAAAGATAAGAACGAGTAGAGAAAAAAGAGAGACGAAAAAAGCAAAAGCAGTAAAAAGAAAGGAAGAAGGGAAGAAAGGAAGAACCCGAAAGACAAAAATGCTAAGAAGAAGGAGTGAAGAGAAAAAACAATCCAAAAAGAAGTTAGGAAGAAGGAAAAAGCAGTTCAGAGTAAAAAGAAACCAAGACATGTTTCTATAGAAATGTCCGCACTTCCCCGCCTGATTGTTTGTGAAAGAGGAAGAAGCTGCTAATAGAAGCCACGACGATATTTACGTTGTTATATAAGTAAGTATTTGAGTAAGTAACGATGTCAGCTTTGTGCGTTGGATAGTTATTTCGGTATATAGAAGGAGGAAGAAGAAGATCTGTCGGAAGAAAGAAACTCGGTTTCTGTGCAAATGGTGGTTGTGTCTCGAATATCAAAATGCCATTTATGGCGGGCCAACAGCTTTTAGAACAGGCTTTTTAGATTCTTGCCAGGAACTTAAGTCTTTTCCGGAAAGAAGAAAAAAAAAATTGCCCTTTGCATACATACCTACATTCATTTCAATCTCTAATCTACACTAGTAAAATATCCGTCGCTTTACTTATGGGATACCTAGGGTTGGAAATTTGTGTATATGATGAAACAGTAGCAGTATTAGTAGTTGTAGTAACGCACATACCCTGCCGTTCCCTTTTAGCGAATATTTTTGTTTCATCTCCCGCCCTAATGCGTAATCTCATCTCTTCTAACTTTCTTGCCCGTCTTCTTTTCCCGTCACACAAGCAGCCTAGCGAACACACGTTCACACACAGAACTTGCTCAGCACCACTTACGTATTAGTATGTTTGCATTACCTTCATCGTCTCTTTCTTTTGGGAACGTAGCAGACAGACCGGTCCATCGCAAATTATAATAGAGATTGTGTGCACACACACACACACACACACACACACACATATACATATATATATATGAATATATATATATATATATATACATATATATATATATATATATATATATATATATATATATATATAAATGTGTGTGTGTGTGTGTGTGTGTGTGTGTGTGTGTGTGCAAATACTGCACACACTCAAGCACAAACCTTTTCAAATTCACTTGAATATCTATGAGCACTCGTATATACTGATGGGAAATATAATTGTAACACCCTCAGTATGTGCGAAATCAACCTACTCCTTTAATACTAATCATGAACATCAGGAGAATATTATCATCATCATCATCATCATCATCATCAGTCTTTTAACGTCCGTCTTTGGACATAAACCTACCCCAGGATCCGCCACATTTCTCTATCATGGGCGTCGCGGATCCAGTATTTTCTAGATTTTTCTAGTTCATCTCTACATCTAGTATTCTATCAGCTTCGGTTTGGCATGTGATCTCTGGGGATCAATCTTGTGAGTCACGATGTCCATCGATTGTCTGCCATTCTGGCAACATGACCTGCCCATTGCCATTCAAATTTTCTAATAGATTCTATAATGTCTCGGACTCCTGTTTTGCTCCTGACATACTGTGCTGTCTTGCGATCTCTCCATGTAAGGTTGAGCATGATTCTCTCATGCACGCATTGCATGCTTCTCAGTTTGCAGATCGGTCTCTTGGTTAGGTTCTATGTTTCAGCTCCATAAGTGACTTACGGGAGGATGCATTGGTTGGATACTCTTCTTTTTAGGATTATAGGGATCGTTTTGTTTTTGAAGGTTGAGCTTGCAGGAGAATATACAGTGTGTTAATATGGTATCTGCGTGCTGCTGATGCACCATTTATTTCTGAACCTGTGCGTTGATTGATCAATACATATGATCCTTTACCGTAATACAGCTATATCATCAGTTCATATAATTTTGAGTCAATTGAAACACATTTAGGGTGTTCCAATTATATTTTTCGTTAGCGTTGATTGAACTCTCATAACAAACACACACACAACCAATAATACACGTATATACATTACCAATAACACGTCCACACACTTATATATATATATATATATATATATATATATATATATATATATATATATATATATATATATATATATATATATATAATTGGGTGTTTACTTAACCCGTAATGTCACACGTAGGGCTAATTAAGCAAATACATCAAAGCTTTCATTTACTAGAATCTATATATACATAACGCTGGTGATTGTTTGTTTGATTATATGCGTCTTATGGGCGGATAAACGGTTACACCCTGTGGAGAGAAAATTAGACTCT
>OY735235.1:26555455-26605455 GCA_963457665.1 Thysanoteuthis rhombus
TACAACCGGACGTCTTTCATTCAACAACATTCAGGATCAATCAAAAACGAAAAAAGGAAAATTTTCAAATCATCGTTACTTCCTTCTTGTGTTTTAATCTGTTTTTCTCCTTCACATTCGTTGAATTTTGTTCGCTGATTTTTACTGATGTTTTGCTTATATAAAAAAGTCAGTCAAAGTTTTTGAGTGTCTTTTCACGACACAATAAAATAGTTTCTAAAAATGTTTTTTCACGACATAAGGAGGCCTTCATCTCTATAAACAATGAAACAACACTGGGTTGACCTTTTTAGGGAAATAGCCTGAGCAAAGACCCCTAAAGAACCCCCCTCTCGGCCAAGCTGATATAATCCAAAAGAATGCAATACATCCGGGATCAACTCAACTACAGGAACGAGTGGTTCCATACCCTGGTTTGGAATCTACCAGTGCTACAGAACCTCGTCTGCCATGCTATTAACCGATAGCTTGTGTGAGAAGATATAGGTTCATGCCTCACCCAAGGGCATTAATACGAAGTGAACAAATACTGTCTCAGCTGAAATTTGAACATGGTCCATCAATTCCATTTCCTGACTGCTAAATACTCAATACTGGCTACGATAATAGGCTTTCACTTCGTACTGATGCTTTTGGGAAAGGCATGAATGCACTTCTCCCTCAAGTTATAAGTAAAATCGCAAGGCAGTTGGAACCCTTTAGTCCTGTATGGTAGACAGTCTTGGGCGTCATGTTCGCATCTCGGCTCCGTAAAAACCAGCAATTGTGAAATTGTTTGGGTCTCAATGGATTGTTTGAGAAATGGAGACAAAAATCATTGCCCCATGTGTTATGCGACACAGGAAGCAAAAGTGCTTTGTTTTTAACCGTTAGGCCATCTGCATGTTCAGGTTCAGCTTATTGTGACCTAACCGTGGGCGAAGTCACTCTAATCAAATGTATTGGCCACAGAATTGCTCCATATCTCGGAAACTATTAAAGATAAAAACATGTGGTTTTTGCTATTCGATAACACGTTTCGAAAATTCATTTAGATTAGGGAAAAAAACAACCCAACCTGGACTGGTCCGTTTGTTACACTTTTTGAAGCTCAATCGCTCGGAAACTAATAGAGATAAAAACATGGGGTGCAAATCGATAGCACATTATTTTAAGATTCATCACGTATTCGACAAATTTGTGTTTTTAGATTTTTGGAAATTATGTTGGTTTTTATTGAGCAAGTCAGAACAGCCCAATATCTATGGGACTATTAAAAATAGAAACATGTGGTTTTCGCAATTCGATAACATGTTTTTCGAAGATTCATTTAGATTAGAAAAAAACGTCCCTGAAGCAAGTCATCTTTGGTAAGCCTTGTTTATAGGGGTGTAAAATACAGTAGCTAAATACAGCATACAAATAAGCTTATTTTATGTTCGCATAAGCAGGAATTACCTCATTTTTAGTGTATTTGTTCAACGATTTTCTGCTAAAAACTGCACATCGAAAATCAAGTGGAAATGATAATCAGTCAGTAATTGCAACGACGCAGGTGAACCGATTTATGACGCCCCAAATATCTCTGTCCTAACCCAGCACATATTTCGTGCTTAATAACTTGGAAACGGATAGAGACTTCTAAAATATGTTTTGCCAAACGACGAAGCATCAAAACTAAGTCAAAACAATTTCTGCAAGTATTTACTAAATATTATATCTTAACTATGAGATAGTGAAAAATTCTTGTTTACATTCATTGTGTGAGCATTTAGTGATGATATCCTTTTCTGGTTAAATATCTATTGCACTCTCTACTTGACTTCCTAGTGTCATAGTTTGGGAGTTCATTCTTTCCTGGTTGCTCCATTAACCTTGTCTTATGCAAATGAAGACAGCTAAATGGATATTTACTTCACACTTTGGTACAAAGAAAATATAAAATAAGACGATTGTGAAATAGGAGAAGAATGATGAGGAAGAGAAGAAGATTGACTCCCAAACGAAGAACCATGCAACGTACCTAAGAGAGTATCATGCTTATACAGAGAGATGACAAGGCAGCACAGTAAAGTATATAAATAACAGGAGTCAGAAATAAAGAATCCATTACAAAACTCAAGTATTAATTGGTCAGCCATGTTGCAATGTTGAAAGTGAGGCTGGCAGAAAAAAAGGGAAGGTCTATGTTTAACGATATGCTTTTAAAAACATAAAGGGGTCTTCAAGAGATTTGGATTGATTAAACAAAAATAAGCACACCAATGTATGATCAGGGAATCTTAGCCAAATGTGGAAGCTACTATGAGATTCCCAGGTAAAATGATTCGTGAAGATTTGTCATTTGATATTCTTTTTGTAACTTTCCATGCTTGAAATGCTGCTAAAACAGCTTTGATTACACATCCATCTGGCAAAGTGACCTGACTTTTATCAGTGGAATGATATAAAATGTATTGATTCCAAAGTTAGGTATCACAACGCTTGGCAAACAAAAATACACGGAAATCTATTTACGCAAGAAAAAATATAAAATAGCTTGTCTACCTGTCATTGTATGTGCAACTGAATTCATAAATACTGACATTTCTTTGCATTAAAGCAGACGACATTTAGAAAAAATGATGGATGAAAAAGTGTATTACATTCTAAGTGTAATCTTGTTTTCCGGAAAAAAAATCGGCGTCCTCTTAACGTCGTCACCGAAATCTAAAATATGGTAACTACTTTTAAAAACAAACAAAGATAAGATAGATTTGGATATTGTCGCCATCTGCTACAGATGAAAAAAAGCAAAATGGTTGAATAAGTTGGAGAAACCAAAAAGAAGACTGTAGTTATGTATTGACAGGAAGTTCAAGATCTGGTATAAAAAAAAGGACATTCTAAATGCTAATTTTCAAGGTAAGCAGGACTCCCTACTTAGAATATTGGTGCAATACATTCTTTCAACCTATATTTCTCCTAGTGGCATTGTACCATGCTAACGTAAGCTTAGTAAATACCAAAAAAGACGAAAGTGCTGATAAAGAGAGGAGTGACCCCATTGAAGCTGATTAATAATGCTATCATGGTTGAACTTTGTTGAAAGAGTTATTCAACGATTGGACTACAAGTTAATTAACTCTTACCAAACGGACCGACCAGATATGGCGAGCCAAACACTTGCTTGTTTACAACCAAACCTAATAATACCAATTGGCCTTTGAGCAGTATATGCTATTGAATCAGCCCTGCAACATGTCGAGTTCAATGTATCTGCTTTGAAATCAGTGATATGATCGAACATGACAAACAGGTATTGACTTATGAATGCCTCGGAGGCCTTGCACGTCATTTTTGACTCAGATCACGAGTTTAGAGGGGAATTATTGTTATATCAGACTTCATTAAATTACAACTACACGATTCTGAGTCATAACTGCTTCAATGTATTACAGCTTTATCCATGATACAGTTATATCTACAATATATTTGATATTTTATTTGTACAATTCTATTGCATTCGGTTTCAAAACCAGATCTTCATGATAAATAGTAAATATGCCTCTACCATATAGAGTATATATCGTAAAGTTGGGTTAATTAGGGTAGATTACTCACAAATTAAATTACAAACTGGTAAAATTTAGAAATATGCTCAGTCTGAAAAGGGTTAAAATAATAAAAAAAATACTGTTTGTTTACCTCTTCCGAATCGGTTTCTTGAAATACAGACTCCAATCCCCGTGATGCTCTGTTCATCATCGCAGTTATCCCTGCAGAAATAGCAGCTACGTTTCTATCGACATCTTTAGATCTACAATGATCCTCAGGTTTACTCAACAGGTCTTTCCCGTCTGTAGACTCCTCCAGATTCAAATAGCTGCTTCTACTTCTCGTTGCAGGAGTATGTGTTCTGCTTTCAAAGCCTTTAACTTGACATTTCTCACCGGGGGAACGTTCTTTTGATACAAAAGTCTTTGACGTGTGAGGAAATGACATTTTTTTGGACAATGTGTTCATGATTTTTGACACTTCTGGTCGAACACACCTGACATCTGATTCTGTTCGTCTCTGGACTTTTGAGTCTGCAAAGATTTTCAAAGACACAATTTGTCAACATTTATTTCACAAATATACATTGTTCAGTTTCAAACGGCACTTTAGAAAGTAACGATTTATTTATGTACATCTATTCCATTTGTCAAACACACTTTCCTCCAATTCAAATTAATCTGCCTCTTTCTCTCACAAACATGAGGTGTGTCCAAAAGTATTTAGCCATTAGAAATATCTTCGTGGCCTCTATGAAACTTGGCAACAAATGAGAGGACCTAAATGCGTACGCATGAACAGGCACTCTTCTGTAAGGTAAATCTATCTGCAGTAAGGCGCCATTGAATGAGCTTGTGTATTGTGAGACGATTGCATTCACTATAACCGAGTGAGTAGATTCTTCACTTCTTGCAAGCTGTTCTTTGACATAACATCGTACCACACAGGCCCGACCAAAACCCCTGTAGATCAGATTTGTCACCTTATGACTTTTGGTTTTCCCTGAAAAGATTTCAAAGTGTCGACAAAATTAAAATGAAGACGTCAATGAAGCTTACGTCAATCCCGAAAAAGGACTTTACAAGCTACTACGAAAAGTAGAAGGGACACTGAGATAAATGAGAGAGATCCCAAGGAGAGTATTTTGCGGGGAATTAGGGAGCTATTTCCGGCATTTTTGTTGCTAATATTGAATGGTTGAATACTTTCCAGACGATCTTAGTATATGTGCACACACATATATATATATATATATATATATATATATATATATAGCAAAACTCGTTGTAACAGATCTCAATATAACGAATTTCATCTTTGACGAACCAAAACGAAGTTTCTTCTTTATCGAACGAAGTTCGATAAATGCAGTGAACCCGAGGACCATAACAACGACGGCAATATCCTTTTGCAGCCTTCAGATCAAAGTGTAGGATCGGCATGAAACAGTATTTAATGAGTGTTTTGAATTTCAAACATTATCATGGTTATATTTAATTGTTTTCTTATATTTTTTCAATAGTCAACAATTTTTTTAATTTTATTCATCGTTGTCTCAGTAAACCACTTGGTGAAAAAAGTCAAATAATTTGATTTCTTTAAATCAGATAAACTTATAACGGTCCATAACGCTCTTCAAACCCATTGATTATTATTGAATTTTGTATTAGAATAAATTACTGTTTGTTTTGCATCTTTGTGATTAAATTATAGTGTCCTTAGAGTGCAAACTATTGTTTCATAAAATTCAAGACAAAATATTCAAGAAAACAATTAGAATACAACCATAATATAACTTTTGTTTCTTTGTCAATCGAAAAAACATCAATCAAATAAAATTGAAGAATAATACAATCAATACAACTATAATAACATTTGAGATTGAAAACTAAGAAGTTCATGTTATGTTCCGTTGACGCTCGAAGAACAGAAACCACACTTAGATCTTGAATTAAATGCCACAAAAGGCTGAAGCACAAAACTACGATAACGTCACGAACTTTCTTATTTTTTACCGAAGGATGTTGGACAAGGTCGAAAATAGACCGAGGTACAACCGAACTACCTTTGGATTTACCGAACGATACTCGTTAAATGCGGCAAAAGACTGGGCTACTTATTTATAGTACCATCGGTTATAATAAACTTTCAGTTTTAACGACAAACCCCTCCCACAATTAATTCGTTGTAGTGAGAGTTTACAATATATATATATATATATATATATATGTGTGTGTGTGTGTGTGTGTGTGTGTGTGTGTGTGTGTGTGTGTGCGTGTGTGTGTGTGTGTATATATATGTGTGTATATATATATATGTGTGTGTGTGTGTGTGTGTGCGTGTGTGTGTGTTTATCCATGATGAGCTGAAGAATGCACTGATTGTTAAGCCGATTGAAAAACACCTTGCGACTATGCTTAAATGCGAGCTATGACGTACGGATAGCAACATAGCAAGTAACCAACAAAGCAAACTCCAAATCGCTCAGAGAGCTGTGGAAAGATGAATAACCCCAAAAGACTGAAAAGCATCAGCATGGATCCGAGAGCGGTTCAAAGTAAAAGATATACAATTATTAAATCGACAAAAATGGAGAATGTCTGGACACTTATCAAGAGGAAAGGACAAAAGATAGGGCAAAAAGTTAACCGATTGTTGTCCATGGGATCAGACCAAATAGAAGATGAAATATAAAGGTATGCTGGTAAGACGGGGTACAGGTTAGTGTAATCAAGGTTGTGGGAAAGGCCTTTTGCCAGCGGTGGACTCACGATGATGACGTTGATGATGATCAAGACGATGATAAATATTTTTGTATAGTAAAAAGCAAAAAAAAGAAACAAAAAAAAAAAACGAAAAGAGATCTCCATACTATTTTTCGATTCCTAAGACATCTCTTCAGGAGAATTTATTGATTTTTTATTCTTGTTTGGATTCGATCCATCCTCCTGAAGAGATATGTTAGACATCCAAGTACCGTACACGGATCTTTTTCCATATTTCTTTTTTTTTACCATATTTGCTCTGACAAAAGCTATCTGGGAATTCGGTTCTTACTATTAGCTGTCATTGAGCACTTCTACTGATAATTTTGTCTAGATTATCTCTATCAAAAAACTGTATAATTGTTTACACCTGGAAACACACACTTCGATATAAAAAATCTCTGCTGGTATCAGAAAAATGCCAAAATTGAGGTGAATTTGAGGATATTGTTTCTCCCCTGCATCACCTTCCCCTACTTGATGATTCTCTTCCATTACCCAGAATCTCACCCCCATCCCATCGTATGCCTAAAATATGTTTCTGAGCCAAGATTCAAAAGATTGTTGCATACCTTAGTAGGTAAGGAATGTTTGCTATTTATTATCAGTTGAAAACAGGAAAAGGTTTCATAATCTATTCACTGAATTGTTCACGCCATTGTTTAAGATAAGATAAAAATTTCTAAATTGGTTTAGCTATTAATTCCTATAATATTTATTTGGTAAAAAAAGCAGATAAGTCCAGTGCGATGAGCCACACATCTCGTGCTGTGGTGTCTAAATATCAGTTTCCGGGACCAACTTATCGGAAAAAGCTTGAGAATGTCGTATTCGAATCTACAAGACCTTAATCCTGGACCTGGATCCGATGGATCCTTCAACTTGCATCCAAAATATTACTTTGAAAGTGGAGTTTATGGGATAGAATTGCAAGTCCAACTCCACCAATTTTTATAACTATTTTTTATCCATAGCTGAGTGGAAGAATAGACTCCACTCCTGTTTTAAAATCTAGAGTTGTCCCTTTCCTATACAGGTTGTCAACTAAGGCAAGAGGGCCCAGTCTCCGTGTCATTTCACCCATAGCCAGATGAAGAAGTTATGGATTGAAACCATTCCCGAAAGGCATTAGGGTAAAGTGAAGGCGACAGCATTGTCCAGAATTTGAAATCCGGTTTGCAGATTCAATTTCCCGCCCTGGAAATCTTTATATCCCACCGACTTCCAATGTATTTCAAATAATTGATGGAATGATGACCATTTTTCAACTCAGTAAAACATACAATACAGAGAAGGGGTATAACATAATGTCTGTATTGTTGGAATGCAAACAAAAAAGATGGTAGTCTGTAAAGGCGTAAAATAATGACAATACTTCATCTGGAAACTTCACTGACTGAAACATAAGGACCAAGATGTCAAATATGAGTATAGTCATCTGGATATTTGTTAATCGTTCCCCACTCTAAAGCCACTCTTTCAAAGATTTTCATACCATGTTGAAAGACAGAATGACTGAAAGACGTGGACTAATACATATACCTCTCCGACTTCGTTAACAAAGGTAATTAACCAAATTGGACAGTGTCCAGTTTTCAGGGGGCGACAGCTAGGAGTGCCAGCACAACTGAGAAAAAGGGTCGTGTTTACTCCCTTTCTCCAAAAGTATTCACTATCAAACTGACGAACACACACCATAGAATTTAAGCGCATATTGAAGCTCTTCAAAGCCATCAAGTTTTATCTCCTTAAGTGCAGGAAATCTATTTGAAATCTGTCTTTTTTTTCAAAAAGATCGCCAATGATCAGAATTGTTGGAAGGAGAGAACATTTTGATGAAGAAAGAAATCTGTAGGCGACAAAATTGGCTAAAAAATAGTGTAATTTGATATTCTCAATTATCTGAATATTACAAAAGTTTCTGCGTACGTATGCATTTTCGTAATAGCGTGTGCTTATTCAAAGGGTTGTGTAGTCATTCTTGAAACCTGTCGGTTCGCGTGGATGATTTTTATCAAGAGTGTTTGTCATTTTGTTTGTAAATACTTCAGGAGGAAGGAAGTAAACATGGACGGAGGATATCTGAATTATTTACGATTCGCTGACGATATCGCTCTATTATCAGAAACATCAGATGAGTTACAAAACATTATCAAAATAGAATTTATGAACAAAATAAAGACAAAATTGATGTTTAACTGTGTCGTCCCGAGAACAGCCATAATAATAGAGGATGGATATTAAGAAGAAATAAAAGGATACACCTACTTGAAACGATTGATAAAATTAGAGGAAGACCATGAGGGTGAATTAAACGACGAATAACGATTAGTTGGAAAGCATTTGGTAAGAATAGAGACATTGGAAAACACCTTGCCAATATGTTCAAAACGGAAAGTGTATAATGAATATAAATTACCGGCTATGATGTACGGTCATGAAACATGGAAATTAACAAAATAAAGATAGGAAGAGGTCGACGTGTACCTGATTCAGACCAAGGTGAAAAGATATCATAGAAGTAATTAATCAACAAAAATGAAGGTTGGCATGACATACAGCACGAAGAAAAGATAACTGACTGTTGATATGATTGGTCGATTGGTAATCAAAGGATACCAATCGCAGTAGAGGAAGGCTATACCTTTCTCTCGAGCGAGTTGAAGGAAATTTGAAAAATAGAGCGAGAAAATCAAGAAATAGAGCGAGTAAATTGAAAATATAAAACGAACAAGTTAAAAATAAAGCAAGTCAATCAAGACATGAAGCTTGATAATTAAAAACAACAGGAAGAAATCTGAACTGATAAATAGGAATAATCAAATAATTACATTTACTGTTTCGATGACAGCAAAAATTAATTTTTTGAGTTAGATTAACTGAAATTTGACTCTTCATAAAATTGATGGACCTTTTTGGTTAGTTCCCACCGAGAGCTAACGCCCTTTAAAAAGTTTCAACCGATCAAACACAAAGAATTAACATTTGCAGTGATAGAAGCAATAGATTTAATTATTCGATAATTCATGTTCATCAATTCAGTTTTCTTGTTTTTAGTTTGCTTGCCTCATTTTTTGATTTGCCCACATAATTATCTAATTTGTCTGTTGTATTTTTTACGGTTTGCATGGAAGAAGATAAGGAAGGACATTTCTAGTGGATCTGAAATAGCTGATGATGATAATGATAATGATGATGATATATGCACGCATGTGTGTGTGTGTGTGTGTGTGTGTGTGTGTGTGTGCGTGCGTGTGTGTGTACGAGGTCTAACTGGAAAGTATCCAGCTATTAACGAGGAAATAGCTTACCTATGGCAATGGCGCCATTAACTTATTCACCAACAGCGTCATATTTGATTATGCTTTATAATATTTTCCAGCCTTTAAATATCACTATTCATTCAAGCATTCATGATTTTAATTATGACCGAATTTGCCCTAAAGGAACCCTGACAAGCTTCCTTTTGTAGATTGGGTAGACCTTAATGCAATTATTTTTCACTTTATATTTATTCCGATTAATCACAAGCAGACGTTTATGGTGCCAAATAGTTTGCATTACCCACAACCCTTGTCATCTTTTCACTGTTTAAATGCTCGAAGTGGCACTCTTGCCGGCATTACTATAAAAAGACCAGGGTCGGTGTTAAAAGCTGCGGGGTCCAATTGGAAACTTGTGTAAAATCTTAGAGATATGAATAAAAATTATAACACCATTTATATCTCTATTGTGGAAAAGAAGGTAATCAAAATATATGCTTTAAAATTTAAAATATTCTTCATGCTGTTGTATAATTAATTAACATATTTAATTCAAGTACATGAAAATAAATTTCCATATATAAACAGTATCAACAAATACTACAGACTTTTTAAGAATTCATTAGAAAACAGAGGTAATTGAAGTTGTTGCTGTTCTCTGGGAAAATTGTAATGTTGTGTTAGGCGTATATTGCAATGTGTTGTATGTATTTGATAGGATGAAAGTAGATAACCTTATCGCTCCTTCCCTTAGGCACGGGGCCATATTGGGAGCAATTGGTCAAACTGGTTTGAAGTTGACCCTGAAAAAGTGTATCGTCTGGCCTAAATTCCCTTCTGCCACGATAGAGATTTACAACTGATTTGTCTCTGCCAAGGTTGACACTGTAGGTAACAGCTTTTTACTTATACTACCCTAGCAGATAAGATAGTTTAAGAATAGATACATGAGTCAACCACTCTATCCGACATTAACCATTATAGCATGCCAGTGACGAAACCTTTGTCCAGATATTTGGTTTTGGAGCAAAGCGTAGGGATAAATTGAATAGTACCTTCCCTGAGGACATTAGTGTACACACACACACACACACACACACACACACACACACACACACATATATATATATATATATATATATATATATATATATATATAAAGAAACGGATATGTAATCCGACAGAACAATTATAAATGCTTATTCTTACTTGCAACTTTATTTGAACTGACAACCTGTTTTTACACGGTGAATGTGCCAGTAGGCCTTGACAGCGTAAATATAATAAACTATTAAAGAAATGAGTTGCTGAAAGAATATATTCATTTTACATATATATTCTTTTTCAATACGCACTAATGCTCTTGGGAAAGATATTACTCAACTTCTCCTTCATTCCAGGTATGGATGAAATTGCAAGACAGACCTCACCATCTATCCGAGCGGGAGGACGACTCTGAATTCAAAACTAGCTCACCAGAGAATACTAGCAATGAGTTGACTCAATGAGCCCCTGGGAGACGTGTTCACCCAACAGTGGACCTGAAATGGCTGAACATAATAATATAGACAAGTCACGTTCACACGGTTGATTAACCCAGAACGTCTGGCAGACTGAAGTAATCAGCATGGAACAAAATTATTGTTTTGTTGTACTAATCTGCTGATTCAAAATACGAGTTCCACTATTGATTTGATTAACAATTAAAGTTAGCAGGAATATATTCGAGCATCCACTATTACTTTTCTGGGGTCGGGGGCAAAAGGACATATTTCTAGGAGGGATAGGAAAATATTCGTAATACATCTTAATGGCAACCCAGTTACTAGCAAACAATAATACCATTTTTTCATGTGGATGCATAAAACAATTGTGCAGCACCATTATCCTTTATTGACCCCAAGGTTTCAACTTTCAAACCCCACACTCTAGGTGAGAAGGCTGGGCCTGGGGTTTGGGATGCCCTGTTTATACCCTGCCCAAGAGGACTCATATAGGGATATCTATTTGAGAATGATTTTTTCGATGCAATAATTTGATGAACATAGAGTACAAACCTTCAATGGAGATATAAGCCGTACACATAGCATCACCAAAAGGATTAATCGCCCGGAATTCATAGCAACCGACATTTTCCGTTTTCAAATTGGAAATATTCATTATGTACAAATCTCCGCTGTTAGAAAACCGAACATGAGAGTTCGATTCCAGGCGTTGTCCGTTGAGAAACCAGCTAACTTTGGGCCGGGGATTTGCTTTCGTTCGGCACTGGAGACTGACTGACAGACCAAGTTTAGCTTCCACCGAGTCGAGCGGTTCGTAAATATCAGGAGCGAATCCAAGAACTGCAAATACAAATAAAAATCAGAAGAGTTATTGAATGATATCAATCACAATTGAAACAATCGATACTTTGATTTAAGTCAGTGGTACATGTAAATTTGAGATTTCAAGTTGACAGAGGGAAATTCTGACCTGGCGGTAAGGACTCTATTTTCCCAACCGGTTCCCATTTTCCGTAAGTGAAATATTCTATTACTACATACTATTCTTATTTTTCTTTTATCTAATCAATCTCTATGATAATGAATGTAATTAACCATCATTTGGAAAAAAATTCCAAGGAAGTGGCGACAGATTTTTCAACTTCAAAATGACTGTTTTATTGTTAAAAAGTAATAAATTCAGGGAAAATGAATTTAGTTTTAACAGGGGTCTAATTGATGTGTCATTAGGCCAGGCGTTCGAATGAATTGTTATGCATCAGTTTATTTTAGCGTGACCACTGACTAAAAACAAACAGAAAAAATTGACGTTGGCTTTTGTAGAATAAGCATAGCTTCTTTCTTTGAAAACAATTCCTGTTGGTTCATTTCGCTTGCCTCCGCACCTAAGATATCCTGAGTTCCAGATTGTGGCAAAGTATTCTCTTTTCATCAACCGTTACCATTTGTTAAAGTTTACCAAATCACACATGGAAATTCGCTCCTGCGTTTTTAGTTTTTATTTTTAACTTATGTGATAAATGCAGACATAATCAAGCTGGTGTAAATTATGTTCAACGCACGATTTGGATATTTTGAGTCTGTTGGTTATCTCCTGCATTACATAACTTTGATTATTCACATATAGCCTTCATTTGATAGCTATCTACCTCGACTGGTCTACCCATCACGAAACTTAGCAAACAACTGACACTTTCGATCATTCACAGTACTTTCTCCATTGAGGGAGCGTCTTTTTTGCGTTTGAGTCATATTTTTATCTTTCTCTGAAAGCTGGGGGAAAAGAAGCAGACGGTGAATAAGAATGATAGATAGGTTAACATCATAGTTGGAACACAGGGAAAACGCAATGGATACAATTCGAAGGGCAGGAGACCGCGGAGGATGGAGAAACATGAACGCAAACGTTGAACGGCTTGGCACCTGATATAAATAATTCAAGTGCGCGGAATAAAAGACTGATAATCGAAAAGTCAGCGATTCCATTTCAAGTTTCAGATTTATAAATGAAAGAAGTAAAAATTAGCAAAAATAAGAAGTTGGTCTAAAAATAGAAGATACGTCAGTTCGGAATATAAACATTTTGCACTTAAGAAATCAAAACAATAACTGCGAAATCTTACGAGCTTTCTATGTTTTTTTTGTATCAACCCATGTATGTGTATGGGTGCGTGTGCATGTGTGTACACTTGTGTGTGTATCTGTGAGTGAAATTCAAACCTAAGATATCACACGTATATGGACACAAACTATAAACACACATACACATACACATAAACGCATATATATGATTTTTTCCATCAGATAATAAATAAACATGGCTCCCGATAAGATGCGTGTACGAACTCGAAATGTGATTTACAGACAAAAACAGTGGTTGAATTAATGAATAGTTCAATGTTTTATTAACAACATCAACAGAACTATCAGCAGTGACTCTTTCATGGTGATGCATAAGTCTGGACCCTTGAGCGGTTCATTAAATTACATCAACAAGTTTGGTCATTAGTACACTCCAGTGACTAAACTAATTTCAAATTAATGTTTCACTTAATCATTTACAATAGTAATTCGAATTGAAGTCCATCTACCTATGAGAAAAATAAACTTTTGTATTTAGTTAAATCACGACCTTCACACATTTATCAAAGAAGACCTTTTCCGTGTTGAGCCAGAAGAAAAAACACATGTTTAAACGCAGATTGATTTCCCTTTTGGTAAGTTCACGTGGAACACATTTCCGAGCTTTTGTCTACTTATTTGCCATTAGATATATTTTCCATATCACACTACTTATGAGCCCAGACTTCAGCACCACCCTATATATATAAATATATGACGATAAGGTTGAGCTCTGAAACATGCCCGAATATTACACAATTATGATTGTGATCCCATACATACTATACACTCCAGTTCAGTCTTAACTTGAATATATATATATATATATATATATATATATATATATATATATATATATATATATATATATATATATATATATATATATATATATAACGTATTAGTAGATAAAAAGACAAAACTCGGGCATATCTGTCAAAAAATCAATTGTTTTTTTTTTCGTTCATTTTATTCTTTGTTGGGTCCATTAGCAGACCAGTTTCAACATGTTTGTCTCCATCAGTGCATGACAGTTAAGTGAAAGAGAATTATTTGAGCAGCTGTTAATTTTTGTGGCGACCCTCTGATGTGTGGGCGCTGTAATGTCCCTTATTTATTGCTTTCTTAACATTGGCTGACCAAGGAAGGTCATATATATATATATATATATATATATATATATATATATATATATATGTATATTTGTCTTACCTGTAAGTTTAGCGTTCGTTTCACACTGGCCGGTATCATTTTGGGCCAGGCAAGTGTAAGTCCCTTCATCCGTCGGGAGGAGTTCAGGCAACTGCAATATGGCTGTTCGCCCATCATAATCACTTTTGTAAGGTTCCTGTTCGTCCAGAATGATTCCGTCAAATTTCCATGACACCTTCGGCTCCGGCCAACCGACTACCTCGCATTGGAGGGTCAAAGGGTCACCAGCCACACACTCTTTGTCTTTCAGCACTGACAAAAATACTGGTTTCCGATGACAGTCGGATGTTTGACTCATCTTATCTTCTGAAATATAAGAAATATAAATAAATGTTGTTCACGTACCCATTGGACGTGGCCTTATGCCAAACTTTGTTCCACAAATACATAGTATCCCTGTTTTTCAGAAGTTCACTTATCATCGCTTTTTTGTTTTTACGGAAAGATGAAAATCGAAAATACCGTTTATTGTTTTGTAGTGTGCCGTCGTAAAAGCATCTCACATCTTTTCTTACACCCCAATCTTCTGCCCCTCCCCCTACAACCTAACCCATGACGGCTCAAACCTAACACACCATGTTCACCGTTTTGGGGGACCGGAAATGCCAATTAATAATATTTGCTTCTTCGCTTTACGAAATGTTTTTATAGGAACGCTCTACTTTCTGAGAGGAGGACAAACCTGTATCTCTAGGATGCTCTTCACTTGACAAAGAGCAATAAGTTACAAGCTCATGTCGGAAGTCATTTCTTGCATTTTCATTCTTCCACGTGTGCTCTGAATTGGCTTTGAGCCATAGATGGTTAAATATATCAAGCATATGTTTAGAATATAGTTAGCATGATCATCTTTCTAACTATTAATAGTGAATTCCTTTTGGATTCCTTGTGAATTGGATAATCCATTAACGTGTCCTTTTGTCAAATGTGGCTTTCGATATCTATAAACAGCCAAAACATTCAGACCTACAACAATTATCAGATAATGTTACACTAATTTTTGTAAATAGATGTATACAAAGTCCTATTCGTAGAATTATACGCTGCAACCGTTGTTCTTGGATAATGATATTTGGTTTCCTTTGGTAAACGCAGGTTCTCTGGCGTTGGCCACGTCAGATAAGTACACTTGAACGTAGGTTTACTCTATAATCCGGAAGTGAAGCGTTCCTATATAACCTTCCGTAAGGCTGAGAAGCAATTACGATTATTTCGCATAGGAAAACATTGAGCGTTTCCAGAGTATCCCAAAACAACTTTCTTTTATGTCTGCTAGTTCTAAGCAAGGTGTGACACCCTTCCAACTTCTCTCAGGCTTTTCTGATACTACGAGATACATTTTGCAAGCGTATGCAAAATCAATCAAAATAAAGTACTGATGCTCACAGATACAGTTCAAAGTTCAAAGATAGCTTGAGTTACTTCTCAAAAACGAAGTGACATAAAGTGGAAGATACATCTAATGCAAGAAGGATGACTCCGTGATATACGCGTAAATATTTTTGTGATTGGCCCATTACTTACTTAATAGGGGGTGAGGTTTGCTAAACAGTTAACGACACGGAGAATAGAATAGGTGAACTGAGGCTAGACCCCAACTGGGACAGTTCACTTTCATTTCACTGTAATGCCTTTCGGAAAGATATGATTCCAGTTTTTCCATCCACATTTATGGGAAAATAGCAGAGCAGTTGGAGCCCTCTAGCATTGTAAAACAGTCCTTTAGGGCGTTAAGCTAGAACCCCAGTCCCATACAGACCAATAACTGCTACAAACAATGATTGGGATTCCATGCATCTTCCGAAAAATGGAGTCTAAAATCATTGCTGTTCTCCTTACGACACGAAACTATACTTGCATTCCTTATTTATGCTTGAATCTTTTCTCCAAGAAATTAAAAGACCGATTTTAGATGTATATCACTTACCTGATGAACTTGTGAACGTTTCCTTTACAATAAGATGGGAACTGCTCCTGCTACTGCAGTTGATGGTCATCCGGTTGGTATAACCGATATCAGCGTCCGTAACCTCACAACTTGTGACAGAATCAACATCTGCCATATTATTATGGTCATTTTTTTCTCCGCCAATGTTAGAACCGGTCTCACCGCCAACAGATTCTTTCCTCCAATGAAGTTCATTCCCAATTACATTGGCATTTAAAAGGGGTGGAATGCTGGAAGAAGCACACGGATTTACTGATGGCAGAGATTTGAGACGAAGTGACGTTTTTGGTGGACACAACTGGAGGCGGATCTCCGTTGTTTTCTTAACGATCGGTGCGTCTATTTCACTGACAGTATTTTCTGTACCTGAATCTGTTTTTGTTCGTGATGAATGGGGGTCAGCACCTTTTTCTGGCAAAGACAGGGAAAATCTTTCCGAACTGGTGACGTGACCTTCGTCGGGAATCGCCGGGGAATGTTCCAGGCTTGAAGTTCTCAATGATAAAGAATCTACTTCATCTTGTGATGAATGACGGTCGGTGACTTTTTCTGTTAAAGATTTTGTTAACTCTTCCGAGTTAGCGATGTGGCCTTCTTTGAACATTGTCTGAGACCGTTCTGAGCCAGAAGATCCCCATGACCAAGAATCTGTTTTTACTTGTGATAAATGACGGTCGGCACCTTTTCCCGTCGAAGATTTGAATATTTCTTCCGAATTAGTGACGTGACCTTCGTCGGACATTGTCTGGGTATCATCTATGGAGGAAGATCCCCGTGACCAAGGAGTTGGTGAAGAATTGGACACTGGAGAAATGAAAGCCGACGATTTCCCTCCAATTCCGATTATACATGATTCTGTTTCTGCTCGTCGTAAATGACGGTCGGCAATCATTTCTGTCAAAGATTTGGGTAATTTTCCTGGACTAGTGACTTGACCTTTGTTGGACATTGTTTTGGAATGTTCAGCACTGGAAGATTCCCAAGAATCTACTTCTACACGTGAATGACGGTCGGCGGCCACCTTTTCTTTTAAAAACTTGGATAATGTTTCCAAACTGGTGATGCGACTTTCGTCGGATATTGTCCGTGAATATTCTGCAGAGGAAGATCCCCATGACCTAGAAATCGGCGAAGAATTTGACGTTGGGTAACCAGAAGTCGGCAACTTTTCTTCAATTTCAATTATGTTAAAATTTTGATCGAATGGACGTCCTGTTTCGTTCGTTTTTAGGATAAATTCTCTCACAGCGAATTCTTTTTTCAAATCTTTCGATTCGTTTTCATTTTCTCTCGAGGAAATGTTTAGTAATTTCTCGTTTATATTTCCTGAATTCGTTCTCGTTGGAATTGCATCAAAATGCTGGCGGGTAAATGTTGTCTGCTCAGAGTTTTCAGATCGAGTTTTTGAAAGCTGAGGTCGGAATTGGATAAAAGTATCAAGTTTATTTGATTCGTTTTCATTTCTTCCTGAGGAAACGTTTAATAGTTCCTGGTTTGTGTTTTCAGATTCTTTCCTCATTGGAACTGTATCAAAATGGCGTGTTAATTTCGTTTGCTCCGAGTTTTCTGGACTAGTATTCGCGTGTTGTGGTCGGCATTGGATACGAGGATAGGTTTTATTTGATGCGTTTTCATTTTTCCCCGAAATGATGTTTAATAATTGCTCGTTTACATTTTCAGAATGCATCCCCGTGGAAATGGTATTAATATGACTTCTGAATGTCGTCTGCTCAGAGTTTTCAGGTTTAGTTTTTGAGACTTGTGGTCGGAATAAACCAAAAGGATCACTTTTATATCTTCGAGGCTTATATCTCTGAAGAGCATCAACCTGTGGATGTCTCTTGTGAGACACCACATCAACAGCTGAATTAGAAAACGAATTATGTTTTGAGATTTCCGATTCGATAGCTTGCGTCATTCGCCGGACACTATTCCTTTCTTTTGGTTGAGTTCTTCTTGTTAAATTACTATTCGCCATCTTTTTTATCCAATTGTCTTCAACCGATTTTGCACCTAAATTGATACTGGAAAAAGTTTTCTCTTCTTTCTTATTTATTGCAGACTGAGTCTTTGATGTTGAAATTTCAAATCGAGGCTCTGTTTCTTTCTTGACTTCACAAAGTTTTGATGCGTCAACATAAACGATTTTTTGCGGTTGGTTTTCATTTCTCAACACTGTTTGCTGGGCAGATTGTTGAGGATAACATAACGGTGATGTTATTATCGATTCTTCCTCGTTCTTATCTTCAAGAGAGTCTTTCTTCACAGAAATAACTGTCATGATTGTTCGGCCATTGTCGAGCTGAAATTCCTTCATGGTGGGGCAGCCATCATCTTCCTCGACCCGCAAATTTTCGCCATTACTGTCGTTATTGTTATTGTCGTCTGCTCCGGTCGTTAATTTCTCCCATTTACCAAGTGTAAAAGGTGATACCATTCCTTTATCCGTAATGTCTAGTAAAAAAGAAAAAAAAACTTGTGATATTAAAACTAAGGCTTTGAACATAGTAACAGGAATATATGCATCAAAAGTACATTCTTTTTTCACTGACATTTACTCCAAAGCTTATTCTATGTATACATCTAAAGACTATCTGGCTACTCTCATTATTAATATTACTGACTGTACTATCAAAAAATGATTTAATCTTTTTAAGGGTGATGACTTGTTTCTTGAAATAAAGCCCAGAATTGGACGACTATAAGTTGTCGATTTCGATGGTTAAAAATGCAAGGATAACCCCACCCCCAGCTCTCAGAAACTTCCAGAAGAGCTAAGGTCATCGTAAGATGCTTTATGTTAAGCTCTGCCTATGATTAAAAAACAAATGTGTGTAAAAAATGAAAATACTTTTGATTCATCCTAATGAAATCAAAATAATCACTGTAAAGAAAAAACGATTATCGCGAAAATTGATATCTCAAGTTCATTTCATTACACCTCCTCCCCTACTGACCAGCATTTTTATAAACAGAGGATTGTTTTCCCTATGCTATTTCGGGATGTACTGCGGAAACGTTTATAAAAATAATCCAGGAATGCATTGAGCCAGGTACAGCAATTTTATCTGCTATGTGGAGGTTTGTTTTTTTTTGTTTTTTTGTAGAGGTATACCCAATTCACCTGATATATGTTTCAAACATTTGACCGTGAATCACACGAAAAATGTTGTCGATCCGCGCACACACACTCAGTGGAATCTATGTGGGCAGCCGTGTAAATTGATTACAAAAAAAGAATGCAGTATTCGAAGAGGAATTTTTGACTCATGTCTTCGTGAATTTCCATGATGTCAAACAACTAAAATAACGATTTGTTTGAAGAAATGACGGAAATGTTTATTTGTATTTCTTCATAGGATTATGGTATCTATGTGCCCTACCTTAGAAAGAAATGTGACTCTTTGGTCCTTGCCTAAGATCAAAGTGTAATAACTATGCACTCTGTCTAGATTCAAATTTTCACTCCTTTTGTCCACGCTCTAAGTGTAGTATTTTTTCCTAGTACATTGGTTGCTTTGCATCGGTACAATGGAGTGGCCAATGATGGCTTACTAAGGCTCTGTTTTGCCGAGTACAAGACGCCTAGGATTCGTCCTATAACCTCAAAAATAACTTGGTGGGGGGTCCGTAGGCCCTGGGGCAGCACTTTCCCGTTGCACTAAAAGGCAAGGGTTGGGCTTGTTCTGATGTCTTCGTAATACTATTTGCGGGGACTAGAGCAACTTGTTTAGCTTTCCCATGTACATAACCCCACATTAAAATCGATCTTGTGTCACAACTTGCTCTTGTGGGGAAAGGAGTAAATACATGCTGTACGTTCAGTATCTGTCCGCAGCACATACTTTGGTAACTTTGCGCCGGTGCAATACAGTGGCCGACAGAGGCTTACTGAAGCTCGGTATTGCAAAGCGCAAGAGGCCTGGCTGTTCTATAGCCCACCCCAATAACTCTGCCCAGTCTCGTATACGTTTCCCGTATACGGAACCATAGATTGAACAGACCTTGTGTCACATTTCGCTCTTGTGGGGGAGTTAGTAAATACGGATCAGAGTGTAGTATCTATGCACTCATTGAAAAGTGTTGAACATACACAAAAAAAAACTTTCTTAGATTGTTATTGCCGGGACAAAATGCACGTCATATTAATTGCTTAGCCTAATCTGACCTTATTATGTTTGTCATACGCAAACACACGCACACACACATATATCTATGAATATTTAAGGATACATCGTTTGAAATAGACACGTTCATTTGGCTTGTCGTAAAATTGCCTGATTTGTTCCAAAACGGTAATTCAACGGGAACTGGACAATTTCTGGAACTACCAACACGAGTGTGTGATTGTCTCCGTTTCAAACTTGACCTTGTGTCAGGTTCCGCCACCGTGAGAAGACGAATATATCTCTCTACGGATACACGTCGCGTTTTCATATACGTAGATATCAAATAGTTTCAGCTTCCAACTTAACAACCTTGTGTAAGAATGGGTTGGTGGGAGTAAAGTGGTGTGTTTTTCTGCAAAGTTTTGGTACCTTACTCCTTGAATTTAGTTTGCTCAGGTGAGGACACTTGGGTGGGCCCAACAAGATAAACTTTATATATAATTTTCTGCTAGTTCTAAAAATCTTTATCTGGTGGGGAATGACAAAAAAATTCCATAACTTATAAAAACTAATCCGGAAGGGGTTCAAATGGGTTTGAGCAAGAGTGTGATCCAAAGGATTTTTGAGTAGGGTGGATTCAAGGATTTTCAGCAGGGTGGTCCAGATGGAAAAAATCACATGAATAAGTGGAAAATTTTGCATTCCGTACAGAACCCAAAAATTGAAAAGTACAAAGAATAAGGTGGGAGACATCTTACTTTTAGACGAAAAACAAAATAAATTTTGCTTTTAACTTTGGTTTATGATTAGTTGGGATTATTTGTTTGCTTTTTTATCAATAACACGAATATATATTAGCATTTTTTAGAGGGTTCTCATTGTGTTTTACTCGAGTAAAAGGGTGTCTAGACCATTCAGATCTCCATTTTAGATTTGTTAAATTTCAAAATAATCAATAGGAAGACCCGATTTTCAAAAGACAATATGTACCAATTTTCCTTTTAATTTCACCTTCAAGCCCAGAGGAATATTTTTTTAAATGCACTTAATACGGTACTCAAAGATAAAGATATCATTTTATCAAAATGGATTTATGTAGTAAATTGATAAAATGGAAACTATCAGTAAATCTAAACATCTTATATTCCAATTCAAAACTTACGTTAACTTTTCAGTAAAAATGCTACAGCACACTCTTGCTGGATCTGATGTAAGGGGAATAACTCAATTATTATCTCCCCTTAACATGGATGTACATGTGTATTTTATCCTGAGGCTTGTAATTTGCGCAGTACACGTGCATTAAAAAATCTGAGATACGTATTGTAATTTCAGCTACGAGTCAATTGTTAACAATCATTATTAATAATTTTGACAACAATTTTCCTCCATCTTAATCTTTTGTTGTTTTTTTTCACAACTTAGCCCAAGCCTAGTGAGTAAACACTCGAGAGCATTGATCAGAAATGAAGAATACGTTCTTGTATTCGGGTTACTCCTGTCCTCGGAAGCATGTAAAACTCCCGGTTGCTCTTGACTGCCTCAGCTACGAGAAATCAACGGCTCTCCAAATTTAATCAAATTTAACCCTTTAACCCACTTTCGATTCCAATCTCTCCGGTGCAATGTTTGTTTTTATTTTTATATTGGTAAAATCAATAGAGCAATTATCTCTTTTTTTTCCCACTAGATAAAATATAGTAAACCATCATTATTGATTTTCACAAACAAAAAATCGAGATAATGGTAAATGATGGTGAAAATTGATGATATTGATAATTTTAAAAAAAACTTTATCCAATTGAAATCAAAATGATAGAATATAAGGCGATTGTTGTTCATTGTTTGTTTTGTTTTTATTTTGTTTTGTTTTTTTTTGCTTTTAACTTCAAGAAAATCACACAAAATATTTGGCCCATAATTAGCTCACGTATTCTTTGATATATGGCATTGAAAAGACAGGTTTTGCTCAATACGTTTTCATGAATTGAATCAGATAAAATACTCCAGCTTAATCTTTCACAGTCCACAAGAGAGCGAGATATTTAGTTAGGTTTGAGATCACTACATTAGTTAATAATACCTAAAAATCGCTCAACGGCAGGCACTTTTGTAAACTTTTTACCGAATTTAGCTTAATTTGGCACTATGTAAGACAGCCAGTCCCTCGAACATCCCCCACCTCTGATGAAGCCGCCCAGGATTAAAAACAACATCGACAACTCCAGACCAAACCCTTAATGGAAAATGATATAAGGAATTTCGAATAATCATTTTTAATGTTTTTATCACTTGTAAGTAATGAACAACCCTAACCCAAACACAGACCCAGGGTCTCACTGTTCCGACTCTGACGTACCAGATATTGTTCTATTATTTACGATGTTCATTATTATTATTACTGGCATTTACCGGTAAAAAAATGGTGGAATTATTAACGTATGGATTGGCACTAAGGAGCCTAAATTCATTTTAACAAATCAAGTATCCTAATCTTCAATTTTATTTTCAAATCTTGACTAAACTCAAATTGTTTTAACGTGTGATCAGATAAAGTCATAAGAGTTTAGACATCTTCATTGTTATGTCACAACAGACTCATTTTAAAACCCTATAATTGTTTTTATCAACTACGTTAATCTGTTTACATGGACTAATTCATTATAACTTTGAGGTTATATGAGGAATGTGGATATTGAAGATAAACTAAATGAACAAAGTAATTTGCTTACATGTATATTATAGCCTTCGATATTCATTATGATCATTTATCTGATAAAAGGATAGAGACTATACTATGGTAGTAATGGTGATGATGGAAAGCTATCTTTTGATGACATTATAACCATAATGATTTTGCCTTAGCTTCATGATATTTTATACGTACCTTTGGTATCCATTTTTTCAGTTGAGGTTATATCCTCCTATGAAAAATAAATATGAAGATAGAAATTATATTAAAAATCTTTTAAGATGAAAGCAGAACACAACGTTATTTAATGCAAAAATATTTCAAGAGTTCCAAAAAATTTTCAAAATCCCAGCGACAAAACAAATTTGAGGAAAAACGTTTCGTAATCCTTTCTAATATGGTTGTAAAATACGTAACCATAAAGATTTCCTGAGGCTATCCACATTGATGGCTAGGTTTTCATTTTTTTTTCATTCCCAGCTAATTTTATAGCTAAAAGGTTAGGGTTATTTGATATTTTGTGAAATATCGAGAAAGAAATCAGAGATTTTGGAGACAATATGATATAGTGAGAACAGCATTATTTGAAATGTGTATACATTTTTCGGGGAGGGGGATATATTTCCCGGGGCAGGGGTGGGTGATATATTCAGAATATATCTTGGCAGCAACTTTTGGCTACCGGCGAAAAATAACATATTTTTATACGGTTACATCAAGTTGGGGTTACATAGAACGATTGTTCAGCACAATTATCTCTTATCGACAGCTTTCAATCCCCCTTACTCTAGGTGAAAGGGTCTGATCCAAAGAGTGTTGGGGGTGTCTCATAGCCGGGCATTTTCAAGCCAAAGCATAAAACAAAACGCTGTAAATGAGCATCAAACTAAAATCAAAACAGAAAAGAACAATAAGAAAGAGGCCTTGGCAATAAGAAATTCAAAAATTTTATTGCAATATTGCAATAATTACTGAAATTGAGGTTGGTAATGAATGTAACAGCCTTGAGTCTTTTCTAGTAGTCTCCTACCACACTATATACTTATAGCAAAACTTACCTTTGACCTGACTGATCGACCCCGATCCTAACATTAGAATATTGTCTCAATAAAAAAATAACATCTGAATTACTGAAATATCACCCAACTTTGTTTTATATCTACATTTATTCAGCAAGAAAAAAAATATGACGATATGTAAAAAGCTATAATTATATAGCGTAGAGTTGGGCTATGAAGAAAGACCACAGCTTTTGTTCTGATATTCCTGGATAGTTAAGGTAGTTATGGGAAAGTGGTTTGCCTGGATTCTCATTCACCTACAATCTTTTCCAATTTAGAGATTGTGCAATGTACAGGGGGAGGTGGATTCAGGCCTTCCCCAGGAGCTGTAGTGCGAAGTGAAGCAACCCTGGCCAGAATTTGAGCTGTGTTCACCAATACTGTTTTTCTTGTTGATAACCGGTCATTTTAACACTTCGTGACTCAGGGGAATGTTGTAAGGGGAATAATCGAATCCTGGGCAGTTATTTCCCTTGTTCTGACATGGTTCACGAAACAAGGGAAATAACTCTTTATGACTCGATTATCATAATCTGTGTGTTGGCATAAAAATGTTAAAGGATAACCATTTTACACTCATTGAGTTTTCACATAGTACGTAGTGACTTTTGCCATAGATCAAAGTACAGCAAATCTACTTACTATTCCAGCAATCACACGATTATCTTTAGATTATTAATTTTTTTTTCGTGCATTTGTATGCTCACATGAAGTGTTTGGTGGTTGTTGCTAGGGATGATGTGACAGCAAGTCTCCAGTACTATTCTTCGTATTCAAGTTGATTTTAGTCATGGTGTTCTAAATGGTTCAAATTCTCACATGCATTTTCAATTCTTTCTATTTTCTTTCAAGATTCTATCCCTCAATATCATCGTTACTATTTTTTTTTTTATTTGATTAAGAATTTTTAACAATTATCAATAATAATTTTTAATAGTATTTTGTTTTCTTTAATTTTTCAGTTACTATTTATCGCAGCTCACTTATGACGACATTCTACAACAGTGTGTGAAAAGAACCCTGTGAGACTCGAACTCGCATCCCTCTCACCTTAAAAAAAAAGCCGGTTTTGCCGACTGAGCGATGAAGACTACGATTGGCGGAAGGTTAAATCAAAACTTTAAACCAACTCTTCATTCTTTCCCGACATCTCTCGGCGCCACATTTGTTATTGTTGTGACACTGACAGGTCCTCCAGTTTCTCACTACGGCTTGCTAGAACAGCAGCATCTGCTGTCTACAAGATCTTCTTTTCTTTATTCATGATAACGAGATATAGTTTCCTGGGCTGGATTGGGTGATCCATTAAAATTTCCTAGAATCAAAGAATCAAAAAAACAAACACTGGGATAATGTCTAATTAATGCTTGCACATGCAAGTTCAGACTAGAAATCCAGAGGTTCTTATGGAGGAACAAGTGACAGCAAGTCTCAAATCACCAACACCATCCACAGCATTATCGCCAATCTCATACCTACCCTGGTTTGAACACTAAATTTTATTGAATCCTCAATTCCATTAGAGTTGCCTCTGTTGCCTCCGGGGTGGTTCCAAGTGTTCCTATTGTTACAGACACGACCCTGATTCCCATGTTCCAATGCTTCTTCACTTTATAAGCAAATCCTGGCATTTATTTTTTCATTTTATGATTCTTTGGATTTTCACTGTTGATAAGTCAGCGAAGCCGAGACCACCATCAGTCAGAATCGCTATTTGCGTTTAATATTATTTAGAAATTTCGAATCTTTACCATATATATATATATATATATATATATATATATATATATATATATATATATATATATATAATCATTTTTTACATTTCATGGCGAAAATTCAAAATAGTTTTTTTTAAACAAATTAATGCGAACTCACAATTCTCCACGTTATTTTCTCAAGTGTTGTGTTTTAAAATACAGATGTGTCCGACTTCGTATTGATTACAGAAATAAACTCCACACGGAAAGTTTTTATAATCATTCCTTTTCATGATTACAGAAAGTTATGGCAATAAAATAACTATTTTCTGTTGTTTTGATTTTTGTTGTAGGACCAGTAGTAGTGGCCCATGTTCGCCGCATGTCAGAAAACATTTGTTGTATTACTTTATGCAAGAGAAAAAAAATACGTTCAAATTTTTGTTTTTAAAATTTAGGATCCCTTCTTAACATGACATACGCTCAACGCAGGCTGTTATGTACAACCAATTCTATAGGATTGTTTTGTTGTTGTTATGACCCACAAAACTACCTATCTTCGATTAAAATATTTCTTCAAAGTTATAAGAAAATATGATCAGAGCTTTACAACGCTGGGATTGTTCTCTCGTCATTAGGAAATAAGTATTATTTGAAACAACTACGATCAGACCTATGACTGTAATCGGTAGCAGGACATTGAATCAATTTGGCATCGTGTTCGATATCTTTGTCGTCTGCCTTTCGATGGAGAAACGCGTGAAAATCGACGAAAATCACAAAAAATGTGAGTCAGTATAAACTTTACGTCCTAAACTGAAAAACTGTGTGGAACAGCGGTCGAAATGAAAAGATTAGAAAAAAAACGGCGAAAAAAGAAACGAACAAGATTCCCCTTGTTTTAATTTTGAGTGGATTGGATCCTAATTGGATTTAAGACGAATTTATTTCCGTAATTCATACTACTATTACTGTAGATCTAAATTACATGGTATAATTTCGATAATCTATTTTAAACAACCGTAGGCGAAATAATCACATTATAATCCACTAAATGTCCGTCTGCTTGCATGTGGCAGCTTATTGCTAAGACCATTCAATATAATGAGACCGAGGCAGGTTCTCAGCTAGTTAGTTTTTGAAAATCATCCCAAAAGATATGTTGGTTGGAGGGTTCGATTTACCCTCAACCTCATTCCACAATGGTCACAAAATGTTTATGACTGCGATCCGCCTGCTGAGAGAAATTCACTATAGCTCTTACAGAGGTGATGCTTCAATCTCTCATACTTTCCCGCTCTCTATCAGGGAAACGAAAGCTTTTTGGTTACATAAACATCGAATAGTAAACAGTCTTCACAATTTTAAAACAAGTGTAAGGGCGTTTTTTATTGCACATTTTAGAAACAAATAAAATGCAAGTCGCTGAGTGTTGGAAAATGGCTACTTTTTCGCAGATGCAGTCTTCAGCATTTTAAAACAATGTCCGTAAATTCCTATTTTTAAGAAAACTTTGTATTTCAAGAGAATATGCACATTGAAAGGCATTCAGAAAGGATACAAAAATTTAACAAACAGGAAGAGTTAATTTTTTTTTCTTTCATGAAAAGATTTTTTTTTTTTGAAGAATAGAATTTTTTAAATAATTTAGTGAATGAATTAAAATTAAACAAATCTTTTTACTTTTTATGAATATCTTAATACGAACATTACTCCCAAACTTGAGTGATCAATGATATTATTCAATGGTCAGATTTTCATAACTATGCAAGCGTGGAATTTTTTAAAAATTTAATCTTTTTAAAATAAATACATAGGTTCTTCAAATCTACATTAATATACTGAATGATATATACACACACCCACACACATACACACATAAAAATGTGTGTATATATATATATATATATATATATATATATATATATATATATATATATATATATATATATATATGTGTGTGTGTGTGTATATATATATATATATATATTTATATATATATGTGTGTGTGTGTGTGTGTGTATGTGTGTGTGGAGAGAGAGAGAGAGAGAGAGAAAAATATCCCCCAATACATTTCTTGAAAGAAAAAAAATTCCACTAATGGTTTAAATGTTGAAAATAGCATGGATCTCTTAACCGAAAAATTGCTGAAAAACTGACACTGATTGACTGACTCATTTGTTCTATGAAAGTAAGAGATTGAAACAGTAATAAACTTCACACCCTTGCTCAATCAATGTTAAAACAATGTCCAAATACGGAAAATATTAGAATTGATAAACGAGAAACAGACGTAAATAAATCTAAATTATATCGTTATTGCTTTATTATTAAATTGTTAAATCTATTTCAATTGTGTGCTTTTAACATCGAGCGAGCGAAGGAGTGAAACTTTACATCAGGGAAAGTCGGTTAGTCTATTAATTTCAAATTCAAAAAATGAACATGAAGTAGATAAATCAATCGTTTTGGTGATGAGATATATAAAAAATATTTACGTCGTACAAACAGAAATTACTGAAATGAATTCCAAAATGAATTCAAAGCAGTAATCATTAACTTATTCCTTCTTAAAGAAACTATTTTTCTAATTATTATATTCTTGTACGAGGCAGCCCAACGCAATTGCTCCCTTGTTCCTATGATAAATCTCACCCTGACAGGACCGAACTAGACGGGGATGAGAGAGTGAAACTGAGGACGTGCGCAACTCTCCCTCACTCTAATCCCAGTCAAGCGCAATTATAATTTCTGCTGAGATTTGGTATCTTTTTGAAACATTTTTACAGGGGATGTATACAAATTTGTGTTTATACTCTCTTGCTTTTTGTATCCGTTATTGCTGCATAATTCTTATATCATTGCCGACAGGGTCAGGGACGGATTGAGCTGCTAGGCCACCAGGCAAAATTTTGGTAGGCCGGTTGGTCTGTGGACCGGTGCTACCTGGCGCCTAGTCAGTTGACCAGTGGTTTTTAAATTGTGTGTTGCGGTACAATACTGAGCGGCAACTATCTCCTTAGTGAGCCTAGTAATTTTTTCCAAATACGCAGACATCTTTTTCGAGCCTTGAACGTGTCCAGAATGAGTATTGTGTCTTTCCCGCTTTCACCACAGAGTTAGTAATCTAGTGGTTTTATCCTTGGATTTTGTGAGATCTCAACTTTTTTAGCAGCGGGTGAAAGGGAAAAGGATTGATGAGTTCGTAAAGCAGTATTAGTCCTGGCGTTGTGATGAATCCCCAAAGGAATTTTTTAAAGGGACCTTCAATGAATAAGAATATCTATGGTGAAAATTCCACATCATTTGCAAAGAAAGTTTAGCACCATCCTCATAATGGCAGATTTTCGCTGTGGTGCCAAGTTAGAGAAAAATATTTTCATCAAATATGGTAACAACGTATATGTTTGGAAAGGAAATTTCATGTTGAGTGAAGTTTGCAGAAGAACCATTTGCCCCAGAGCAAGTCATTTCGAGCTATATACTATCAAATGCCATAAATCCTTGTTTTAAAATGAAACACCTGTATGGTTATAACGTAGGGGAAGCAGTTATTGATGGATCTGCTCCAAAAGTTGAACAATGCTTTCGTAGCCTATTATTCACCTTTCGACAAAATTTCAACTTTTGGAGATATCGTGTCGACAGGGAGAGAATCTCTTGAACTATTATTTGGAGCGGACAGTAAGCTAGGAAGTGAGGGAGTAATTGTGCATAAATTCACTCCAAAATCTCCATGTCTTCTTTTGTAGCCTATTGCAAACACTTCAGAAGTATTTTGAAGATATTACCGGATGTGCATACATAGCTACATTATAGGGGAGTTAGTTGTACATGGATCCGCTCCAAAATTTAAAAAACCCTTCCCAAATCAATTGCCAACCAACCACAAAATTCCATCGAAATTCATTTGGAACTTTTAAAAACAGTCAGACGGAGAGAACGTTCCTTGACTAAATAAGAATCTCTGATCTGGAATTATGATTCTGTTTCTCCTGTCCGTCTGTCAACGCGATATTTCCAAAAGGTGAGCATGGATTTCAATGAAATTATCTTGAAAGGTTTGCAATAGGCTACCAAAGAAGATTTTGCAGCGGTCCATGCATAATTATTTTCCCTATGCCCTAGCTAACTGTTGGCAACTGCAAAAAGTTTCTTTAAAAAGTTCTGCGCCTACCCAAACGATATCTCCAAAAGTTCTCAGTGACGTTTTGCAGGAATATGAGTCATGGGTTTATTGGTTAAATTTGGGGGCGGTTCAAAAATAATTTACAGCCCCCTTCCCTACATCATAGTTTTATTTTCACACAATATCCCCAAAAGTTTTCATATGGAAAAGTAGGTCATGGAGTAATGAAGAATTATTCAAATTCAATCGACAGTCATTTTCTAAACACATTTATGTATTCACCAGAGGTTGTCAGCATAATCTCCTAAAATTCTCAATTAATTTCAATTACATTTTTTCGAAGTATGAGTGATGGGCTGAGGAAGGATTGCTTGAATTTTGTGGGGGGTCAAGGAATTTTTACAGTTACCTTGCCTGCACTGTTGCTATATATATATATATATATATATATATATATATATATATATATATATATATATACTGATCTTCCTCCAGGGTTAAGTGCTTACATTATTTCGAATGGCAACCAATGGAAAAACAAGTTTCAAGTCAACCATGAAGGACTACCTTAGAAAGAAGGCCGCAAAAGCAAAATTATCTACGTCTGATTAATTTTTTATTATGGTTGGCAATGCCTCATTTGATTGAAAATAAAATCAAGATAATATCACAACATGCCTGGAATGATAAACATAATTTACTCTCCGTTTCAAAGGTTTATTTCATTTACGTTAAATAGAATCACGTACATTAATATTCAAAGGCGGACCTAAAAGGTCACGATGATTAGCGTTCTAAATACGTCCCTAAAAATGCAGCGGTAAACGATAAAACAGGGTCATTACAACATTATGAATAGAAATCGTGCCAGCAATCATTTCTAAAATACGTGATGTTGTTGTTGGGCCTTAACAATAATGGATTAGTGCTATTTATCTCATCTGGTATCTACTTAGTGGAGCTGATGATATGTATCGCTACGATAAATTATTATATGAATTATATATTTTAATGTGTACGTGTTTATTCGCATATACATGGCACATTAACCATAATGTATGGTATATACACTTACTTCATTAAGAAATTCTGCATTAATAAATTTATGAAAAATATTCTTAAAAGAGCGCTACAGCGAATGAGCGCTAAATGGGGCAGTGCTAAGCAGGGCATTACTGCATTTTACGGTTGAAAAAGTGGAATAATTATAAAAATCATACTTGTATGCCGACAGTCTATGATTAAGTAAGCGTGGTTACCAACAGCGACGCCCAAGCTACGCCCGGATACCCAGTTTCTACACCCTACGGTAATCCCTACTTATATGTGGCCAAATTTAAGTTGACTATAAGAGCACCAGATTGTAAATGGCTATAAGCTGACTACCCCAATTTCTAAATTGTAAAGTTCTACACACTCACCCTCCCAATGAAAAAAATGGTGCATTTTTTTTACCATCGAGTGATCAGATGCGCGGAGTGTGTTAATTCATCCAATGTATTTGTGTTCTAAATTCTACTTTTCTTTCATGACTTTTCCCTACACTTGCTCACCCAATGCTGAAAACGGCACACAAACGTTATGCACTGTCTTTAATATCGAGTGAGCGAGTGTGTCAAAATTTACGATTTACAATCGTGCAAGCTATTTATAGCCATTTACGATCGGGGTAGCCATTTTATAGCTGAGCAAAAATTGTCAACATATAAGAAAATTCAAAAATTCAAAATTCAAAATTTTCTCGGGGCCTTACTGCCCCTCGAACCCCCTGCTATGGGCTTACTTTAATGAACTTATTTTAGATTTTTATCCGGACTGTTTCGAAACCCCAATCCAACCCTGATTGCAGCCCAGACAATACATCATGACAAATTATATCAAAGGAAGAAAACAAAAATTGACTGGTCTTATTAGTCACTAAATAGGAACTGTCAGGTGACCAACTTCTTTTAGCAGCACACCACGTTGGGGCTGATCAGCAAGAAAGGTACAAGGATTGGGGAGAGAATTAAGTTGACACTCAATCTCCAACGATAGCCACCTGAAAAATAGCTGGATAATCGAATGCCTCGGGAAATTGAAGATTTGCAAATTAGTGGTGAGATTTATAGCCAACTCTACGAAAAACTAGAAAGGAGGAAATTTAGCAGAGGTAAATATAAAAAGATGAATTTACCAGGGGAAATCCCTGTCCCCACTTTTATTTGTACAAACTCTGATACCAGAATTTTGAAAAACAGCAAAGGAAACCAATTCTCAATAACAAAGGGGAAAGTGAACCATCTCATGTATATGGGTGGCATAAAACTATTTGCAAAGAATAGGAAAGAACTCGAATTTCTGTTTAACAATATTAAAGAATACAACAATAATTCGGAATAGAATCAAAATGTGCGCTAATAATGCTCAAAGGAAGGCTTATAGTGGTAGAAGGAGTCGACTTACCGGTCTACAAAATATCAGAGCATCAACCCCACTCGGGCACTATAAATATATGGGGGTTCTCGAATGTGACGATAAAACAGGAGGAAATGAAATAGAAAATTTAAAAACAATAGGAAAACATTGGACTAAGCTAAATAACAGAAATTTGATGAAAGGGAGAGACACATTGGCTGTTTCAGTAGTAAGATACATAGGTTTAATTCTTGAATAGACAAAGGATGAACTCCAATCAACGGACCTGCAAACTAGGAAACTTATGACGATGCACAAGGCTCTACACCCAAGAAATGACACAGGTTGAATGTGAAAAGGAAAGGGGTGGTACAAAACAATATGAAACGGGTTCGAAGCAGTGACACAAATAGTAAGAAAGGTAACAACCGAGGGAATAGCTAAGAAGACAACGAAAGAAAATGGGAACAGAAAAAGCTACTCGGGAATTCAAACAACAGATAGGGAACATCGCAGACGAACCATTATGGGCAACCTGGAGCTGTAAGGAGAAAGGAATAAGACCGTAAACCACAAAATAAGTGAATGTAGTCAATTAGCCCAGAAGGAGTTTGAGAACAGACACGATAAGGTAGCAATTGTTATACACTGGAAACTGTACAGACGATCAAGATTCGACTACGTAAGCAAATGGTACCAGCTCTAACCAGAGACTCTCCTGGAAAATAGAAGCCAAATTGCTCTGAAATTTCGACGTTCAAACCAACCACCTCATCTAAGCAAGAAGGCCGGATCTAATTGTCGAACAACCCCTCCCTACATAATCTCCTGTTATTCTCAACCACTTCGTACCCTTCTATGAAACTACCCTTATCCCCCTATCATTAAATTACCTAAATTTTCTTCCCCCCTTCCCTTCCAATCATTCATGTCATACTTATAATATCAGTAGCAGTCATCAGCAGAGCCCGTTGTTGTACACTCATGATAACCGTATGCGAAACAATGGGCCATGGACTAGAAATGATAATACGGCGCTGATTAGTACACTTTTTTAAGAGAATATTGAAGTAAGTGCTGAATCTGTAAGGAGACCTGCTGTCAGTTGATATCAAGTGGTGAACTTTAGATACTTCTGCCATGAGGAGTGGTCTTCACAACAACGGTACCGAATAGCCATCATTTGGGATCAAGTGACAACAAGTCACCTCGATTTTTCTGTATGCCTTGCAATATTCTCACCAACGAAACTCACTTGAATTGTTTCATACTCTCTACTTCTTCTAAGCTCTTCTGAAGCCGTTCGCAGTGCTCCAGTGATTAATGAAACGACTGCTACCTCATATTCCTCTATTTTCGCAGCTCCTAGCTTTACTTAGCATAACTGACATTCCTAAAAGAAAATGTATTCAGTGAATTTCTTCATTTTTGTAAAAGAATAAATAACATTAAAAGCATAATTTATAGGCAACTGACTGAGATGTTGTTTCTTCTTTTTTAAGAATTATTATTTTCATAAAGTTTTTGTTAACTTGTGTTGATGAAATCATAGCGAATGGCCCTACATTGCAACTATTTATAGGGAGGATGACGCATGCCTCTTAGAAGCTGTATTTAAAGAAAGAATGGCAAACGACACCCCAGCCATTCCCATCTTGTATGAATTTGGTCTACGAAATTTACCCTCAGAAAAGCGACGGACCGCGGCACTACAGCTTAATCTACTCACGCAGAATGTTCTAATTAGTATTGAAGGAAAAATGTAGAGGAAAGGGCGAAATAGGAAGCAAAAATAAACAGCATTAGCAAAAAAAGTAAAAGAAAAAAACGGTTTCCTCATCAGGGACACCAAGAAAGAATCTGACTTCTTTTCGCCAGAGTGTCAACTCTGAAGAGAAAATATGTTTTTCATTCAAAGACCATTTTCAACATAGTCCGTCCGAAAAGTATCCAGACATTTAATATCAACCACAAAATAGCCTACCTAGGGAAATGATGTAATACCCCTGGGGCCACACACGTTCATCACAGCATCTTCTGCACTTTACAAAAGACAGCAAATATTTCATCAGAATGTTAACTATGAAAACGAAATATGTTTTCCATTTGAATACCCCCAGCTGTGGATTAATAGCAGGCACACTGAGCTCTCCGGTCATACTTGGTAACCAGTCTAGGAGACGGATATCACTGATTCCAAACGGGAAACTCCCATCGTTCAGTAAGCGTTGTGAGAGGCAAATAGTGGACAGAGTATGGGACGTGATCCTGAAATGTACAGTTAACGTGGCTCCGGTGAAGCTTTGACAGGCCTATCAAGTAGGAAGTGGATTATAATGAATTGTTCAAGTAAAATAAAAGAGAAAAAGGAACCAACAGCCTACATTACGTGACTACCATCTTCATCCCCACATGACATCTGGAGTACAAGTCAGAGACTTTTTTTTGAAACCTGAAAACAGTTTTCTGAAACCATTGAAGAAGATTTGAGGTGGGGAAATGGAAAATGGAATTGCAAAGAGTTCGAATTCCAATTGAGGCTGTTCATGTTTGGTTATTACACTCTTGGGGAAAAAAAATAGCTGAACACTTTCAATGATATGATATATCTTAACACCGTTGAGAACATATGGGTGCTTATCAAGGCCATACTGGTTAAGAGAAAATTCCGGACTTTTGATGAGCTGATGGAAGCAGTCAGAGATGAAACAACATTATGCAGCACACAGCAAATAACTATCGGAGAGCTTGACTAAATGACTCAGTTTTCTGAAAGAAAGAAAGGAGCAGCAATCCCATACTAAAACGTACTCTTCACCCAAACACACAAAGTACTGTTGTATGATATTTTCGAGTATTTCATCTATAATTGTTAGAATGAGAGATAAATTGTGAAAAATGATGAAAAAGCTTGTCTCATTTTTTGGAAGGGAGTGTGTAAATGCCATAGGCAAATGCTTGAATCCATACCGGTGAAGAAAATGGATGATTCAGCAAACTTGTCAACAGTAACTACTTTACATGTCAAAGCAATAGCAACAAATATCTGTTACTTCGATAGTCAACCTTGACAGAGGTCGCTTAAAAACGGGAAGATATGAATAATGAGAGAAGAAAACCCGAAGCAGAATATTAGGTTATCTCCTATGGAGTATAATGCTAAAAGAGGCAGATTTACTTACGGAATTTCATTCGTTTACCAGCTCAATGTACGAGGTGATTTGGTCCTTAACAACAATGATGTCAACCCAAGAAATAAGAATAATTTTCAAATACGATTTTAGATCAGGATATAATTCTGCTCAAGCAGCTGATAAACTCAATGGAGCATTCAGAGTGAACACAATTACAGTGCGAATAATTTTGCCTTGGTACAAAAAGTTTGGGTCGGAAATATGTATACGAATGATTAACTTCGACGGAGACTTCTTTTTAATTATGAAGGGGTTTCGACAGAAGTGACTAGTGACCCACGAACAACGGTTCGAGCTCTTTCTAGAGACTTTGGGGCTTCAGCAGCTACCATATCGTCAACTCAATGCGATAGGTTGAAAAGTTGGGAAAATGGGTTAAACATGAACTAAATAAAACGCTCCATGACAGTGTCAAACCAAACACCCCTCACCTGTGCCTGAACTTAGAGAATTGAAATATAAAGTCTTGCAGCACCCTTCATATTCACCAGACATTTCTCGAGAACATAATCATCTTTTTAAACATTTTCAACTTCATATCCGTAATAGAAGGTTGAATTACAGGAAAACAATGATTCATACTTGATGTGTGAACACTAAACCTAAAGAATTTCTTAAAGATTGCATATTATCATCAAACAATAGTTAGGAAAACATTATTGCTTCATATCGGTCATGTTTTCATAAAATATTCACTGTTTTCTGTTGTCTACATCTTCTTTAATATTACTATTCAATATGATAAACTAATAAAACTAGAGTTGGAGGAGCTAGGTGGCGTAACAGTTGTCAGCACAGAAAATGGAATCGACGAACCTAGTTTTGATTTCGGTTGAAGAAGTTTATCAAACTACGTATCATCCTAGGATGGAAGGCATTTGGCTGAACAAGCTCAACATTTAAGATCAAAAAGATTTCGAAAATAAGAGTCTACGGCTAATGCGTCTTCATGATAGTCACCTAGGGAGCTGAAACATGGAACCTAACCAAAATATCTACGCAACGTGCCATAGAGAAGATTATGCTTAATATAACATGGAGAGACCACAAGACAGCACAACATGTTAGAGAAAAAAGAGTTAGGTATATCATAGCATCCATCAGAAACTCGAATGGCGGCAGATAGAGCATGTAGCAAGAATGTCGGACAACCGCTGGACAACACAACTTACAACGGGGATCCCCAGAGATCATTCGCAGTCATATGTGGCCGGTAGAAAATAAGATGATGTGACGATTTGAACAGGTTCTGCAGATATTGGCGCCACGACGAACCCAGTTGAGAGGTCTAGCAAATCCTAGGGAAGGTTTATTTATGTCCAACCACGGACGCTAAAAGTTATACATAATGATGATGATGTTAACTTTGTAATTCATGTCTTGAACAAATGGATGAATCGTTTCCTTACACTCTGTACCATGGCCAGATATCTTGAAGAAAGGTCATCCTAGGATGATCGTCAACAGAGCGGAAAGTGGGTGAGTCAGCAGAACAGCTAACAAAAGTTTGATTTGGAGCCTTATTCGTAGTTAATGGATGGCATAAATAAGGATTTTATTCCCTCCTCATAAAATCATGTTTCTGTGTATTACAGTGAGTGCAGGAACAATGGAAACATTATGCATAATGTCTGTATGCCGTTTGGTATTCAAAAAATGGATTTTATGGTTTCCTATCATATGAAGAAACTGCACATACACGCAAGCGTGCACACATACACACATCAATGCATAAGCACAAAATCATAAGCACTCAATGCATTGGAGAACTTTTTTTTTAAACAAAACAGAGCAATAATTACAAAAATAAGAGAGATTGACTCTACATGCGTTTCAAGGTTTACCCACTTTTTTGTATATATATATATAGAGAGAGAGAGAGAGAGAGACAGAGGGGGAGAGAATAGAATAAACAATTAAAGAAAATTGGCCTGCTGCAAGAAACGAACCTTCAACGTAACATTGCTCTTACGTTGAGCCCGAATAACTGCTTTAACTCCAAATTCTCATTTTGTTTATTCAGTCAGTATATGCTCTATTTGTTTCTTTGTGGTTTTAACATGAGCAATAATATTTTTCTCAGTCATTCAATTGTCTGTTTAGAAAGAGGCAAATAGAGCGGTTATAGACGGTGAATGAACAAAATGAGAATTTGAAGTTAACGCAGTTATTTAGCCCTTCGCATTACCAGCTCAATGATGAGAGCAACGCTGCGTTGAAGCGGCTACCTTATCAGTCACAGGTTCGATTGCCGCAGCAGACCCATTTTCTTTAATTGTTTATTCTTTTCCGTAATCTAGGTGAACGTTAATCGTATTATAACGGAAGATCATTTCAAATAGAGTTTCAATATCATATATCGCAATTTAAAATTATTTTTGTCGGATTATAAATCCATTTCCAAATAATGATATTATATATATATATATATATATATATATATATATATATATATATATATATATATATATATATATGCAAAAAATCTATCCAACATTATGTTTATGTAGAAAGAGACAATATGGAAACTGAGATTTCTTTAAGAACCAAGATTTTACTTTTGTGACATGTTTTGCTATCGAGAAACTTACGAACAATGAGAAATGAAAATACAAGAAATAAAGAAGGGAAATGGGAGGGAGAAGTGGAGTTCTGAGATCGGTGGGTGCGACTTTATCTATGGAGGAGAAACTTGAGCCTTCCAAGACACAGAGACTCAAACCTACACCCTTCTCATCCGATAACGATAAATCTATTAAACCCTGATATCTTACCTCTTTCAAGTTTCTCTTCACAGATAATATCAAACGCACCAATCTCAGACCCCACCTTCTCCCTCTTTTCGCCCTTTTTTGTATTCTCATCTCTCATTATTTGTAAAGGCTCCTCGAAAACAATCGTCCCTAAAATAAGTAGTTTTTTAAAACTTGGTTTCCGCATTGTCCCTTTCTCTATCATCATATATATGTGTTGTTTTTTTTTTGTTTCTTTATTCCTGTATACTCCTTGTGGAGCATCGTGTAGCACTATAGTTTCAGTAGCAATAAGGTTTTGCAGGAGTGGAGTTGCTATCCCCACACCTAAACCTCATCCTTTACCTGGGAGTGGAACCAGTAATGGCGATTGCTAAGCAGTAGTTTTTTTTCTGTCTAAGTAACCTTCTCTTCACTACACTGCCTTAAAAGGCTAATTGGCTTGCAGAATTCAGGAAGTAGAAGGAAATTCAACAGTGTTTGGCAAGTCTATTATCAATTCTTTAATCTAAGCTGGTTCAAGCATTTTACGAGTGGTGACTTGCCCCTTGGAATAAAGCCTTGAAGTGGTCGACATTCAATCATGATGGTTTAAAACGCAAGATATTGGGAAACCAGACCACGAGCACTCAAAAACTTTCAGGACAGCCTGGATTATCGAAAGATATCAAATGTGCAACATTACATAAGCTTCAAAACGAAATACTAAAAGAGTTGATTAAAGAATGAAAATACTTTTGATACACCCAATATATTTAGCACATTTGTCTTTAGACTTAATCTTGGCTTGTTGACTTTCGCAGAGTAGGACCCAACCCAGCCGGCGTTGTTATAACTTGTATTATCAGCAGTTTCTAAATAATCAAATCTTATCTTCTTATCAACCAAACAATGCAAACCCTTCCCCATAATCCCGATGGAGATTTGTAGAGCAGAAAATATGCTAAGCGTTTTGGTTTATATATATATATATATATATATATATATATATATATATATATATATATATATATATATATATATATATATATTCATTTATTTTTCTTATTTGCGACTTTATATATATTGTTTATTACAAAAAACTCTCCCCCAAATCCAGGTTAAGATCCGTAGAGCACAAAATATGCTAAACGTTTTGTTTTTTGATTTGCGACTTACACTTGGAATAGCCAACGAAGACGCTGGTTCTCATAAAAATATAAAAATATACAAATATACATATAAATGTACATATGTTTGTCCTCAATCTACATAATATGAATACTTATATCTATGTAGTATGCAAACACGCACACATACTTTCAAACACACAGATACACACACTTTTTTTTACAATGAATCTTGAGTATGAATTTGGGAGGAGGGCTGAAAATATCTCATTCAATCATTTTTTATTACTTGATGGACAGCAGCTGACTTTGGTCCAAAATTATATTCAACACACGCAGCAGGGAATGATTTCCTTGTCAATATCAGTAGCTCGTTAACCTCTACCCAACGACTACATAATACCCCCTTGCACAAAATCCACTATCAGCACAAATGATCCATCGAGACGCATTATAGGTTGGGTAACAAGAATTACAAACAAGTTACCCGGTGAGTTGGGAGTTTTCTGCATTTTTAGATGCGTCTACGCATCTCTATAAGATACTTTTCGGTCGATCGGTCCTTAATGTGTTAAATACCAATTATTATGTTTGAATGGTATGAAATTTTGTCCAGACCTTCGAGTGAACCATCCTCATCTTCCTCTTCCTCTTGCGCTCTCTCCTCCTCGTGCTACTGGTAATAATGCTAAATATCAGTTTTCTGTCGCATCAAGCTGCATTGATATGAAACTTGGCCCAGACTTTCCGGTGAACAATCCTCATCTTCAGTTTCTCCTCCCTCTTTCTGCTTTTTCTACTACTATCACAACTAGTAATGCTAAATACAAGTTTTCTCAGTCGTACCATTTTTTATTTATATGAAACTCAGTCCTCCTCCCCTTCTTCCTCCCCTGCTATCACGGATGGTGGACACATTGTTGAACATATGGTTCTTGCTTTTTCTAATTTTTCGCCCGGTTAACTTGCTATTCTGCCACTTTCACATTGTTGCGGTGACTCACGATAACACTTATGTAAATATGTATATTTCATTTCAAAGAAACATCGTGAATAATTTACAGACTATACACCAGTCCATTCGAATTGGCGGGGGGCCAAAAAGGGCGCCTTTCTTGATTCAAACAGATCAACATTACAAAATCTGTAACGAAACGAGTCCGTTGCTCTTGAGGGCAGAATAAAGTAAGTTATGAGTAAGTTTTGAATCAGTATGGACCGGTCGCTGCATCAACACCCAACAGCATTCCTGATGGCATCATCTATATTGGCGATGGTTCAAGATGGGGGTAGACGTTGATCAACCAGAATAGGGTTTCAACAGACAAAATTAATTGTTTAGCTATGATATGGTTGTATCCCTTCTTTGGTATTTACATGCTACAAAAGTATTCAACTAAATATCATTTTTATTAGTTAAAATGGTGATTTCTAAAGGGAAAGAAAAAATTAAAGAGTGACAATATGATGAAATGATGAAAGATTCATAGGGGTGCTCATTATTTCACATACTCAGTTACATAATTGCAAGTAAGAAAATAAACAGATAAATTTAGAATGTAACATTAAAGGAATGGTCATATGAGGAAACAACTATTTCTGTCCGAAAACATGCAACCAAGGCGTCCCAATCATTATTATATACATTAAATTACCGCTGGTTCAGCGAAGCTGATGGAGCGGCACTATTTCAGTACAGGCCGCTTCAGCTCCAGGCTATTCAGCCTTGATACCTTCCAGCACAAGTATATAGTTTCAAGACTAATAACAAAGTCAGGCAAGACCTACCCGGTTGTTGATAACAATCTGCCTTTGAAAAGATTATGGAGTTAGCCTAGAGTTCAGTTGCTGACTCAGCGCATCTCTTGAGCCTATATTCTCCGTAGCATGTTCTGTGTGTAAATGCCTCTTAATTATCCTCATCTTTTTATTTTCATATTGCACACGGATGTAGTTATAGACAGTGTCTTTTCCAAAAACTCACAAATCAGTCTTCAAAACTGCGTTTGTTCACCATTCAATTTTTCATTGAGCAAATTAATTCTAGAAGCTAGCAAGTTGTATTTTTTGACAAACCTACCAGACATTTGTTCTACGTGGGTTTCATTCAGATTAAAGAATATGATTTTCAGTCGATACGAATAGAGTGAAAAGTTGTAGAAAAATTGTTGAATTAATCTGCCACAATATACCACTACTATATAAAATATTTACAGCAAAACTTTGCATATAGTCCAGGCATTTTTTGCAATAATGGTGGCCAACAAAAGTTGTATGAAAGGAGGATCCTGAAATTCAAAATGGCCACCTTCCACCCTAACGACGACAACAAATCTCAAGAACTGAGCATTGTATCAAATTGAAATTCGGCAGGTGCATCGCTAAGGACAAAAGGAAATACAGAATCGAATTGTTGTTTAGGTGATCGGTTTTCGAGAAAACTGCAGAGGGAAAAGGTCTAATATGCCGTTGCATACAAAACGACAATGAAAGATCCAAATAGAAAGTCGTTCATAATCCAGTTCTGATTTGGGATAAACTACGCAGGTCAAGGCAGTTGAGAGCAGAATTTGTCATGCAGCTGATAACGCAAACATACTAATTCCAAATCTGCTCTTTGACATTCATTATTTTTGTTGTTATTACAAGAGATCTCATTCAATATCAGAGCCAAAATCAGTGATTATTAATGTGACAGTGTAACTGAAGAGTCACACCACATATCCCAGTAAATTTTCGGTGTGCACTATGGTGACCCACGCATGTCATGCAAGTTAGTTTTCGAGAATTCCTAAAAAAAAAGTCAATAATAATAATGGTTTTAGGTCTGCATTCGCGCTCACACCGATAAAGACCAGTAGGATTTTGAAAAAATAGGGTTAAAAAATGTGTATAAAATAGTAATGACACATCGTAGGGAGGAGAATTTTACCAGCTTTCCAACAGTTAGTCTTGGAATCTTGTATAAACTCTACATAGGAAGTTACAGTTAAAAACATGAAGCTAAGTATTCAGTATGTTACACGGGAATGTCAATATATTCCTCTACTTTTTTGCTGTCACTTTTCATGCGCAGCTGATACGAAATGCTATTATACACTTTTAGAGAAAATGTTCTTTACATCGATATATATATATATATATATATATATATATATATATATATAACTGGGCTATCAACGATTTTTCATTTGAATATTTCATTCTGATTTGTATACGACGGTATATTAAACTTTTCCCTCTGCCGATTATATTCGATACTGCTCTTACTTACGTCTTCCCGAGTTTCAATCTAATAGAGTGTCCAGGTCTCGAGATATATCACTGTGATTAGGGCAGATGGCAGCCACTTGGAACTTAAGGATTTTCCCTTCATACAACTTTTGTTGAGTTTTTACTCTCAACCAGACCATATTGAAGACACAAGATCTGTTGAGTTTTATTTGTTGCAATTTGTGTGAGGTCAAATTACATTTACTGGATTAATCGTAGATTTTCTGTGATTCGATGGGGCTTAGCTCCCCTAGAGGAAATTATGAGGGTGCTCAGAAAGGAGGGGGCACCTGCGTCGCAAGCTTAATTCCACATCCGGTGGAAATCCAAATACGAAAATAACTTCCTGCCTCATCCACCTACATTGCCCTCTCGTTTATATGTGTTTCTCCTAGGTAGGATAGTGCCCTTTTGGGCTTTTATTTATCGGGTAGAAATAATCTTTCATGCCGGAAATAGGTCCCTATTTAAAAAAAAAAAATTCGGGAGGACACTTGAGTCGGTCCTGCCGCTTATGGTTTGGGACTAGTTAAGCCCATTTGGAAATGATGGTGTTATGGAGGTGATAACAAATCTGGTTTGTAATTGAAACCGTCACATGAGAAAAGCCTTTTGATAGCATGCCGTGTTGGAGGTTATCCAATTGAAACATTGGAAATTCGGTGGTCAATGAATAAGTTATTTCTCTTTCTTTTTTTTGGAGGGGACTAATCACTAACAAAATAAACAAGTGTGAATGTTGCCGTGTAAGACATAAACTTAGGGAACTATTTAACATGAGGATAGATTGCAAATTAAATACCAACAAAAAATCTATTTATGCTGGGGGAGAATCAGGAAAACCTTTTTTAGACACATGTTGAATAATTTTTTTTTAACCAAATTAGCCCGGCCTATACAATTGGGTCAGTTAAAGTTGATGACAGGATAGAGATGACCGTCATCCCCACCCCTTGTTCAGCCTTGCACATCATCATCATCATCATCATCATCATCATCAGTCTTTTAACGTCCGTCGTAGGACATAGACCTTCACCAGGATTCACCACAATTCTCTATCATGGGCGTCGCAGAGCCTGTATTTCCTGAATCTGTCCAGTTCATCTCTCCATCTTGTGTTCTGTCGGCCTCGGTTTCTTATGTGATCCCTGGGGATCCATGCTGTGAGACGTGATGTCCATCAGTTGTCTTTCATCCTTGCAACACGGCCTGCCCATTGCCATTTGAGTTTTTTTTTAATAGTTTCTATCATGTCAAGGACACCCGTTTTCTTCCTTATATACTGTGCTGTCTTGTTGTCTCTCCGTGTAAGGTTGAGCATGATTCTCTCATGCATGCGTTGCATACTTCTCAGCTTGCACGTCTGTCTCTTGGTTAGGTTCCATGTTTCAGATCCATAAATGACTATCGGGAGAATGCATTGGTTGTATACTCTTCTTTTCAGGATTATTGGGATCATCTAGTTGAGCTTGCTCTGCCAAAGGCTTGCTACCCCAAAGAGATTCTTTGCTTGATTTCCCCCTCTTTGGAGGGTCTCATGGAGATTCGTTGTCCTAGGTGGATGTAGTGGTCTACCTTGCTGAGTTTTACATGTTCTATCTTGACAGTAATGTTCTTATTCTCAACATGATTATTGCATATGATTTTCGTTTTACTGAAGTTCATGTGTAGGCCGACTTTTTTGTTTACTTTGTTCAGATCATCTAGCATTAGTTGGAGGTCGTGTAGGTTCTCAGCGAAAAGGGTGATGTCGTCTGCAAATCTAAGGTTGCTCAAGTATTCACCGTATATTTTGATTCCTCTATTTTTTCAGTCTATGTTCCAGATGATCATTTCAAGGCAGGCTGTAAAGAGTTTGGGTGAGCTGGTATCACCTTGTCTTACTCCTTTTTTTGGAGCTGAAACGGTTCAGAGTCCTTATGTAGCGTAATCAATGAGTCGCTGCGGTTGTATATGTAGGCTGACAGCCTTCATGACCATGGGAATTTCTACAGTATCGAATGTCTTCTTGAAATCTATAAATGCTACAGCGAGTGGCATTTTGTATTCTGCTGCCTTCTCTTTCAGCTGATTTATTGAGTAAAGATGGTCCATGGTCGAGTAGTTCCTCTTAAATCCAGTTTGTTCTCGTGGTTGATTCTCGTCTAGTGTTTTAGTAATCCGGTTGGTGATGATTTTTGTGAAAAGTTTTGTATATGCAGTTGAGCAGGCTTATAGGTCTGTAGTTATTGAGGTCTTTGGGGTTACTTTTTTTTATGTAGAAGCATTATAATAGCAGTGTTCCAGTCTTTTTGGACTGTTTCAGACACAAGTTGAATAGAATAGCTAGCTTTCTGTTGACTCTTTTACCAGCTTTTTTGAGTAGACCGATGGTGATGTTATCTGGTCCAGGGGCTTTTCATTTTTTTGTTTGTTTGATGACTTGCTTTACTTCCCTTGGTGTAACTTCGAGGAAGTCCTCGAACTGATTGTCGGCATCTTGTGTATTCTGGTCGTTGTTGTATTGTCCGTGTTTTGAAGAGTAGAGTCCCTGATAAAATTCTTGGGTGCGTTCAACTATTCCGTCTCTGTTTGTTGTTATGTCTTCGTTTGCTTCGAGAATGCTACTTTGCTGTTTCTTTCCTGTACTGAGAGCTTTGTTTATTGCTTTAAATCATCAACGTTTTTCGAGATTGGTCTCGATGATGGCTGCCGTATACCTTCTTTTGTCTTCTCTTAGTTTCTTCTTTATTGTTTTGTTCAGTTCGATTTCTTCTATTTTCTCCTTTGTGGTCGTTGGTGGTTTGAGGTTTCTACGCTTTTCAATCAGTTTCCTGGTTTCATCTGAGATTTTACTAATGGTTGAGTTTCTTGGTTTTAACATATTCGCTGCTTCTAATAGAGAGGTCGTTATTTTGTTGTAGAGTTCGTTGACGTTGGTGTCGTTTTCGTCGGTAAGGATATCAAATCTGTTTTTCAATTCTAGCTTGAAGGCTGGGGTGAGTTCATTTGGTACGTTTAGTGGCTGCGGTTTTGTGTGGAACATTTTCCTGCGTTCTTTACTTCTGTTTATTTGCATCTTACATCTTACCATTCTATGGTCACCCCCTACATTCACTTTGTTTAGGATTTGGATGTCTTTGATGGTATGGCTTTAGTCCGTTAAAATGTAGTCTATTTCGTTTTTGGTTTCTTGGTTGGGGCTCCTCCAAGTCCAATTTCTATTGGGTTTCTTTTTGGAGAAAGTGTTCATAATTTTGAAGTTGTTTACCGTTGCAAAATTCACCAGATCTTCACCTCTCTCGTTTTGTCTTTTGTATCCGAATTCTCCGACGAAGCTTTCGTTTCCTTGTCCTATTTGTGCGATGAAATCTCCCATGATGACATTGAAGTATCTTTTGGTATCTTGGAGTAGGGAGTTCAAGTCATCATAGAAGTCGTTTATTTCTTCTTTGGTTGATTGCGAAGTGGGAGCATAGACTTGGATGATATTTAGCTTGTACCTCTTAGAGAGTTGCATGGTGACACTAGCCATGCGGTCTGAGATAGCTTTAAAGCCCACTACGTTGTCTTTGAGGTCTTTATTGATGAGAAAGCCTACTCCACTTTGTTTCACCCTCTCTCTTCCGTAATTGTAGAGAAGCTTTTCAATTCTATTAGTTCTTCTGTCCTGGTCTTCTCATTTCGCTACTGAATTTAGGGAAATGAATACTACGAATTGAAAATTTTGGCAAGTCAAGTCTGTGATGCTCGTTATCATAGGTCTACCTATGATTTGAAATATTTTACTTCAAACTAGATCAAAAGGACATTCGAGTCAGGCTTTCAATTAAAATCGACTGAAAAATGACAAAATTGAACCGATAACATTATTTCTCTCAGTTTTGATGGTTGATAAAGCTCATATTGACTAGCTGGACCTATGGAATTTATACACACACACACACACACACACACACACACACACACACATATATATATATATATATATATATATATATATATATATATATATATATATATCTGCAGTTGAAGTATATAACTTAGTGGTAAAACTTGCACACACGGATATATGCCTCACTCGGTGGCTGAAATAGGGAAATTTTTCCATTTTTCATACCTAGCAATCTTTATAGCAAAACGTGTTAAGTAGGCTCGAAAATATAAGATGGATCCTAACATCTTTAGATATTTGAATTTCAACTTAATAGATATGTCATTCAAAAAAAAAAAGATGTAAATAGTAATTACTGGAGCCTTTGTATGATTTTTTAAGAGCACTTGAAATTGATTAGTACGCTCGAAAATTCATACAAAGGCCCCATTGAAAAATGAAAATAAAAAAAGTATAATCATCATAATCTTTAAATAATATATATTTTTTTATTAAGGATTCGATTATCAGAGCCTCTGTATGATTTTTAAGCGTATTTGACATAGACTGATCAGAAATTTACGATCGTGAAATAAATAACACAATAAATAAAAAGTATACATCATATTAAGACAGAGAAGATAAAAGCTAGTAATTTGTTTGTTTTTTAAACTATATTTCTAGCCAACAATGTATTGACGTGATATCAATGCTATTATGAGACTAAATGTTTTGTATTCCTAATCAACAACATATTCTACTGTTTTTGTTTTGATTTTTTTTAGAATCTAGCCATTTTTACCCACCAAGGGATGTAAAGATATTTACGGTAGCCAATAATTTACATCCATGCGTGCATTTAGTAATTTAGTAAGTAATTTATTACCGTTGGAATATATCTACCTTAAATATAATAACATGTAAACGCGAATTAAACTATCCCCCTCTCTTTCTCTCTCTCTCTCTCTCTCTCTCTCTCTCTCTCTCTCTCTCTCTCTCTCTCTATATATATATATATATATATATATATATATATATATATTTGTGTGTGTGTGTGTGTGTATATATATATATATATATATATATATATATATATATATATATATATATATATATATTGAGCTCCCATTCAAGCATATGCACCATCTTCCATTCATACTCTTGTTCAAAATATCGCAATGGTGAGCTGGAAGGGCGTATATTCTGCTTCCATTCAAGCATAAGCAAACCTTTCCATTCCTACCCTTGTTAATTACATTGCAGGAGTGGATGGGCAGGGAGAAGCGAAAAGCTAGAAGATATTAGGAGAAGACCACCATTGGGGACCCAAAGTTCAACGTTTTTAGCTATCCCTTCAGCATTGTATTTTCTCTATATATCTTATACAGAGTAATTTTTATTTTCTACTTTGAAAAGTTCTGACTGATACAAGTCTTGTTTTCATTTTGCCTTCGCCTATATTGCCTTATACACAGTAGAACTGGAAACAGAGTTTAAAATGAGACGTACTGGCAAGTGGAATTCGTAATGCGTCGGAAATTGGTCTAAAAAAGTTGTATTGCAATCTTGATGATAAAAAAAATTGTTGACCATTGTTATTGAACCTCCCTAAACGGTGGAATCATTACGCCTGTCAGTTATTAAAACAATAATGTTCTGCAGAACCGAATCAATAGCGTAAATCAATTATCTATATTAACCAATCTTATGAGAAAAATCTTCTAGATTATTGATTTAATTTGTAGAATGCATTCTCCAACCGAATGCGCCTAATTTAACATTGATGGGGCCACTAGCGTTTACTCAGGTTGGGGGGGGGGCCAAACGTGGCATTTATCTCTCAACCTGGATCAGGCCTTCTTACCTAGGATGAGGTGGTTGCGAGTTGGAACCAAATACTTAGTAAAAGATAATGGCACAATACAATAGATCATGTAACCCCAGCCTGACTTACAAATGTAAAAAAGGTGGTATTATTGATCCTTGGTAACAGGGTTGCCACTGAGATATATTGTGAATACCCCACCCCCAAATATATTCTTTTGCATCAACTCCTGGATGCTGCATAAAATACTCTATGGATCATTAATCTGTCTCGACGTAACATAATAAATCATAAAAAAAGATTTAGTTGGAACATCTTACTTTTTTTTATCTGCGAAAAAAAATTTATCAAGATAGTGTTTGTAAACTTATTTAGGGGGTGAGGGGCTTAAAAGCTTGGGGTCATGTGCACCTGCACTGTTGGCATCGCCTTTAGTACGGTCCTGCCAACCGACAAATGATAGCATTAACAAATCTCGCTTCCTATCCATCGACATTAAAAATAATATCAATATGAAAATATTGCTAAGCCCAAATAAGTATTCGTCCAAAATCGAGAAAACAATTTGCTTGAAGAACGGAGACTTACCTAATCGGTGACACCAACCTCCTTGTTTTGCTTATATCCAGGTATCAACAAAATATTCCCTGACACAGTGGTTCCTAATCTTCTTCCTTTTTCTCTTTCTCTTCAACTTTACAGGGAGCCGCGGGGCGCATTACGAGAATCACTACTCCAACATACACAAAAACCATACATACATACATTACCCATGTATATATACACATGCACGTACACGAACGCACAAGCTCACACACACACTCACACATATGTATAGGGAGAACGTAAGAGTAGCGTCTCTTTTTCCAGTGACATTAAACTTTTCCCTCTTCCTCTTTCTCTCTTGACTTGCGGGGAATTACGGCGAACACTTTGTGGATCACTGCCATAAAACACCAGCAAGCCCATATACAGATACAGACGCACAATCAGAGACACACGCAAAAGACAGGCATGTACACACACACACACACACACACATGTACACACTCACACACACACACATGTACACGCTCACATACACACACTCACACACACACACACACACACTGGCGTCTTATGTTCCAGTGAAAATCACTTTGACCTCTCTCTCTCATTCTCTCTTATCTTGCAGGGAGCCACATCGCACACTTCGAGGATCACTGCCGTAACACACACCCAGTAACCCATACATACACTAACGCACCAAACCTTCCCTCTCATACATACACTAGTGTCACTTTTTCTAGAGACAATCAACTAATCACAATGACCTGAACGTGTAGTCAGAGATCAGACACTCCTTCCTTAAAGAATAATAGAATTTCTATTGAGCCTATCTAAGAACTAAATATATTCCAAGAAGGTCACCGACAAACATAATTTCGTGTCTCTGACCTCATCTACCCTTTTGCTATGCGCCTCTGGCTTTACCTTATCAAAACGGGTATTTTTCTCACAAAATCTGATCACAAACAACGACACCATGAAAACCACTAATTGTGTCAGCGATATTGGAAAAACACAAATTGAAAA
>OY735235.1:26610455-26635455 GCA_963457665.1 Thysanoteuthis rhombus
GAATGACATTTAATATAATCAGGGATAATGTAATCAAACGTTTTTTATTTAATCAAAACCATTTGATAGCAAATACTTTATTCAAAATGATTGAAAAATTCATTTAAACTCAGTAAATTTCATATTATTTTTATGATGTAAAGTTATTAATAAAAAAAATTAAATAAAACATCTATGTATACTTCAATAATAGTTTTTCTAATAGTGAGTTTTTGGCTTCGTATGTCACTGAAACACAGCAAAAACAGCACGTCGGAGACAGAGTTTTCTTATCCCTACACCTTCCCAAGAAGAAAAAATAAACAAATTCGGGTGATTCTCAACTGTTACATTACGTTTTAAGAAAGAGTTCAATTTATGTTGTGACAAAAATGTTCAACTAAATCCTTACTTTGTGTCCACCGACTATGACATCACAAGAGAACGTCATGACTTCATAATAGGACATTTATTCTCATCACTTATTTTTTGGTAGGTTTTTTTTTTCAACTGACTTTGTATTCTGATAACACCTTTCAACAGTTGTTTTTTACCATTAGGCTCCACATTCCGATTATATTTTTTTAGAGGGGAAACTCTTTTCATTTTCAGGGGGAAATACAAATTATAATGTAGTTTTCCTAATTTTTTTTTTTTGCAAATGGTTATGAATTTGATAGAAGGATATCGAGCTGGATGGCCGGCGAAGGAGAGCTTCAAGAGACAGAATTTAAAACGATGAATTCAAATTTATAAAAGTAATTGTAAATTGTTCAAAATTGTTATATCCTCTGGCTGATGAACCGGTTTTCGTTATCTAAATGATATGAACTCCAAATAATCACAACAAACGCTTTTCTCGGTAATACCCGGAAGACATTGAAATACCGAGTAAGTGTGCGATTACCGTACCTGTTTTCAGAAACAATCAACGTTCTTAGTTTCAATCAAACGGTCGTTTATCTCCGAAGTCTAATGGTTCAAGATACGGTCTTTCACTTTTCCGTCTGACATCCCTATATAAACTCTCCCAAAACGACTGCAGTGATCCCCGGACCGATTCACCAAAACACGCTTGTTGATAATTCAGGCGCCATTACAGTATTTATAGTATTAAATGGACAATCATGAGATAAATATCTTGTTTGCTTTGGAGAGGAGTGCCTCAAAAATGTAAATTGCTGAATGCGGAAAACACACGGCCAGAATTAATGGAAATAGACTGGCAAAAAAGCTGACACGTAAATCACGAGAGAATAAAATGAATCAATGAGTACCAACTTTAACCAATAGGACCAATTGCTACCAATTGAAGCCTTGCTGAAGGGCGGGTTATGTGTGCTGGTTAATCTACTTAAGTTTCGTCAAATACTAACAACAACATATTGCAGGTTTCACAAAGAACAGCAACGACTTTCATTCTTTTCGGAATTCTCAAAAAGTCAGCAGTGTACTGTATATATTTTGAATTCATTTTTTACTATACTTCATTTAGGTAATATGTTGATTTACTAAAAAGTAATTTATCAAAAAACGTTAAAAGACGAATATGTGAATAAGTATGTACCAGCTTTTAAAAAACCTACAAACCTGTAAAAATTATATTAAACGTATCACGTTTTTTTTTTCCAAAAATCAATGGAGAGGTGCTGCCCTGGAGTTAAAATCCATAGGACCAGACTCGGCTCATTTCTGCTGTGTGCTATTCGATGAGTGCACAACTGATCTTAACCAGGTCTGGTATGAAGTCTATATTCCGATAGATTAACCTTCTCTCTCTCTCTCTCAATAGGGAGAGAGAGAGAGAGAGAGAGAGAGAGAATTAGAATAGAAAGCTTTACTGCTTTAAACATTACATCACATAAAAAAATCCAGACATTTGTATCATTTCACTCAATTATTTCCTAATATCTTTTAATGTAATTTATGTAATTATTTTCAGTGGTTTTTCGTGCTTTACACATAATTTAATATTTTTGTATTGTGCTTGACTTTTTTATGTTGAGATCATCAGTTGTTCATCATGTAACCGTTTTGGGGATTTAAAAACAAAATAGTTATATTAACATGACTCTTTTGTTTTTATCAATCACCACCTCTCCTTAAGCTATGATTCTCATGCATAGATTTATTTATCCATTTTGGGGGCAATGTCATACTTCATGTAATTTGTTATTCTAAATAAGGTATTAACATAATGTATTGTATATTGATGTTATTTTATACAACACATCATTTCCTTTTTAAAAACACAGGGCCAAAGAAACGACAGACTTGTCTTGTTTTTCGTGTCGCTTGTATCGACTGTTTACCCATATGAATATCAAATCCGTTGTGTCGGTTTCAATCTCAGACTGCATGCACATAAACTTGTGACATCATATATATATATATATATATATATATATATATATATATATAAAAATATGCGTGTCTGTGTGTGCGAGGGGTCTCATTGAATTGGAGTATAGTTTGGGGAGACGTTTTGAAAACTTTATCTATATAACATCATGCGTTGCCTATTATACGACTAACATACCAGAATAAATCTTGAATTCAGTAAGTTTTATTTTCGTAATGTTATTCATCAATAGGCCTAAATGGGTTATCTGGGCCGGCCTGGTGGTTGAGAGAATTGTCTATTTCTCCTTGCAGTCAATACATTCGTACTCTTGTAAAATCTGTCTTACATAGGTGCTATAGAAATCGATATGAGCTTTCTTCGGCTGTTGTGGAATATTCAGCATGTTCGTTACACCTCGCAACCTATCGTGAAGGAATTCATTCCTCACTTGGATATTGCACAAGGCTAAAAATTGTGTCATCCAATTGAATAGGCATAGGCTATTTCAATTCATTTCGAAGCTCTTATCATCATCATCATCATCATCATCAGTCTTTTAACGTCCGTCGTTGAATGATGACATTCCTCATGAATCGCCACACCTTTCTGTCGTGGGTGCTAAAGGGCCAACACTATCTGAATTTGTCTAGTTCGTCCCTTCTTATTGTATTCTGCCGGTCTCCGTGGCGCATGTGGTTTCTGGGGATCCATATTGTGAGGTCCATCAGTTGCCTGCCATTCTTGTAACATGACTAGCCCATCGTGTTTATGTATACAAATTGCCATTTGAGCTTTCTTATGGATCCTTTGATGTCTCGGACTCCTCAAATTACTCGTTGAAATCGATTACAACTTCACACTGTCCTTCAACTTCTCAAAGAAACCGAATTTCCCCATTTGTAGGTATTTACTGACATGCAAAATTCGATTTTAACACAGGTCATTGTCTCTGTTTAAAACAAAGTTTCAATCGATGCAAGAGGTCTGTCCAGAAAACATCCAATCATTTAATGAGAAAATAGCCAACCATTCAAAGATGATATTAGCTTTGGAGTAAGCCATAAGTCGCAGGGAGCCGAATCATGACTGTAAGAGGGCTGACAGACCTGGGTGTGGTCATTATAAATATAACAGTCACAGTACTCGAGCTCACTCAAAGGTGTCTCATGTAATAACCATTGTTGAGGGATGCCTAGTAAGTTCCTCTCCAATTGGTGAATAGGTCATATGGCTTAGTGTGAAGGTCTTATCAGGACCGTTCCTAGTGCTAGGGAGCGCCCGGCACGGGTCTGAGACAGCAGGATTTTTCAAATACACGTGGAAAATGGATAAATAAATTAGAGAAAATAAAAACTTCAATGGTGAAGCTGAGATAAATAACTGGCAAATAAATTATCATTACCAACAACAAGCTCAGCAACGCTTTACTATTTTAGTGATAGAGTGATTACAATAGCCGGTACCTAGGACGGAAGGTAAGTAGAGTGAGGCGAGATCATAAGCGAGTTCCTGGATCGAGTTTGTCTTCTGCTTTACGATATGTGTAGCTAGCTCATCCGGTACGAAAATAAAAAAGCAGTTAAGGTAAGAATTATTTGTCAGTAATATATATCCAGCTCCGAAAAAGAGTAAGACTAGGTGATACCAGCTCACCAAAACTCTTCACAACCTTCATTGAGATGATCTTCCGAAACCTAGAATGGGAGAACAGAGGAATCAAAATAGACGGCAAATATCTGACCAACTTAAGATTTGCAGACGACATCGTCCTTTTCACAGAGAACCTACGCTACCGCCAACTAATGCTAGATGAATTAAAGGAAGAGAGAAAAAAGGCTGGCCTAAACATGAACTTCAGTGAAACGAAAATCGTGGGCAGCGACCACGAAGATGCAAAACCGGGGAAAGTGGACCACTAAATCTACCGAGGACAACGAAATTCTATGAAACCTACAAAAGAGAAAGAGATCAAGCGAAGAATCATCCTAGGATGGCGAGCCTTTGGCAGAGCAAACCCAGTCTTCAAAAACAAGTCAATCCCAATAATCCTAAAAAAAAGAATGGTATATTACCAATGCATCTTCCCAATAGTCACTTATGGAGCTGAAACATGGAACTTAACCAAGAGACAGACTCGCAAACTGAGAAGTATGCAACGCACGCATGAGAGAATCATGATCAACCTCACATAGAGAGATCACAAGACAGCACAATTTATCAGGAAGAAAACGGGAGCCCGAGACATCTTAGGATCTATTAGAAAACTTAAATGGTAATGGGCGGGCCATGTTGCAAGAATGACAGACATCACGACTCATGACATGGATCCCAGAGATCACATGCGAAACCGAGGCCGACTGAATACAAAATGGAGAGATAAATTAGACAAATTCAGAAAATACTGAATCCACGACGCACACGATAGAGAATTGTGTGAATCCTGGGGTAGTTCTATGTCCAAAGACTAATGATGATGATAATGAATATGAATTCTCCTTGTTAAAATGATGAGTCCGTGATATTCATCATATGATGGTCCAAAACACTGGTGTTCTGTTGGAAATGTATTCTTCTACCTGGTTAGAGTAGTAAACTTTTCATTCTTGAATATTCATTTTTCCAATAGCAAAATGAGAAAATGAATAGACGGATGAATAAAAAAGATAATACTATATTTAAAGAGCATCGAAATTCAGTTTGCCAGGAGCACCAGGACCTCAAGGGACGCCTTGGGGACTCGTGTTAATCATGTGTAAGTTACGTGCTGATTGACCCTTGTTATGATGGGCGTCGGATAAAAAGCTATGTACATATTTTTGCTAATATATATATATATATATATATATATATATATATATATATATATATATATATATATATATATATATAATTTGAACTAAAGATAGTGAAACAGACTCAGGAGTGAAAGTATAAGGATGTTAGGTTTATTCATCTGTAAATGATCTCATTGATGGTCCATATATTGTAAGCTTACGCAATGCTCTTCCATAGGAATAGAGCACTCTGGTGGATGGGGAATTTCTGCATAAATCAATATATCGCTTAAATTCAGCCTTACTGACCGTCCAGTTCCATGGCCCAGAGGTAGGATATCGGTCTCTGAGTTTGAAGCAAAGGTTTCAATCCTGCCTCGCAGTACTGGTTGGGATAATGGAAAGTCTATAGCCACACTGAAGAGATGTAACACATCGAAACAGCTGTCTGAAGATGACACAATATATATATATATGCACAATGTTTTGTCAGAATAATCTTACACGTGATGAAGAATGACTCGTTTGGCGATTGTGCATACTACGGTCACACCGTATATAAGCTAACACAATGACGTCTTACTGCCGAAAGAGTAACCCTTTATATTAGTGTGTTCACGCATGTGCAGTAAAGTCCCCTCTGAGTACTTACTGGGATCAAATTATCGCTGCACAACCGGTTTTCGAGATATTCAGAATGAATGGATACTTTTGAGACAGACTTCAATTGTGTGAGTAGTCTACAAGAATAAATTGTGCTCCGTGCTCAGCCGATTCCTTTTGTGATACTCATCCAAAGCCATAGAGATTTCTACCATCTGGCCAAGAGTATAGGGAGGATATTCATTATAATCGTCACCATTTGGGGATACTCAACTTCTATGTAAATGGAGTTCGATTGTGATCGTGGTTCTCTGATTTTTATTGAATTCTGAGAAGTAGCGTAAGAAACACTGAATCATAGAATTCGGTTGAAAAATAAACCGTGAGACATAAGCAATTATCCGAATTTTTTTGTACAATATTGAATTTTCATTTAATACAAGCAATGTGTTTTGTATAATATGAGGATGGAACGACGGTTATAAACAAAGATAAACGTATATAATTTTACCTTCATACAGAAATAAACGAACATAGGAAATGACATACAATAATAAAATAAAACCAATAGAAGATATATTGATAATCTATTTATATAGTAGAATACTAGAACATATACAACATACTGATTAATCATATGTATTCGGGGGTTTTTCGCACGTCTGCCAAAAGGAAAAACGAACAATGATAATTATTAAAATTGTGCTATTAAGGATATCACAGTCAATACACCAACTGATATGATACCTAAAAAAATCGCATGATCTGATGGAGCCATGCGAAAGAGATCTTTATTTTTCAAATAATGAACATTTACTCGCTTGTAGTAAGACAACAAAAATTAGTGCAGTTGAAATTTTCTATATTCAACAATGATTTTATTAAATTAGATGCGCTCTAGGTATAAAAATGGATCAACTATGAAACACGAAAGTGAAATGAAGGAGAGAGGAGGGTAGGAGAGGATGAAATCATTGATAGAAGGGGAGTGGGAAGAAAGATAGGGATCCCTTAGTAGATATGGACAGACTGATATTTCACCCTGGTCCACTCATTGATCTGTCTCTTCCTCTCGGAGTTATCCCCACCATTGCTTTTTCTATGGCTCTCAAAGCGATTCTGAGGTGGTTATCGAATCCTTTTGTTAATTTCTGTGATTCCCGTGAGTCAAAGTGTAAAATGAATGCACACACAGAGACACACACACAGACACACACAGACACACACACACACACACACACACACACACACACACACACTTTTGCAAAATTAATGAGCTGAATTAACAAAGAAATGAGAAAAGACAACGTATTTGTTAGTCAATGCAAGTCTTTAATAAAGTGATAAGACTGCTCATAAAGTATTAGATGGAGCATTGTCAACTAATAATTTTTGCTAGTATTTCTTTCAGCTAAATATTCGTTGATTTGTATCGCAACTACAAAGGCTGTCAATCTATGGCAGTGAGTGAAGAGCGCATTTGCAAGGGTTCTAGCATCTCAGTCGATAGTTTCCAGAGACAGGCTTAGAGATCAAATTTTGCCTTGAGCTTATTCTTCATTTTTTACCTGCGCTGTTCACTTACTACCGATGTAACGCACACAACAAAAATTAATGTGGAATGAATTCTAGCCAAAAATCAATGGTTGAAAACTATTTCATATTTTCAAATTTTCCAGTAATTTTTTTTAAAAAGTTAAAACCTGACATAACAACGCAGACATTTTATAAATACTTTCATTCCATTTATGACTGATCATTATTTTGTGAACCTGTTTTTTTCCAATCGTGTTTATATTATAAGCATTTTGAAATCACGAAAAATGCTGTACCTTCACCGATATGAAACAGAAAAAGCAACAAAATACAGTATTGACCTTCACCTAACATTAACCCCTCAGAAATTACTTTTAACGGAGTAGACAGAGTTCACATACTTAGATTAAAATGTGACCACTCTCCACTGTCATTACAGAAACAGGCTGGACCGAAATCGCATTCCATAGTGCCATCGCTGCCCCAACACCACACACACGACTCATCACCTGCTTACCAACTATCAGACCTTTACTCATCAAAGACTGACCTAGCATATTTAATTCCCTTCAAGTCGCTGGACCAGGCCGTCTGACGTGGCTGAATGCTTTCGACCTGCTGGCTTTGCATGTGTATAAGTCGATGCAGTCAATCCAAGTGAAAGACGCGTACTGCACTAGTATTAGAAGGCTCCTCTATTACTATCTTTTTCAATAGGGTAACGACTCCCTTCCCAATTTTTCCCACTCAAATCACACGGCCTAGTGTCTGCTCAGTTAGCTGCTGAGTGCACAGGGGGATAATGTCCTAACGAAGAGTTTACACACTCCTTGCTCATACCAGGTATCGAACACTGATCTTCCTGAGTGTGAGGTAGACGTGCTAACCATTAGGCCATCTGAGCGGACCATAGGCGTTTCTGAGTAGTAAAGCTTGGAGGGAAAAACCCTTATAGATTTACAGCAGTTATTTTGTAACTTTCTTACAATACAGATCATTTCATCGTCGTCCTGCGAACAGGAATCTTTTACAAGTTGTCTTCCCAGACAAAAAATGGCCTAATTAAGTTTTTAAATAACCAGATTTTGGTCTGCTGAATATGTCCTCAGCTGAGAGAAAGTTATCAGAGAAAATTGTTTTCAAAAAAAGTGTCTAGGTGAATTAATTCATTTCAAGGTAAAATATACTTTTCCTATTTCTTCATTTCTTCTTCTGTCTTATTTATTTTGAAAGCAGTATTACTTAATCCTTGGAAGGTTTGTCGTCTTTACGCAATGGAAACTGCAGAAATCATTGGGAAACGTTGCTCTGGAGTTCTCATGAATTATAATCTTGCTTTTTCCTTTTTCATAACACCAAGAAAAAAACAATGGGAGGCTCTTTTTTCTACAGGAAAAGCAATCAATACACTAAACAATTTAATCAAATGCAGAATGTTCAATCAGATATTTATATGGGGTATAAATATTCTTCATCATCATCATCATCATCATCATCATCATCATTATTACCAGTCTCTTAACGTCCGTCGTTGGAAATAGACCTTCCCCGAGATTCCCTCCACATCTCTATCGTGGGCGTCGCAGAGCCAGTACTTTCTAGATTTGTCCAGCTCATCTCTTCTTTTAATACTCTGCCGGCCACGGTTGCGCATGTGATCTCTGGGGATGCATGTCGCGAGTCACTATGTCTATCGGTTGTCTGCCATTCTTGCAACATGGCCAGCCCATAGCTATTTGAGTGTTTCAATGGATACTATGATGTCCCTGACTCCTGTTTTCTCCCAGGTGTATTGTGCTGTCTTGTAGTCTCTCCATGTGAGGTTGAACATGATTCTTTCATGTGCACGTTGCATGCTTCACAGTTTGCGAGCATGTCTCTTGGTTAAGTTCCATGTTTCAGCTCCATTAGTGACTATGAGGAGGATGCATTGGTTGTATACTCTTCTTTTTTTACGATTATTGGGATCTTCTTGTTTTTGAAGACTGAGTTTGCTCTGCCAAAGTCTTGCCATCCTAGGTTGACTTTTTCTTTTTTTGAGGGTCTTTAAGCGTTTCGTTGTCCTAGATAGATATAGTGGTGTACTTTCTCCTGTATCGTGTCCTCGATTTTGGATTTTTTTTCATTTCCGACATGGTTGTTGCACATCACCTTCGTCTTGCTGAAGTCCAACTGTAGGTCGACTTTCTTGCTTTTTAATCATTTAGTTCATCTAGCTTTGGTTGGAGGTCGTGTAGATTCTCAGCGAAAACGGCAATGTCATCTGCAAATCTGAGGTTGCTCAGATACTCGCTGTCTATTTTAATCCCTTTACTCTCCCAGTCTAGTCATCTGAAGATCATCTCGAGGCACGCTGTGAAGAGTTTGGGTGAGCTGGTATCACTTTGTCCTACTCCCTTTTGGAGTTGGAAGGGCTCCGAGTCTTTATGTAGCCTGATAAAGGAGCTGTTGTGATCAGATATATGTTTCAGCACTTCGACATATACTTCATGTACTCCTTGTAGAGTCATGGCCTCCATGACCTTGGAGATTTTCACTGAGTTGAAAACCTTTTTAAAGTCGATAAATGCTACAGCGAGTGGTAATTTATATTCTGCAGCTTTTTCTTCCAGCTGATTTATCGAATGCAGATGGTCCATGGTCGAGTAGCTTCTCCTAAAGCCAGCTTGCTTTCATGGTTGGTTTCTTTCTAATGTATTCGTGATTTTTTTAAATTATTATTTTTTTGTTTTAGATACAAGTTGAAAAGGACAGCCAGTTTCCTAGTGATGCTTTTACCCTCTTTTCGGAGTGGGTCGATGGTGATGTTGTCTGGTCCAGGGGCTGTTCCTTTCTTCGTCTGTTAGATGGCTTGTTTCACCCCCAACGGGGTTACTTCTGGGAAATCCTCGAGTTGATTGCTCGTATCTTGCGTATCCTGTTCATTGATTTGCAGTCTTTGTTTGGATGAATAGAGTTTTTGGTAAAATTCTTTGGCACGTTCGACAATCCTGTCTCCGTCTGGTTAGGTCTCCATTTTCCTCGAGTATGCTGATTATTTGCTTCTTGCCTGAACTGAGGCCTTTGTTTATAGCTTTGAAGCTTTGATCTTTTTCGAGAGCCAATTCGATGACTGCTGTGGTGTATCTTCTCCTGTCTTACCTTCGTTTTTTTCCTGATTATATTGTTTAGTTTAGTTTCTTTAATTTCTTCGCTTAATTTTGTTGGTAGCTTGAGGTTTCTGCGTTTTTCCATGTGATTCCTGGTTTTATCAAAGGGGTGTTGGGCCATACCCTGCCACGCTGGCCCATGATGTTTTGAAAGGTGGGCTGGTGGATTAGTCACTCCAGATGTGGTTCAGTAGCCTTAAAGCTCCATCAGCTCTTGGCACCCTTCTCATCTGTTCTTGAAAGGTAGGTATGGGTGTTTGCAACGTAGTAAAAAAGAAAAAAAAATTCTACCCCACCCCCACACACATATATGTGTATATGTATGGTTGGTGCAAAAATAATTCTGTTCTTTTAAATCAACCTTAAAGCAGTATATCTTAGAATAGATTTTATAAATCGAAATAAGAACCTTCAGAATTTATTACTAGAGACAAGCCACTTTAGTTTCAGTTTATTCGGGAAGCTTGAAATTTTAGGGTCCTGTAACCAAATGACTCTTTAGGAGGCAAAATTAAACTGCTGCTTTATTGTTGAAGACATTCCCCGACAGGAAGTGGTCAAAATGCTTGAAAAAGTTGTAGTCGTTAGAGGAGAGGTACAGCGATTAAACGGGTAGCTTACTTTGATGAATTTCTGCGCAGTCAATTGTGCGACAAAGGAAAAGTTTTTGCTTCTCATTCAAAGTCCTTCGCGCGACATATCGAACCTTTCTTCTTTTCCAATTCGGTGCAAATATCGAGCTACTGTTGAATGGTCAACGTTTTGTTCCTTTGCAAATTTGTTTTGCGTGTGTCCAGTTGAATAATTGCCCTCAATTGGATATCATCAATCACAGAGGAATGTCCAAGTCTTCAAGGCTTTCGTCTCTGTTTTGAAAATTTTGGTACATTCGTTGACACTTCCCTGGCCCAAAATTTTGTTGATATTGCGAGCAAATTCCGCTGATTTATGTCTTTCTTTAAACTCATACAACAAAATTGCTCGAATTTGCTTTATTTCTTATTTCTTATTTGACAGCCACAAATAAACTAGAATAAATAGTGACAAGAAAACGTACAGTTGGAATAAATAGTATGAAATTCATACTTTAAAATGGTGTTCATGAACATAGTTAAATAATAATTTATTTCAAAATAAACATCAAAGTTTGAAATGACAAAAACTGCAATCATTTTTTCATCGACTTAATGAATATTTCTGATATTGATGCACTATCATCACAGCACCTTAAATCTACAAAACCTGTTGAGTGATCTAGATATAGGAAGCAAAAAATAGGGTCAAAGATCAACAAAATAAAGACATAAGTGATGTTCAATGATAAAGTCCTAATAAAAGACAATAAGAATAGATGGTGAAGCCCAGGAAGAAATTTAAGAATACATTTACCTAAGTGAGGCGATAAAGCTAGAGAAAGACCACGGAAATGAAATAAAACGGCGCAATACTTATAAAACTACACGAAAACAAACTCAGAATGGCCCAGAGAGCAGTAGAAAGAGCAATATTAAGAATAACTCCTAGCAATAGAAGAAGGCTAACATGGATGCTAGAGGACCACGGTAAAACATATTGTACGAGAAATTAAGCAAAAAATTGAGATGGGCAGGACACATAATGAAAATAAGAGACCACTGATGAAGCAAAAGGCTAACTGATTGGTGCACGTTGGGCCAGACAAAAATGGAGAAACGGGATAGAAAAGTTACCGGTAAGACATGGTAGAGATTATCACTATCATGCTCGCCATTGAATAAAATGGGAAAGGCTATTAAGTGGACTTATAACGGTCTAATATGGTGTTCATATTACTAATAATGATTGCCTTCAAAAACTTCCATTAAACAATACTAATGTCATCTACGATTTTCCTTGCCCTAGGGGCATTGTGTACCATACTGTACAAACATGAAAAGTATTCGTCAGATATTAGATTACTACATCTAACTTGCTATTTGCCCGATCGAAGTGCCACTTGTGGTCATATAAATGGACATAGAATACTGGGCACAGATATTTCGACTAGTATACGCTAGATACTCGTCAGCAATACGCGTATATTATACAGCATTGACTGTAAAAAACGTCAAGTTCTTGAAGTCCCTATCATAAAATAAAGAAACAAAAAAATAAATAAGATTTCCTTCAGTTTAGGAACTGGGATTTATTTACTTGGGATACATTTAGCCCAGTTAAGAATTTTGCTTATGTCACCTCGTGCGTGACGTCTTCATAACGCACAAACGGCAAACGCCTAGTTTAAAAGGATTCTAGAAAAACGAATAACATCCACAGTTTCTGCTAATCTTGATAATGGCCAAAAGGATGGTTTAAAGCGCTACAACACATCTGTTTAGACAATATTTGCATTCATTATATCCAGACATGCGTTCTCTTATACGTAAACAAGACAAGTGAACTATAAAAAATGAAGATAGTGTTACTTGTCTATTGTCTTTAATTTAATTTGTACTAATGAATGACCGCTGTATTTCGTTAAGGGGGGCAAATGGCATAATTTGCCCTAAATTTTAGATGTTGCCCGAATAAAACTGATCTGCCCGAAATTCAACACGTGTTGCCTGAATTGGGCACCTCGATTCGTACGCCTATGCATGAAAATTGTGCATTTGCGTGCGTACGTATAGACGCATTAACTTTCACGTGACTACCTACACTCATAAACATTGGAATGAATATGTATAAATATATGTATATATGTATTGGTATTTATTCTTGCTACGGATATATGCGCGCAATAACATACATTCATATACACACATATATGTATACACATACATCATGTATACATTATCACATATACCGACAAAATGTAATATTCAGTCATAACTATAGATGCATAACTAGACATGTACACATGCATACTATATATATATATATATTTATATATATACACGCATACATGGGGTATATGGATATATATATGGAACGTATATAAATAACATATATATATATATCATATATTCATAAATTACATAAACATATCATGTATATGCCACGTATGTATATAGCATATACACACACACACGTATATATATATATACATATATATATATATATATATATACACATATATATATATATATATATATATATACACGTATATATATATATATATATATACATATATATATATATATATATATATATATATACTTCATATATTTATAAATTACATATACATATCATATATATGCCACGTATATATATAGCATATATACACACACACACACACACACACATATATATATATATATATATATATATATATATATTCGGCTTTTGCGTTATCGGTGGGCTGTTTAATATATATATATATATATATATATATATATATATATATATGTGTGTGTGTGTGTGTGTGTGTGTGTGTGTGTGTGTGTGTGCGTGTCAAAACAGGGTAGTAACATAAACGTGTTTGTGTAGTAAATCCTTTATTTCATCAAATTTTAGGTCCTACTCTTATTTGATGTTTCATGTATCGAGAACGTTATTTAATAAATCAATCCACTATTAGATATTGTTATATCATATCATATCATATATTATATTATATTGGATTTCTAATTAGTACTTCGTATATATATATATATATCTATATATCTATATATATATATATATATATATATATATATATATACATACATATATTGAGAGGACATGCAATTATTGTTAAAAGGTAAAAAATGTCATACAGCTTGTGAAATAAACGTAAAAAAAGAAAATGCAAGGAAAAGAAATAAAGCATAACGGGGAGAAAAAGAAAATTAATGAATTGATAAATAAATTTACTCATACATCACACTATCTGTATGTTTATATTTCTGTCTACCATGATTGTCAAGAGAGATAACTATCATATACTTATTAAAGATAATCTGCTTTACCTTTTTAAGTTTCTTTTTTTTTTTGCAAATGTGTACAAAAAATCCAGCTTTCATTAAAAAATGTAACAACATTTCTGATATTTTTACAATGCAATTGCAAAACTATTCAAATACAGATGTTTTTTTTTGTGGAAATTAGTAAATAAATTAAGAAGAAAATGAATAACCATGAAAAAAAAGGAAAGAAATAATAAGGAACAAAAATGCAAAAAAGTAGAAAAAAATGAATTCTTACCGTCCAACCAGGCATGAGCGTAATATCCCTGACACGTGGTTCCCTCTCTTCCAATGTTACACCCGCAGGAGACCACACGTTTTCAAGGTAAAGATCCACAGAAGATTTTAGCATCGTGCCTTCCTCTTTTGTCTGGTACTCCTGAGGAACGGGGCACTCCCTACTAAACTCTTTCTTGTCGTCAATATTGTAGTAGTAGCCGCTGTCTTCGTCGGATCGGTTTAAACGTGCTGACTTGTCGGGATCTGTCATCGGTGTTTTACAAAAATAACAATCAGTGCTTGGACTATAATTTATTGCCGAACTGATACATCCTTCTTCGTCATCGTCACCTCCACCATCTCTATGACTGTTACGATCACAGTCGCTTTGTAAACTATAACCCTTACCCGATTCAACACAAGTAGTCGGGAAAGAAGTCGTAGTACATGTACTAGTAGTGCGTGTAGTTGTGTCATGTTCCGTTTCTTTACTACGAGTAAACACAATCGTAGTCGTTGTAGTAGCACTTGTTGTTGTAGAATTTACAACGTGTGAAGTTATAAAATTCGAGGCGGGATTACTACCAGTATTACACATCGTAAAAGTTTCTGCTTTGTTTACAAAATCCAAACCGGTCGCGGTATGAGGAAACTGACTTTGTCGAACTAAGGGGTTCAGTACGTGGGGCATAGGCCCATCGGAATGGACGCTCGAAGTTATACTATTCGTGGTAGAATCACTACCATTACTGAATGTAGAAACAGTTTCTGTCGCTTTGTTTACAGAACCAGTTACGGCAAGGGGAAAATGACTTGGTCCAACTTTTGGGACGAGTGTGTGGGACATGGGTCCGTTAAAATGGACTTGTGCCTGTTTTCTTTCAAGCGGGCAGCTAAAATTTAGATTTTCCGTATCCTTTGAAAACTGACTTGAAGACTGGTCCGTGGGTGGAACTGTTCCCAAAACAGGAGTCAGCGTGCACCAGAAAGGTGTAAACATGGGGCTATCGCTGGAACTCTCGTCTTCTATATCAAGAGAACTCGAAGAGGTGAACAGAGAAATACTTGACGAATATGAGATCGGCTTTTCATCTGGGAAAAGTGAAGTTTGTCCAACTTTTCCAGGAGGGTTTTTGTCGTCGTTATCATAATAATCATCATAGTTTCTGTTGCAACGGGTTGGGATAATTACTTGTAATTCGTGTGGTTGAATTGAATTTTCAGATTGATTTTCCAGACTATATGCGTCGTATGGGATCGAGTCGATGTTGCACGTTCGATTGTTCATAGTGGAGGTACTAGGAGTAATATAAGGCTCTTTAGGGATATCGGATGTAGATGAAATAGTAGATAAAGAATTAGATGAGCAGACAGGTGAAGGAACAGAATGGGGAAATGCCATCTCGGATGAAAGTGTTGGTGAAATACAGGCTGAAGTTTCAACGGACAAAAGAGGCTGTTTTTCATCAACAGGTTTAGTATATTGATCCGTTGTCATGGCAATTGCTGTCGATGAAGTCGCTGTTGCTTCACAACTTATTGCTTTTGTTATGAAAGAACAAACACTAACCGGATTGATGGAGACGGTAGAAACTCCTGGAGCTGCTAACTCTACATGTGGGCCCGTTGTCATGACGATTGCAGGGGACGGAGTCGCGACTGCTATACTTGTTGTCATTGCTTTTGTTGTGAAAGAACAAGCATTGACCGGATTGATGGAATCGGTGGAGACTGTCGTTGTGGCTATATATCCGTGTGTCTCAGAATCGAATCCGCCTTGGTTTTTAACTGATTCATTCTCATCCCTGAGACGACCGCTGTGGATAACAATTGAAGAAGTGTGCAAGACGGGACACTCAATTTGATTATTCGGGCTGGATGAACACAAGAGGTGACTCTGCTTTGCGTTTTCAATCAAGACTGTCTCATGATTGCTGACAGCTCTCCGATCATTAAAGGAGTCCTTTTCCTTCCATGGTGTTTTTTCCTGCTGACATAACATCGACCCAGAGATAGCGGCTATATCTTCAGAGTTGTTTGAATCATTATTCTGCCAGCGTTTATTCCTTCTTTGCTCTTCGTCTTCTTCTTTTTCTTGAGTTTTTTGGTATCGTTCTTCGGAAACGTGTCCTTCGTTTGGTGGGAAACGATTTCCTACCTTACAGCCCCGAGCTGGCTCGTGGGTAACTAACTCCTCTTTTTCTCTATTCCCCACGCCTTTAGGATACACAAGACTATCCCTTTCCTCTTCAAAAACACCACCGACAGAATCATCATCGTCGTCATCATCGCTTATTTTCTCTTCAATACATTCTATAAGTTTGTTGAATTCCAGGTCCACATTTTCGGCATATTTGTGGTCAGAGTCTGAAACACTACAGAAATGGCTCGAGCTGCTCTTGCGACTATAATGGCGCGAAGATGCACTGGTCGAAGACATAGAATTAATTACTATTTGGTTAGCTGGCCCCAACGTCGGGGTAAGATGCACCTTCATCGTTACCACTGGGGCCAGAGTAAGGTGTACACTAGACCGGTTTGACGCCATGGAGAGTATTTAAAAGTACTTACTTATTAGATTATGTTAGTTTTGTTCAACCAAATCAAGTATTTGGTTCGAAAGAAATTACGATAGTGTTTCTCAAACTTTGTCGTACGCCGTAACTATCTCCCGTGCGCTGTGTATTTTTCTCTCCAAATATGCATACGACAGATGACAGGGAAATACGTGATTAATAAGTAAGGGGTTTTATATGTTAATAAATAATATATATAAAGTTCCATACCCTAGAAATGGCAATATATATCCCAATGTAAATCGATTTTTAATGTGGTATCTCGGTGTGCAGTCATAAAATGAAGTTTGACGACCATTGAAATACGGAAATGTATTATTCACAATTACATTCGCTCCATAATGTATAAGTTTGTTTGCTTGATCTGGAAGAATATAAGTACAAATATGTTTGAATGTAAGTATATATACCTACGTATATATAAGTAGTAACAGATGTTTGATGTTTCTAATTATGACGAAAATATTTCCTAAAAAATGCGATGTATATCAAAAAACGGATATGAAAAGGTATATTTATGTATATATATATATATATATATATATATATATATATATATATATATATATATACAATGCTTTATACAAGCGTCAAGAGACGAATATATCTACATCTCTATACGTATACATGTTCGCAAGTGTTCCTATAAATATATGTTTTGCGTGTATGTTTTTATATATATGTGTGTGTGTGTATCTGTGTGTGCTGGGCAGAATTAAAGCGTTTGGGGACCTTATGCACTGATAAGGTTTGGGTCTCACTAATGTTTCAAAATGTATATATTTTTTTTATAAATTCTATGTTCAAATTCATTAGATGATTTGAAATATACTTTTAGCAGGCCCAAGATTTTTTCGTGGGCTCCAAATCTTTCGCGCCTAGTGTACTATAATGATTAACAAACTAGACCATTCGTTTTTGTACTGAGTTTGATTCTCACGATGTGTCCAGATGTTATGGTCCAGCATTATCAGTTAAGCAATTATCAATCTACCTATCTATCTATCTATCTATCTATCTTGGACTTCGTTTCTACCGATCAATCTATCTCGGACTTCATTTCTATCTATCCATGTATCCATGTGTTCGCGGCCCGTATATTGGCACATGATACCTCTGAGTATATGCCACTTTTTCTCTTTGGGAAACTTTGTTCTTACTTATCTATTGACTATTCAATCCCTGCGAAAAAAAAAAACACGAATAAATTTGAATTTCTATGGGTGACTTTTTCAAAAAAAAGAAACTGCTGAATTTTTTAAGTGGAAGTGTCCAATGTTTCAAATCGTAGGAAAGAGATATTTTCATCAGCAAAACTATTACCTTCAAGTGGAAGAGTGCATTGTTTTCACACTGATCATTGTATTGATATATTTTTTCTATTTGTTAATTTTTTTGATAACACCTGCAGAATTTTTTTTTTTGAGCTAGGTAATTAGGTACGAAATATGTACATTGATAATATAGCTAATATACATGTTTATTGCTTTCTTCCAGTACGTACGAAATGCAGAATAGTTTATATTCAGGTAAATGCAAGTGTATATATCAGTGAATCACCAATTTTACTCAAGCGCGGGCACCCTGTCCACCCCGAAGTTCCCTTAATAGGCAGTTCCATCTCTACAGTCAATGGAAGTGTCAACACGTTGGCTCAAAATGCTGGATCACAAACGTGTTGATATCTAAGTCTTGAAACGCACTGATTAACGGGCTCATCTCACATGTCATTGATAGTTGGATTAGGTGCCTTAAAAACTAAACTATGTGCAAGGTTTGAGGTGATAACATTTTTTATCAACAGGTAGATGTAGGTTTTCAAATACCTTTGGAAAGTGAAATGTATGTATATAAATTCAGAGCTTAGTTTACTCAAGCACGAAGTCACAAATATGACGCACTTAGAACTCACTACAGTTGTAAAATTCTGTTGGACTAAATTACCAATCCTTGTTCCACGATAATACACCTCTAATATGTGTGTATGTGCTAGTACATGATTATGCACCAGTCTGTGTGTGTGTACCTTTACGTGTATTTTAATCAGTCTTTATTTATATATATATATATATCTGCGTGTGTTGATATTGTTGAGTTTATTCGAAGAATAACAGTACAAATAAACGCGTAATTGTGCGAGTTCCTTAATTAAAGAAATATCAAGAGACAAACTGAGAAACTGTGTGCATACAGGCACGTATGTCTATGAGCATTTGTCTCCTATGGATAAGGTTCGAAAAAGGACGCCCTTTAGGTGCATAGTCTCCTTTTCGTGCGTATACATAGGCGGAAAGAGAAGACCCGAGAGCGAAAAAACGGTTTGAGCGCACAAAAAATGGTTCAATTGCGTGTACAAAAAGGTTTAATTGTGTGTACAAAGAATGGTTTAATTTTGTGGAGAAAAAATGGTCTAATCAGTGTATGCATGAGTTTTTTGTAATTGATTCATAACATACAAATAGTGCATTATACATAGTACAATGACATAAGTTATTTTACGTGACTTAACATCATTTCATCAGGGGGAGCGTCACTAAATCACTATACTCAGCCCGGGTGGTAGATAATCTGTCACCCTGTATGTGTGTGTGTGTGTGTGTGTTTGTGTGTGTGTGTGTGTGTGCACGTGAGTGTGTAAGTTGAGGGGGCGGTTGTGACACTACGTTCTTTGTCCGAGCCCTAACAAATTGACATGAATTTTCTTCCTGTTCATCATTCAACAAATCCGTGCCAAATTATCTCCCTTTGCCGTAAAACAATGACGCGCCAAAAACACTTGACATATTGCTCTAATAAAATCGCCTTACGAAACCGAAACCACTTGAAAAAAAAAAAAGAGAAAACAAAAGAAAAAGGAAAAAAAATTCCTTGGCAAACTTTTCACTGGAATTTTTAAATATCTCCTTGAAAAGTGCTTCCTTCCTCTTAATAGTACTTTCGGGGGGGGGGTGACTTTATTAATTTTTGTTTGTTTTTGTTTCACACAGCAGGTTTTTTCTTAATTTCTCATTTTTCTTCGTTTATCCCCCTGACAGCTTGTACACTTCATGGCTGCCCCTCTCTCTCTCTCCCACTTTTGGTCCTTCTTTCTCTCCCTCTCTCTCTATTTCCCCCAATTTTTCTCTCTTTACTTGTCTATGATTGCTTTCTCTCCCCCATTCTTTCTTCTTTTCTCTAAATCTTTCTCACCCTTCCTCGATCCCTATCCCTCTCGCTATTCCTGTCTCTTTCCCTCTCTCTCATATTTGTCAGTCCCTACTCATATACGTCTTTATCTCTGTTCCAGTCTAGTTCTATCTATCTATCTATCTATCTATCTATCTATCTATTTATCAATCTATCTCTCTATCCTAATGTGTGTTCGTAGTATAATCTGCAATGTCTATACATATAAATATACCATCTATTTTTTAGACCCCAATGTATTTTTAAGGGGGGTGCAAGGGATTGAGAGGCCACACATATATGGTAGAAATAAGTAGATTAAATATCAGACAATTTTTTTAGCAATTCAGTGGTGGGACTGTGGAATAGATTACCGGAATATATAGTGCTATCAACAGATGTAAATGATTTTAAAAAGAATTATGATGTCTATTACATCACTGCAAATGTTTAAGGCCCTAGATATTGTGTGAATATGGTTGTTATGATGTATCCTTGTATATTCTTTTTGTATAGTTCTTTTTTTCACACGAAAATTAATGTTCAAGATGTTCTAAATGAGTCTATTTATTTATCTTAGTATATTCACCGTCAACCCTCAAAAATTTCTTCCGTTCTTTCTTTCAATATTTATCTATCTGTCTCTAATTTCGTTTCCTTTGTTTTTACGTTTTCTTTTCAGCGTGTTGTCCAATTTGAGATTTGCTTGAAGAAAATGGAGGCATCACTATAAACCTTGGGGCTTTATCACTTCTTGTCCAATTAGGTCTTCCATGTTGGCACTTTCAGCTGCAAAGAAAGAAATAGAGAAGATAACAAGATGCTTTCAAGTCATCATTATTATTTCAACAGTTTAGACTCCGTGGGGTGGATCCAGGATTTTGAGCAAGGATGAAGGGGGAATGAGAAAAATCTTTTGACAGGTGAGGCGATAATGGAAAATTTATTTTTACGAATAAATACGCAAAGAAGAAAACAAATCTTAATTATCAAAAGCAAGAGAGTAATATGTGACCCAGCATTTTTTGTACCAGAATTAACAAAAGTGTAAAGTGTAATGATCCCTCACTTGATCTGTGCCTGAATCATCATCATTATTTTGACAATTCAGATTCAGCCTGGTCGTTGGATTCTGATTATCATGGCCAGGTGGTATTTTTAGGTCTCAAATAGCTAAACAATCAATCTTCGGAAATTCTTTTTCGGTTATCTCTGTCAACGAAGTTAGATGGTGTATATGCATTCACTCGCATGTGTATGTGTGTCCACAAAAATATCTCCCGAGTTCCCGAAGAATTTCAATAACATTTTATGGACACGTTTTCCATAAGCCATTTTCAAGTAAGATTCCAAATTAGGATTTAGTACTGCTCAAGCTGCTGATAACGTCAATAAAACAAACTGTTCAACGTTGGTTCAATAGGTTTTGGTCTGAAATATTCATACCAATAGTAAACCTGTACGGTAGCTCGAACCATATTGAAGAATTATCGACCATAATTGCCAACCACCCAAGATCAACATTTCGGGTACTCTCTGGATACCTTATGACTTAAACAGCGAGTATATCACGTAATTTCAAGACAAAAAAATTATCCCCAACTGAATAATGATAATGTGGAGTCTGCGTACGTATTTATCGTATCAATGTAATGATCAATCTGTCAAGGGAGAAGCAATTGAATGATAATTAGGGAGTATCGTCCCTTATTTATTCATTTATTTAGAAATGAGTAAAAAAAAAAAAAGTCGGATTCATTTTGGTCGCATAATATAGCACTAAATTTCCCACAAAAGGAGACGGGTCACAGAGCTGTATAGTTAGTCGTCTAGTCTAACAAATATTTTTATTTTTACATTCATGATAATACTCAGCGAAGTAACAAGTCATGAACTAGTATAAATAAATTAATGCTCCTAACATCAACTCAAGTGTTGGAAGATCGGGAGTTTTTCACTTGAAGAGTGTATTGTACATGTTGATTGAAGACAATGATCATTGGAAGTAACAGGATATCAGTAAAGTGTCGTTGGGTTTGGTCTTGAACTCCCTGAATTACCTCTTGAACAACTTATCAGTTTTGGTGATTTTCCTCTTAATGTTTGTACTAGTAGACTTATGATAACCTTCAGCGAAGCCACAGGTCATAGCATAGAGGAATGAGAGATACGAGCGACAACTCGAGTGTTGTATGATTGGAAATTGTACACTAAGGAGGAACAGAATATTTTGTATTTGGCGGTTTTTCATCATTCTCGACAAAATTTATGTCCAAACTCTTGTTATTTTCAGCGTTTTTGAAGGTAATTTGGGCGACAAACCCAACATTTTTTACATGTTTCTTATTAGTTTTTACAGGAATTGACAAGAGACTGCAAAAAACAAGTGATATTTCCGGTATATGATATACGTTAAAGCCTGAACATATGTTTCTTTTGGTAATTATACACACACACACACACACACACACACACACACACACACACACACACACACACACATATATATATATATATATATATATATATATATATATATATATATATATATATATAAAACTGATCATAATATTTGAACAGACACAATTTTGTATGTATGGCTTACTTTTAAAAACAGAAATTTTACGCAAGAACCATATTCTATTGCAATTAGCACAACAAAGCATGCATTTAGGGATATTTTGTGGTTCTGGATGTTATGGTTCAGTTATTTTGTTTTAATAGAATTAAATTGATAAATAAATGAGCAATGGGCCGTATATACACGTACGCAGGTATGCAGAAGAGACTAATGAACACAAATAATATCATCAAATGGTTATTGTTATCAATACTTTGAGAAATTTTAAAATGAATCCAATATTAGGTTGTCCAAATATAAAGTTCCTTATAGCAACTTATTTATAACGATGAATGTAAACTGTTCCAATTTTTATAAGATTTGTTTACTGTTATCAGCCTGTAATTTTTATCTTGACGAATCACAGTAAGTGGCTTATACACACGCACACACACACACACATATATATATATGACACACACAATAACACACACACACACACACGCACAGAGTGATAGAACTGATCCACACACATCGTTATAATCCCGAATTCCATTCCAATTCTATACTTCCTTGGTTATATCACTGTAGCAATCGGAAAACTGTACCCATCCACCCCATCTAACACTTGAAGTAGCTCAGCCAAATGTCTCCCATATGGGAATTCCGTGAGGAACCAACATTCCGTCTCAACAAGAGATTAAGAAACGTGTCGAATTAAATGGCTCACAGACTTTACTGTAACAATTTAATTTCTAGAATGATATTTTATTTCTTTGTAGGAAGTTATTTAGTTAGCATTTTTCAACGATTATTCGTGTGCAATATGAAGACAATTGAAGAAAGAATAGTTAATTCATTTGATATTTCGGTGATAGTTTGCATCATCATTTAATTGAAATGACTGGAAATTAATCACATTATTTATACATTTTGAATAACTCAAAAGATCTAATACAAATAGACAGAATTTATACTAACAAGACTGAAGAAAGAGTCGTAAGTTGAATAACATTCAAAATTACCGCCATGCTCTCTAAAATGAAATTCAATAAATAATCATGGTCATTTGATATCTATGGAGGCATGTGGCATAACGGTTTGTAACAATGGATTCGGCGAGCCGAGTTCAAAATCCATCTGAGCCTGCTAATGTTCACGTTCGCAGTAATTTCCCTGGGGAAGGCAGGAATCCCCCCCATCTCTCTCTCTCTCTGTCTCTCTCTGTCTCTCTGTCTCTCTCACCCAGTTAGGGGGAAAATATCTGGATAGACAGGGCCCTCTAACCTTGGGAGGCACCAAGTCTAGGAAAAGAACAACTCTAAATTCAAGACAAGCCCAATAGAAAATAGAGGCATCATTGAGCACAATTCACTACCTTACCCCCAAACCAACATGACCATACAATCGTCACGGAAAGATGTTGGGAAAGGCCTACGGCTAGGGATCAACCAGAAATGGCTACTTCTACCTCTGCTACTAATGATGACGGTGATGATTTGAATTCTAACAAATGACTGGTCGTTGGCGTAAGAGAGGATGAAGGAGGGTGTATTTCACTGATTGAGACAATTTTGATGAGCGATAACATAAGGCCGAAAATCTATTGCTTAATTGCAACGATTTCCTGACCTTAATTCATTTCTTTTTTCTTCTCTGTTTGTTGTGGTCACGAATGTCTCTTGTCCATTTGCGGAAGATTTATCACCGATTGAAATCACTTTAACGAATGCATTTCTCAGTGGTGATAAAATGTAAATGTTTTTTCACCGTCCTTTAAGATTCACACCCGTCAATCTAATCGGGTTCTTTGTCACGAGTGTTTATCTTCTCTTTGGGTTGATTGAAAAAAATCTACCCTTGTCACTCAAGCCGTTGGTATTCCTTATGGTTTTTGAGTTTAGTGAGAAGATAAAACGGTTCGTTTCTTTTAAACTATTAAATCATTTACCAGTGCCAAGATCTTAAGATAACACCGACATATATATATATATATATATATATATATATATATATATATATATATATATATATATATCGTCTATTATAAGTTTTATGGCAATGCTCTTCCAACTCTGGAATGGAGTACTCTGATGGATGGCGAATTGCGCGTAAGTAAATATATCGCTTACATTCGGCTCTACTGACCGTCCAGGACAGGGGTAAAATGCAAAGGTTTCGATCCTACCT